>JAIRCJ010001056.1:2400000-3000000 GCA_020883675.1 Bruguiera gymnorhiza | reverse complement strand
TGACCAGTAAGAATTGAACTTACCAGTGACAGTGCTACCTGAATAACAAAGTTATTAACTGCTGCCCCTTGCGGCTGCACAAGAGGTACATAAATGTTTTCCATTTATATGATTACACAACAAACTGGGAAAAGAAAAAGAGCAAAAATCTGTGAACAAAATGAAAGTGTAGTGAAACCCATCATTTGGATTTAACAATGAGAACTACTATATTTAACAACAATCCACCAGATGAGTTTAGCCGAATCACCCACTACCTGACAACCAAGAACATGGTAAAGAAGCTGTTGCAAGGCTGGCAACTGTTCAAGCAATTCAGCAGTGTCCAGTTCTTTTGTCCTCTGTATATTTTATTCAAGTATAGCAAAATCCAAAACAATAATGAGTGAGTCTTTGTCAATAGGTCAACTTACACAATAATAATAGAAACAAAGTTCCAATTGTCCCACCAAAAGGCATAAGTAATCCACAACATAGAAATGAATCCAGCAAATGCCAGCTATAATTATTATAGTTGCTATTTTAAGAAACTTGACAACTGATTTAAAAACCAAATTTGTCCAAGCAAATTTCGACTAAAGCCCATAGCTCAAAAGATTCCCTTTTCTTCTTCCAAAGAGTGAGAAAAAGTTCTTACCACAAAGTTCTATTAAATGTACATCTAGCTCAAAATTGCCTTCTCGGTTGCACCAAAAACTAATGCTCAAAAGTTGAAGATGGACATGGTCCATGCTTGATATGAAAGAGTTAAGTGGTGCATAGACATAGCAACTGCTCTCTCCAACAAGCAATCAAAAAAATATTAACAAAAAAATAAGGGAAGGAAAAAAGTAGGAGAAAAAAAAGGCATTACAGGTTGATCTGTCTCTACATCATACTTCAGAACTCGAAAGCATTCCAGCTTCTCCTCCAAAAATAAGGCATAAGAGCGAACCCAAGCAGAATAATCCCAAGCTGGAGAGCACATAACAAAAGAACATAAGCAATAATTGAACAACAACAATTATCTGATCAAGTAAGGAAAAAAACTACCATTTGGACTAGAATCATCTTTGAAATGAGCCATGTTCAGCATGTGGCTTCTGCTTTTTCCATAATTGATGAGCTCCTCATGAAAAGTGGGATCCACTTCCCTCAGAGCACGATGAATCACAATTAAAGTCTTCAAAGCAACCTGAAAAACAATTTATAGACACTTGATCAGATTGCGGCCGAACAGCAAATAGATTTGAAGACAAAAAAGGCATATATTTGTATCTTGTAAAGGAACATGAAGTCTGTGAATAATGCATTATGAAAGTACTGATTTTAATATGACAAAAGAAATATACATAAATTTAACTACAGAAACCCAGACAAGCTAGCTGCAAGATCTCTGTGACTAAGAGATGCACTAAAGCCATCATCAGGACCAAGACCATGATGACTATCAACTAGAGTCAGAACCAAAAAGTCCGGCCACTATAATGATACAGATTTAGTGCACCTGATGTAACTGACATATTAGCATTGTAATGAACATCTATGAACTGCAAACAAAACCACAAATACTAGCAAACTGTCAAAGCCTCCTATTAACCTAATCCAGACATCCATTTCCAATACCAAAGCCTCAGAATCTTTCTCATTGTTGTGACAGAATTGACACATTATTGTGATAGAATGGAATGCACATGATGCACATACCGCCCAATTATGCGTCTTTGATAACCTCCTTGAAAGAGCATGGATGCAATATGCCACATCAGCTCGAGGCCTAGTGGCTGAAACGGCGGCAAAAATTGCTGCAGAGATAAACATATAAAAAATGACATAAGCCCCCCACTCATGACTTGTTTCTCCCGTAGCACCTCTAAGACAATACATATGACAATCCTATCCCGAATGGAAGCCAGAAAAAGATAGGAGAGATCTACCTCTAATATGCTTTTCCTTTGCCTGTTGTTCAACATGATTTGTAGCCCTAACTATAGAAATGTCCAATTCCTACAACAGTAAAGTCAAATTAAAAAGACAGCAGGTCAAATCCAGGTTTAATCAAAAGCTGTAAGAACTGTATGATCTGTTGATAAGTATTTACATTCATAACTGGTTACCTTGTAATCACTATTGACTTTAGCCAATGAGACCGTGGTGTTATCCTTCAATGCTCCAAGGGCTTTTCTCAAGCTTTTCTGCGTTCCACCACCTGACATTCTCTCTCCTTCTCAATAGCGAAATTCTACGAACACCCAAGAAACATTAAATGACACTTTCTTCAAATGAAGCCACATCCCCATGAAACATGATATTACTCATCACAGACAAGATATAGGATTTATGCATAAAATCCAACAAAGTTCAGCCCTTGACTTTAAGCGTGCAATCTACAATAATGGAGCCTACACAGTACTAATCGAGATTCACATCGAATAGCCATCCATTACCGGCCACATCAGACAATCAGCACTAGATAATCAAGCCAATCCTAGACTATAGCAAAGCCCAATGGTATTGAAAAATGAGGGACATAGGAGAGAATTGGAGGAGGAGCAAATCGTACGGAAGCTCTGAATTTTACCATTTCTAGTGAACCTGTTGCTAGATATCGGGCAATAATGAAACACGAAGTGAGAGCATAGATGGAATCATACGAGTAATCTAAAGGAAGAACAAAAAAAAAAAAAAAACACAAAAACTTGGCCAAAGACCATAGCAATCAGAGAACAGAAGATCAAGAAAGCACCTGTTGGCTTGTTGAATGATCGAGAGATCAAACAAAAAGAGCCCCCAAGAAAAAGCAAGTCCCGAAAAGAAAATAAAGAAAAGCAAGAAACCCAACAGCGTTAGGAAAACCCCACGAAAGAAAGATTCGAGAGGGCATACACGTGAGCAAAATTTGGGAAGAAAATCAAGAAAAGAAAAAGAATGAAAGAAAACAGAAGGGACAAAAAGAGTAATCAGAGAAGGCATACACACGAGCAAAACCGGAAAGAGAAAGAAGAGAAGGAAGAAAGGAGAGGCAATCCTACTAGACTAGGAAAAGCCACACCCTCGGAGATTTCAAGAACATACGCCCAAGAAGCGCGCACAGGATGATATTATTCTTCTTGTATTCTGCGCCGAGTTGACTCGATATAATATTAAATTAGAGGTAATTAATTAACGTCATCACTGGTCCAGTCAACTCTGCATAACTTTTTAAGAGGGAAATAAAAAAAAATTTTTTTTGTGGGACTCTTTTTTAAATTCTTTCTTTCTTTCTTTTGAATGAATCAAGAGATTGCAATGTACTCTATGGTAGTATCGTTATTTGTTTACCCTTTTCGTCTATTTTGGTACACAGATGTCTCATTCTCTACCCCTAAGTACCTAACTATTTACGGATTTGCCCTTCGTGTCAGTGTAAGAAAGCTGCACTCTCCTTCATCGGTCTTCCCGGCGCACCCCCCCCTCAAGGTAAAAATGGGGTAAAATTTTTCTATTTTTTATCCTCTACTTTTTCACCCCACATCTCCCACTCTGCCCCCAACGCTTTTAGATCGCGCCACGTCATGACAATCTTAAGTTTTACTGGGCTGTAACTTTTTTATTGAACCCATTCGAATAACACCCTTCGTGGAAAATTTGTTGTGTGGCATAATTGAAATGCAATGTATAATACATGTTTTTAAGTTAATTAACTTCGACTAAGGCTCGGTAAGAAAAGTCTTAAAAGCAATTCTATTACCATTAAATTAAAACACACCGCACAGTATAATTTATTATTATCGTGATGTCATATCATAGAATTGCTTATATATCTTTTTTGGTTGATGGCCTGGACTGGAAGTTGCTTCGTACGTGCCCTCTCTTATATCTGGACGTATTCAATCCATTCACTGTCTCCTTCTCGGGTGCCCCGCGATTTGATTGAAGAAGTTGATCGTTTCTTGAAATAAAAGCCATTTGAGCTATCTGAACAAGTGAAGCAGTTATGAACTGTAACAGGGCAGCACCATCCTGAATGGTTTTGCCAGCAGAAGAGCCTAAAAAGACGGCAGAGGAAATTAAAACGCAGGCTATGTGGTCTACGCTCACAATTACAAAGTCTGTCAACGGCACCCTGGACAAACATATGCGTAAGATGAGCAAGCAAAATAATCGACGGGACATTACGCACGCTACAAATTCAAGCACACATTTTTTTTAATATTTAATTAATTTATTAATTTGTATTAGAATTTAAATTCAAAACTTTTAGTTCTGAAACCGATTTCAATATCAAAATCTTCAATGCTAAAAGACATTAAATGTTACACTGTAATGCTATTGGTATGAGATTGATTTGTTGACAATGAGGGAGAGGTTCGCTTATTGTACAAATACAAGTATATAATTTGATGATTAGACATGAATCAATACGGCAGTCTAAAGTTAAGCCTCCTCAACCACACAGAATGAAATATCATATGAAGCATATCAAAGGGCTGGGAGGGGCGGTTCAAGGTGAAATGCCTTTGGACCTGGATCACTCTCCTTTGCATTATCGCATACCTTCTTTGTGAAATCCCTTTCAAGATCGTCTTGATTTGGAGTATCTGGGCAGATGGGATGTGTATTGAGAACTTGCTCCAATCAAGAACATCGCTGAATGGCAATGCATAGTAATCAGAAATAATCACGGGTACACAACCCAATTGGATTGCCGTTACCAACCTAGGACTTGCCACTTCGTACCCACTTGGACACAGGCAAAACTTGCTGCTACCCATTAAACTGAAGTAATTGTTCTTCTTGCCAAGGTACTCATGTACTTGGATTTCATCGTCCTTGTCTTTCCAATGATCTAGTAGGATCTTTCTTATGTGACCGTGAGGTCCGCCGGCGAAAAAGGCAAGGATCGATCTCTGACTTGGGGGTAGGCCCTTGCCTGGCATATTAAGCTTGTCGGAAGGGACCTTAATTTCTGGTATAGAGATGTCTCTTCTGGGTTGGAACCCTTCGGATGTGTTGGCATTGCAAAGGGCCCTCATGAAATTCTTGTACAGTTTAGGGCTACTTGTTGAGATATCTGGCGCCTGTGCTACCAAAAAATACCCCGTTTAGAGTTTTATTTTGAAGACAGTATATATATATATATATATATATATATATATATATGATCTTTGAATTTGAGTCCACCTCATTCAAACATAACCATTCATTGTTATTATGCGTGAAAAATACATAAAAATTATAATTATGATTGTATAATTATAGGTCCGTGTTCTGAGTTCCCATAACATTTTTATTAAATCAAATGTTATGTAGGCAATGCTCTTCAAACTGACCAAGAAATTAAGAGAGGCTGACATACCCAATCATGGCAAGAAACCAAGAAATGGTCGGCTCCTTGGCTTCTACTCCAGTAGGGATATTTGCCCGCTATGACATTAGTGTAATCTGTAACCAAGCGCTGCAGTGGTTCACGAGAGTAAGTGACGACGGGCTTGTAGACGAAGTTGATGATATGGGCCACGCTGATAGGGAGTAGGAATGCGTGAGCCTGCTCGGGATGGCGAGCAGCGAAGTGGCTCCTCCCGCTCTCTATCTCGTCAATGAACTGCCCTTCAATGCCGTAGATGTCCTTCAGTGGCCCAAAGTGGACTAAGGGTCGCTCTCCCTCCTTATATACCCACACCTTGAATCTCTTATCCATCTCTATGTGACTCCTGAACCAACAGCCTTAAAATGTCAAAATGTGGATAAGACTGCATATAAACCGCAGAATGTAGAAGCTATTTTATAAAATATGATGAGAGTAAAGATATCTTTTCTACTCATATTTACACAAAAATTGCTTTTATCTTAAAAATTTGAAGGGTAATATTTGCACAAGAACGTTTGTTATTAATGCATTGATTTCAAGAAAATCATCCAAAGGAGAATACTCTCTGGTTGTCATGCTATTTAAGATACATAGCACGAGCGCATGGCATCACATAGGACATAAATTAATGACCACGTGCGTATCCTAAGAGCCAGCAGAAGAAGCATTCAGTTTGGGTTTAAAGCATAGTAGCATGGCAGAGTTCAAATAAGCAAACGCTAATTTGCAGAAGAAGTTGCAGAATCGTAAAGTGAAGATCCGTACACCATCAATCGCAATACTTAAAAAGACCTAGGAGCTTATCACATAAATTTCTCTCATCCCATCCAGCAAATTCAAGGCTGAGTCCACATCTATGGTAATTATTCATAACATCAGCTGAGCTGAGAAAATGAAATGCTTAAAAGTTAAAAAGATACAAGAACAAGTCAAAGAAAGAGGTAGGCTACGACGGAGGAGCCACAACAGGCTGGAAAGGGTGGGAAGGGATATGCATTTAAGACCCGTCGGCTGCTACAATGGAGTTGTGGGCATCTCTATTTCACGGCAGGCATACTATCCGGCGGACCTCGGTTAAGTTTTTGGATCCTTGATGGATAGGTGCACCCCACCCCACAAATAACATGCATGCCTTTTTAAGGACTATTCCACGAGACATATATAATTCATTCATAGCTGTAGCTTCTTGACCTGTATTATTAATTACTGGCCTAAAAAGTGAATTCATTGTCATTAACCGGAATATGAAGGATATATTCTTCAAGGTGCAATTCACAATTAGACTTGTAATCGGAGGAGATTAGAAACTGTAATCAAGGCTGTAATGGTGACTTGAAACGTGGAAGCAGATTTGATCTGTTTTAATTAAATACCTTAATTACTATATTAATACACGAAATAAAAGTACTAAATGTATAATAATTCTCAAATAATAATAATAAAAAAAGGACTCAATTGCCTATACATACGAGTAGGAAAAATGAACAGAAGAATTTGGTTGATAATATAAAAAGAAAACTATTAGTAAATAATAGGATTATTAAATTCTAGAGAATAAACAAAACAAGGTCATTGTTTAGAAAATATCACAACCTTTATTTTCCCAACGCGATTTCTTTTTATTAGCAAAATATAAGGAAACAAAATAAAATCCTTGCAATGCACCAAAAAGTTAAACCAATAAACCATTTACTAAAAAAAAAACAAGTAGAGATTGACACTTAACTGATGAAAAGCATAATGATTCCTGTACACGGCGCCTCTGGGAACGAAAGTCTCCTCCTTACACGACGTGTAGTTTCGTGACCGAACAGCTTCACGAATAGCGGCTCTTGCTCTGGCCAGTCCATCTTCTATTCTTTCCGAACTGTTTTTTTCCTACCCTCAAAAAATATACCAAAAAACAAATTTACCCATCGCTGATGGTCATTGACTAATCAGGAAAATTTCGAAAAAAAATAAAAATAAAACCCAATCAATCCTATGTGCATATGATAGTAAAATATATATGGGACTCACTTTTTTGTGTCTAGTGATTATTCCTGCAACGGGGCCAACACCGATGGTGCTATTGGGCGGAGGCAGTGGAGTATGTGCAGGAGAAAGGGAACGACTTTCATGGCCATCATCAGTTTTGCGGTCCAAATAAGAAATGGTATATGAAGAGAAAAGGTCAGTAAGATTCGTCTGTTGGGTCATGGGAGATGAGTAGACAAGAAATAATATTCCGACAAGCAGTGTTGGAACTAATACAAAATACACGCGGGAACTGGACATTTCCAACGCTGCTCTTTCATCACAGCATCATGTACAAACACAAATATGTATACACGGAGACAGAGAGAGAGGGCGGGGTGTTAATTGTATTGGGGTAGCTATGGAAGTTTGAATGAGAAATTAAAAGTAGAGGAAGACTATTGAAGTGTGGTATACGGAAGTCGATCAAGTTAGACGTAAGAGTCACTGCTGAGCCGAGCGAGAATTGAACCATTCCCACTTAAAGTTGCGAGTCAAATTCCGGGCCAATGGCTTTTCGACTGTACATAGAAAAATTTTCCAGGCAAGCGATGGTACATATCCCTCGTATCAAATAAGCCTATAAGCCGCGGGATTCTTATGTCCTTGTTGGAGTGGGCGGCCTGGTGAATAAATGGCTGAACTTTTGGGAAGATAAAAGCTGGATTTCCATTTTATTTTGAGAGAGTTATGGAAATAAATTGAATGTCAAATATCATCCGTGATAGGGAGTTATCTTTAGGTATAAAAATATTGTATTCGAGTTTTAAGTTGATATCAATTAAATTAAAAATTTAAAAAAGAAAAGTTTTTTAAGTCTGAGAAATAAATTGAATGCCAAATCTCAAATAAACATGCATTAATAATGAGTTGATATCGTTTTGTTTCTTGGAAGGCATTATCTCGGATCTTTAATTGTTATTTCCCCTTATGAACTAAGCAGCACAACATCAAGTTTCCTTTGTTTGGATGTGGAAAATCATGCATCAATTTCTTACGCTATGAGAAGTTTCAATTGGGTTTCTTGTAAATCTCATAATAATAAGAACAGAACTTTAAAGTGTGACATGTCCATCTATGTATATGAAAGTTAAGCCAAGTCATTCAGTGCACGTAGAAGTTTAAAAAATTCTAAAGTTTGTAAAATATTGAATCATCCCCAGATTGTAAGGTACTGATCCCTGGAAAGGCTGACGGTATGACCGACGGTTACCACTTCAAGAATTTTGTAACGGATGGTAGCATAATTTGTTATGCAATTAATGAAACAGTCACCGCACCATAATGCGCTTACAGGTTAGAAATTGCCGAGGTAACGATTGGCTGACTACAGCATTATACAGGAACTACAATAACATTCATGCAACAATTTTAAAAATTATTGCTATGAAGATAAAATTAACAATTGTAGCTACACTCACTGGTAGAAAAAATGCATGGGCCTCATGAGGATGGCGGGCCGTGAATGGGCTGTCCCTTAATCGAATATATCCCTCTCATGGGCCCGCTATGAAACATGGGCCTTTCTCCTTCCCTGTAGGTCCATATCTTGAATCTTTTCACCATCTCAGAATGACTCCCGATCGATGATCGTGCTAAAGGATATATTAAAATGAATTCCATGAATGTGCAACATCATAAAGCAACGGCTGCCAGACCCAGATCCAGAATTTTATCCAATCTGCAGTGATGTTTGTTTTTGATCGGAAAAAGAGAATAATAAAATTCTCACATTATAGACGTAAGAAAATAAAAAATATATATATAGTATTTGACAAAATAAAGCCAATTTCTAAAATTAGAAGCACTTCTTCTGGCAATATTTTGCGTTGTCAAGTCTAGAGAAGAATTAAAAGCCATAGATTCATACTAGCGCGAAAAAAAGAGCGGGGGTTGGGGTTCACCAATTGTTGTAATTGTACTGAATGGATGATTGTTGATTTGTTATAATGTTCAGACTCCAAGCTGTGTCATACAAAGTTTAATTTGAATATAAAAGTATGGTCAAATTAACACAACTTTCTCTTCTTTTTGAGCATGGTCGAGTTCGAATTTTGCGAGCGAGAGGTGGGTCGATCAAACGTCATGTCTTTACCGTACTGGGTAAGCCTAGACGTGTGCAGAAGGAGTGGAGTTGGAAATTGGAGGCATGCCCATTACTTATCACTATGCTGTTTAAACTAGGCCAAACTTTTACCGCAGCACTTTGCCACGCTACATGCAAAGTCACGCCACAGAAGAAAACATATCAATCAATTCCCGTGGTGGGGGATGCTTCATTAACTTAATTGAGTCTCGAGTTTTATATTCATAATCTTTCTTTTTCAAGGGAGACAGAAAATATGAGCTCAAAAAGGCCCTTCCACTTTCTAAAGCACAGAACTATTGTCCAATAAAGTCTCTATTTTTTAGTTAATTCAAACATATTTTATCAAAATTAGCAAGATTCACGATATTTTATATCTTGAAAAAAGAGATCGACAAAAAGAAAATGATAATGTTTTCTGCATTTTTTTTATTCCTATGCAACTTTCAGGATCATGTGATATATAGCACGCCATATATCAAAATATGTACTTCGACAATTCCCAAAGAGAAAAAATGTAAAGATGTTTCACATTTTAGGAGGCCATTATTCATGTTGCTATGAAGGGGACCGTCAAGCTTCATTCTTTTGCCAAACGTGCAAGACGTCGGAAAAAAAATTAGGTTGTCATAGTTCTTGACACCCAGAAAAGTTCTTCAGAAAGAAACTTAAAAAAAAAAAAAAAAAAAAGCAGAGAGAGAGAAAGAGAGAATTGTAAAAGAAAACGGGCAAAGAGGGAAAAACTCAACTGATGAAAAGCATATGCGTTCCTGTATATGGACCATCTGGAACTGAAACTCTGGTCCTTTTCAGACGTACAATTCTTTCCACCAATTGCCTCTCGAATTGCTGCCCTTGCGCCCGCTAAATCTGCCTCAATTCTCTCCAAACTATTCATTTTCTATACTTAAACGATGAAAATAATCATGTTAAGAACTAGTTATCAATCTAAACGGCAAATAAATTATCTTTCAGAAGAGAAGAAAATACTTAAGGGGAAGTAAGTTCAAACTTTGGTGTGGCTAACAGTGTTGTTGCGAGGTGCATTACTGGTGGAAGATGTAGGAGACCCGTGAGAGGATACTCGAGAAGAAAAGTTGGAAACACAACAAATGGTACGGAGCAACTAGTAGTGAACCTTTCCATGAGTTATTTTCTGGTGGTGAATGGCTCAAATAAAATACAATTTTTTTTTTTTCCTGCTTTGCTTTCAGCCAGATTAAGGATTCAGTGGGAAAGACATTCTGAGAGGATTATAATTATATTATGTGTAGGACGTAGGTGAAGTTGTCCAACCATGCGACGCCAACATTTGCTCTCGAAGAATGGAAAGCTTGTCCTCTCAAGGGATGTGGCAGAACAGTATAAATGTGGAAAGTCTGATGGAAGTTGATGGCTAAAGACAGGAAGGGAAGAAGGATAACGCGACAGAATTACGGGTAATCAATTACTGTAGTTACACTCTCGCACAATTACAGAGGGTGGCTCAGACTAGCCCCCCAGAAAAAAAAAAAAAAAAAAAGGGGATGAAATGGAAAATTGAGGGACTTTGCAACGGGATCAATGAAGTTGCCAGAGTGAGCGTTGGACAATGCGAATACCAACATCAAATGGCTGATTTAGCATAAAATGTGTTAGTTTCAAGTTTACAATTCGATCTCTAATTTCTACGGATTGAAAAGCTTTTCTGGTATCTTGTCCATTGGCTGGGAGTTGTAGGGAGAATTGGTTCCGGGGCAATGAATAATTTGTCAGGTAATTGTGACGAGCACACGGCCCTGGTTAAAGTAGCTTCTCCCACTCTTGGGCACAATCAAAACTGTATGCGGTGCGCCCATTATCTCTGGGTAATTTGGGCCCAAAGTATCCGGTGCTTGAAATGTATTCCGGGGAAGTGCCCAGGAGCCCCACCAGCAAAGAAGGCCTAGATGGCCGGTCATTTGAGGGAATCCAAGTCGGTGGGCCTCCTTGTACTTTGAAATTCAAAAATGCATAATCCCTCCAGTAGGGAGGAATACCCCAGTCCGGTTAAATTACAATATTCTTTTTATGAAATTGTATTCTTCTTTTGCACCACAAAAAAAATAAAATAAAATAAAATTTCTTGTTAGAAAAATGATAAGGGACAATAGGGGTATTATGGTAAAATCGTCTCTCCTTCCCTGATTAGGAGTACTAGTACAACGGCTACATTGACATAACACTATAAATCGAAGCGCGGCTTCTGCTGAAGAGTTCGCATTTTCTCCCTTGTTTGATTTTTGGATCAAAGATGCTTTTGTTCTCTTTGATTTTTTTTTTTTTTTTTGTTTTCGTATGTTTGGCTCTTTCCTCGGAGCTTCGCCGTCGGTCGCCGGCGCAGAGTGTGTGGAGCCTCTCCCACGCCATCCGCCACTGCCCTTCCCGCCTCCCAGTGTCTCTCCTCTCCTCGCCGTCGCCATGGTTGTTGTTCCTACAAAGTAGTACAAAGTAGAAAGAAGATTGCGTTGTCCAGCGAAGTCCGGCATCTCGATTCATACTTAATCTCGCTTGATCGATCATCAAGATTGACAGATCGTCAGAGCCTTCTAATCTTCTCCTTCTCCTTCTCCTTCTCTCTCTTTTCTTGTTCTTTCTTCCTTGATATAAACCCAAACAATATAAAATGCCAAGAAGGTTCTTTTATGTTAGTCTTTTTTCGTTTTAATTCTTTATTTTGTGGTTTTTTTTTTTTCAATTCTTTACTTTCTTGAAACTAACGGCAATAAAAATCTGATCTTTAGTTTTAGTTTTAGCGCCCCTGCCTCCCCATAGCGCCACTGGTTATGCTTCAATACCAATAATCCTTGAACCCCGCATTTCTTTCTTCAGGTAATCTCTCTCTCTATACGCATTATTAGATGTGGATTTTCTATTTATTACAGATTATTGGATAATTAATTAATTATTTATTTATTAGTTTACATGAATTCTGGGTTATTAAGACTTGTATTCGGTGGTAGACTAATCAACAGGAAGACGAAGGGTATATGTATTATGCAGAATTAGGGTAGTGGGAGGCTGAGCCAGAGGTCCCTTTGAAACTAGCGTGCTTTACTAATATGGTTTCGGTTCTTTGGTATTTTGCAGTCTGAATACCATTCTAACGTGTGATAAACTTCATTCCTGATTTCATTATTATTATTATTATTTTGCAGCTTGAAGTGCCAAAGGAACTGATATCTCCATCCCAGGTAGAAGAGTTAAGGTTGCAATGCAGGCCCACCTTTGTCCCGTTACGTTCGGATGTAAACGTGACAAAATTGCATGACCAGGAAACTGGGATTACTCAGCTTCTTCTTTCTGATGGAATTTCTGTAAGCTATAAGGTATGCATGTGTTCATCTATATTTAGTTGCCCGTTGGCTCATATCTTACATTGCCTTGATGCCCTTCAGTTTGACGGTGGATTTAGCTTATTTCCGGGCAGATATTTTAAAGCACAAATTTAATCAAACTATATTTTCTATGTTCATTTGTCATTGGTTTGGTTTTGAACATCACCTTAACACAAGGACATCTCCTGTTGACTCCGTATATTGTTTCTCACATGTGTTTTTTTTTTTCCTTTTTGGTTTTTTAGTTGCAAGTATGACCACAATATCTTAACATTTCCTCTCATATATTTGGTGTACCACTGCCTGTAAGTTTACAGATTTCCAAAAGTGAATCCAAAGCAACATAATGTGGCTCATTGTTGGTGGAGGGCAAGCAGCTGAAGGTTCTGAGTCAAAAGGATCTGTCATTGTGGGTGTCAAAACTCTCAGTGAAGGAGGTCGTGTTGGCAGAATTTTCAGAGGAACAGGCACGTGAAGCTATATTCTTTTACTAATTGGTATCTTTTACTTTAAATGGCCAAATTTCTTTTTAAATGGGCTTTAAATCACCAAAATATATTTTCTGTGCTTTTCATGTTTTTCCTGCATTTTTTTCTTTCTATATTTTGAATACTTTAGGATATTGCCATAGCAAACCAGCCATCCATGTTTATTTATGGTATAACCACAATTACAAGAATAATTGTCTTAACTACTCATGGCAGAGGAAAATAAAAACAAGAAAGACTAAATCGAAGCTTGAGCTATTTTTTAGTAGAGATTTATAGGGTTTAAGGCTCATTCTGAAAAGTAAAATTTTATCTTATGTTCGTTTTTGATATACCCCACAAGAAAACTATGTCAGTATCTTATCGTGGAGTTTCGGCATGCATCTTGGAGTGTATGTCAACAAGCTAATTTGCTTTGTTTCCTTGCGTTTAAGTGAAAGTTTCTGTTTCTTTCTGTTATTAGTTTTTTTTCCATGATTTCTCTGTCAGTAATGAGGCTGGCTAAGCTATGGTCATAAAATGTTCTTCATCGAGCATGATCCAATATGATACCTACTGTTCCATGGAAATGATTGTTCTATACATTTTTTGAATGTTTACATCACGCAGCACTTCATTGTTAACTGTTTTGGCCTTGGGATTGATCATGTGATAAAAACATAAAAGTTTGTTCCTACCCCTTAGTCCTCCATAAGTATACACACTCACCATTGTACTTTATTTTTGTACGTATATGCTGCTTGCTCCATTGTTTGATGGAAAGAATGCCAAGAAAATGTTCCCATCTTATTTGACATCCTCCATGGAAGAAATACAAGGTAAAGAATTTCATGTTGTTTTGAAGAATGGGTTTCCAATTTTAAGCAGTGTTATCTGATTGGAGGTCACTCTCAGGCAATATACCATAGCTTTTCTGTTGATAATGTAGTAGAACATGCGTCAATGCTATCATTGTACTTTAGTTTGCATTATTATGTTGTTTTCAAGGTTGAGTATCCAATTTTTGAACAGTGTCTACTTAGCAGTCAATTTCAAATAATACAATATGGCTTCAGTTTCTGTTTCTATTGGTAACTTAGTAGAACATATGTTAATGCTGTGCAAGTGCTTTAGTCTGCATGATAACCGTGCGATCATTGTCTAGTCAGTGTAGGCACTCTTACTCCTGGTTATGATTATTAGATTTTTAGGCAATTTGCTCTACTTGATAGGAACTTGGTCTTTTGGATCTGTAGTCTGTGGCATCATCAGTTCTCAGACTTGCTATTTGCCTAAGATTATGTTTTCATGCAAACTTGCTCTTCTGTTTGTGGTCCAATCCATACAAATAATCTTTGAGTCTGCTCCATTTTCTTGCTTCTTAATTGCAACCTCACCAGTGATCAGTACTTATAGCCGGTGAGTGGCCTCTTATTCTTCTGCACTCCTTTTTGTATTTTTTTCTTCATCTTCTTTAATTAAACAAGCTAAAACAGAGCTTATTTGAGAGTCAAAATAATATTTCCTATCAATTTTGTAGGTTCTTTGAAAAACTTGAATATTGACACTGGCAGAGCCGATATACTTATTCTCTGCTTGTGGTTTATGACATTGTGTATATCTAAATTCATGTTGTTTACAAATTTTCACCCATAATGTGGTGTTACATATGCTCTTTGTTCTGAGGCAAATTGATTTCTAAAAGTTTGTTGGAGCTTGATTGAGAAGAACCAGTGGCTTAAGTGGTCCTTTTTGTGAGCATTATTTCCTTGACATGAGAGTTATTTTGATTGAGGAAAAAGCTGTGGTGTGGGGGTAAAGATTGGTACTTGGACACTGCCTTTCCTCTCCTTTTGGTTGTTGGGACAAGTAAGACTTGAGGAATATTCATATGATTGCCTTTATTATTTCATTTCTTTTCATTTTTGTGGTTGTCCTGCATGGGTCTTTCACTACAGAAGTGTCATGTGTGCAACTAAGTTCTTTCACTTTATGACTAAGCTGAAGTGAGGACGAGTACCAAGTATTTTGTAGGTTAAGTTTGCGCTTTTCATTTCTCACTGCTAACTGATAACATTATGATTTCCAATGTGTAGCCCAGGATGCCTCTGTGGTGCAATGGTAGTAAAAGAGATTATCTATTTTAAGGTGTTGCAACAGTACTGTAGTTTTCCTGTTCCCAGATTCTAAAGATGCAAAGAATGTCTTCTATGCTTGAAAAGATAGTGTTGGAGATTAAAAGAATAGTGCTGCAGAAATCATGGAGGTCAACAACTCCTTTAAACATCAGGCATGTTGTCCAACTCATTAGGCATTACTTGCTGACATTTCATTATTAGTGCTTCCATGTCAAGTAGTTTGTGATCCTCCTTTTTCTTATGTATGCAGATTAACTTTGGTCTTCTTTTCTTTCTTGTTATCATTTTTGTGTCAGTTGCTCTAAGTGCAGTGCCTGATGAAGCATCTGTCGTTTATCATAATGCTTCTTTTAAGGAAGAATCTATTGAAATTGTAAGTTGGACCACGATTTTCATTTGTTTAAAAAGGTTAGTCTTTTTCTTATTCATGCTCTAGGTCATAGGTAGAGGAAATGATTCTAATTTGGATGGTTTTGTTGGTGGTGCAAGGTTTGTACAATTGATGTTAATACATGATGGGAATGCTGCAAGGGAAGCAACATCAAGCTCGTTTGCAAATGATATAGCCTAACTTTAAGTCTTGCTTTGGATTTCATTTTCTCAAAGTATGTTTTTCAGTTCCTACTAGATAATGTTCTTCTTCCAACTGTGGCCCACCAGCCACTGTTTTAACTAAGATGAATGTTTTCTTTGATGGGAATGCTGCAAGGGAAGCAATGTCAAGCTCGTTTGCAAATTATATAGCCTAACTTTAAGTCTTGCTTTGGATTTCACTTTCTCAAAGTATGTTTTTCAGTTCCTACTAGATAATGTTCTTCTTCCAACTGTGGCCCACCAGCCACCGTTTTTACTAAGATTAATGTTTTCTTTGTATTATTTTCTTCTTTGCTCTCATGCTACTTATATTGGTTTGAAACAGGTCGATACTTGATGTAGAGGGGTTAGGATGGGATTGACTTAGTCCTTGCCTTCCCCTCTTGGATTCTTAGAGGAGAAGTAGGGTTGTGCCATACACAATGCACTAGTCTAGAGGTGGTAAAGTAGAGAGGGATTGACTTCTTTAGGTAATTATGATGGTGATATGGTATATATGTAGAATGCTTATTTGCACAACCTGATCACTTGCTTCCTTTCTCACCCACTTGCCAGAGACAAGATCAGTCTAGTTATTCAACTCACTCTATATTAAGCAGCAACTGCTTGGAAAATGGAATTTGGAAGTCAAGAAAGAATGAGCTGGGGTTGATAATTTACAAGTGTAGCAACATTTGGTATGCTATACGTCCACATCATTATATCCTAGTTTTTTCCTTAAAAAAAGTTCACACAAGTATTCTTTTATTCAGCAGCTTTGATGTTAAATCATATGTTAGCATGATTTGATGATGTGCATTTGTCAAACTTAAGAAGTTTGGCTGCTGCAGCATTCTTGACTTGGGGGCTTGGCAGCTGCATGCAGACTTGCAGTAAATGAAGCAGAGATTTGTTCAGGTGTGTCTTCTTTCCATTCCTTTTAATCTATCTCTTGAGATGCCAACTTCCTGATTGAGTTCTACAGAAAACAGATTTGGTTGAAGACCTTGATTTAAGCAAAGAGATACCTCACTCTAAACAATGGAGCTTCTGCCCCGCCCTCTCTTTAATAGGTGAAGAGTATCAATCAGTCCAAAGATGCAGAGGACCTTTAGGAGATAAAGTGAGTTGATTAACCAAAAATGTAGGAATTAACTTTTGTTATGCACAATGTTGCCCTATCCAACTTTCTGGCTTTCAAGATTTTCCCATCAGTGCGGGAGTTTGACTTGACAAATAAATGTTTCCTTGTTGAAGAGATATTTTTCCACCCCGCAGAATTGGGTATGTAATTTGATGTGTTATTTCTGAATGTGGGAAACTGTTTTATGTCTCTGGTTCATTCTAGAAGCAATCTAACGTACATCCTGTTTTGTTTGATTCTTGGCAGGATGCATTTGAAACCTCTTTATAAACAATTGATAGCATCCATCAAAGCATCAGAGGTTGATTTGTCTGCCAAGACTTTAACCATGTGAGATAGTTTATAAATGTCATCTAATGAAATGAAAGGAGAACCTTTCTATGCCTTGCAGTCCTATTGAAGCTCGAAGGAAATGATAACTAAACCCTATTTTCAGGTATGAACCATGATGAACTGGCAGAGTGTGCTGATCAAGCTGTCAACTCCATCCTGCCATCCACTTCTACACCCTGTATGTTATGAGAGGTACTTTAACAAAATGCTGCTGCAGAGCTAACCAGTTAAAATTCTCTCTCTCTCTTCCCAATAGGAGTTGATGTCTGCTCAAATTTTGAGCTCGTGCAGCATTATATTAACTGGTGGAAGCACAAATTTTCCTCAATTTGCTGAATGACTGTAAGCCCCTGTTCCTTTCCCATTAGCTTGTAAACTTTATTTTAAGAGTCTGGGACAACGTTTTAACTTTCTGGTTCATATATTTTGAGTGACATTTCAGTGAGATGGTGCACCTACCTCTTGTATCGGATGATTATCAAGTGATACACAAAGAAGAGTAAACTCTTCAATCCTGGGAATTTTTTATTTTCCTGGAAATCCATTGTTTCCTGTTTGTTAAAATCTTTTGAGGTACAGCCCATATTTGCCCCTACTATATTCAGCTTCAGAGGCACTTGTTCAGGTTATTCAGCTTCAGCTCTAGGTGCTTGTTCATGTTATTCTCTAACTCCTGATCCTCTGGCCTTGTTTGTTTCTTTATCCATAAATTATTCAATCTCTCAGCCAGCGGTTGCGAGTGTGAGATGATCCAGGTACTTAAATTTGAACTCCACAACCTTGACTTCCACTGCTTGAAGGCCTTCAGTTTCTGCCCAATTCAAGGCGCAAGCATGGGATCCTTTCTCTTCCTGCCTCAAAGATCACCCGATGTACATTCTAACCAGGTTTCCTCCTGCAAATTCACACTTGAGTGACATTTCAGTGAGATGGAGCTCCTACCTCTTGTATCGGATGATTATCAAGTGAAGATAACTACACAAAGAAGAGTAAACTCTTCAATCCTGGGAATTTTTTATTTGCCTGGAAATCCATTGTTTCCTGTTTGTTAAAATCTTTTGAGATGCAGCCCATATTTGCCCCTACTATATTCAGCTTCAGAGGCACTTGTTCAGGTTATTTGGCTTCAGCTTTAGGTGCTTGTTCAGGTTATTCTCTAACTCCTGATCCTCTGGCCTTGTTTCTTTCTTTATCCATAAATTATTCAATCTCTCAGCCAGTAGTTGCGAGCCTGAAATGATCCAGGTACTTAAATTTGAACTCCACAACCTTGACTTCCACTGCTCGAAGGCCATCAGTTTCTGCCCAATTCAAGGCGCAAGCATGGGATCCTTTCCCTTCCTGCCTCAAAGATCACCCGATGTACATTCTAACCAGGTTTCCTCCAGTAAATTCTTATTTTCTCTAATTTTATTTTTTCAATACATTTTCACAGTTGTGCAATGAGATTAATTGATACAGTTCATAAAAATTCAAAAAATTTAAACATGCTACATCTAAAAGACACTCAAAAAAATTCAATAGCCAAGATGAGATAATGGGAACATTAACTTGATTAAGCTGTTAGAGCAAGTGCAATTATTTTCTGCAAAAGGCCAAAGTCCATTGTGCAATTTTCAAAATAAATTGCACTTCTGTTCCATGCCCATTACTTATGAGTTGAACAGGGTTTGAGAGCTTAATACCACCATTCTGAGCCACACAGTCACTTCTATAGATTTCATTATTCTGTAAAGTTTATGCCAAATATAACATTATGCTTATATATAAGCTCCAGATAGCATTGAAAACTTGCCCAAACTGGTGGAGGGTATCGTTCAGACATCTGTTGATACCGGTCCATTTGGAGGCCAAAGGCTTTGCTCAAGGCATTCAAGCATTTGTAGGAGTTGGCAGCCAGTGGCTGTCAGACATGCTGAAGGTAGTCCCCGCCAAACTTCTCCTTGTTTGCTTCAATCATGCTTGCCAATTTGCATTCTTCCTTTTCCTTTTTCTACTTTTGCTTTGTTTTCCATCATCATCTCTTTAGGAAAATTGATGCAAGTGATCAGTCGGCAAGTGATAAATCTCTCTTACAACACTGCAACATCTTTTAAAGGCTTTTTGGAAATGTTGTTACATATGAGAAATGCTAACCCAAATGCAGCTTGAATTACTTTCCCGGCTATATTTGACAGATTTGTTTGAACACATGGGAACTCATGATAAATTGGGTGAGGTAAGTCTTAATCTCTGAATGACTGTGTAGCCATCTCTTTGTTTTCTTGCTTGTATATATGTCAATATCTTCTAGGTTAGTTTCAACATGCAATTTGGAGCGTATGTCAGCAAAGCACATTCTTTTTGTTTCCTTCGGTATTTCAGGGTAGAGCTGCAACTCCTGCCACCCTCTTCTCCTACATTATGATAGCTAGTAACCTGTTTAAGGAATTTGATTCTCTCTTCCTTCCCCCACCCCACACCACCCCCCTCCCCATCACAAACACAACCCCCCCCCCCGGCGAAAAAACTCCCGCAGCGCGCCTCAACGGCAGAGGAGCTAACCGAGTAGAGAATAGGAAATGGCCCATCGCGGAACGAAGGGGCTGCTTTCTGCGGCATGGAATGGAAATTGAACTCATGTTCAACGGTGAACATTTCCTTTACCTTACCACAAGTCCACAATAAGGCCACGAGCAAACGTTGCTTTCGGCCCATTATTTATGTGATTGCTGATTATCATCTCAGCAAAAGGACTGATTTCGCAAGGATTCTCCTTCCCCGAAGAAGGGTCTCGAGGGTTATGTCATTTGGGGCCTTCTCCACATACTGCGTGCCGAACCCTATACGCGGCCTAGAGATGAAGTTTTCGGCTGGCTTAAGTCATGGAATAATGGAAGCTAGTCAGAACTTTAGGCTGAGGGGAAGGAAGGGTTCTTTTGCCTCGTTAGGATTTTGGGCCCCTATTGGGCTCGTCTTGCTTTCAATAGGCACGGGAGCTACCGCAGCATAATTGCTCTTCTTCGCTGTAGGCAAACCTACGCCAGGCCCTTACCTGTTTTCACTACGGACGTTTGATGGTATATATTCAAAGAGCTAGTCAGGAGTTTAATGGTTTTCCGTCAAAACGTTTAATGAGACTAAATTTGTGTTCAGAGAGTTTTGTTTTTTAGATGTATATGATTCTTTTGTTGCTGGACATCACCCCCATTCTGCTATTTCTGCGAAGTCGTTAGGAGTTCACTGTCACTTTCGGGAGCAAAAGTGGAAGTTTAATTGATTGGACTTCCTTGAGACGACACAGAATTCGAGAAGCAACGAGTGGTCCTAGGAACTATTAGCAAATTTGAGGCTTGAGCACACACAAATATAGAATTATCTCGTCTGAATTTACCCAGATGCAACTAGAAATCGAACGAGCTCTTCCGTCACAACATTATGGGATATGGACTCGAGGTCCACATCAATGTATTTAGTACAATTTCCAACTATGCTCCTAGCAAATGAACAATATAAAACACATCCCGCTCTGTGGTGATTGCCACAAACAAATGAACTCTGTAAGTTCTACAAATTGAAGTCACACCCCACTTTATTGCGGTAGTCCAAGAACACAAGCGCGGCACCATAATGGGCTAGTGCTCCCAATACCACGAAAACATGGAAAATTTGATGACTATGTCCTGCTAGATCGAACCACCCGGGCTTCAATCTCTCCGGAATCCGGCTAACATAGAACGCGGTCCCCGTCAGGTAGAATAGAGCCATGGCAGACTCGTAAGCTAGAATGGTGTCACGCTTGGGATTAGTCCAATTGACAATCACAGCATGGACTGCAGGGACAAGGCCGAAGAACCCCATTGAGCAGAAGAGCGAAGCACGAAATCCACGGTACTTCCCGGCCGAGAGGGACGGAGTAAACAACGTTACAACAGAAAAAATCCCCATTGCTGTGACCCCACCAATGTAGACTGATTGCCAATGTGGCTCACATAAGAAGATGTAATAGATTGGAGGGAAAAATGAGGTGATGATCATGAAGGTAATACCGGTGTAGTCTATTCGTAAAAGGAATATGTTCAATTTGTGGGAGTGGCAACAAAATAGGTGGCAAATGCTGCTTGAGAGGAGGCAGAACACGGAGCCAGCTAAGAATACATAGAATGGCCACCGCGCAACGGGCGCTCGTGATGCAGAATGAGCGTCACTGTCTATCCTTTGGGGCATTATCCCCTTTAAATCAACGAATTCTGTGGTGCCCTGCAGTTAGTTGTATTATTAGTTGGATGAAGTTCAGAGCCCATACATTATTAACATCGTAAGATTAATTTCTGCGGCAACATATCGGCTGACTACCTACCGAAAAGAATTCCTTTGAATGGTGTGACATGTTTGCATTTGCGTCAGTAAATATTGACCTGCAGCAGATACAAGTTCTAAGCATCTTCTTCTCGATATATCAGCATAAATATGTGACCACCAGTCTAGCGCCGTTTTGTTACGGACTTAATTGACTGACGGCTTGAAATAAAGGTGTGGTGTCAAAATTTGATAATTCAAAGAACAGCAAATTTTGGTCAACCATAATTGAGAAATTCCAATGCTTAGGTACCCAATTGCCCCTCATTTGGATGCACTTAAAGAAGGAACAAAAGAGAGACAAGTACTCGATCCCTCCGAGCATTCAAAGCAAGATACCCCAGTTATCTTGTTGTGGAGAAGGATTGATATAACAAAAGGCCAATCGAAATTTGTCTCAAAATTTCCATTCTTAAACTTTCCAAAAATAGTTATGTTTCTTGCTTCAGAAATTAAAAACCTTTAATTCAATAAACCAACCTGGTAAACAAGCCGAGGAGATCCACTACCTGAGGCACTTGCATCAAATTTGCCACGGTCAAACCCAAAAACAGCAAAAACCCAAGTAGATGCCTGCAAGCACGAAACCAAAATGTTTTAGGTGTACTCTGAATGAAACAAAATGGACCTAAAAGAAGCTTTAAGATTCCAAAAAAAAAAAAGAAAAAACCGGGGGGGGGGACCTAAATCTACTCACGTCCAAACGTTGAGGGTCTCATTGTGCCAGCGGAAAATGCTAAAGAGAGCTTCTTTAAGAGGCCAGTTAGCCCTGTAGTGACCGAGTATAAACTCATTGTCCTTCATGTAATCCGGCAGCTCTCGGAACGACAGCAGAGCATAGCGTTTCCCTTTGTTGTGGCTCTTCTCCTCAAGATGGTCTCCTTTCTTCTTCTTGCTTACGACTTTAGAAACAGAGCTGAGCACTTCTACTCCCTGGTTGCTGAGGGTTTGATGATTATTAGTATCCATTCTCTTCCCTTTCCTGAGTCTCCTCTTCAAAACTGCACCCATGGAATGTATAAACTAAAATGTTGTGGTTTCTCTCTTCACAAATCTGCCTTCTTATTATAGCAAAGCTCTTGCCCTTTGTCTTAATTTCCTATCTGTGAAGTGGGGGTGTTGCGTTTCATTTAGTGCAGTTCTCAGGTACGCACAACTGCACCAACCAACCGCAGCATTCATGGCGACACTCTTTCTCGATTTCCCATTTTCTCTCATTCTTTTTTTCTTCTTTCTTACAAAAAAATAAATAAAATTAAAGTAAACCTAAAAATTATAAATTTAAGTAAATACAATTAATTTTTATATTATATGTATTTTTATTTTATACCATATCAATATTTTATATGTTATATACAATATCTTGCATCTATTTAACATAAAAATAAAACTTATCTAGCTTAATTTTGTTGCTCATGAGTCCATCTAATTAATCTTATTTCTTTAATGAAGAAATTACGTGTGACTCGCATGACATGGCCATGGCTGTAGTAGGGGTTAATGAAATAAACGCATCGTTTCGGCGGCTACAGTAACACTATCTGTGCCATTTTTTTCTTTTTTCACTGTTGGATGAGGTGATGCAAGTTTGGATTTTGTTTCCTGCATCATACTATATTTACCCTTTCAATTCATTTAAAAAAGTACCATTTGGGCTGAATGGGTAGTACACTTACTTGTCAAGTAGAAAGAACTTTCCAGCTTCTATATGGTTGGATTGCTTTTGCATTGCATTGTATTCCGCGGGCAAACGTATGTTAGGTTACCAATAAATGCAAAGCGTAAATGATAGCTCCATTAATCAGAGCATGCGCAGCAATTTGCCATCTACCTTCTTTCTTTCTTTTTCTTTTTTTAAAAAAATAAAAAAAAATATAAAACAACCTTATTTTTAACATTAATCTTTAAATTTGAGAAGAGTAGAACAACCCTGAAACACCAGTGAATTTTTAATTTTTTTCTACACTTAATTTATTAATCATACTACACGTTATTCTCGCCTGTTATGGATTTTTTTTTTTTTTTTTGTGTGTGTGTGTGTGAAGGAGGAGATTTATGCGCATATTTTTCATGCCAAAATTCAAATTTTGGTCGAGTTATGGATATACAGGGAACTACCCATCTCTACCCAATTCTTCTTCTTCCTCTTTTTTTTTTTTTTGTGGCTTTTTTAAACCGAGCAACCTATTCTTATGAATATGTAATAAGATATGAAGTTGGGGTGTAGTTTTGACTTTGATGTATAGTAGGCTTGGACACGTTATATCGGTCAGACTTATCGCACCGGAGGTCGAGACTCGGAATCAACGGGCTTTAAATAAGCACATCCGTCTCGTGGTCAAAAATGACGGACTATGTTCCCGAGTATGGTCAACATGGAATAATTCTCTTATCCTGGATATGCCAACAAAGCACCTTCAACATATTCTCATCCCCCCCCCCCCACTTAATTTTTTTTTTTGTTAAGATTAATCCCAACAATTAACCTTTAGTGAATAAGGTTATTTCAACCAATAGATCTTAATGGGCACAGCTTTCTTCTTGATACAAAAGATTCTGGGAGAGAGGACTTGTCGGGTCTAGTGGCTGAAAAAGCCGCTATTTAATTATTTCCTGAAGCCTTGGAACAGAGAATTAAGCAACCGCTTTTCATCTGTTTTGTTTCTTCAATTAGTTAATTTTATTAGTGTGTGTCTTGTGGGAATTAGCCAGGTAATTAGGCAACCCGTCTCCACCTGTGGGGATAGATGGCCGACCATTGACTGATAATTAGTTTAATAAAAGCAATTGCACTTGCCCTGTTACATTAACCAATAACAACAGTTTATATTGTTAAGCTAGTATGACTTGTCAAAGGCAGACATAAACTCCCCAACCTCAAGCCATCAATTTCATTATTTTTCACAAGGGGTCTTTGGTCACGTATTTTTCTCCTCTTAACTAATAGTCAACACTTTAAAGACGTAAGACTGATGGCCAGTCTTGATCATGGACCGACCTCTAGTAATTGACATGGTTGGGGAACCAAATAAATAGTTGATGGATCATCCTGCCGACCGTTTGGCAGTAACAAAGGCATTCAATTTCAGTTACCAGTTAGAATGATTAATGAGCATCCCTTTTCTTGTTTCTACATGCCCCATTCCCATTGCTCACAATTACAAACTATTCCATGACACGACAGTTGACAAATCCGCGTGAGGTTGCAAGAAAAAATTGCAGTATGCCGCTAGAGCCCACCCGTCAAGGACGGACCGTTGAAAGTACTCAAGAGAGACGCTCGCATCCTTCGTTAGTTTCCCTCCTCAATAATCAAAACTGTTTCTTTGCGCATATTTTACCACGTCTTATGAATATTTGAACCTCGATAAGATCAGAAAATGGAAAGGCGGAGGAGGAGGAGGAGGAGGAGAAGAGCTCAGGGTTCATTCATCTCCAGCACATTCCCAATTTCATGCCTCCAAAGAACCAACAAAATGTCTTATTTTCTTTATTATTTTCATCGTTCATATCCGTTTACAATATGACGTTAAAACCCAGATTCAGATCATGCCTTAAAGTACACGCAACAACAGGCATAGGGATTGGAGAAAGACAAGGTTCCATTAGAAACCCATGAACAAGCTTCCATGGGATCTAGAGTAGTAAGAATGCCGATGATCTAGAGAAGCTCTGGCACACATTTGAGCTAGAGAAAAAAGGAACTTTCTAGTCCTTGACACATCCTAAAGCCCGCAATGAACCCCGGATGTCTGAGCTGGAGCATTCTTCGGGTGCCTGAACAATATTGGGACTGTCATATGCAATGACATCCGACAGAGGATAGCTTCTGTTGGCATGGAGTTGGTTATTTGCAATACCACAAACTCCTTTCAATAGGACACTCTTGTGCAAACCACCAAGCAACCCTTCATAATCTGTATCCCCGGATTCACCGACAAATACCACCATGTTTGCCAATTCCACGCCCCACCGAAGATATAGATACCTGAGATGTATTAGCGTATTGATAAGAATTCTCACATTCCTGAATCACATAATGCATGCCACCCAAAAACTGTCAAACTGTCAGCCAAATTAGAGTGAAAAGGTATTAACATGGTTGCATAAATTCTCTTTGAAGGTTCTGATTAGGGCCACACCATCCATTTTTCACTCATCTTGCACTGTGACTTCAACATTACAAAAAAACAAACCCTTACCTGAGGGCTTGGGAACGAGAAGCTAACACTGGAATCACATTTACCCTGGTCTCATTTTGGCAATAAATAGCATGGCACCGAAGAGCCTGAATTCTTAGCAACTTCCGAAGTTCCCTTACAGGGGGAACCTGTAAAAGAAGAAAGACCAAACTTTAGAGCAATTGGAATTCCACTGATGCCTGACAAAATCCACACATGTAAATTCACCTCATTTGAGAAGAATAATCAAAATGTTGCTAACAAGTAGAGAAGAAAGATTACCAATCCTGGCTTTTGCACTCTAAATGCATAGCAGTAGTTGGTTGAAAGTTTTTCATCTGCGAAAACTATCTGTTCATCATTCTCAGCCTTCTTATCAGTAACCGATGCTGCCCAGCGCACCAGAGTCTTTCTCACACCTTCTCCACCCCAACGATATTCAATGTGTGAATGGTAATAGAAGTCAATCACGAAAGGACCATCTTCTGGATTTAGTGTAGAGTAGTAAAGGTCACTACCACTACTGCAGATAAAAGCATCAAAATCACCAGGGCTAAATCCCCCCAAGACAAGAAATGAGTTTATCTCAGATATAGTCGAGGATGTTGAGAGTATGAACCCAATTGAGCCTTCAGTCCTCTCCTTTTCAACAGAGTCAAAAATTTTTCTGGTGATGTCAAGAAGATCGTTGATGGTATCAAAATCCACTGCTATGACAAAAATGTGCTTCCTCCTTCTCAGTGATGGGAACTTTCCAGAACTGTTATTTTGGTCTGCCTTCTCTGCAGACCCAGCCTTTCGTGTCTCTCTTAAAACACCTTTTGACCATGCCAAGACAGCATTCTCTAATTTATTCCTATTATCAGCAGCATTTCCTTCAGTTTCAAGAGAATTATCATTTCCACTGGTTCCACTCTTTTCTCCATCCAATGAGAATTTTAAGTTCAAAGATAAATCATGTATATCTCTCAAGGAATCAACTGGTGAATCTGTGTCTGAAGTATCACCTCCATCATCGCTTTTTTGCCACTGTGGATGCCTTGGCTTGCAACTAGCTATTCGAGATAGGTAACTCTTGCAATGCTCAGGCCATGAGAACAAGTGTATGTTCTTCAACCCATTTTGCCGGCATTTTGCCCAAAGGTGCTTGTCTGCCACAAGCTTTAGAAGAGCATCAGCAATGGACTGCTGATCATGTGGATCAACAAGAAGACCATTGTCAAGTACCTGAGGTGACATTTTCAGTAAATAATGTAAGATCCATACACAGAGCAGACATGCACAGGAAACATGCAACAAACTTGCACATGCATGTGCTTGCATGCACACTATTTGTGTTAACAAGTACGCATACCCTGTGTATATCTACTGGACCTCCATTTTTCGTTGCGACAATCGGCAAACCATGGGCTGCTGCCTGATCAGCAAAAGAACAATAGTTATGGAAGGACCTGGATAGTACGGGACCATAAATGAAAGGTTGTTATAAGCACTAAAAAGTGCACCTCAATCAATGTAAGCCCAAATGGCTCAATGAAAGCTGGATTGATAAAAACACCCTGCCAAAGTTCAAATCAGCGTGAAATATCTAACATATAAAAAAAAAAAAAAAAGTGTTTTCTATATGGTTGCGAGTAAGGAAATTAATGAATCAAGTGAGTAATATACGCTAACAATAAAGCCATGAGAGTTTATAGGTAAGGGACCAAGACAAGACAATTGAAGAGTTAGCAGATACAGAAATGATACCCAAGTTACATGTACTTGAGATTAACACATGGTATAAGATATATATGTTTATGTGCTTTTTCAACCTGATGTCCATGGTAATTGAATGCTTAACTTGCCTGTTTTTGGCTAGACTAGCAAACTAATTCCAACAGTGAAGTCACCACAGAATATACAAACAGTACCACTGACAGAAACAACCAAAGAAACAACAATGAAAATGTTACTACAAGACCATTATTATATGCCTTTATGCACGAGACAATGACTGTCTTATCATTTTTCTTCCTTTATTTTGAGAGAAAAACATGTTACTAGTGAGTTTGTAAACAACAGAAGGCAGAAGAATATTTAAGAATGAAATGGCAGAGTTAAGAGCAGAAGAAACTTGCAGAAGCAGTGTCAAAATGCAACTAAAAGAGATAGCTAAGTGAATTAGCAAAATGCACTGCTATGTTTTGCTATGAAAGTTGATTATCTTGGAACTTCTTTTCCAGTTAGCATTCTAAGATCAAATGACCTTTACTACTATGACATGTAAGAGCATACCTTTGTCTTTGCCGCCAGACAATATATGTCACGAACCTCAGACTGCTTGTGGTGTTTAGGGTAGGCCACTTGCCCATACAGATCATATTTATCGATAAGCTTCAGCACAGAAAGAAGAACAGAAGCATTTGTGCTTGACATCTCATCAATACCATCTCGATTGCCCATAATTAGTGTCTGAAACATGAAGTGTAGACAGAGAACAAGGGGAGAAAGAGCATGTGTAACGAGACCTCAAAAGCAAAGCAGAGTATGCTAAGGACAATTAAGATTGTCTCCAACACAGAATATAAGTAAACATACAAGGTTGGCAAGCTCTCTTAATGGACGGCATTCTCCAAAAGCTTTGACCAATGTTGTAATGTTCTTTTTGGGATCCGGCCTAGCAAGGGCAAGTATCATAGGTTTGCGAGGGTTGGTAAAGAACCGCATTATCTGCACATAGCAAGAATGAGATGGTTGTGGCAATTAAATCACCGTCTTTGGCACATTTCTTACAGCAGCACATTGCCCATTCACCAAATTAAAGAGTAGGTGAAAAAAAGGCTGTGTTTGGCAGAAAGGATGAAAAGCAGAAGAGAAGGGAAATATTAGAGAAAAGAAAAGAACTCTCTCTTCCTTACTCAGATCTCCTTCCCATCCTCCAATCCTTCCTTAATATCAAACAAAATATAAAGGTATTGACCATAAATTTATAATGGAATGGAGAAGAAAACGAGAAAAAATTGGAACCTCGGACCAGATTGGTGGATCAGGAGAAGTAGGATGGTCTTCATTCCCTTCTGCCTCACCATCCATATCACCATCTTGGGGAACAATATGATGAAACTCCATTCCAGGAGGAATTATCTGCAGGGCACTACAATTAATCAATAGACAGAAGGAATTTACAGGCAGTACCTTGCATAGCATGACATGGACATAGAGACGTGAGCATATACAAGTTTAACAGCTACAGTTGAACAGGACGCTAAAATACCAAGCAACCTCTTCAACCCAATGTAGATCAGAAAATTGAGGCCTCAATTAAGTATTTAAGTTAAACCCACCGACCCACCCAGACCCGGAACTGGAGCCAAGCTTCCAGGAGGGGCATGTCTACCACCCAGACTCTGACAGCTGATTTGCTGCCAACAAAGCAATACTTCTGCAAGGCTAGACACAAATATGGATAGAAAAATAACAACGATGACGACACCACCACTAAGCAGAAGAAGAAAAAAAGAACTTACGGCCGTGCGTGGCATGAACCTGCCATAACAGCTGACATTGCGTTTGATTCTGGCTCGCAGTTTCCGCTCAAGGATTGGATCAAAACCATCATACAGTCTCCATTGCTCCTCTATCTCCTGCCTAGTGCTAGTTATGACTATCTCAGAGGCATCAAGAGATAACTCTTCACCCTCTATCCGACGCATTATCTTGTATGTTGAGTTTATTTCATCCCTTGATAATCGGCCCTGTTTTAGCAGCTGCTCTAACTTGTCCCGGCCAAGTGAATGACCAGTAAAAAGCATAGGAACATTTAAAGCACCAGATAAAAGAGCAGTAGCATCGCCTGCATCTGCGTAATGCCCGTGGATGGCAACAGGCCAAATTGGCTTCCCACCACCAATTTGCTCTCCCAGAACCTTGGACATATGAATTATGTGGTTCAGAGCACCATCAACAAATTCAGGGATGTGAGACCACAAATGTTCTTTTGGAATGTATTTATCCTTTGGCCCAAAAGGTATACGGATGATATAAGCACCACTGCTCTCCCCCATCTCATCCACACAATCCTCAGAGTTTCTAAGAGTCAACATCTCAGTGGGTTCACCATAACTCCAATCAACATCCGGAGCTGATACTTGTCTGGTTAACAAATCAACTCGATACACACCTGGCATTGAGCCCAATGCCCTTGCAAGTTCCACCACATACTTAACCTAAGAGAAACAAAAACCCAGAAATTCCGGTTACCTAAGTCGATGGCTAATGCGTTGTCATACGATCAGGAATTAGAAGCAAGATGCAAAAACAATTCCCAAAATAAAATTTCTCCGCAGACAAAGATTACCTGACCTCCGGTATCTGAATCACGCCCAAGCTCCATATTTTCACCTCGTATTAGACCATGAAGGCTGCATGTATGCTACTAGTTAAACACAATAAACCATCAATGTGCACACGGAAAAATCAGACCATAGATCAGAGTCTACAAATGTTTAACATCTTATCCAATGGCTGCAGAGCTTCTATGAGATATTGAATGAAAGCACAAGCCAATAAAAAATTTTATTGATTAAATTGTCGTAAGTACAGAACCAGCAACTAAAATGCTTAAGGTTCTCTTCAAAGCCACATTTAAATGCTAGATAACTAAAGTTCAGTTCATGCCTTATCAGTACAATGTATAGCTTTTTGCCCTTCTGCTGACTGGCCCATGCCTCCATTACATCAACAGAGTTAATTCTAGGCAATCTACCTCTGTTACTCTCACCATGGACAGACAAATCACTGACGGTATCCCCCTTCTCTCCCTCCGATAGGTCTTCAGACATATCAGCCGTTGCTTCTCTGCGGCCTCTTTCCCGTTCAAGTCGCCGTTTAGCATTTCTCTGAGCTAGCTCTCCCTCAAGCTAAGAAGAAAAGATAGAACTTTCAAAAACTGGAGAAATCATCAGCAAAATGTGCCGAAGTTGAAGAAACCAAGCCAGCAAATTAATTCATGAATAGCATTTCCAAATAACAAAGTCCCACAATCAACAACAAAAACCCAAAAGAACAAAAAAAAAGAATCAAATTCACAATCATTCAAGTCCAAATAAGCCACGTAACACTAAGTCATTAACATTAAGTAACATGAAATTTTCAGATTTTTTGTAAGAAAAAAACCAAAAAACAACAAAAAAAATAAAGGCACGAAGAAAGAAAAAGGTGGGGTTGGGGGAAATCTGAAAGACAAAGACCTGCTTCTTTTGACGGGCCAAGTTCCAAATCCTCCAACACATATTCTCCAATCTGGTGTTCCTCTCCTGCGGGCTCCTCGTCGCCTGAGCCTGTTAAAACCAAAACGAACAAATTGCACAGACAGACCCATTCAAATAAATAAAAGAAATAAGTCATGTAGAAAAATCAAGAAGAGTGCTGTATAAACCATGTACCCGAACCCAGGAGCGGTGGAGATCGGTCTCATCGAAGCCGGTGATGACCTCCTCGACGAAGTAGCGAGTAGGGCTGAACCTCCCTCTCTCCCTCAGCAGCAACGACGACTTCGCATCGTCCAGTCCCGGCCCCACATCCAGTATCGCCTCCAAGTAGCTGTTTATCCAATCGTTCCCCGCCATTCTCTTTTACTTCACTTCACCGCACACAACTTTATTTGTTTATTCCCGGTTTCCCTCTCTCCCTCTTCAGTTTTCAACCCCAGCTTGCTTCTGCCGATTGTCGAAGCTACGTGTACTGCCAGAACTGCAGAAATGGTGTGTGTGTTTGAGGGAGAGAGATGGGGAGTCGGAGGTGGCTAAATATACCTACGAAGCATTTTCATATTTATAGGTGCGAGAATTTCTTGCCTTGCAAATCGTTTCAGTGTAATTTTGAAGGGAAAAAATAAAATAAAATAAAAGAAGAAGAAGAAGAAATTTAGAAAATTTAAAATATATATATATATATATATCTCATTTTAATATTTATTTATTATTTATAATGAAAGACAAAAACCTAAGGAATTTTTTAATCATTTATCATGTCATCTTCCCCAATGTGCTATTGATTACGATGATGCGGTTTGTGGTCGACAAATTAATTCCCTGATTTCGCAATTTTTTTTATATTATCATTGGGTAGTTTTTCTTTTCGCCTATGAAAATCGAATTATTTATACTCTGGAAAACTCTAATTAGATAGTTTATTGGTAATTGTGTCAGTGGAATTTAATAATAAAAATCAAAGCATTACTTTGACTAATTAATCATATTTTAAACCTCAAATTTTGTTCAATAAGAGTTGAGTATCTCAAAACATTAATGGATTTTATTAATTCATGAACAAATTTTAAACGGTTGCATTTTACTAATTTGAAGGGTTTAGACAAAAAATAAATAAATAAATAAGGTTGAAAAAAACTAAAAGAAAAAGGCACCATCAGGTCACCGTTAGTGTAGAAGTTAAAATGTCTGTTATTTAGATTTAATTTTATTAATACGAAAATAGTCATTTATTCGTTATTGAGTTAAATATTGTTTAGATTTTTATTATAAAAATATAATAAATTACGATCTGTATTTTGTTTTTTTTTTTTTTTTGGTGCAACATGTTCTGAATTCGATTGTTTGCGTGAGCCTATCGTTTGTGATAATCGCAGCCCTAATCACAAAAGTAAATACAATAAGATCAAATTTTATGATATTATCTCGTAATTAATGTGTAAAAGTAGGTTTGTTTTTGACAACTCTAATTTCTCGTGAATTTGCGTAAATTTTTAACTAAAAAAAAAAAGAAAAGAAAAAAAAAAAGCGTGTTTGTGTACAGACTTCGAATAATGAATAGAAATGGAATTATTCGGGTAATATGCTTCCTGGGTATACGTCCCTCTTCCCTAGAAAGACGTTCTAGTCCATTCCCCCCACCCACCCACCCATCCACCTTGTGTTCGTCATCTTAAGCTTGTTGCCACGGACGCGTTATATCCGGGTAGGAATGGGTTAAGTACAACCCAACTCCCACATCCCACATCAGATAGGAAGAGGGGATCCTAGGTCATATAAACGTGGGTACTGCACACCCCAACAGGTTGCCTTTTGGGGAGAAGGTAATGACCCCGTGACAAGTGGTATCAGAGCCGACCCGATCCCGACTCCAATGTTTCTCGCCAAGCGCTTCAACGGGAAGTAGGCAGGGAGAGAGAATGTCACGGACGGGTTATATCCGGGTAGGAATGGGTTAAGTACAACCCAACTCCCACATCCCACATCAGATAGGAAGAGGGGGATCCTGGGTCATATAAACGTGGGTACTACACACCCCAACAGGTCCCCTTTTGGGGAGAAGGTAATGACCCCGTGACATTGTGCTTCAATCTTTTCTGCCGTTCTATTCTTTTTGCGCCAAACATGGCCCTAATTAGGTGACGTGGGGGGGCATCTGTACCTCTCCTTGAATGCCAAATCATCCAGTCATAAAAAGGAATTCAATCATAGAAAAGGTGGCAACAGGCATCAATTGTGGCTTAAGATATTCCATTTGAGGAGGAGGATCAATGGGGAAGGTATATTGTATAAGGTGGGCCTTTCTTTAATAAACCCAAAAAAGAAAAAAAAGAAAGAAAAAACAACAAGAGGTTGCCCAATTGTCGTATAAAAAATCTGAAAATAAGGCAATTAAAGGGTCACCCTTTACCTAAATATGAAACTTCATTTGATAAGAATCTGCTTTATTGTATTTTGTTTTAGTGAATATCAAAAAAATTTCTTAAAAGTTAGAAATATAATTTTCAGTTAGAATTACAAGAACGGATCAAGTTTCTCTCATTCTTTTTTTTTTTCTTGTACAAAATGTTTCCTTGTGTGTGAACGAATCATATATAGTTCGACCAATTTAATTTGTATATTTTATTATATCGAATAAAAAGGAATATGGAAGGAAGGAGAAATTTGGTTAAAAACCAAAAAAAAAATATATATATATATATAATTTCCCAAAGTCGCCAATCGCACAATGAGAAAATGCTCTAGCAGTTATGGATAAGTTTGAGGGTGAGGTATTGTATATGGATTTTGGACATTCCACATCAAGGAGGTACCAATTATTATAATTAAAATTAAAATTTTGACCCCCCCCAAAAAAAAAGAGAGAATTAAATGTTTAAGGCATTTATGCATGACTGGTTAAGACATATTTATTGCAACCTGCTGGAGACTTTATTATTATTATTATTATTATTTTTTTATTTCTGACCTTTTAATTGCAAGACCTCTTGGACCATAATCAAGACTTCTTGGGTTTTTATCTTAGTATTCTAGATGTGGATGCCGTCCTATTTGGGTTATATGGGTCCAAAACACGTCACATGGGCTCCGTAGCAAAAGTGTAAGATGAAGAGAAGAAACATATGCTTGTGAAGTGTCAACTTGTGAAGACATAATGGGTGCCTTTGGCTTGTTAAGAATGGCGTGCATAGACATGACGGTCGTGCCAAAATAAGCTCGTTTGCATACCCATTAGACGCGATTGATGGCATCATCAACTTGCAAAGAGAAGACGATGAGGAAATCTGTCTTTTACATCTCTATCCAAAGGACTCACATTTTGGGGAATTGGTATCTTAGTCCATACTTGGCCTACTCTACAGTTCGTCTGAGGAGATAGGGAGAGGCGGGCAATAAGGAAGTTTGTCGTGCAGCTCATGACATGAGTGGCTGCGAAAGAGACGCTGCTTCTTTAGAGGACCATCCATGGACATGGACGCGGACTGTTACCTCTTGAAAGACCCACGGCAACAACTTCTAAATAGTTTGGGCCGCCGAGAAGGGTTCCCCCGCGGGGGGGGGGGGAGAGGGCGTGACCATAAACAAGTCGAGTTCAGGTGTTTAGACAAGCTTAAAATTGAAATTCGGCGCAAGTATTGTTCAGCCATGAGCTGGGTTCAAAACCAACCTATCACTATCAAGCCGAGTTTCTAAACTTCTAATTAACGCAGTGTTTAATTTTATAATATTAACAAATTAAAAAAATTAATTAATATTTTAAAAAATTTATTATCATACTTAAAATTAAAATGAGAATAATATTTATTTTAATAGAATTAACCAAATAAAAATAAATATTCAATTTTAGTGTATAAATATAAATGTATATAATATATAATCTTAAAAATTAGTTTAATGAAATTTTTTTGTAACATAATATGGTTTTGTTATTATATACATATAATTTTAAACAAATTATTTACAAAATTAATCAAACTGAGTTTATTTGTATTTAAATTTAACTCATTTATTAAACAAAATTTAGGTGTAGATTGTTTATATAAATTGATAAGTTTAAGTGAGTTGTTACAGAGTCTAATAACCAAAATTTTAACAAATGTGTCAACTTACTTGTAGCCTCACACTCGGGTCTCAAGGCTCTTGGCAATGCATCGAAATCGAAAGAAGAGATTTTGACTTCGAAAGCTGCAAAGCCCTCAAACTAATTAACATTGAATTACCATTGCGAAGCAACCATCCACCGAAAAGCTTCAATTATTTGGGAAAATCTAAGAACGAATTGTATTTTATTATTATTTTTTACTTTATTAAAAAAGCCTATAAACTACAAAATAAGAGTTTTTTTTTTTAATTTTGATAAATTATATATATATATATATATATATATATATATATATATATATTTCATAAATTAAACCTCAATACTTTAAATACAAAAATTTAAATTTTTAACTGAATATTAAATTTTAACAAATTTATTCACCGACAAATTTGTTGCATTTAAAGTATAAATAAAATATAAAAATTTTGTATAGAATTTTACAATGTAATGAATTTTTTTGTCATAAAAATTATGATACAAAATAATAATAAATAATAAAAATGATAATAATAAATCCAAAAAATTAAACTTTATATTTAGAACTTCAATTATTTAAAATAAAAAAGAACATAACTCTCCGATAAGTTTCATCTGGGGAAGGGTGTGTGTGCATTGGAGATGGGAACCCTAGGCTGACTGCGGGTGGGTTCATTCATCTCATAAGGCGCAATCGTGGTCTTTTCATTTATTTATTACTAGAATTTTTGTTTCTAGTCATTTAAGGAATCTGGCAGTGTTATGAAATATTCTCTGTTTGATACGGTCCACCGGCCTGTCTGTCGTGGATGGTATCAGAGCCGAACTATTCGATTTTAGATTCTGTCCTCACGTACAGAGTTCCTTTCTTTTCTCGTGGACGAGAGTGCACGAGAGAGTGACCCACTCCTGAAATTATCTGAATTCTCCTCTACTGACAATTCTTTCTCTTTTCTACTTATTTCATCGTCATCTCTAACCCGCCAAGAATATATTAAAAGAATATAGTTATAATCAACTTACAGTTCCGAGCAGAAAAGATAACACACTGTTGGAAGAATTAACAAAATTTTAAATTTACGATCTTTAATATATATATATATATATATATATATATATATATATGTATATAAAGGACCTCTTTACTCTTTACTGTCAGATCAGCCATACAAAAAAATAAAAAATTAAAAAAAAAAAAACACGTAAAATTGAGTCCATATGTATCACCCGGACCCGGATAGGCAAGCCGGCGAACTTGGGTCCAAACAATGGACCGAGAGGGAAAGAGGGACGTTCCCTTGTCGAAGAAATTCTCTTCGATTGGTGTTTTATTGATTTATTTTTTATTATTATTTGTTTTTTTGGGCTTCACAATTCGCATACCTTTGGGTTGGTTTAGACGGACGGTGGTGGATACGACCCGTAATATGATTAGAACTATTCGCTTCGCGTCTGTGGCCCAGCCAGCCACGGCCTATCATATGAAATTGTCGGCGGATAACGAGGCACGGGATTGGAGTTTTCGGTTAAGCGGGCCCATATGGAATTTGGGTTGGCATCGAGTTCGGTCATTTTCTATTAATTAATTAAAGGGTCTTCGCAGGACACCCCCAAAAAAAGAAAAGAAGATTAATTAATTAATTAATTAAAGGGTTTCCGGCTTCATTTTGTCATTTACTCGATGCTGGCTGGCAAGCACGTGAAATCTCGCTTTTGCAACTTGCAGAGGTTCTCATTGCCTGCGGCGTACCAACAAGCTCGTGGCTGTTCAATTATACAAATATTTATGGTACAGTTCTTCAATTCTTAGTTTATTGTCCAAATTCTGACACTAACAACAGCTCGAGAAAGTTTACTCAATTTTACTTGGTTCTATTGAATTGTTGTTTTTTTCTTTTCCGGGGGGGGGGGGGGAGGGGGGAGTAAATTTCTGATAAATCAAAATTAGAGTGAAAAAATTTAAGGAACGAGACATCCAAACTCTCAATCTTGCTTAAGAGTTTTATTTTTGTGACCAACCAAGTGAACGTGGTTAATTAGTTGTCGCATAATTTAGATAATATTGTCTAAGAAATTATTTTCTTTTAAAAGCATTGCAATGGAAAAGCTTGAGTTTTTTTTTTTTTTCTTTCTTTCTTTGAACAAAATGGACAAAAAAATTGACTTAGCGCTCAGTGGCCAAGGATGAATGATCGTAAAGAAGAGTACACGTTGACATTGACCAACAAGAACAAGTTTTGAGATGAATCATCCAAGAAAATGGCACACAATCTTATATGTTCATAATGGTTTAAGGTTAATAGAAAAAAAAAAATCATCATATCTATGAATTTAAGTTATAAATAATTTCATATTTTTTATAAAAAATTAATTATCAAGTTTTTTTTAAAATTTTTTTTTATACTTGTATAAACGAGATTAAAAATTTATTATTGTGTATTTAAATTTCTTAAACTTATTTGTGCCGAGGTGGACTGCAGCAGGGATTCTAGTTGGGACCAATAGGGAGCAGACACGGCAGAAAGACAGTCCCCCATCCGCTATTTTCTTTGTCCTCTTTCTCTCTTTCTCCATCCCTTCCGTTCCAAGCAAAAGACATAACAGGCTGGTCGGTCCACTCTCTCCTCGATTTCTCGTCCCCGAGAGCCGCCGGCTTTTCTATTCAGGTTTAGTTCTATCGCGGTTTCTTCCGTTCACTATTAGTGGTATTGAGTTTCTGAAGCTTTGAACTGCTTGTTTTACATGGGTTCGTTTCCATTTTTTGATACGGTGAGGTGGGAACAAGAGAACTTTTTGGGTCCGTTGGAAAGTTGCGATTTTGGTCTTTAGATATATTATCAACTGGGAAGTATATGGTTTGTGGTGCGGTGAAGCAAAATTTGGAGATAGATAATAAGCCAATTATTTCAGGGCTTCATGGGTTTTGGTGAATATGGTGGTCTCTTGAAGAGTTCTACTTTGTTTTTTGTGGTAATCGTGGGAAATTCATCCCGTCGTTTCGGATCCATGGTAATTGTAAAAGATTAAGATAGTTCGAATTGAGTGTTTGGAGTCCATGAGATGAAAGAATAGTGATTTTTTTGAAAGTCCGTCCGCTTGGTCAGTTGGGTGCATTCAGTGTGAATCATATTGGTTAAATTTAAGACATTTCGTCCTATTTCACCTCCTGTACATTTTATTCACGTTGGTTGCGGTTTGCAGAATATAGAGTTGTTTCCATTAGCTATAAGTACTCTGACTAAAATGAGTACTTCATTTTGAGAATGGCCATTGCTACATTGATTTTGTTTTTAATTGTGCAATCTTTGAGAATACATGCCTCTGGGCTTGAGATTCAATCAAAATCTTGTAGCAATAATCACATTGCCTATGTGAAAGTCCATGGTGATGAATTGTTTTACATTAATGAGAATCTTGTAGACAAAGATTCCTTTTGTAAGGTTCTTCGCTTCCACCATGCAAATGGTTGCATTTTTGAAGGCTACCTTGAAAGTAGCTATTGTGGATTGGATGCTTCCACAGGTATGTGCTGATATCTAGAAATTTCTTTTGCTTCTTTGTTATTTTAAAAAAGAAAATTGTGAGGCTGTATTTGTATGTCCTCACTAAATCTTACCATTTTAGCAGCTGACTTCGCCACAGGAAGAAAACTGTTGCAGAAGAAGGCTAAAGAAGAATTCACAATCCGTGATAATGGTCGGAATTTTCCTCGAGAAAAGAAGAAGAATGATCCTGTGACTATTTCAAACCCCCAAAAAGTTGGTATAGTGGCAACTGCAGTAGTCATAGTGTGCTGTGGATTCCTCTGTCCCTGCTTTTATGCAAAAAGGAAGGCGAATGCCCACTCTTTTCTTGCAAACGATCCAAATTCAAGTAAGTCTGACATCTTTTGATCTGAATCTCATCATTTATGATGTTCGGCTTGTTTGATGACAACTTCATGACATTTTTCACTCTATGCAACTTTATGATTAGGGCTAGAATAAGGGTCAACAAATTGTTCTCCTAAAAATTCTTGGTTGGTGGGAACTTAGGACTGAAACTGGTGCTATTGCCTTTTGACAACATTCTCAATTGTTTTCTTGCAGTGGATTCCGTTCCTTCTTTTGGTGCAAATTCTCCTTCTGACAAAGTACCGCCCAGTACTGTTCGGATGTCACCTAGTCCATCTAGATTCGCAAATTCTCCAAAACTCACCAGGCTGGGGTCAATCCATCTCACTTTGCATCAGGTTTCCAAAGCTACAAGCAACTTTTCATCATCACTTAGGATAGGTGAAGGGGGCTTTGGAACTGTCTATAAGGCACAACTAGAAGATGGGCGGGTTGTTGCCATAAAACGCGCAAAAAAGGTAAGCAGTTCTTTTCCTTGTAACTTTGAAAAATAATGGGACAATCGCTGAAGCTAATACTCTCTTGAAGTTTTGAAAGACTTGTAATGGCAGAGTAAATGTTTGTTCTTCCGCTGGATTGGTCGCAGTTTGATGGTTAAAATCTTTGTCTCTTGAAAATTTTTATCTCTTGAAATTAATATAACAATTCTATCTCTTAAACATGCACTTTGGATGTTGTGGTGTCAAGAATTTAGGGTTGATGTGAGTTTTAATTTCACGATAAGATTTCTAACAATCTCTGGATACCTCGTCAGAGCATCGCCAACTTTATATTTCAATAAACATGCCATCATGGTTTATAAACTTGTGGATATATTTATAAAACACTCCTCTTGAAGGCATTACCAGTTTCTTTTTAATAGAAGATCACATGCTAGGTGATAATTCTAGTCTAATTTGACCCACTAGTAAAGATCAGTCAAAATCCACCACAGCTTTGTGGTGTGTTTTAAAGTTATGTTCTTACCCTTGGATTACAGTGGTTTAGACCTGCAACAATCAAACTTTGAATAAGTCTGCGTCCAGTGATTAAGAAATAGTGATAGAATGGTCATATTATGTGAGACCTAGAAAGCAAACAAGCCAGAGTTCTGCTTAAAGCAGTTGTTATGAACTTCCATGCTTGTCTTCTACGCTGTTTCCAGTATACCTATTAATTTTGAGTTGGCTTTCTTGATAGTGAACAGTATTCTTCTCAGCTGGCTTCCACCAAATTAGCTGTTATATATTCTCTTAAGCATTTTCTTCTGGTTGGTATTAGGAACACTTTGATAGTCTGCAAAATGAATTCAGAAGTGAAGTTGAACTCTGTACAAAAATTGATCATAGAAATCTGGTGAAGTTGCTTGGCTATGTTGATGAAGGAAATGAGCGCCTTATAATTACAGAGTATGTACCAAATGGGACACTGAGAGAACATTTGGATGGTAAACTATTCCTTCTAAAATTTTAATCTTCCAATCAAAGCAGTGACCTTTATTCTGACAGTTTTGCCGCGAATACCTGCAGGTCAGCGGGGAAAAATCCTGGATTTCAATCAACGGCTGGAAATATCAATCGATGTAGCTCATGCACTAACTTACCTCCATCTATATGCAGGTTGGGAAATTTTTCTCCATTTTGTTTTCAAAGTTCATATGTAAGGATATTTAATTGAATTTGGATTACCAATGCTAGATAGCAGGGTTAATTAACTTTAAAGGTGTGTAATGGGACCTCACTAGGGCTTTTGTCTACAATATTGGCTCAGCAAAACTAGGTCAATTCAACCCACAATATTGGCTGGAAAAACTTTGTCAATTCAAGCCAACTCCTGGGTGCTTCACAATATCATGTTGTGTTAGAATATCTATCCAATACATCTATTATCTTGCCCCATGGTTTACTTAATAGTACATGCCTTTGATCTTATGTCCTCAAACAATAGGGCGCCTAACTCATTGTTGCTTCGTAGCAGAGAAGCCAATTATTTATCGAGGCGTGAAATCATCCAATATTCTTTTGACGGAGAGCATGAGAGCCAAGGTTGCTGATTTTGGATTTGCAAGGCTTGGTGCAGTGGACTCTGATCAAACTCCTATTTCAACCAAAGTGAAAGGAACCGTAGGTTATCTTGACCCAGAATATATGAGGACTCGTCAACTCACCACCAAGAGTGATGTGTACTCCTTTGGGATTCTACTTATAGAAATCCTGACTGGCCGTCGTCCAGTGGAGCAGAAGAAACCTGCCGATGAGAAGATCACACTCAGATGGGTAAGCTTATTTCTTCTCTGAACGTCGACTTCCCTTCTGAATACCATTTAAACATATTGTGGCCCATGTAGAATATTTGCTCAGAAAGCAGCTACAATCTTTATTGTTAGCTTGCTCTGTGACTTTATATACACCACTAGTGCAACTGGCCAAAAATATCGCACTGGGGCTGCTTTTTAGCCGACCATTACTGCTCGGAACTACCATGCTGTCTAGTCCTTTTTAATTGGCCTATTGGAATTTTCTTAAAGCCCCAATGCATTTAAACTTTTTTCACTGCTGACATTGTGCAGGCGTTTAGGAAGTATAATGAAGGAACTGTGCTGGACATTGTAGATCCATTAATGGAAGAAGTTATAGGTGTTGACGTGCTCATGAAAATGTTTGCTTTGGCAATTCAGTGTGCGGCGCCCATTCGATCTGATCGGCCAGACATGAAATGGGTAGGAGAGCAATTGTGGGCAATAAGGGTAGACTACCTGAAGAGTGCCAAGTGAGAGTAGCGACCAAAAATATGGAGATCGTCTCCTGCATTCCATAGTTCTTTACATTGCTTTCAGGAAATCCTGTAAAACAATATTCCATATCTTACGCGGACACAGAATCTGCTACCTGCTACTGTCTTGTCCTTGGGAACTTGTAATTGTTGTTCAATGTTTCAGGCATATACTTACATATGTATGGCAAGAGGGCTTTATCTCTCTATGGATCCAATCCATTCGTTTGTCCCTAGTCTATCGATAAAGAAGTCACTCTAAGATGTAATATCCGAAGTGGGATTTTCGACGACTTTATGATAATGGGGGAAGTCATAGGTGAAAAATGGAGTGGAGAAAGGGAAGAATATTTACCCATAGAAACAAGCATGCGATGGAGTGTCGGGTTGAAAAACTTTAATTATTTGTCAGAAAATGGCAGGAAACTACTTAAAAGACCCATGAAGCTCGTGCGCATGGACTCGATCCTGGCATCCTTTATTTTAGTTTATTTTTTAATTTGGATATTGCTAAGCTCGTACATGATAAGGCTAACTCACTCTCATCCCGTTCAATAAGTTAAAAATCCCAAGGCTTCAATTTGGAAGCTTAAGGTACTGTAACTTTACAAGCATCCGTAAGTTACAACGTAAGGTAGGCTACACGAATCTGCTCGATTCACCCTCGAATAAAGCCAGGCCGCCCGGACAATACCACTCGCCCGTTGTCCCAATTGCCTGATGACCGATGCCTATACTGTGAATTAAAATAATAATAAAAAAAAAGGATTGAAAGTGATCCCATAAAGCGTCAATGATTATACCAAAAATTTTTTGCCAGATCATGATCCGTTCCAGACAACGAATCCTGAGATGACAATACACCTCCGTCGCATAAACTGCCCATCAACAGCCAGTTAACTGGTCATCTTTTGTTTATGATAGAAGGCTGAAAAATAATGATTATGATCCTATACTTGTACAATCTGCAATTTTAGAGCTCATTACTCCTATGTATAACCCTGTTTTTGAGAGCATGCTCCATTGCTCTACCTTGTTGCTTGAGTCAGTAACCTAGATCTTAAACAAATGGGGCAACTTGATTCTTAACCTGTTCCACCGGCTCCTAGTCAGCGAAGGATGCAAACCCGTTATATGTTCTGGCATGAAATCGTGCCTTGTCAATATACCCACAACAGGTGATCTCTGCAATCAGAAAACATCGGCATTAAATAATGGAAAAGTACAGAGTCAATGGATCTGGTTTGGCAAAAGCAGAAACGGAATGGGAAAGGCATGCCCAGAAACAGAAATGACAGAAAGGAAGGAAGAAGCCCACAGGCAGGATAAATTTTAGACATATTCACATTTGAGGCACTCTAAACGCAAATAAAACATTCTCCTCAAAATCAGGGATACGTCCTGAAGACTTTAAAGGTGGATACTTTGACGCAAACGAGATTATTGCTGTTGAGTCTTTCCAAACAGATACTAAGACGGAGCAAAGGGTTTTCCATTGCATCTGTTATTGCATGAAAGAGCATAATATGTGGAGATTCAAATTACGAGGAAGAATGCAATGCACTACCATTTCTCAAAAGTCAGTTTTGTAAAAGTAGAGATGGGACAAATGTTCTTACATTAGAGATCTTGGGTATCACTAGCAAGTGCCTCAAACCAACTTCTCGAAAAAGTGTGAGAGCCTTAGCAAGTGACATTGTCTCCACTACTGTATAAGGCGAAGCATTAGTAAACGGACGTAAATCCAAGAACATCTCCATCTCTTCTTCAGTAAACTCTAGGTCTCCTATACCGTCACCGTCACCTGAACCCCTCTTTGCAAAGTCGCCAGCAGAGAACTGCATCAAGACTGGAACAGAAGATGACAAGAAAGCTTTCTTCTTTAGCAATTCAATAAGATGGGCACGGAGGATTAGACCAAAAAGAACTGGGGACTCGGAAAGCGGAGGCTCATCAATTACAGGAAAACCATTATGCCTCGTAGCTCTAAGAACATGCACCACATTACCAACTTTCTCAACTGCATTAAAGAGCTGGAGCGGACCAGTTACCACATTGCCAACTGTCAGTTGCCTCATGTAAGGCTCGGCATGAGTTTCTAGATAAGGAAGACCCTTAGCTTTCATTATAAGGTCATAAATATTACCAGTGAAAGCATCCGCTACAGTCTTGGAAATGAGAAGAACAAGCATTATCAGGGGTAGCAGCAATAGATTATTAGTCAATTCTAGGATAATAACACACAATGAAACCGTCATTCTCATGGATCCGCCGAGAAAGGATGCGGCACCCAGCACAGCATAGAGGCCATGATTAAGATGTGAGTGTGAACTCACTAGCATTCCGACAAAACGCCCATAAAATGCACCTGTCACAATAACAGGTACAAAGAGCCCCGCAGGAGCAACAATTCCAAAGCTAAAGATACTAAGGAAAAAGCAAGTCACAAAAAATATGAGAACCGATGAATGGTGAAACTCAGAATCAGTATCCTTGCTGAAAAGGCTTCTGATGGCATCATCATTTGTGTTGAAAATAAGGCTGGCCAAGTCATTATAGTGACCAGGCGGACATTGGAATTTTTTGTAATTACCTGAGCGACCTATTGTCGGACAGGCTTCAGATGCTTCAGATGGACAAGGTTGACAAGGAGCAAACCAAGGTAACCCAAAAAGAAGGCAGGATGTAAAAATGGAGATGGAACACGACAGAATTATTTTGTAAACAAAGCCTTTCCTGTAAAAAGGGAACAGGATCAAGGAGAACAAGTTCAGTGAGTGTCTTCACATCTTGACAGCATAAACTTATGCAAAAATCAAAACTTAATATAGGAACTTACTCGTTAATAAAGTTGTAGACTCGAAGGACCTTATCCAAAAGAAAGTTATACAAACTTCCCAATGTGCCGCCTATAATTCCAAGGACAAGAACAGGAGGCACATCAATAAGGTGATAGGTAACATTATCTGAATAGGCATCAAACATTATGAGGCCCCCAGTACCAAAGAGCCCACATTTGCCACTTAAGCAGAAATCAGTAAGAGCCCGGAGAGCAATTGCAACTACAGCAGCCGTGAAGAAAGATCTCCAAAGAAGGGAACTTGTCCACCTGCAGAACGAAATCTTGCCATTAATGCAATATATGACTACTATTTTGGCATCTTTTCATGAGATCATTGGTCAGCAAGAGCTTGTTCAAGTGCCTCATACTTATTTGCTATCATCACAAATAAATCTATTGAAGAAACAATTTTTTAGATAGCCAAAATCAAGATTTAATCTCTTGCTTTGGGTAGCAGGCAAGGCATTAGATGAACATAATAAAGAAAGAAGTTTATCCGAAGAGCAACGCATTATGGTGCATTGCAGTCAAAAATCAGAAAGCAGATGGCTATTAGTTTTTGTGAATGTAGCTGGAATCAAAGTGCTTTCTAGAACCTTGAAACTAAAAATGCAACGGAAGGAACTGCAGTAACAAAAATTTTAGACAATGTCAACTTTAAACAAGATTAGAGAATGTTCAGTCCAGTGGTTTTTACCATGTAATAAACATACCAAGATGCCATTTCTTCAAAAGCGAACAGAACACCGCCGACAGGGGCACGAAAAGCCGCTGCAATTCCTGCAGCTGACCCACATGTTACAAGATCTCGTCGGTCCCGATCATTTTTAAAAAACCGTAGCCATTTCCATGTCAATCCATATTTCTCAGATCCACCTTGACCCAACAAGGATGCAACACACGCAGCAGTATGCACCATGGGCCCTGCTTTTCCAATAAGGAGAGATGAGGACACAGCGGATATGCTTCCAATAATCTGCAAAATGAGAAGACATATATGACACAGTCTCTTGCGACTCAAATAACATACTACATCTTATATTGAATATGGGATGTGAAGAAACCTAAACAGCACACAGGTTATAAGATACTTGGAGCACTTAAACCACACAGTGTGTTAGCCCACACCTGATGATTTCTTAAGCAAAATTCTATAAGCGTTCAACCTACATTTACATTACATATCATATTTAAACAATACACTAAGCTTTGGATGCTAGTATTACCCCGAAGGTGGTTAGAAAAAGCAATGCACAAGCTATTGAAAGATATCACCCCAACATATCTTTTACCTTAACAACCAAAGTTCTGAATGAAAAAATTGCCGGCGCATCCACGCCGTTCAGGTAAGCCTTCACCTCCGGTATACCTGAACCGGCAGCTGCGGGTGCAATAGAGGCCGTGATGATAGTTGCAAAGAGCGTTAGAAATAAGTTTGAAACTGAGAAAACAAGAAAAGCCATCCCAAACCTGCACCATTTTGGAGACAAAAAAAAAAAAATCAACATAAGAAAAGGAATTAAAATACATTGAAAACGGAACAAAAAAAAAAAGAAGGAAATCAAAGACGCATTACTGGTACCTTCCAGCGAGCATCATATTAGAGGTAATTACAAACTTAATTCCGGCGAGATTTTCGACGGCGAGATTATTAGCAAATCCGATAAGGCTGACGATCATGCCAATCAAGAAGCAGAGCATCCACTTCATAAACAGGTACTGGTTCCCGTCCTGCTTGAACAACTCATTTTCCGCAATCCTAACCCAAAAAAAATAAAAATAAAAAAATATTTCAATTCCAAAATATTCAAAAAAAATAAAATAAAAATATTGTTATTAATTTTCTGTTTGGTTTGGTTCGGTAGCATACTCGTAGTCGAGGCTTTCTATGGGGCAGACATTGGCGCCGACAATGGCGACTTGAGAGGTGGAGTTGGTAAAGGAGCGCTGCGACTGCGTGGAGAGCAACGGCAGCGTTAGCGACTCCTCGTCTGCTTCTCCGTTTACAAAAATCGTTGACATTCTTTCGCTATTCTTTCCTGGTTTAGACCGTCGGCGTTTTGAGAAGATTTTCACTCGTATTGAGAGCGGCGGCGGAAACGGAGGAGGAGGAGGAGGAGGAAGAGGCGGAGGAGCCGACGAGTTGTGAAGCGCAGGCGTTAGAGAAAGCTACTGCTCTAGCTAGCGTAGGAGGGAAGGAAAGTTCAGTTTATTTACCGGTACCATTTTATACGATTGGTCGAGGCGGTCTCTGTGGTAAAAGTAAAAGTAAAAGTAAAACAACAATCCATCCTTATTAGCAAAAACAGTGGCAAAAATGAATCAGTAAGTGGCAAAAACACATATAGTAATAGATTATTACTCAATCACAAGGTATGTAATGCAATTTAATAATTCTTAGTCTTTTATACAGCAAAACTATAAATAAAATGTATGGTCGTAAAACGTAATAATACTAATGTTATTAAATTTTTATAAAATAATATATTACATATTATAATGTGTGATTTGTGTGATATAATTTAATTTATTTTATTTTTACATGAAGAATGTTTTCAAGTAACGAAAATGAAACATGTCACAAAATGTAGTTTATTTCTAGTCAAATATGAGAAGGGAAGGTTGAGTGAAAATTATTGTCCAGCAGGCTTTTTTTTGTTTTTTCCCCCTCTATGCAACCAGCTTGCAGTCCACGCCTTATTTTTAATATAAGTATAGCAAGCAAAGGAACAAAGCTTCAAGGGGTGGAAACTTCGTCTCCTGGTTCTCTTTGGGTGAAGCCAAAGAACGGAAGGTGACTTTTTTTTTTTTTTTAAATCAAAGTTGAATGAAATTTGAATTTAAGATTTTTAATTTTAAAATTAATTTTAATACTAATAAGTTAAAATTCATCGGTGACTTGGCGGTGGACTTTCGGGGACAAATCACAGAAAAAAAATTGAGTGCCTTTCTGTTGTTTTTTTCTTTTCTTCTTTTTTTTTTTGGTGTATTTCCGGCCTTGCATGCATGGAATGATATGATGTAAACCCAAGCAATATTTTCAAATCCTTCAAGAAGAAGAAAAAAATGAAATATTGTGCAAGATTCAAGTTTAATGTTATTTGCCCCTTAATGCAAGGTAGACTCATCCTATAGAATTATTATTGTTTAAATAGTAAATTTTTGTTATAATAAATTTAAATTAAAACATTAATAAATAATGTCTGCGCATAGTTGATGGGTTGGTTGAACTGTCAATATGCTGCTTTCATGTCCATGTATTGGATTCCGTGGCACACACTTTCAAGCTAAGTTCCAAGTTCACACCATCTAGGATTTAGTGCAGGACCGGTGCATTTATTTCAACAAAAGATATTGCATTACCTTTCTTTCTTTCTTCTTTTTTTTTTTGAGAGGAGGCATCGGAGAAAATCTAGGAAGCTAATTCATGGGGCCAAGCAACCCCTTGCATGTCCTGCTCGAGCAGAGAGATCACAGCAGTCGGGGGCTTAGGGAAGAAGTTTTTCTCTTCAATAAGCAAAAAACCGGATTTAAAGAGCCAGTCCACCACACTTTTGCCTTCTTGTGTACATGAGAACATTGACGTTGGACTTTTACACTTTATTTCGGAATATAAAAAGAAAATAAAGGAAAAGAGGAAGGAGAAAAGGACAATTATAATTTTCTTTTTGTGGTTGTTTGGATTTAATGGAAATAAAAGGGAGATAAAGGAGAAAACAACTTCTTTTTTTTTTTTCGTTTGGAAATAATGGAAAGTGAAAAGAAAAGAAAATACAACTATAATTCTCATTATTGCCTATTACTTTTATTTTCCACAATAAAAAACAGTGTAATTAAGTAATTACCCACAAAAGAGGAAGATTTTCCTACTTTTCTTACCAATGTGGAGAGATTGTGAATAGTAATAAGTTTCTGTTTTTTTTTTTTTTTCATTCCTTTTTTTTTCTCTTTCTTCAATCCAAACAAGAAAAAGCCCTTTCACAATACATTTCATTTTCATTGAACTAAACAAAATCATAAATAAATTCGATAATTAACAAAAAAATGGAAATAAACACAACAAGATTCGCCAATAATAGGCTAGCTAGTTACTAGTGATAAATAATATAATTGATAAAAAGAGACTAGTTAATAAAGATAATTTTTTTAAAAAAAATTATACTTACTCTGAGAATAAATTACTTAAATATATATTTAATTTTATTAAATATTTTAAATAAATATTTAAATTTATAATTTGTATTATAATAATAAATAATTTCTTTATAATTAAAGAGCACCAAATGCCAGTACATGCCTCGATCAAGCTTTGACTACAGCAGAAGGGGCCTGACCTTGGTCTTGGGATAATTGTGAGAACATGAAAGACAATAACTAGGGTAAACGGTTGCAGTTTGAACATGGGGCCTATCTTCCTCTTCTGGGTCTCACAACCTACTTTCAGTCTATATACCCATTTTGCACCCGAAAAGCCCATTAAAAAAAAAGAAATAAATAAATAAATGGTGCCGGTTGGTTGGTGGAAGAAATCATTTATCTCGGCTGTTTATTCGGATTTTGTCTTGATCTTTCATCGTCGGGTCACAAATGGACCACGTTGCAATGAAAGCCGCTACTGACGAGTAGTCCACATAAGATATTTTACACGAATAGACCTAGAGCGACAGTCTCAAACTCACATTCTCACTCTCTCTCAAGCAAATTATTTTTATTATTTTTTTATCTGTCAAAAGAGAAAATAAAAAATAACGAAGTTATTGAAATTTGAATGACGATGATGCAGAACTAATTTTTTTTTTTAAAAAAAAAGGAAAAAACATTATAATCAATTATATTAGAAGCATGTGATACAAAGAAATGATATAATGACTTCTGAAATATATATCATGACAATTATAGTGTAGGTATTAATAATTGAAACCACATGACTTAAAAAGGAAATGAAGGGCTTGCTCTCCGCCCTCATTTACTCAAATTTACATCCGAGGATTTCCATCCTTTTGCTTTGCTAATTGTCGTTTTTACAAATAAACAGTAAACGCTCAAAGCAAATGAAATACTCGCAAAGTTGGTAGTCCTAATTTGCTGATGTGGCCGAATTCTATTGATAAATCCAACTTTGATAACGATCCAAAAAATCTCCAGTCAATTTGGCGTTTAGGCAGTTGCTCTAACCCACCTACCGCCAAGAAAGGGAAATAGAACACAAAAAGGGCAAACAAAAAAAAAAGAAAAAGAAAAGAAAAAGGTCGGTTTTATGGTCAGCAACGATCTTTTTTATTTTTTATTTATTTTTATTTTTTATCTTTTTAACCCTCCTTACCAGGGGAATGGTAAAAAAAAAAAAAAAGGGAAAAAACAAGACATGGCCCGATATATCCGCCCGGCGCCGGCAATCATAGTTTCCAACGACCAATCAACTACCAAAATTTCACTTCGGAGGCCCCCACCCACGCGCTATGCATCTCTCTTCCCCACTTCAAATATTTTTCTTTCTTCTTCTTCTTTATTTTTTAAGAAAAAAATTAATTTATTTTCAGAACTCATCTTGTTCTTCTATTCGCCGCGGAGAAACTTGTAGAAACACGGGATGTCGTTTTTCTTGGGGCTAGTGATCGGAGTGGCGGTGGGGCTAGCGTTGATCGTCGGCTTTGTTCGGTCGGAAAATGCCCGATCCAAGCATCGGTCTGAGCTCGTTAGTTCCTTCCTTCTGCTTTCTAACTCTCTTTCAGCAGTCTTTCTTTCATCTTCTTTCTTCTACTCTTGGTTTCTTGATCTCTTTCTTGCTTTTTTTTTTTGGTGTTTTTGGGCTGTTTGGTGATTATTTTAGGCAACGACAGTGGCAGCGTTTGCGAGGATGACGGTGGAAGATTCTAGAAAGATCTTGCCTCCTCAGTACTATCCTCCATGGGTCGTCTTCTCCCAGCGCCAGAAGTTATGCTCTCTTTTTCTCTCTTCCTTTGACTACACAAGGCTTTTCTCTCATTCGCTTTGATATAGGTTTGTGTTTAAGTATATGTTTCTGTTTTAAACGATGTTACTGACTTGGTCGTGTTCTGTTCGGTTCTTGTGTTTCTTCAGTTGAACTGGCTTAATGCTCATCTGACAAAGATCTGGCCTTATGTGAACGAGGTATTGTGTGAAAGTACCCGTTACTTGGCTTTTTAATCATAGGCGCAGTGCACGAGGCTTCCGTACTGCGGGTCTCGTCTTTCTTGTTATGGGAGATCAATAAATAATTTAAGCTAATGGGTCTCGTCTTTCTTGTTATAGGAGATAAATAAATAGTCTAGGTTAATTGTTGGTGGTGGTGGAGAAGGGACAATGGAGGAAAAAAAAGGAAGGGTTTTAATGAGATCGTGTGAATTTGTTTGTAGGCAGCGTCTGAGCTGATCAAGACTTCGGTGGAGCCGATTCTAGAGCAATATAGACCAATTGTATTATCATCTCTCAAATTTTCCAAGTTTACTCTTGGTACTGTTGCCCCTCAATTTACAGGTTGGTTTGGTTTGGTTTTCTTTGGTTGCGCTGAATGGCAACTAAGGCTTTTGTTTCTTAGTTTATGTTTGAAGCATATGGTGAGGGTTATTTTTAATTGCTGCTTATCACCTTGATTTTATCTATTAGGCATGTAATATTTTTCATTGGTCTTTTTAATGCTTCAAAGGCCCATTATGAGCTGATTGATTGTGAGCTTTTCTTTGGATACTTGTTTGTGGAGGATTTCTTTGCTTAACAGCCTAAATGTTTGCTAAAATTGTGGTCTCTTGTGTTTTTCTTCTTTTTTTCTTTTTTTAACTGATATAATGTTCTGTGAGTAGTGTAGACTTTAGCTCTGTAGTTTATGCTGGTAATAATCAGTATGATGCTCACGAGATTATCCTACATATCTATCCTTGTATTTATTTGGCATCTTACAACTTTTAGGAGTTTCTATCATTGAAGATGGAGGCAGTGGCATTACTATGGAGTTGGAACTGAACTGGGATGGAAATCCTAGTATAATACTTGACATCAAGACTAGACTTGGTGTTTCATTGCCTGTGCAGGTAAATTTTTCAATTCACGTGCTTTAGCCTTAAAACTGGTGCATTATGGGCTCGAAACCTTTTAGAGGCAACCAATTGAGCATTTTGTAAAATGTTTATTCATATTCTTTTGAAAGTTTTCCCATCTTTTTGCTCTCAGCAGATTCACTACTGTTCATGAGTAATCTGATTTTTGATTTTATAACTTAATGAAGCAACGGGATCATCTAATGGATGGTTGAATAGAGGTTGTTACTCACAGTAATGGCATCAATCTTTTTCATCCCATTTAAACTCCACAATTGAAGCCACGGTGCTTCTTTAATAATGTATAGTATGAGAGTCGTCTACCTGGGATTCCAGGGAAATCAAACAAAGTAACAGCTTTTGACTTATCTGGTGTCCCCTGCATATGTTTGGCATGCAACACAGGGATGGTTATATGACATCTTAGCTATACCCTTTCTTGCAAACTTCTCTGGTAAACATCAAAGGTTTTCTGGCTAGCAGAAAATGTTCTCCTGGCTCTTGTAATGCTGATGGAATTACGTACAGTTCTGGCCCTGCAATGACTGACAGCATTGTATGTTATATCAGGTTACCAAGCCTCTTTAATAAGTTGATTAGGTTCTCATCAATTGGTGCTTTGCTTTTTTCCCTATCCCTTTGGTACAGGTGAAAAATATTGGATTTACAGGGGTTTTCAGGTTGATCTTTAAGCCTTTGGTTAATGATTTACCTTGCTTTGGAGCTGTGTCATTTTCTCTCAGACAAAGGGTACAATTCTGTCTCCTTGATTTCAAAGTTTTTAAGACATAGGAGGGCTTTGCCACTTGCATATGCATCCTTGGGGAAGAGGTTGGCATCCATTCATCGTAGAGATAGATTAATGATTAGTTTGTTCAACGCTATTGAACAATAAAGAATAAAGAATATATATTTTTCACACTAAACCCGTGACCTTTTTCTTTTATCCATCTATTGATGAATACAAATATCTCAAACAATTGGGAGAAGTTTTGGCATGCCATCTGAGTTGGATATGTGAGAAGTGACACAGTGATCCAACAGGGCTGGTGAAGTGTAAAGAATTGCGGCCCAAATGTGTCATATATGGCATCCCCTCTCTTCTCAGAAGGAAAAATTTGCCCATGTGCACATGCATTCAGAGACATGCCCAAATGGGTGCATATGCATAAAAAATGAATGCATAAGTGACACATTTGTTTGTCCCTTGACAGAAAAAGTTGGATTTTACACTCAAAGTTGTTGGTGGTGACATATCATCAATTCCTGGCATTAATGTTGCTATCGAGGTTTGTGGGAACATTCTTGCTTCCCTCATTTCATCATGAGATAATGCATTGTTGTTGCCTCTCAATTTTTCTTACTCTTGGTCCTGTTGTTTAGAGTTCATTATAACAAATTTGAAATTTTTGTATCTGGTTAAGTTTCAATTTTCCAGTTCTACAGCCTTTTTTTCTTTAATATTAGCCTGCTCAATGAAGATGCCAAATATTAGAGATTTTAGATTTAAAAACATACAATAATCTTACCGTGTTAATGCTGAACTCAAGATAGGATGAAGTGGAGTACAAAAGGTTCACTTTTATTGACACCTAATTGATGGCCCATATTTGTGGATAAGCTGAAGGAGTGGGGCTTTCATTGGTTTGGACATGTCCAAAGTAAACCTACAAATGCTCCAATCAAGAGCAGGTCCAAATCCAGGTGGACAGTGAGAAGAGAGGGAGAGAACAATCTATGTTGGCTTAAGAATTATTGGTTAGAAAGGATTTATAACACATGCACCTTACACCAAACTTAATTCATAATAGAACAAAATGGAGAGGAGAATCATGCAAATCAAGGCTTTGTTGTTGTTGTTGTTGCTGCTCATACCCCTGGTACCAAGCAAATATTCACTCTGAATCCATGGTTTTGATCTACGGTGAATTCCTTTTGCCTGCATAACACAATGCACTGGATTGTAATTTTCCAGATTCTGTGACAAGATGACATTGTTATAATAAATGTCTTGTTCACTAGTGCAGGAGACAATACGAGATGCCATTGAAGATTCTATTACCTGGCCTGTTCGGAAAGTCATTCCAATTTTGCCTGGGGATTACAGGTAATCTACCATTAGAAAAGGGTGTGAGTGAAAGTTTTCTCAATTTTATACTTTTCTTCCTTTCTTTCTGGTTTGTCTTATGCCTTTTGTTTTTAACTACTCTTGAATGGGAGTTTATTATATTTCTTGTTCAGCGATCTGGAGTTAAAACCTGTTGGAATATTAGAAGTGAAGCTAGTGCAGGCAAAGAACTTGACAAATAAAGACATCATTGGGAAATCTGATCCCTATGCTGTAGTATATATACGCCCTTTGCGCAACAGAATGAAAACCAGTAAAGTGATTGTAAGATACTCTGATGCCTTTCACATGTCCAGTCTCCTCCAACTTGATTCAAGTGGATTAATGATTTCCCCCCTTGCAGAACAATGATCTGAATCCAATCTGGAATGAACACTTCGAATTTATAGTTGAAGATGCAACCACTCAACACTTGGTTGTGAAAATTTATGATGATGAGGGGCTGCAGCCTTCTGAGCTTATAGGGTGTGCTCAGGTGCTGCTAAGCGGGCTTGAACCTGGTAAAGTGAAGGATGTGTGGTTGAAGCTGGTTAAAGATTTGGAGGTCCAAAGAGACAACAAAGACAGGGGGCAGGTGGGAACACTAATTTGACATCCTTTGGGTTAATTAACAATCAATGCCTTTTTTGTTTAAAATCTTTCCAAAAAGTGGATATTACAACATTTGTAGATGAAAATTGAACTCATTGATTTAAAGTAAATTGAAAATACTTAATTGAGCTGATCCTTGGGTATCCTAAGAATCCTTTCCACTACTTTCTTCCCTGTGAGCTGCATATGCAGTTACTAGCATCTCTGCAGTAACTTTTAGATGATAATTTGTTAGTCTATCGGGTGTTTCTTTCATGTTGTTGGATTCATCAGTTCTGGTGATGGCTTGCCTGCTTCCAAAATCCACTTCCATCACTTTGTGGGGTACACATTCAAATATGAGTCATTTGAGATTTTCTCATGTTGTCTTAACCAAATTTTCTTGCCTATCAAATTGCTAATATCCTTGTGTTTTCTTAACCAAAATTTGTCCATTCTTTATTCTACACAAATCTCAAATTTATCCCCATTGTTGAGTGATTTTAGGTGCACTTGGAGCTTTTGTACTATCCATTTGGTATGGAGAATGGCTTTGTCAATCCCTTCGCACCTGACTATTCGATGACCTCCTTGGAGAAGGTTCTTAGAAGTGGTTTGAATGGAACTGAAGTCACTGAAAATGGAAAGGAAGCCACAGAAAAGAGGAGGGAGGTTATTGTTAGAGGAGTCCTTACTGTAACTGTGATATCTGCTGAAGACTTGCCAGCAACAGATTTGATGGGCAAGGCTGACCCGTATGTTGTATTGACAATGAAGAAGGGAGGGACGAGAAACAAGACCAGGGTAAGGTTTCAAGTCCCAGAAAATGGAGTGTTTCTTGTTTCTTTACTTTTACCTTGTGCTTGCCATAAAAAAAGGTTTGGGGGGGGGGAACCCTGGCACCTTGTGCTACTACATTCTTATGGTTCAGTATGATGTACCTACAGACATTTTACTTGGTCTTGCTTTCCCTTCACAGGTAGTGAATGACAGCTTGAATCCTCTTTGGAATCAAACTTTTGACTTTGTTGTTGAGGACGGATTACATGATATGCTAATTCTTGAAGTTTGGGATCATGACACATTCGGGAAGGTAAATAATCTGTGCAGTATCCATCAACCTATTAATTATTTTCTGCTATTGAAGTGTATTGTAGCAAATAATGATCTGAATGGTCTTCCGGTTATATGGATCGTGAAGATAATCCTACTGATTTCACCCTATAAAATCTCTGAACTTGGATAGATTGCAGTCATTTCTCTTTTGCGAAGTTCAGTTTTTGTGCTTGCTCTGATATTGTGAAAATTATGCTGTGGTCTGTGCCATTGGACTTCCAAGTTCGTTGTCTCCACTTCTCCTGAGAAGCTCTTATCAACAGTGGTAGCTTAATGGTTACCAGTACTGCAATTTACTTCTGATATCCAAGATTGATGTGCTCACACATTCACTGGCAGAATGATTTGCCTTTATGCTTTCAAGAATATAGTTTATGGGACATTACTTCCTGGATCAACTTGGCACCTAAATGAATTTAGTTTGTGTCAGAGCCTATCATACGGAAACAACTACCACCGCACTTATATTCATTAGCACGACTTGGTATCCAAGTGTTGCAATGGATGCATCATGTTTGGATGTGCAATATCTTTTGACAATTTGCATTCTTGTTGTGAGTTTGCACTTAGATTGTCTTCTGAATTTATTCTCCACGCAGGACTACATGGGAAGATGCATCTTGACATTGACCAGGGTCATACTGGAAGGGGAATACAAAGAAAATTTCCAGCTTGAGGGAGCGAAATCTGGAACACTGTGTTTGCATCTGAAGTGGCTGCCACAACCTATATACCGTGATTCCTGAGGTATCTGCTTGGGAGTCGGACAGCGAATTTGAGCTGACGGGGGCCTTTCTTCGTCTACCCCAACAGATGCATATGCTAGATCATGGACACAGATCCTGTGGTTGATCAGTAAGTCACGCACTATGTATATGAGGCAAACACCTACAATGTACATAATTTTTTCCCGTGAGACTAGGACAGTATAAGGTGAAAGTAGGGGCGAAAAGAAAAAAAAAAAAAAAAAGGCCTGGAGCGAAGTGTTGTACGGAATCGTTTGAATTTTGACCTTACGTAATTGTTATGTGTTTAGCAGAATTTGAGATAACTGTAAACCCCTCCAATCCTGTTGTTACAATTGTCTTGCATTATCAAACCGTCTCTTTGAGGTTGCTGCAATAATCGTCTTCTGTTCGGCATTGAGGGTGCACTGGAGCTGGCGCCGAGTATATCCAAGTAAAACTAATCGATCTTTTTCTTTTTCTTTTTTTTTTTTCGTATTTTTCCCTTCCATTAAACCTTGTTAGGCAATGTGATCGTTCCGTTATTTCGAGTGATCGACCAACTGGGTCTGGCTGCATTCAGCGAGGGGGAAATTCTCTCCTCCTCAGGCACGTATGGTCCAGCGCTACTTCCCAGTAGCTGTGGGGGCTGGCCCCTCCCGGCCATGTGAGTTTGATCGGTGCACCACAACATATACTTCTTTGGCAAAGTTGGCCCCAATTTAAGAATGAAAAGCTATTAATACTACACAAGCCGTAGTGTCCGGCAAGTACAGTGATAATCCGTTTCATTAAAAGGGCTTTTCTCGTTCGAAGCGGAAAGAAAATAAAAGGATGAACAGAAAATAATGAATCACAGCCATCTCTGCCCCCTGTGAAGAGCTCGTGGCTGTATCCATAGAATTAGGGTTCGTTTAATTTATTTGTGAAAAACAGTTAGGAGAAAAATTTTTACAGATAAAATAAATAATTTCTTTTGTTAGTTACAATATTAAAATTTATGAAAAATAATATATATACACATATTATATAAAAAAAATTACGATTTTTCTTTCTAAAGTAACACAAATAATGATCTACCTTAAAACACCCTCAAAGCAACATCAAAATTAACAAATTCGGAAAATAAATCAATTAATCCTGTACGAACATAGCCATTTGAATATAAACCATTCTTCATTGTAGACGAATATACCATCTTACCAAACACAAAATCTTTCGGCTCAACTTACCATTTTGAACCTTGCTGGGCTTTCGTTGCGAGGATGGATGGAAGCCTTTCTCATTTTTCCTTTTGCTGTTGGGAGAGCCAAACATGCCCAAGCGTGGACTTCAGAGCAAGAAGTATCGAATCTTTCTTTCAGCAATTTGTTAAATTTGTTAGTTCTCTCAATCTTTGTTGTTCGTAATTTTATCCTTTGATCTGGTATTCATACGTTCTCAGCTCCTTGCGGTCGGATCATCCTCTCTGAATTGCTCATTATTAAAAAAAATTAAGAAAAAAAAGAAAAGAAAAGAAAGAGGAATCCTAGAGAATGCTCGAATATGAAGTCATGATTATACCCAGAAATCATAACATTCCAGGAAATCACATTTGGGTGCGGCATTGAGTCAAACAGTTTTGCTGCTTTTAAACATGGCACGTGAGCCGCGGCACCAATCAAGTACGGAGTTTGAAACAAAGACATTGGAGTGCAAATATAGCCATTTATGCAAATGGGTATGCGTGATTTGGGTGTTTTTGAGAGTGCGCTGTGTGGTTCTTGTATAGATATTGAATGAGTGAAAAGGGTCACCAACAGTAAACTCTAAACCCTAAACCCAACGTGAAAAAATGGGGATAAATCCGAGAATATAATGGGCCAAGCTGTTGTACCAGCTTCAAGACCTTTCTTATTTCACCACGATAGCATTAGTGGAATGATAATATGCACATTTCTGTTCAATCTACTCAGCACACATTCACGGATTATCCCATTTTCCTAGCGAATTCTTGAAGAAAATGCAACAGTTGTTAAGAATTGAAATGAATTCTACAATTGAATGCAATTTCTTTTGGTGTAATGTACAAACACGGGTCAGCCTATCTTTGCCAGCAGCTTCATTGACCTCGTCATATATTGGCCTTGTATCATATTCTTGAAATCATTATGCAGAGGCTCTTGAAATCTCACAAGGAACTGGCTACCCAGCCAGCAACACTCCTCAGGTGATACTTCTTCAGTTTTCTTCGCCGCAGATTGCTTGTCCTGTGCAAAGAGGACTTACTGAGATTATCACCTTAATGAGAAGATATCACATGTTTACCAATGATTGCTTTTGTAAGTAACTTGCCCTTTCAGATTCCTTATCTCGACAAACTGACTGTTCTCAATGAAGAAGTAATGAAGTTATGGCCTAATAATTGCAGTGGTTCGTGTGTATAATCCATCTGCCAGACTTCTTGACAATATAACTCTTGTGAAAATATCATTGCTAACAAATTTTGTTCCGAGATATAGGCTTATTCAATTCAAAAACATTACAGATTTGGGCACTACTTAATTGACAGGAAATACAAATTTTTGACTTGCAACCATCTCTCGTCATTATGAGGACCCATCCGCTATGTGTGGAAATGCGTGTACAAGTAGGCTGAATGCATGTGTGTTATTACAAGGATGATATTTGACATTTACCCATTAACATTTAGTTCTTTTAACAAAGAAACATGCTTGATCAGACAGACCCTGAATGTCCTCAAAGCCAGCGCTGCCAATATCCTATGAGCTTAGAATTATTTAGCAAATATTGTTTGGTTACCATCTCAGGTATAGAAGCATGCATTTGCTTCAATCAAGAAGGGAAAGAAAAAGAACAAAAAATATAAAACTTCTGCTACCATAGTGACAAAGGACAAGAAGGGGTGATGTACCAGTACTGATTGTGTAGGATGAATGCATCAGTTGGCACTTTTTTCCCATCGTCATTGCGATTCCAGTGATAGAATGCATGTGTCCTGTTCTTTATCTCCAATGTAGAATGCCCATAACTAGCTTCTCTAAATGCAGAATAGTCTGGTTGTGGAAGTCTAAATCTGTAGGCACAAGAAAGTTTTCTTTTACGTTGCCTATATAGGTTAGGCAAGTCCTGCTAAAAACATTATTAGAAACTTAACTATGACCCACAAAATTAAAATGAACAAATGTGCTGCACTCACTTTCCAGCAAGACCCTCTTGATTTCCTCCGTCTCCAACGGTTATGTAAACTGGGGCAGATTTGTCTGGTATGGGATAGCGGTAACCGCTTGAAACATTATAGTGTACGTTTGAGATTCGATACTGAAATTTAAAAACAAACATAACATAATTGGCACCAGATCCCATTAGCATATGCTTCTCAATGGTCTGAATGATGTTGTGCAATAAATGGCATGACAAAAGTGGAACACAATATCCAAATGATATCAATAATCAGACTCTGGTAGTTCAGAGCTACAATTCAGGCTTAGCAGTGACAACTTAAAGTTACTGTCAGCTCAGTCATGGCTTGGATGATAGTTAAGCAGTGAAATTGTCCAAGGAAGTTGTGTCCCTCAAATAAATTAAATCTGCCTCGGCTCGCTTTTTAGTCATGTCAGTTCAGTATTATAGGAAAAAGAAGTATATACAAGTAATGTAGAGAACCATACTGATCTTTCATAAGCATGGACATGGCCAGCAAACACTACATCAACTTTGTAGCGAATGAACAACCCCTCAAGGACCACACGCATACTTTCACCCTCCATGAAGTGCACTTCATTACTGTTGTACATTGGGACGTGCATTAGAACAATGAGCCAAGGTGTCTTCTCCCTGTTAACCTTTTTAAGCTCTTCTCTGAGCCACATCCATTGAGGTGTGTATTTCACTGTACAAAGGTTGAAATCAGTCTTAAGACAAATCACATAGCCTTTCCCTTAGACAAAAAGACAAAAAAAAAAAAAAATTGGAGATGGCAAGCATAAGTGAGTCACTTTAAAGAAACAACAGGTGAAGGCACTGAAACTTGTGCAGTGTCGTATTAACTTATAATACGTGGTCAAATTTGCATGGGCAAAGCTTCTTCTGTCACAGATTTTAATTTTCCCATTTGATACCTCTGTCCTTCTAAGAGTTTAATTGTGCTTACCAGGTTAACATCCTGGGAAGTGTCACATCAATAGGATCCAGGGTTTAGATCTAGCGAATTCACAAGGGAGAGGAAGGGGTTCAAATAGTAAGTTCGTTTTGGTTACATGGAACAAGCATTTCGTTGTCATTCTTCCATGCGGTAAGTTGGAGCAGCTATATTAGTTATTCCCTTGCCCTACTTTGGTGTGCCTCCATGACATAAACACAGTATAATAAGGATAATTAAACACAATACAGGAAAGGATAACTAGATAAGCACCGAACAGATATCAAAGTCATAGATTGAGGAATGAAAAGTTACCGAAAGGAGAATAGCTGGATAGAACAATTACGTGAGCAGATGCACATCTGATGGCATACCAGAGAGGACTGGTACTTTTGGAGGCCAAATAGGGGGTGGGGTAACGATTAAGAAAGGATTTGAAAGGAAGAACTTCTCCCTGCAAAGGAGCATACATTCAATCAAAAAGTTTAAGAGCTGAAAGATGTACTAACTAAAAATACCTGAATAAAAAGAAATATGTATAAATGGTAACAGAAAAGGGAAGAGTAAAAAGACCTATTTGCATAATATGTCCAAATCCCTACAAATCAGTGTATTTCTTCAGAGATTCCTTGATTATTTTCATGACCACAAAATATATGAAATAAAAATAACCATGGTAAATGAGGATAGACAGCTGGCTGAACAGTCCGATGAATATAACTGAATATAATGATCAAAGCATTTTGCAAGTCTAGCAATAACTTTCTGTTACCTTTTAAGTCCATTATTTCCACTAAATATGCACCTAAGGATTACACAAAAAGAAAGAGTAAAGAATAAAAACCTAAATAGGGGTTATACAAAGACTTTGAATATGTCCCCAGGTCTGTTGTATAACATGAGATCAAAGGCATTCTAGGAACAGTCACTGGAACAATGTCTAATATAAGGTCTAGAGTGTCTTTAATTTGTCACCTTGCAGAGTCTCATGCAACAGTGCTATGAACGACAACTGAAATGCCTCATAGCCTAAACACTAAATCAAGAGCTTTGAGAGCAATAACAAATAAAATAGGCATTAATTAAGAAAATATCAAAACCCACACCATGTAATGCATGTACTCTATTTCATGATTTCCAGCAGACCAAATCCATGGCTGATATGCTGCACTTTTCTCAACAAAACGACCCCAGGAATCCCATCGTATAGCAACATCATTATACTGGTATCTATCAGCATAAGAAAGATCTCCAACAAATAAGACAGCATCTGCTCCACTCTGCATGTAATGCTCAAGAGTAGATAGGGAATTGTATGTTTGGCCCAAGTCACCTGCAATGCAAAAGGAGCAACTCACCAATTAAACTTAGAAGAATATTAAGAACAAGTGCTCGGATAGATGCATATGGTTGTGCATGCTAATAGTAATTCTGACAGTATTGGAGAATAATTGCATCCTGTAATATGTCACAGAGTTTATCAAACCTACGATACTAGATTCCATTAAGATGAAGAGGAGCACTACATATTGAACATTCAAAGTGGTTTAGTAATACTTGAGGAAACACTTTTTAATCACGCCCATAAGAGTTCGACAAGGGGACTCACCAATTATCCCAAACTTGTAAGAAGCATCAGGATCTATCTTTGGAGGTGTTTGAAACCAAAATTCTCGAGAGGAATCACCACTTCCAATCTTATAATAGTACTTGGTATCATACTGGAACAAGGAGCAAGTGCAGCATGTAAATAAGAGAAAAAATTATAGCACAGAAAACTCATTTTTGTTAGCATATACCTCTTCAGCTGTAATGTCTAAAAACCATATTCATCGTAGCTTTCCTTTCATAATGGTTACAAAAGAATCATTTCACAATTTAGGAAGGATACTCCAATCCAGGGCATTTAAAGTGTTTATTCATTATGCCGAGGGTTTTTTAGTTGACATGAATTTCCACGCTAATGTCATGGGATATTGGGTTTATATAAAGTTTTCCTATAATCTAGTATAAGATTTACAGCAGTAAGTCTACTTAGAGTTTGGACCATGGAGCAAGCTTGCCACTGCATTAGTTTGCCCCTTCTCAAGTTTGAATAGTGAAATCACCTCAAGGCCATCGATGACACACTGGTGAATATAGCCAGATCTATATTTGTAGAAGGTGTAGTTTGACACCGTCCCCTCAGCAGAAAGATCATACTTTTTCTCTGATGTGCCATACTCCACTTTGCTGAGCCCTGGTTCATCAGGTGTCACCCACGAAATAAGCACAGCCTTTCCATCATAGTCGCCTTGGGTTATATGCACCTATAGTTAGATTAAACAACCACAATTACAGACAATTTGAGAACGGGGAAGAAATAAAAGAATCACTGGGCAGATCTAAACGTGCATAGGCAGCAAATTCAGTCGTTCTCAAATCACAGGAATGCACACAATTCTTGCAAAGTTACGCTTACTTGTAATTTGCCAAAAACCCCACAAGAGAGAATGCACAAAACAGATTAAATAAAAAAGAGAAGTAAAAAAAAAAAAACAAAAGAACAGAGAAAATTTGTAGTAATGCCTACTTGTTGAGGTGCGTTATGACCCTCTGGAACAGCGAAGACTTCATTATCAAGCGGGATATCAACGGACGGCCACTCTGAGCGAATGAAAGTGCTTGTGATCCCTCTTGCGTGCCCATGGATTGCAAGTCCCAAGAAGACGAACAATATTGTCAAAAACAGCCGAAGCAAAATGGGCTGCCTTTCCTTAAACTCCTCAGGCAATGCCATGGTTGATGTACCTGTCGTAATGAGCCACTCAAATCAATGACAAAGACAATTACCTGACATAATTCCCACAACAACAACTGCTGTTTTATTGATGATATCCTCAATTAAAAACAAAAACTGAATCCATTTTCTCATCAGAGTTAAGAACTTTTATACATTCACCCGCTCATCTCTTAAGAAACAAAAGGAAAAAACAGACCTCTAAAAAAAAGTAAAACAATAATAATAATAATAAAAAGCCAGCGACTTTTCAACTCAGATGGGCATAACAGACAGACCCCTTTTGAAGTGAGATCCCCGAGAAAGAACCGAACGAGATAAAAACGGAGAGAAGTACAGTCTGTGATGTCTATGATAAGGCAGAATCGATTAGGGGCCGGTGAAAAGGTTGCGTGGCGTAGATTCGAGGCAAATGGATTGTCGTATATCATTGATGTCTCAGATATTCAAGCGGGACCCGGAAGGGAATATTCGGTCAGACGTGGCGGCCTCTGATTGGTAAAAATTCCTGCAAGGTCCTGGTGCCCGAAACGGGAAGCCCGATTAGGTTAATGTCTTTTGTCGGGGACCGTTGCAGTGTCGTCCTCGCAAAGGTTAATGCCACCGATTATGTCGTACTGACAATTAACAAACAAAATTCACGTTTTTGTTTTTTTATTTTTTTTTTAATTTTTTTCAAAAATATTTCAGTGAGATCGATCGTGGCCCCAAAAAGGAAGCCTCTCCAAATTGTTGGAACTTAGAAATGTTAATGTATTTCAACCCAAAAAAAAAAAGGAAACAAAAAAGAAAAAAAAATCACAAAGTCTTCCCAAAAAATGGTGAGTCCGAAGATACCACCAGAAGAGTGCTTGCTTGCACTATATTTAAATCTCACGTAACGTAGAATTGTTTGGAACATAAGGGGATTCGATTCCCTAATTCGGTTCCAATGTGAGTGGCCTGTAATTGTGTGTCGAGTAGAGAAGAGGGTAGAGAAGAATGCTGTTTATCGGCCTGGTAAGCTCGCTTAATTGCTGGAGTCGATCAGAGGGGTCAAAGACGTGCCGAAAACAGCTCGGTTGCGTTGCGTGTGCGATTTTTGACCTTTTGGTTTGGTAGAGTGGCAAGTGGAGCATTTGGGAAACTGGATGGAAACAAAGAAAATTTGGGAATTTCGAGTTGAAACGCTCTACCGGTTATTTTCACATGGCACGAAAAGGACGTCAGATTGTAGAACAGCGTGCGAGTTTGGGTAACCAGATAAAAGGGTTCTGTTTTTCAGTCACAAACGGTTCTCCAACCAGCCTATCATATGCTGCATCTTTACACAACACAATGACGCTCAATTACATTTCAAAGCCACTGGCACCATCATAAGGCGTTTTGGTTGCCTCCTGTAATTGGATTCATATATTAAGAAAAAACGATAAAAAAAAAAGGAACCTCACTTTCTCCATTTTTCTAGTACAAAAATTTTGCTTACCCTCAAAAAGGTGTATTCTTTGCAATGCTTTGCAGCCAGCAGGCCGATCAATTGCATTTTAAAGTGACATGAACATCACTCCTCCATAATTCTCTTAACAAAAACAAGGACTATCATCTGGGATTTACCCTCTCCCGGTCTAAATTGATGCGATGAAGAAAATTTTGGAGTGGCATCAGAAAGACCCGGCTACTATTTTCTCCTTCGTCAGGGAAGAGGTCTCCATCGTAGCCCCCACGTGTTAATTGCCTTCTTCCTACGGTTTCCTCTCTGAACTAACGATATACTGTGCCAAAAATGGAACTCGTCCCCTCTTTGATTTCCCCTTGCTTCAGTTTCCAGTTGTTTTCCTACAGAAAAGAGCCTTGAAAATTGTGAAAATAGCAATTAGAGCAATTTCAGTGTGCTCAGAGGTACTCGTCTTGAAACAAACTTGCCCCATTTTCTGGTTATTTAAATTGGCATTCACTGCCACTTTTATTCCTCGGGATGGCCTAAACTCGGACTGAAATCCTCCAACCAATACCATGTCTTTTTTAAAGGTAAGAGCTGTGATTGACAGACTGATGTTATCATTCCTCACGGGGTAGTCCTTCCCTCTTACTGTAGCCTCAAAACTACCACCGTATGCAACCTGTCCATTACCTCTAATTTGTCCCACATCCAGTACAAATTTCAGTCTGTTCCCAACCATAATGGTATCTTCAAGCTTGCAACCAACATAATGCTTCTTCCCAAAGGATGTCAAGGAAACTCCACAATCAGTGACATTATGCTTGAGATTTCTCAGCTTTGTGTTGCCATGAATTATGTAAATCAGATCCTTGCCAGCAGAATTAATGTCAAGACTTGCACAATAAATAGGTCCCCTGGGATCAACATAAGCTGCAGCACACCCAGACTGGATGCTGAAATCCTGCTTGTCCTTGCGCATCTGTCCCGTGATCGAGGCGCATACATTTGCATTTATTTCTGTGGCAGTCTCCAAGTTTATGCCATCAAAACCCACATCATGATCCCACCCTTGAGGATCGAGAACTGGTCTCACAAGCCACTTGTCACTTGTGACAACACAGCGATATCTGTGCACTGGCCAGTCTGAATCAAAACTTAGAGGAACTGTCATATCTGGTAACAAGATGGCGTCTGCAGCCTCCTGATGGTCATCAGAATTGTTATTCTCTCTAACACCTTCCTCTCCAGAAAGTTTCTTCTGCCTCCTTCTAAACTCTTCTTTCAACTGCTTTTTCAAATAAAGTGTTTCCCTGTACTCCAGCTCATCAAGATAATCCTTTTTCTGTGCTTTATTCAATTTCTCGAACTGAGATTTGGTCAAAATCCGAATTGGAGGCAATTGATCGTACTCATCTTCTTCATCTGACTCTGAAAATATAATCTCATCCATATCATTGTTTGCTCCACTTGGGGCTGACAAAGACCTATGCTGTAGAAGAGATGAGAGGAGACGGGGCAGGGAAGGCTCCCTAGGAGTAACCAATGGACCCAATTCAATGCTGTCTTGAAATTTCAAGAGGCTACTGACATCACCAAGAACTTTGGTACATAGGCACAAAAGTAAGAACCGAGATCTCCAAACTTGTCCATTTGGAAGAATAGCTTCCCCCAGGGAATTCTTTTTACATCGAGGATGATTCTCCACCAAGAGTACAGGGTTTTCAAGTTTGGAATCAGATACTGCCTGGTGGACATAGTGCTGCATCAGATCTGTACACTGGGTCACTTGTGATTCATAGCTGACTGGATGTCCACCTGGTCCTTCATGAAGGACTGATGAAGCATGAGTCATGACAAGAGTGGTGTTGAACCAAATTGCAGTACCAAAGACTTCAGTCATTAGCTTCAGAAGTGGAAAGTCACTGTAACCCAAGTTGATAAAGTCAAGGCGTTCAAAAAATAAGACAATGTCCGGTGGGGATTTTTTAATGAATCTTCTCACAGAAAGCATAATCTGCCTGTTTCTTCTCACATTACTGGTAGACGAAGGCAAAAAACCAGGAGTGTCAATGAAAACTACTTTAATCCCATTAACAATCCCTTCAACCTCTTGGATGCAATCAGTGGCTGGTTCAAAAGCATCAGTCGCGGCTTTTGTTTGATCAAATATCGAATTTATGGTTGCACTCTTCCCAACACCTGTTTTACCCAGGACAAGTATCCTAATATAGAAATTTAATTCAGGTCTACCAGATGCCTCTTGTTCTGCTGCTAGTGCTCTGGCTCCATGATTGCTTACTCTTTTCACTTCTGAATCAGCTGCTCGTATCAAACTTGCTAGGTGTATTCTATACAGAACTTTTGCCACCAGAACATTGTCTTGCGACAGGCCAAACCGTAGCAGTAAGCGGAAAAATTTAATTCGTAGGTCCTCGACTTTTGCCAATGGATCTTTCTTTTTCTCATCACCATCATGATTAGACCAGCAAGAATCCTCAATCACTTGCTGCAGAGAAGGATCAGGCTGATTTAAGTGATTCCTGTCAGAAGAGTATGAGGTGCTAGGAGGTAGTAATGGTGCTTCTGAGTGAGCTGCAGGCAAATGAAGGTAAACTCTTAGTAAGTAAAATCAAATTGTGCAACACATGCAATTTCGAGCCCATTATTCAACTTGTTTCAAAGCAATACCTCACAACAACTAATTCAAATGTTTGGTGTTTTAAATCACATAAATATGCATTCCATTATGAATCAACCACAGATAACATGTGAATGTCCAGGAGAATCCACCGAACACGGTTGCGATATTGACAGTTAATTGATATGAAGACCCAAAAACAATGACAAACACCATGTAAGTTCATATACAGCAGAATTTCAAATGGGACCCCATGACCCCCACCTGAAGAAAGCCAGACACAATCTGCAAACACAGAAAGGTTAGCTTCAGCAAGAAAATTTCTATCACTGAGAACGGAAAGAAACCAAGGAAACAATAAGATATAGGGACAATGGACACTTGGTACCACGGTTTAACTCTCAAATTAGCAAGAGAAATCACATTGCCACCAGGAAATCGAAATCCATTTGCTCCATGAAGCAAAATCCCTTATAGGACAAGTAATCATGTTGTTAAGCTCCCACTAAAATTCTTAGGCATATAAAAATAACCATATTGTGAGTCTAGAAACTATTTAAAATCCGCTCGGTGAGTCTAAGGATAAATTTAATGGTAAGAAAAAAGTCTCGTTGACAAATTTCATACGAGCTGGCATGTATGTCTCAACAGGGGGCATGCTCAAAGCCAAAAAAGAAAAAAAACAGCCCAGGAAACGAAAATCAACTGCAAATGCAAGTGAAATAACAAACATTCAATGCAATCCAAGAAAGGGTTTGACTTTGCTGACTATGGGAGCACACAGAGATGCTAAAAATCCCAAGCAAAGCATCACATTTAATTCAGCGACTAATAAAAACTCTCCACTTACAACAGACTATAACAATTTCTAAGCAAGCATGCAATGCTTATTCTCCAAGACTATCCACCCAACAATTTGCTATTACAAGAAGAGAAGGAAATGGTACCTGGGTCACCACCAGAACCATCATTCACAGTAGGATCACGAAAGAGAGTGCCACTGCTAGACAAAGGTCCGGAAGAGGAGCCCAAGGACGACTCGGTAGATAACATCTGGGCAAGTACCCAATCCCTAATTCCCTTCATTTCTCCTGCCAAAGAAATTCACAACAAACAAACAAACTACAGCATAACTACGAATTCTTGAATTGACTGGGCCCAAGAAAACCCAAAAAAAAAAAAAAAAGAAACAATCTTTCAAAGAGAAATGGTGCAATTAGAGTCTACCTGAATCAGATACATAGCAAAATCCCCAACTGGAACAAGAATTTGTATCAATCTAAGCATCTCAATCATCTTTTTTTTTTTTCGTTTTTGGGTGAAAAACTGTAGATGGGAAAACCCCCCCCCCCCAAAAAAAAACACCCACCCAATTTTTCAAGACTACTTTGAAAGATTAAAAAGAAAGAAAGAAAATGGAACCCGAAATATCTGTGTCTGAAACCCGAAACCCGATTCGTATCGGGTAAAGTCGCGTGTTTCAAGGATACGGCGATAACGAAGGTGAGGCGCTGAGAGAGAGCGCATGTGTCTGTCTATGCGTAGAGACAGAACAAATGATTAGATTTTTGAGGTCAGGGTAAGACAGATGGAGATTCCCTAAACAACGTTGTCGTTTTGTGTACTAATTGATTGGCACAAAGAGAGTTTTATACCGGAGCAATGAAATTACCAAAAAAAAAAGGGGAGGGGTGGTGTCCAAGCTAGCAAATCAATGTAAAATGTGGTGATTCAGATGTTAAAGCTTCTTTTACCAATTTAACCAATTAAGGGTGATGCATTTCATTGTCACCACGGCAACATGCTACGATTTCAATCGTAAAATATGCATAGATAAAAACAATCAGAAAAACTACAAGTTTATACTTTCCACCTGGGGGTGTCGCCCCACAAATTATTCCTAATAAGTGATGGTGGGTTAAACAAAAAAAAAAAAATATATAATATAAATATTAATAAAATTAAGTAAAATCACTTCACGGTTAATCATAACAATTATCAAATTCGAAACTTCACATTTGTTACTCAACTAATTCACCTAGTTCATTTTAGATGAAGACATTCAGCATACATTGACTTAGGAGAAGGTGACCGAGCCAAAATTCGAACTTACATCTACTATATATAAAAACAAGCTGACAAATCATTCAGACTATCACCTCCAGGGATTCTACGCTCAGCAATTCAACCCCTTTTCTGCCATCGGTCACGGGCTTGATGTATGGGCTGCGGCCCGTCCCTTATTAGTGTACAAAGCCGAGCAAATGGGATTGGATGGGATGGGAAGCTCACCTGGGCAGGCCTCTGAGGCTTGACACGATGTGTTCCTCTCCTGCCCACTACCATTGCCAGCCGGGCTGGAGACTATAAAAGCAACAGACCTTCTCCTCTGATTCTCAGAGTATCTTCTTAAACCCTTCTATCCCATTTATCTTTTCTTTTGCCAAGTGGAGGGCCGAAATCCAAGAAAACAACTAATCAAATTATACATGTACCACTTTTTTTTGTTTTTTTTTTTTGGAAAAAGAACCAAAAAAAACAAAAATTATGCGGAAGCCATGAGTTGCTCCACTACAGTGCGCATCACAGACATCCTAGTAGCTCCCTTGAAGCTTTCATTTATTCTTTTGCGTCTTTTTCCTGCTCCGGACTTCCGGGGGATTGGAGGGGTGGGCTGATAGAATGGAAAAATGGGGACAAATAGCAAGACACCTACGCTGTACGCGGCTACCTACAACTTCATTCTTGCTACCTATTCTCTATCTAATGTATTTTTCAATTCCTAAGAATAAGAGGTTAAATTTTAAATCTAAAATTAAGAATTTGAGTTATTTTTCTGCTAAATTTTGTGAGTAGTGCCCATATAATATATTTTTTAGATTACAATGAAAATTATCCAATTTATATGTACATGCCTATGTGTGATAAAATTCGTGTGGTAGGTGGAAAAAGGATAAAATGGAAAATGTCGTATGTCCATGGTATTATTCCCATTTTGTATTCTTTTTGAACTGGCTTAGATTTAGGGATGCTATTGTGGATGATGCCATGAGAAGCGTAGATTTAGACTACTAATTGGTAACTAATTATATGTTATTATTACCGACGAAAGAAAAATAAAATAAAAAAATATTAAATTATATAAATATAAATATTATATATTTTAATAAATTGTATTTTAAGTAAAAAGTAACTATACTTTATTTTGAAAAAAATAGAGCAATGCCCGACAAAGGGACATCTTTTAGCGAAAGGGGCATTTCGCAAAGTGGCCGACAATCCTACCAAGTAACGTAATGGCTTGAATCCATAGGCCACCGCAGCCTCCGCCGTGGTATTCGTATCCAATTTGAGCACGTTTCCCAGTTCTAGGGCTACAAATAAAAAGAGATGTTTTCAGTAAAAACTGATTTTGCTTGCGTTCAAGTTCATTGCATGGTTTCTTCGACCAGTGTTCAATATTTAAATTCACAACACATTTAACATCCACACGAAACCCTTGGAATCAAGGATCGGCGAGACTATCTGTTGGCAAATTGATGAGGATGAGGAAATTCTGTACACTTTCTAACCAAATTAATGAGCAGGAGTAGAATGGTACTTGTGCCATCAGCCAGACGTCCCATTTTCCGAATAATATGGAGCTGTATCCATCCATGGTGGGCATCTCAAAGTGAGGGAATGCATCAGCCCATTTCAAACCCCTTCATTAACTAGCACTCACAAATAAACGAAACGCGCATGAACGAATGTATGTACCACATGCATGCAAACAAATGCCATACATTTCAACCTTGTCTAAATTACCACGGTGAAAATTTGCAGTCACGTTGGAGATTGAGGGTCTCACAGGACCTGACTCGTGGTGGGTAAGATCCAGGAAAATGATTTCTTGCATTGCACAACGCGGGGCTTTGCATCCGGGTATTTGACGTGGAAGGATATTTTAATTTTTATTATTAATATATTTTTTAGCAATTTGTTACGCATTTAATTAATCAAATCACATATCTAATTATTTTCAATAAAAAAAATTTTAAAATTTTTTATTTAAAAAATCCAAACACACGTGGGACTCACGGAGAAAGAGAAAAAAGACAAAACTATAATTAATTTGATTTCCTGATTATATATTCCTTTGTACTCCAATCCACTACAATAGCTATTAATGAGAATTAAGAAGTGTTATCCAACATTATTTTCTCATCCAGTTAATTAGTATTTTTGACTGTCAAGGGTAGTAATAAATATTATTTTTATTATAATATAAAATTATATATTAAAATAAAATCGGGCCTGGTGGTTCTTTTTCGTGGATGGAAACGCCCAGACGCTCCTGAACCGAAAGAATACGATGAGGACTACAGCCCTTTTGGGGGCTCTCAAGCCACGATTACGACGACGTTTGGACAACCTTACATTTACATTTATTGTGCGCCCCGAAACCGTCGACTGCGTCCAATGGGGATCAAGCGAGTGGCCCCCCACTCCCCATGTTGGGCCCACCTCTGCTGTTTCTCTCAACCGTCAACGTCCGTCCATTCCTGCCCCGTCACAGAAAATTATAGATTTCAGTTTTATTTGTTGAAGGAGTATCTTTTATGAACCAAAATAAGATTATTAATTATTTTTATAATTATATATATATATATATATTTATATTTATATATTTATTTATATATATTTATTAAACATAAATTTAACTCTATTAGATACTATAACTAAAAGTCAAATTAATGAACGAATAAATTTTTTTATTACTAAATAATGATAATTAATTTTATAAATTAAAAGACAAATACGTGCGATGGTCAAAAGAAAAAAATGACCCATACCTAAATAAAGTTGACACAAAGCTAGTGGAAGCTCGGCGGCAGACGGACGAACTCAATTCCCAAACGGCCGCTGGCACTGGGCAGACCATTGGGGCTGGCGATGGAGTATCTGCACCGTCTTCTTCCTCGAGGTCGGCTGTCCCCTCTCCAGGCCCACCCACCGTGGACTTTGCTGCCGCCACCACTCTTTCCGCGGTCTTGATCTTATGAACACCACGTTTTTCGAGAGTCCTATAACTAGTCGAATTATTTTATTCTAAGAAAAACAAACCTTATGGTCTGAATTTGTGCCAATAATAGTTTGCCATCTTATATACTTTTTTATTTATTTATTTTGATTAGAGATTTAGTTGTCTGTTATTATTATTATTTTTTTAATTTTTTTGTCCTGCAATGAATGAAGTTATTATTGGAAATTTTGTGGAAGATAAAGAGGGGCCGGCCAGGCACCTCAGGACAGTCCCGTTGTTTCCTCATTTCCCGATGGTCGAGCGGTTCGGTTGTTGTCACCCGCGAGAATTTATACAGACGTTTAATATAACATTTTATAAGACAAAAAAAATTATTTTATCCTAATGTAATGTAAATCGAGAGATTATTTTATTATAATTTGATCACTTTTTGTAATCCAAATACCATCTGAGTATGGGATCTTGCGAGTTGGACAGGGCTACACGCAAGACAAAGAATCCATGATGCCATACATTGGTTGTGGTCCCGGCGCCATAACTCCACACCACACTACGTTGCATGTCCATGTCCATGTACAAACACTTCACACACATCTACAGATACACGCACAGACAGAAGGAGAGAGGACGCATTGATAAGATAGCAGAGACACGGAGAAGAGCGGATGAGGGATATCCTTCTCTCCTTTTTCTTTTTGGTTGACGAGAATATTATCTTCATATCAGAGAAAGGAAGAGGAAGAGACGTTCTCTAATTCTGTCATATTTTTTTGTTTATTCCAATTTTATCTTCTCGATCAGCAACTACAAGAGTGGAAAACCAAACCCCCCCCCCAAAAAAAAAACAAACTAGAGAAATGAGTTGCAAGTACAAGACTGGTCTCATGCTTATCATCGCTGTTGTTGTTGTTTGGGTTACCTGCTCAGAGGTCACTCAGGTACTTTCCATCATTCCTGGTTCCCTCTGTGTGTTTTTTAAAATGGGTTATGTCTTTGCACTTTGTAGTAATTGCTGTTTATTGTTGGCCCTTGGTCTTTGTGGACGTGCAATGAAAAGACCACTCAGGTTCATTCTCGGTGAAGTGGGGTCAAAGGTTCAGCCTTTTTAATTCATGCGTGTTTTTTGTGGGGTTGTTATTAGAATTGTTCACTTTTCAGTGATGTCCACAAATTTGTCTGCGTTGGTACCAATGAATTCACCTCCCAAGAATAACGGACGATGGTTTTTGTAGCGGTGCTTCTTACTGAAACACAAAAAAGACCACCATAGGGTGCCTGTAGATGAATAGCAACTTCCGTTCTGTGTGGCCACCTTCTCCTCTTCCCCCTTGTTTGTCGTCCTTTCATATATTCTGTTTTCGAAAATGTCGGGGGGCTGTAGCCTCCTATCGAAGCTCTGCTGTTCTCTGATGGTGGTCTAGAGAGGTCACTCAGAATTTTCTTAAGTGGTTCAATGTTGAAATCAATGATTCTGTCGCTCCAGAGAAAGCCACTACAGAGCCAGCGGGTGGAAGAGAGATATATCTTCACTTGACTGACCCCTTATGTTAGTTACGGTAAGCCGAGTCATTCGCTTGACCTGCACTCCATTTAGCTTTGGAAGCTTCTGGAATGAAAGGCTAAATCCTCGGCTTAAGAGATTGAAGCTAGCGGTTCACTATCAAAGAGGAAAGACCGTCAACGAGGCTTTTACGGACTTTTTGTTAATGAAAGAGGAGCACTTGGCATGGATAATGTTGTTATTTGGATGGCTATCATGGCCGGCCTTTTGGGGACATGTTGAAAAAATATACTTTTGGTTGTCATTCATTTCTGAATTCTCATCTACCTGTTTTTCGGAAACATCAGCTTTTTTGACCTTTTCCCCTCAAATTTGGGATTATATATTTCCCCAACCCCTGAATTTTTCTTTTTCTTTTTTTTTTTTTTTTTGGTGTGGAAATCATATTTCCACTTCGCTGGAGCATTCAACTTACTGGTTATTGTTCAACAGGGTGTATTCACCGACTATGAGCACCCATTTGTAGTGGCCTATATTGGTAACTCTCTCTTGGTTCTTTACCTTCCCATTGCATTCATCAATAAGTGGTCACTAAAGTCTATGAGAAGTGTTAAAGATGCGGCAAGTGACGAGGAGTCAACTTGGGGAAATAATTCTCCTGTACCTATAGAACTTAATGGCATATCGTGCAACGTTGAAACTGAACATCGGGGTAACTCTGCTAACAAAGATTGCGCCGTAGATATCGATCTGAAGGAGGATGGAAGTACAGTCTTTTCTCAGAGCAATGACGATGTAAACACATCAGAGCCGGATAGTAATCTCGCCAAAAGGGCGGCTATTATTGGGTTCTTTTTTGCTCCTTTGTGGTTTTTCACAGAGGTAAGATTTGATGTCATGGAAAATATCAATCTGCATTCACTTCTTCCAATGGAATAGATGAAACAAAATGCCAAAACCATTAAGTTTTCCAAGCTATCTTAACTTAAATATTTGCATTTATAGATAGTCAATCTCTTTATTGTTTATTGATAGTAACATGCAGTAGAATTAACATCACCTCACAAGACAATTGAAATAGCTGTTGATGTCGTTTGCTGTTTGCAGTATCTAACAAATGCTGCACTCGCCCGAACAACTGTTGCCAGCACAACATTGTTGAATTCGACTTCAGGCCTTTTTACTCTTATGATTGGTGCGCTGTTGGGTGAAGACAAGATCAATTTAGTTAAAGTAATTTCTGTTGTTGTCAGCATGGCAGGTGTTGCTATGACAACAGTTGGGAAAACATGGTCTGCAGATAAATCACAGTCAAGCACATCTAAGTATGTTCCGATTTTCCATCTTCTTGTAACTGCCCGAGTAATTAGATCGCCAGCTTCCCCTGTAATAACTATTAGAATTGCAAATAAACTTCAAAATGCCATTCACAGCAGGCAACAGTGGCATCGGAAAAGCTCTAATGACTTGTTTTACTTCATAGAGCTGCTTTTCCAAGAAGCTACTGACTCATTTTCAAAAATTTTGGTCAGCAATCACAATCATTCTCTTATAGGAGATCTGCTCGCAGCTCTTTCTGCTTTGACTTATGCACTCTTTACAGGTGAAATGTTATAGTCTCTTTCTAGCGGTTTACTTTAATCTGGGATTGATTGAACTACTATGCATAACGAGAAACTAACAGAAATCAGCTGCAGTACTGCTTAAAAAGGTTGCTGGAAAAAATGGAGAGAGGGTGGACATGCAGAAGCTGTATGGCTTTATTGGCTTATTCACACTCGTTTCCCTTTGGTGGCTTGGTAAGAGCACAATTCGTGCTAGTTTTCTTTGGTGCCCTTGTTTCTACAAGAAGAGTTTGAATGATTGTCTTTTACATTTCCATCTTCAGTTTGGCCACTCACTGCCACAAGCATCGAACCCAAGTTTGCATTTCCACATTCAGCTAAAATGATAGGGATCATCTTTGCCAACTGCTTTGTCGGAAGCGTCCTCTGTGATTATATCTGGTATGTTTAAGTGGAGATCTCTTTGAGAACTTAATGTTCTCTGAATTTTCTTTCTTTTTCCCAATTTCTTGTTAACAAGAGTTTATATCTCATACCTCAGGGCATTAGGTGTTGTTTGGACCAGCCCGCTAGTGGCTGCACTAGGCATTTCTCTCACCATACCAGTTGCCATGTTGGAGGACATGGTAATACATCGGCAGCATTATTCAGTGGTTTATCTTCTTGGCTCAGTTCAGGTGAATTTCTAGCATCACGTTCTTCAGAATCGGATAGAACCAAAAGCTAACATCATTGTCCTCTGTGTTTGGTCTACTGATTGCGGCCCAATTCTAGTACGTGGAAAATGAGATATTATGCGCAGGAGTACTCACACTCATTGATCCCTCTTACAGGTGTTCGTGGGATTTGTAATAGTTAACCTCTCAGACTGGGCGTCCGAAAAGATCAAGAAGATAGGCCCTGGTATCACCAGAATAAACAAGGCCTCTCTACGCCATGGCTGAATTTGCTGATGGTGTGGTCTATTAGTACACCTTGCTTGTTGAGTTTTTATGTTCGTTTTGGGTAGACCCTACAAAAGGACATTGCAGTTCATACAGTTGAGGTGAGTATGGACCTTGGATTTTCGGCCTTCCTAAAAGGACATGTAGTCCAAGAAAAAAGATTTATTAAATAATCTATGAATTTCTCAACAACAAACCATATCACATGGACCCTTCGTTATCTAAGAAAGAGAGAAGGAAAACAAAGTGGAATCCATGTTTCTGGGCTAATCTGTTTTTCCGTTTGCTGGAACTTGGGATAACTTTGTTAGATCCTACCCATCAAAATAACTTTCTGAAATCCAAGAAAAATTTACTTTGAAAACAAGTTTAAATCATTTACATGATGATAATTGATAAGATGGAAAAACAAAATAAAATATGGAGAAGAGCCCTGGTTGGCCTATCATCTATCAGAACATACGTCTTTTTCAAACACGTCTTTGCCCTCCGCTAAAATAAAATGTTGTCATTTGATATTTGCAATTAAATCTTACAGGTACATTTTATAAGCCAGTGAAGTATTTGCAACCGCAATCCTAAAGACCCATGTGAACCACCCGCAATTCCCTGGTTGATGATGTCGGCCAAGACCCAACTGCAAATCTAATGCTTGATGCACACCGCACAGATTTTCCAAACAGATGCTTGAAAAGCAGAAAACAAAGTTGCGCCTACATACCGAAGATCCAGCAGAGGATCCTATTTTACGTAACCCCGAGGCCTAGCTGTAGATGGAGAGAACAAGTTTAACAAGGGTTCAATTATTTCTGAAAGTGGGAGTTTCAAACACGGATAGCAGATACAAGGTCCACGACTTGCACCAAAATGGTAAAGAAGAAATGATCTCCAATCCCTGAGTAAATGCACGAACACCATCCAGCAAAGAAAGGTGCTCAATCAAGGAGTACAGTCAGCAGCAATGCTTGTTATTTCATGCCACAATTCCCTAAGTTGACCAGGTAATTGCAAAAAGGCTGATGTGGGTCCGTCAGAAGTGTATCGCAATGCAGAACACACTCTTCATTCCCTTGCCTTGCTTTTTCTTGAGAACGATAAGACAGTAAGGATATGAATTTCGACTAAAAAGAAACAAGTATTCATGGCCCAGCCAAGACGTGTACATGGCAATACCATCATACAATGGGGTGATGTTGGTCCATTTCGAGCTAAAAAACATTTGCAACTCAGGTTATAAAGTTGATCAGTCTTCCGCGTGCCACTTTGAATTGTTAAAGTCCAACCTTCTCAGAGAGCAATGATATTTATAAATTTCCTCTTGGCAAATGCTAACCACCATTTATTTGGAGTCCCATTTGGTCTGTATGCAACACTCAATAATCTCCCACTTGTTTCTTCTCTAATCTGCTTTAGATAATTTCTAAATAGCTCTGCATACAAGAACACCAAAATGAAAAATAACCAAAAGATTGAGGTCAGAACTTGTCATATACAGCATACACAACTAAGACAGACAAGACACAGTTATATATGTTCCAAAACACCGTGACACCAAAAAATCAGGAGACAATTTACCTGCTTCCTTATGAGATTGAGGAATGGCAAAGAGACCTGGAAAAGGGAACCCAGACTCTCCAGGGACAGGAACATTCTCTAGACCCAAGTTAATGATGGCCTTAGTCCCTTCAGCCAAGGTTCTGCAGCCCTCAAGCCTCTTCAAAGCCACATTGATATAGAATGTTAAATAAATGAGGAGCTTATCAGCTGGGCTCTTAATGTCAAAGTTTTTGAAGAAAACATTAGCACGATAGAATGTGATGGCTTCATCCACAATATCAGTTCTATCTGCATTAACACAAAAAAATAAATAATAAATACAAAAAATAAAACATAAAATAACAAGACAAATAGCTTACAATAATCCAACACCACACCCCACAATACGAACCCCACAACCCCTCACATAGAAACACAAACAGGTTGTTTTCGAACAGAATAACTTTTATCATTAAACCAAGACTCGCCATCCTCCGGGGAAGACGGGGAAACCCCCCCCCCAAAAAAAAAAGGAATTATGAGCTGAAGTTAGAACCTTGATCTGAAACAGGAGCAGGACCCCTTATGTGGCTTTTGAGGGGGAGTAAAGGGCACCCACAAGCTTTGGTAATTCCTTCCCCATAATCTACAAAGCTTGAGTGGTAAACCTGTCCCAGTTGACCCACAAACACCATTATTAAGAAGTTTCGCAATTCGGTTCAATTTGCGCACACAGAGACAGAAATCCCCTACCATTTTCGATTTCTCCCAATCGCCCCAATCCGAAGCTTGTCAATTGAAAAAAAGATAAAAAGATAAAAAGATAAAAACTCCTACAAGAAAACATAGGACACAGAATCACAGAATTGTTACAAGCAAGCAGGCAATGGATGAGTTCTTAATTTAAAAAACCAAAAAAAAAAAAAAACGAAAGAAAGAGAGAGAGAGAGAGAGAGAGAGAGAGAGGATGTAAGTGTAAAATTACCAGATCAAATGGAGAGAAATGTAAATCAAAATCAAAGCGAGGAAGGGAGAGAGAGAGATTCTCAGACAACGTTTGGTTGGTCTTCGTCCCACCCGTCTCATCTCATCAACTAGAGACTTGCTGTTTATGCGAAGAGCCGACATCGAAACGACGGCGTTTGCACAAGAAGTAACCGATGGAAACGACGCCGCTTCACACCGCTACGTGTAGACTGTAGACAAGTACGGTACGGTTTTATATTTTTCGGTAAAGTGATTTAGTTCGATTAGTTTACAATCTGATTTTTTTTTTTTTGTTGTTTTTCTTAAACAGGGTGACGCAAGGAAAGGAACCAGCCGGTGTGACAACATATGATATACCTCCATTCAGATGTCGCTAAGTTAATTATTGATAGATCCAAAAATATGCCTGCAATAAATTAAACAAAAAGAAAAGAAAAGAAAAGAAAAGAAAAGAAAAGAAAACTGTGAGAAACAGTAATTTTTAGTTCATGGTTTTGGGGTTTGGACATTGTAAACGGAGAGTGATTGGGTTACGTTCCTCTTGACAGTGCCGCCTTTGTCTTATTTTTCTGCTCACTAATCATGTTCTGTCACGCTCATAATACATGATTAATAAGAGAATTGTGTCACAGAAACATCATATCACAAATAAATTAAATATAATTTAATAAATAAAAAATTTAAATTGTATCATATATTTTAAGTTTTTTTTTTAGAAAATAATCACTTATGACAATTACATGATTAATTACACGCAACTTTTTACTGCATTCCCACTAAGTTAAGGTTTAATCTCAGTTACTTTTATGTTAGATCAATCAATCAATCAATCAATCTCTCTCTTTTTGTTTATATAGCAAGTTAGGTCAATTTCGTATTAGCTATGTTGTCCTTTTTATTTTTTTGTTTTTAATGGTAGATATTTTATGCCATTACTTTAATGTTTTTTGTTAAAAAAAAAAAGAAGAAGAATAGGTGGGTAAATAATTAAATCAATCGATGGTTTCCTTAAAAAAAGAAAAAAGGAAAAAAAAAAGGAAGGAAAAAGGTCGACCCTAATCCTAGTAGTACTGTAGTAGTGGTGGGCAGGGAAGCAATGGTGGGTCAGCGAGACAGATATTTGTCATTAATCTTTCCTAGTAGTGTTTTTGCCGTTTATTAAGGAGTTTTCCATGTTAAGATTATTCTTGGTTTGCCAATGAAACCAAAACCCTCGTGTATGTATATTTTCCTCAAGCCGCCACATGAGTGACGAGTGCCTCGCCTTCGCCCATGTCTGACCAATCACATTGTCATTGTAGGTTTCACAACAGGCTGGCGTCACACTGATCACAGCAGCTATTTGAGACGCAACTTGGATTTTTAAAACTGAAACCAACATATTCGCAACTTTTTTTTTATTTTTTTGGTGTGGTGGGTCAGGCCAATTTTTGATATATAATGTATTTGACACTGATTGATGCAACGAGAGTTACCAGATATTGACAAGAAAACACATGGAATCAGCTTCAGCATTAGAAGTGTTTATGATCCATGAGATCGTGCTCTTAACTTAAACAGAATTAACCTAGAGAAACATTGTTTCCCTCTTGTTCTTTGCTAGGAGGGATATAGAAGTAGAACAAATCATTTTCATTCCTTTGCTTCATTACCACTTCTGTTCCTTACTCTTGTTCAGGTCCCATTATACTTGAATACCTCTAATACCTCTGATGTTGACTATGGCTATGAGCTTAGGTGTCAAGCTGTTATCTACCACTCCAATTCTTAAACCGTAAGTTTCCTTATAACAGGACGTCATCCTCTCCGAGGTCAGGCAATACTGCTTATATCTTACTCTTCCCAGGCTGTAGACAAGACTGGAAGGAGGGAACAGATGTTCAACTGAACTGTGGAAGATGTAGAACATACCCTAAAATCTTAAAGATCGTAATGCTGAGAGACAACATCAATCAACTTCCAACAGAAACTAGCTTCTTCCAAAAAAAAATACCCTTAAACATGAATGCATGCAAAGAGAATTTACCCCTGTTTTTGGTGTTCAGGATGTCTTCATGGACAAAGAATATGATACTATCACACTAGCTGTACATTTGCGTTCTTGTTGGACAAGCCTTGGGCATGGCTGATGATGCATCATGTATCAAATCATATTAGGTTTGTGAATGATGATGTCAATGTGTATGGAATATTGGCGAGAGGACCTCGCTGCTGGGCGAGCTTGTGCATGTCCCTTACTATGTCGAACACGGCGTTGGGTTGTGCTAGTTTAAGTGCATTCTCAGACATTCTCCTAAGTTCATCAGTTTTGGTGCTGAACCACTCGGCCACAATCCTTGCTGTTTCTTTAGAACTTCTGGTGAAGACACCAGCTCCATTGTCTACTACATAAGGCACATTGCCTTTCTCCTGGAGTTGCCACATCAAGCAGATAAAAATAAGCTCATAGTTTAAATGAGAATTAATTTTAAGTGTGTGCCTCAACAGAACTTGGATCACTCACTTGTCCAGGAATGTAGTCATTGAGAATAATAGGAAGTCCCTTAATCAATGCCTCTGCTATTGTACCAGGTCCAGCCTATAAAACATAGGGATCAGCAAAATCTGTTAGATCAACTTAATTAAGCAATAAGCAAAAGAAAAGATTATAATAAAGGCAACAAAATTTATCTGTCATACTTTTGTAATTATGCAATCACAAGCCCCCATCCATTTCTCCATCTGAGTCTCAAATGCTCTGACCTACCATCAGGAAAAGAAAATGTCATAAATGGACAATTTTTGTAAAAGAATTGAAAGAATTTTGTGTTCTTCACCCAATGTAAGGTTCAAGAATTGAATTCAATTACATGGACTGGAATCTTCCAGTCTGCGGATTCAAGTGTAGATTTAAGAGTCTTGTTGCGACCGCAGATGATAATTAGTTGTCCAATTGGTTCCCCACTCTCTTTGTCAAGCAGCGATTCTCCCAAGGCCTTTGCAGTTTTCCCAACAGGACCCATACCTTCACCACCTCCCATCAGCAGAACAGCGGGCAACTTAGGGTTCATTTCTAGCTCTTTTCTCAGCTCATCCTACAAGTGAAGAAGAGAACATTGCACCACTTGATCAATATTCCATCCCACTAGCAAACATATATTCATGGAAACATTATGATTTGGGTTACACACCTTTAAACGAACTGCACGGGTAAAAGAAGGCCGGATGGGCAAGCCAAAAACACGGATTTGAGACTCTTCTAGTTCATCTAATAAAGCCCTCTTTGCCACCTCCTTCGAGGGGCAGTAGCATCTATTAACCCCAGGATGAAACCTTAAAATAGTTCCAGTGTTAATTTCTATAACACCTTATTATCAGTGGACATTAATGAAACAGTCAAACAAGCAACTTTAAGGTGACTTTATCGACTAACCATGTAGGGTGGCAGGTATTAAGGTCTGTGATGACTGTAACAAAAACTACTTTCTTCTGAAGGCCTTGCCATTTAAGCACCCACAGAGGAATATGCTGCATCAGTGGATGAACGCTGATGATGATGTCTGGCTTGTACTCCATTAGGCCAGCTTCCACCTCCCTACAATCACACAATAGAATAAGGTTAATTAGACATCCTGATTAGATTATACAAACTAACATTGGATTCCTTTGCTCAACTTTCTTGCAGCCAATCATGTTTCCAACTTGCATTGTTTTGCAATCATATTTAGTTTCCGCCCATTGATTATAATTGGTGGGGTCAGAAAGAATCATTTTGAAGAAAGAAAAGAAAAAAAAACAAAAAAAAGAAGGAAAACCAGAGTGCCAATGGTGAAATAATCGTAGATCACTAAGCTTTGTAATTTTTAATTATTGGCGGTACAACAATCATTACATTTTGGTGACCAAAAACCTAAGTACCAGAGCACAAAATATATGAACTGCAGAGACAGATGACCAAACAGAACCCAAGTGCAGGCCATAGATTATCAGAGAAACGGAATATATCAGTTAGTTCAATAGGAAGAAAAGAGAGATAAAAGTTCAAGTACTTGGCATAATAGGCGGCGATTGCGGCTAGATAGCAGCTGTGTATCCATTTTGGAGATGTACTGTGAAATGCAACCTTCCATAGATTTACATGTTTGACCATAAATTTGTATTGCCTCTCCATGTCATTTAATGGCCACCCTGTGTGCTCTTTCCAAACATCTTTCACAATTACCTGAAAGCAGAAGATGCTCTATTAATCACGATATGCAGAGAGGGAGCCATTACTCAGACAATGAACAATAAAAACTTGAAAGATCGAAACTTGGCCAAGCCAGGATACACAGAGATCCGAGATCAGTGCCAGAGGAAAACGAAACGGCTTTTACAGAAAAGGTCAAGGGAAGATGAGGAAAACAATTTAAAAAGAAAAAACAGAAAAAAAAAAAGCCAAAAAAATTGAAAAATCAAGAAAGAAAGATAGAAAACTGAAATATCAAGAAAGTAACAAAAGGAAAGAGAAGAAAGACATTTGAAAAAACAAAGAGTAACAGGCAATTCTACATACCCTGTACTCATCACCGTACTCCAGCTTGAATGCATCCCGAATGGCCTCGGCGGAGGCACGGTGGCCACCGCCGGTGTCGCTCATGAGAATCAACACGTTTTTGGTTCTCTCAGCACCCATCTGGACCAACTCCATGGTTCCATCCTCCTCTTCAAAATCATCCTCGCCATCCTGAGCGTAATACCTCTTCTGATGGTGGCCACCGCCGCTGTCTTTATTACTATTATTATTGGAGCTGAAATTTCCATACACCCTCTGCAACACGTCCGTTATGGACGCCTTCCTCGGAGATGCCACTTTCGCCACCATGTCCGTACAATCTTCGACAACCCAGGAAAACAACTTAGAAAAGAAAAGACACAAGCAGACCAACTTGAAGAGATCTATGTTGAAAGACTGGGTTGGCAACCAACGGTCAAACTACCATCCGGCGACCGGAGAATGGGAAATTTCGCTGCAAAGAGGGCGGTGCGGGCCTTGTATGGGAAAAAATAAAAACGAAAGATTGGAACTTTGAAGGGTCGGGCGGAGAAACCAGATTACAGAAAGAGGCTATTCTTGTTGGTGGTTGCTGTTAAGGTTTTTCAGTTTGTGTGTCCGAGTTGGCAAAATTGCAGGGGTTGTTCAATTGCGTGGGTGCGTGTTTATTAGGGTGTGCGTGCGTGTGTGAACGTTGTGGCCTTTTGGGGTTTTGATTCCATTGTGCTAAAGAATAATGCTTTAGAATTTTTCTCATCAGAGGGGGGCGTTGGTGGTATCCGATTCGGGGATTTCGTTTTATTCTGTTTAGGTGGGGTCCCTGGGGAATTCTACAGCCGTCAGATGCGCATTTGTTTTGGAATGTTCCGATGGGAAGATTCGAATCTTCCCCCGGAGCCGGAGAGAAGCCAACGGCTGTGGCGGAATTTCTGGTTTTTTTTCCGCTGCTTTTTGGATTTTTTGAGCCTTTTTCTCTTCTCTTTTTTTTTTTTTTTTGTTTTGGGGGTTGGGGGGGGTTGTATAGTTTTTCCATAGACTCTACCGCGCGGAATTTCGTGGACTAGGACGCTCACATCGACTAACTATGTCAACCGGAATGAAGACTTTCCCACTAATCGTGGTGGCCAATAGGGCGATGGTAATTTGACTCTACAAGATTGATGGTGATTATGCAATCTGGTGTGGTAAAAAATCCATAAGGTAAATGAATTGTCCAAATTTGATCTCAGACTAATTATTAAAACACGAGAGTTCAAAAAAGAAAAAATAATCTTTAACAAATTATTTTTGATTATTTAAGAAGTTTTCTTCCTTTTTGGACTACGTAGGTAGATTAGGCAATCAAAATATCCTTCACTGGCCTCTGTCCCCCCGTACCCAAGTAGAGATTTGAGTTTTGGGATGAAACTCTGTTGCTTAAAAATGGATTCCTCATAAAACTCCGTTGTTTTTAAATGATTTATTTTCCGTGGTAATTAACGAGGCTAATGTTGTTATCATATAAGGGCATCTAATTATATTATATGGAATTTGATAAAAGAAGCCAAGTTTAAATCAGAATGAACAGTTAAATAGATATAATTGAACCAATAAGCTAAACACTACGACCAATGTATTATCATGTTCGGAAACCCACTTGAGAGTTGGGACAGTCAACTCTAGAGAGGAGAGAAACTTCCACGAGACAAAGAGAGGGGTGAAGTTATAATAATGTTATAAGGGCCGAGCACTTGGATTGACTTATCAAAACCTAAAAGTCGTGTCTTTTTCATCAGATATCTAATTAAAACTTGGAGGGGCCATAAGTCTTCTCTCAGGGTTGATCGCTTATCGACCCCACAACAGAAGGCCACAGGACAGCCCCCCCAGTTGGTTACACATACACAAACTGATCACTCGTGTCCTCTGCATTCAAACTTGATCCCTTCCCAGGAATACTTGGTACTTGGGAGTTTTTTTTTTTTTTTTAACCATTATGAATTCTTAACTATCAAGATTTGTTGAAATTGACTTCATTTTTTAACAAAAATAAAATAAAATAAAAAGAAAAAGATATCTTGGGATGAGCTGAGAATCCCATTACACGTAATCCAGAGTGAATCTACCAAAAAATCTCTGTTAATGGTGGGCTCCATCGTTCGTTTCGGAATCAAAAGCGATTGGGCAATCAAATGTGGGTTTGAATGATTGGGCCTGCCTAATGACCCACGAGACGGAATACAATAAAATACCGATGCCTAATGAGAAGAGGATTAATTCAAATTATTCATGATTACTGAGGATTGATGAAGATTACTCACTGTCACTCGTAATCAATAGTCAGTAGACAACACTTGCAATTATTAAATTGGGTTAGGGATTGATTGATTCAAACACCACTATGTATTTTTTTTTTAATTTTTAAGTATATATTGGGATACCGTGTAGCTATAATACAAAGAAAAAAAATACTTTTATTTTGGTCTCTCTCTCTCTCTCTGTTTTTTGTTTTTTTTTGTTTTTTCCTTCGATTGAGGTCGTGCCTTGGACGACTAACAAAATATGCCAAATTGAACCAAAAATATGTATGAAAATTTTATTTTTAATATTTTTTTTCTATTAATGGGAATGTCATTCTATTTTAGCTTGGGGATGTTCATTTCTTCACTCTAGGAAATACCCATGAGCTTTCCTTAAAAGTATAATGAAGGTGCCCTCTTCCTTACAGCACAAACCATTCGTTTTCTTACAGTACAATGAACTATAAAGTTGTCGGTTACCTGACCATTTATCTATTCAATTCTTATAATTTTTTTTATTGAAGCAAGCACATCCCGCTTTGTCATGTTCTTGACTCTATTCATTAATAGATGGATAAAAGGAACCGGTCTTACAGGTTTACGGTGAAAAATCTAATCTATCTCTGCAATCAATGAATGCCAACCTCTCTTTCTCTGACTTTCTCTCTCTCTCCCCCCTCACCGTGGGTGCATGTGCAAATGGCAAAGTCTTCCTATGTCTTAGAAGTTTGAAAACAAGGAAACAGATATTGTACCTTTTGTGTGAGAGAAAAAGACACAGCTCCAAAGCAAGGTAACTCACTCATTAACCAGTGGCTTAAAGATCAACCTGCAAACCCCTGTAAATCCAATACCTCTCACCTGTACCAAAGGGACGGGGAGCAGAGCAAATCCCCAATTAATAAGAACTTGTTAAAGAGGCTCGGTGACCTGATATTACATGTAATGTTGTCAGTCATAACAAATCAGAAATTTGAGAAAGGAAGCAGAGACTGCATCTAATTCCATCAGGATTATAAGAGCCAGGAGAATACAGTCTGCTAGCCAGAAAAACTTGTATGTTTACCAGTGAAGTCCGCAAGAAAGGATATAGCCAATATGTCATATAACGATTTCCGTGTCTCGTAACGAACGTATGCAGGGAAAACCAGATAAGTCCAAAGCTGTTAGTTTGTCTTATTTTCCTGGACTCCCAGATAGATGACTCTCAATCTAGACATTACCAAATATGCATTATGGATTCCATTAGTGAAGTTTAAATGGGATGAAAAAGATTTGATGCTGCTGCTGTGAATAACAACCTCTATGACAACCATCCATTAAATTGTCATTCAGATTACTCATGAACTGTATTATCCAATGTACCAAAAAAACAAAAAAAAAGGAGAGAAAAAAAAGAGTGTTCCTGTATTAGCTTTTGATTTTTGCGTAAGTTTATGCTTTCAAGATGTGAAGACAGAACTTGTTATCCTTAATCCTGTCTCTTTTTCCAGGAAAAGCTTTGTTTACAAAATAATTCTTTCATGTTCCATCTCCATTTTTACATCCTGCCTGCCTTCTTTTTGGGGTACCTTGTTTTGCTCCTTGTCAACCTTGTCCAGCTGATGCATCAGAAGCCTGTACAACAATAGGGCGATATGGTAATTACAAAAAATTCCAATGTCCTTCTGGTCACGATCATGACTTGGCCAGCCTCATTTTCTGTTGGTAATTTCAAAAAGGGAAAATACTGCAACAGCAAATGCTTGCTGGTTTTTGGAGAAAAACAGAACAGTAAAATGAGAGAAGAAAGCTTTAACTGTGAGAACTTTTCTAGAATTTTCTTTTAGCGAAAATTCTATTTCCACAATACAGGATCTTACTTTAAGTGAATACTAGCAAATGAACTGTAAGAAATCGACATACCGTTGTCCATGTCGGTTCCTTCGCGGAGGTGAAGATCTCTTTACTGATCTGTGTCTGAGAAGATTTCGCCTTTCCTTTCCTGATTCTTTCCTTTCGTGTCTTCCTTCCTTTCGTGTCTTCCTGCCTTTTCCGTCTCTCTCTCAGTTTTCTCCGACTCTTCCCTTTCCTTTTCTGATTCTCTGTAATGGCTGAGAGACTCCAGGGAAAAATTTGATGATAACGTTTATTTCCCTTTTTCATAATTCTTATCGTTAATTAGGAATTAATATCCTAATTAATTCGTTATCATTAATTAGGGAATTAATATTCTAATTAAATCATTAATTAGGGAATTAATATCCTAATTAAAACGTTACCTTTTCCTTCCGTAACGTTTATTTATCAACTAGGAAATTATCCCTCTTTTCCGATAACAATTATGCTACCCGTAATCGTTATCTTTTTCCTGTAACAATTATCTCTAAATAGGGAGAGTGGAGGGATTTTAAACCCAGTGACCCAAATTGCCATTATGTCCAACCGACCATCATATTGGACCTTTTATATTGGGTCACACTTTAAATAACAAGGGTCACTCATGTTAATTAATTTAACAATCTCCCACTTGGCTCTTGTTATGATTTGATGAATCAACAATAAATAAGTGCGCACAATCTTTAAGAATCATCAAACCACAATATTTGATTGAATCAAAATGATTGGATCATGGCGGTCACATGTCCTTTGGCGACATGATTCCTTCCATGTATCACATGATCATTATAATTCATAATAACCTAACTGAGGAACGTTGAAACTTTAATTGTCATTTCCGAACATGCCACTAGTTATCTCACAACTGTAATTGTATACAACCAAATGGAGATAACAGAGCGTAAACAAAACCATGACTTTAATTGAATTCACGAGTGTTACAATAATATGAGCAGTACATAATATTGACTTTCATGTGAATGCAGACCTATCCAAAATGCCCATCCCTTCAACATGTCCAGTAAATATTTTCGGTGGCAAACCTTTAGTTAATGGGTCCACTATCATCAATTCAGTACCAATGTGCTCAATAGACACTCTACAGTTTTGCACTTCTTCCTTAACAGATAGATATTTCAAATCCATATGTTTCGCACCTTTAGAATACCTATCATTCTTAGAGAAGAAGACAGCTGCGGAATTGTCACAATAAATTCTTAACGGCTTTTCTATACTGTCGACCAAACCAAGCCTTAAGATAAAATTCTGCAACCATAATGCATGAACAGTAGCCTCAAAGCATGCTACAAATTCAGCTTCCATAGTGGAAGTAGCAATGACAGACTGCTTCCCACTTTTCCAGGAAACTGCTCCTCCAGCCAGGAGGAACACGTAACCAAATGTAGATTTCCTCGAGTCTACACATCCAGCATAATCTGAATCCGAGTAGCCTACTATCTCAAGATGACTTGATCTTTTATAAGTAAGCATATGATTCTTGGTGCCTTGTAAGTACCTAAGTACTTTCTTTCCAGCTTTCCAATGATTTATTCCAAGATTACTTTGATATCGGCCCAGCATTTCAACAGCGAAACTAATGTCTGGCCGAGTGCATGTTTGAGCATACATCAAACTTCCAACCAATGATGCATAGGGAATGGATTCCATTGATTTTCGTTCCAAATCATTCTTTGGACATTGCAGTTCACTGAACTTGTCCCCTTTTTGAATTGGAACTATTCCTGTAGAGCAATTTTCCATTCTAAATCTCTCTAATACTTTATTGATATAGCCTTTCTGAGACAATCCCAACAATCCTTGTGATCTATCACGAAATATCTCTATTCCAATCACATAGGATGCCTCATTCATATCTTTCATTTCAAAAGTTTCAGAGAGAAATTTCTTAACGTCATGTAACAAACTCATGTCATTAGCAGCCAATAAGATGTCATCGACATATAGGACTAATATAATGAACTTGCTCCCACTGACCTTCATATAGATACACCGATCAACGGTGTTCTCTACAAAACCATATGACGTAATGGTATCATTAAACTTAATATACCATTGTCGGGAAGCTTGTTTCAGTCGATATATCGATTTCTTTAATTTACACACCAAACTTTCCTGCCCTGTGGTTATGAAACCTTCAGGTTGGTCCATATACACTTCCTCTTCTAAGTCTCCATTCAGAAAGGCGGTCTTTACATCCATTTGGTGGAGCTCCAGGTCATATTGAGCCACCAAAGCCATAATGATTCTTAAGGAGTCTTTCTTAGATACTGGAGAGAAAGTCTCCTTATAGTCAATGCCATCCATTTGAGTGTAACCTTTGGCAACAAGTCTGACTTTATACCTTTCGATGTTGCCTTTTGAGTTTCGCTTGGTCTTGAAGACCCACTTACAGCCAACTCGTTTTGATCCTTCAGGCAACTCTACTAGTTCCCAGACTTGATTTACATCCATCGATTTCAACTCTTCCTTCATGGCATTCAACCACTTTTCAGAATCATTACAATCCATGGCTTGTTTAAATGAGACTGGATCTTTATCAATGCTTAATTCCGATTCATGCTCAAGCAAGTAAACCACATAATCATTCGATACAGCCGACCTTTTCTGTCTTGTAGACCTCCGTAATGTCATATCTTGTGGCATCGCTTGTTCATTCGAAATTTGTACATTGTCACTTGGTTCATCTCTTATGTGCTCACTTTGCGTGTTTCGTGTATCAATTTGTTGTCCTTGCATGTCGCGTGACTGTGATGCAACAAAAGGAACAACAACTTGAGTAGAAACACTAGGTGTGGGGATACCAACTTGAGTAGGAGTACTCACTGTGGATCTTTCATTTTGCAATTCTGTAATATCCACTTTTCGTGATTCCCCACTCCCACTGAACTGACCATTTTCAATGAACCGAGCATTACCAGACTCAACTATTCTAGTGCTATGGTTAGGGCAGTAGAACTTGTACCCTTTAGACTTTTTAGGATAGCCAATGAAGTGACCACTAATGGTTCTTGCATCAAGCTTTCCTTCATGTGGATTATATATCCTTACTTCTGCTGAACAACCCCAAACGTGAAGGTGTCTTAAACTGGGTTTCCTACCTGTCCATAACTCGTAGGGAGTCTTAGGGACAGCCTTGCTAGGAACCCTGTTCAGCAGATATGCAGCGGTCCTTAATGCATGCATCCACAAGGATAGAGGTACAGTACTGTAACTCAACATACTCCTAACCATATCCATAAGTGTGCGATTCTGCCTTTCCGCTACACCATTCTGTTGTGGTGTACCAGGCATTGTGTACTGCGCCCATATGCCTTGACTTTCAAGAAATTTTGCAAATGAACCAGGACATTGTCCACTTTTATTGAATTTTCCATAATATTCACCACCCCTGTCTGACTTAATCACTTTTACTTTTCTATCTAACTGCCTTTCCACTTCGTTAATAAACACCTCCAGGGTGTTTACTGACTGGGACTTTTCATGCAGTAGATATAAGTAACAGTACCGTGAGTAGTCATCTATAAATGTGATGAAATATTTCTCACCACCCCACGTGGGAATATCGAAAGGGCCACATATATCGGTATGTATTAATTCTAAAGGCTCACTACTTCTCATGGCTGGGTTCTTTGATGTGTGTCTTGTTTGTTTTCCTTTTATACAATCAACACACACTTCCCAATCAGCAAAATCCAATTGAGGTAGGATATCACTTTTCATCAACCTCAATATCCTTTCTTTGGATATATGACCCAATCTTTGATGCCATAAGAAAGCAGAACTATCATTATGCATATTACGTTTGTTACCTATACTATGCTCAACAAGAAATAGAGAATCAGCATACATAGCATCAAGATTAAGATGATACAAATCATCAACCAAAGTACCAGATCCATAATAGTACGAATGTCTATACAATGAAAATGCACCATTTCCAATCTTGAAATTAAATCCTTTTTCATCCAACTTTGCAACAGAAATCAAATTTCTAGCACATTCAGGAGCATAGAGACACTTTTCTAGATCCAGGTGACACTTAGTGTCCAAGATCAATCTGTACGTCCCAATTCCCGCTATTCTAGCCTTCATTCTGTTTCCCATGTAAAGGAACTTCTCAGTTCCTGTTATGGGCTGGATTGAAAGGAATCCCTGCATAATATGTGACACATGAGTAGTAGCTCTAGAGTCTAACCACCAAGTATTGTTGGGTACTTCAATTACGTTTGATTCAAAACATACTGATATACAGTACATACCTTTCTTTTCGAACCAAGCTTTCCTTTTTGGGCAATCCTTCTTGAAGTGACCCATCCTTTTACAGAAGAAGCATTTCTGATCCTTTTGGATCTGACCTCCAGTGACTTTTATAGAGGCCTTGTCCTTCTTCTTACCCTTCCGGTATGGTTTAGACTTACTACTGCTAGCCTCATTGCGAACAGTGAGATGAATGGAGTGATCCCTCATCTTCTTTAATCTCCCTTCTTCCTGAACCAGCATGGCCTTAATTTCTTGAAAGTTCCATTTCTCTTTAATAGTGTTATAATTCACTTGGAACTGGCCAAATTCAGGAGGCAGTAAGTTGATGATGAATTGAACCAAAAAGGATTCACTCACATCCATTCCCATCGTTCTTAACTTTGCTGCTAGGTTAGCCATACTAGTCACATGATCATGAATGGGCTGTGACCAATCAAATTTCTTGGTCGTCAGCTCACTCATTAGGGTTCCTACGATGGATTTATCAGTTATGTCTGACTGAGAATATTCTTTAATTCTCACCATAAATTCCCTTGCATTTTCGGTCTTAGGCATCGATGGTTTGACATTTTCAGCCATTGTCATTCGCATCAAATTCAGACTCAGCCTATTGGATCGTACCCAAGCCTCATGAAAAGACTTATCGGATTCTGTACTGGTCTCTGTAATGGCTGCAGGCCTTTTATCCGTGATGACCGCTAGGTCTAAGCCCAAAACGCCTAAATGAAACTGAATATGCTCAGACCATTCTGCATAGTTCAGCCCATTGAATTTGATCATTGCATTGCCTAGGGCGAAAACGTTGTTGAAGGCTGCAAACATGATCCAAATTTACACATTAATACTTTGAGCAAACTTTGATGGATTTAGATACACACATTACAAACTTTGACTATGTATTTATGTCCACCTTTGGGTGATCCTCAAATACATGACTTTAATCAATAATGATGCTAATTAGATATACTTTAATAGATCAATCAATCATACTAGAGTGAAACATGAATGTTATCTTTAGATATACAATCAGGTTTACTCAGTATATCAATCAATCCCCTTTAGTGTTATTAATTATAGGCAATGATCCATCTTTGGATGATCTCCTAGCTTTATAATTAATAACTACAATTGTTCATGTACAACCCTTTATTAGCATCAAAATGAACAATTTGAAATTTACGGTCATTCAAATTTTTCAAACCAGGCCACTTTGGTGACTAACAAGTTTTCAAAATTTTAATTTTCCATTCTGTGGGAGTTGACACAGGCCAATACACTGGCAGCGCATTTTTCCCGTAGTCGGCTTATGCCTTACGCCGATAAACACTCGCGATACAAACGACAACTACAAGCGACATGGGGTCCAGTGGCCGGCGCACTATTCCAGCCAGCAGTCTCCTGCAGTGCAGGATTCCGGCCGGAGCTCCTTCCACGCCGGCCAACCCTGCCGGCACCGCCCGGATCCAGCTCAGCCGGGCCTCTGCCGTGCCCAGCAGGCCGATCGGGTCCCGGCCACGTGCGCTCGCCGGTGGCCCCTCGGCCCGGTCGGGTCGCGCTTCTCCGGTGGCCCTTTCGGCCCCGGTCGGATCGCGCTTGCCGGTGGCCCCTTCAGCCCCGGTCGGATCACGCTCGCCGGTGACCCCTTCGGCCCCGGTCGCCTCGCGTTCGTCGGTGGCCCTTTCGGCCTCGGTCGGATCGCGCTTGCCGGTGGACCCTCAGCCTCGATCGAGTCTCGCTCGCCGGTGGCCCTTTCGGCCTCGGTCGGGTCGCGACTCGCCGGTGGCCCTTTCGGCCTCGGTCGGGTCGCGCTCGCCGGTGGCCCTTTCGGCCTCGGTCGGGTCGCGCTCGCCGGTGGCCCTTTCGGCCTCGGTCGGGTCGCGACTCGCCGGTGGCCCTTTCGGCCTCGGTCGGATTGCGCCGCCATACCCAGATCCGTTTGGGTCCGGCGGCGTACAGTCCTCGTGCCGGCTTTCCCTTTTCCTTTCGACGTCGACCATTTCGGCGATGCGGACCTTCCATGGCCGGCGTTTCCCCTTTCAACGCCGGCCGTTTCGTTATCTGTTAAACACAACAAATAACAAAATAGTGAAAATCAATTGCACAGTCGTTTTCCTCTTGGCAGAAAAACATAAAAGGAAGACAATTCGGCGTAAACAAACAAAAGTAAAACAAATTGCAGTATTCGCAAAACCTGGCTCTGATACCAATTGTGAGAACTTTTCTAGAATTTTCCTTTAGCGAAAATTTTATTTCCACAATACAGGATCTTACTTTAAGCGAATACTAGCAAATGAACTGTAAGGAATCGACGTACCGTTGTCCATGTCGGTTCCTTCGCGGAGGTGAAGATCTCTTTACCGATCTGTGTCTGAGAAGATTTCGTCTTTCCTTTCCTGATTCTTTCCTTTCGTGTCTTCCTTCCTTTCGTGTCTTCCTGCCTTTTCCGTCTCTCTCAGTTTTCTCCGACTCTTCCCTTTCCTTTTCTGATTCTCTGTAATGGTTGAGAGACTCCAGGGAAAAATTTGATGATAACGTTTATTTCCCTTTTCCATAATTGTTATCGTTAATTAGGAATTAATATCCTAATTAATTCGTTATCATTAATTAGGGAATTAATATCCTAATTAAAACGTTACATTTTCCTTCCGTAACGTTTATTTATCAACTAGGAAATTATCCCTCTTTTCCAATAACAATTATGCTACCCGTAATCGTTATCTTTTTCCTGTAACAATTATCTCTAAATAGGGAGAGTGGAGGGATTTTAAACCCAGTGACCCAAATTGCCATTATGTCCAACCGACCATCATATTGGACCTTTTATATTAGGTCACACTTTAAATAACAAGGGCCACTCATATTAATTAATTTAACATTAACTACTTTTATTCATAGACTAGCTTCAATATATATATATATATATATGAAGCTTTCTGGGTAAAGCAAGATCACAAACCCCAACGAAATCAGAGTAAGAAAAAAAAAAAACCTTTCCAATTCAAAGAATGCAGACAAGACTGCTACAATCTAAAAAAGCAAACCAAGATGACACTCGGATAAGCCATCTTGACTTCTTGAATCTTCAAACTCTAACAACTTTTAACTGAAACTTGAAATTGAGAGGGAAACTTGAAACTTGAACTCTTGAATCAATGCAATGCAATACATCAGCACCAGGTTAATCATTTTCAACACAAACGATCTTTGATTCCTCGTCTCTGAAAGCCGCTGCCTTTTCTATTCAGGTTTGGTTCTCTTGCGGTTTCTTCAATTTATGATGGCATCATCGTTTGTGCTATGTCTTTTGCTTGGAACAGAAGGGGGAGAGAGAGAGAGAGAGAAAGAGTGAAGAAAAAGGAAACATAGTGGAAGGTGGACTAGGTGATAATATTGATGCTACTGAGCCGTCTCTCTATGTATCTTCAAAGGTTACTCGAAGTATTAATGTTACCGAAACCCAAAAGCTTCTTTAGGGCAATGTTGACCGTTGTGAACATACGTATTGCGTCATTTACTTTGACGATTCCTCTAAAACATTCTTCGATCATTCTTTATTTCTTTACGATCATCCATTGGCCACCAAGCACTAACTCAAGTTTTTTAATCTAAATAAGAAGTTAAAACGGATAAAAGAAGAGGCACGATAAAGCACACCCAGCTACTGTTAGTTTCATATCCACGAGAGAGTTGGGTGTAAAAACAAACAATTTCATCGTATTCTTATTTTCGTGATTATAATTTTGGCTTTGTGATCGGTGCACTCGGAACTATGTGATTTAGACACAAGTTCGCCAATTGTACGAAAGCGTTCCAATGGATGCATCGGATTGTAGAATAGAAAAGGGTACATACATAACGGAATAAACTCTTTCGAATGTTAGCTTGTACGAATCATACTTCACTTGAAAAACAGGCCACGCGTGCACGAACAGAAATTAAGATTTTCGAGACCGATGCCTACGTCAAGGTTTCTTTTATAAGTACTTGTAAGAAGTTCCTTGTTTGACTTGGGAGAGTTTTGCGATAGCAAAAGGATCAGGTGCTCCTTTCACCACAGGGCATGACACAGGGAGTTCAAGAATATGTCATCGATCACAGAAATGGCATCATTACGCATTTGCCGAGTATCAATTACGAGTGAGATAGCAACCCAAATTATTTATGGGCCCACTTAACCAAAAACTCCGATCCCATTATGCTTGTATCCGCCAACAATTGTATATAGGCCATGGGCTTAATATTTTGTCTCCGAATCCCAGTGCGGGGATTTCTTGCATATTGGACAGACAGAGTAAGTTTCAATGTAATCCTGCAGAGAAAGACTTCAGAGTTAGAAACAACACAAGCCTCTCCTAAAACATCTAATTGAAGATAAATTGAGAAAAAAAGAAATATGGATTGGAAGCAAGATCTTAAGGAACTAGAAACCTCGAAGCAATCCAAATGCATAAGATGTCCGCAAGGTAGTTTTCCGGTTCTTTTACTGTCGAAATCTTCGAGGCAGATGGTGCATGTCCCCTCAAAGCATCTCTCCCAACACACATGTTCCTCTAAATTCATTGACAGGCAACCACTGCATGTCATGCAGTGGAAGCAATCGATGCCCAGCCCTTTCCCAGTACGTCGCTTGTTGCAAAATGGACAAAAATACCTACCCCTGAAGCAGAAATTATGAATGAGCAAAATAAGATAAACCACTGCCGAAATCATATCTTCCATCCATAAAATTTCCTCCTATGATCAAAACCAATCAAGGGCTGATCATCAAGCAAAAACGGATAAAAGGTCCATCATGCACATCTTTGTATATCAAGATTGAGAACACTGGAATCCAATCCATTACTAATAGCAAACTGCTTCAAGTTGCAAAGAATTTTGATGCAAACCACTCAATTTCGGAGTTTGTTCATCTCTAATCATTAAAAACAAAACTTTTCATTAATTTAAGGTAAGACATACAGAAAGAAGGATGAAAGACCAAAAGAGAGACTGACCTTTGAAACACACCTACTTAATATAAAAAATTACAATTTTGAAATCTCATGTCTCATACTAATATTAGAATAATAATTATAAATTGAATATTAATAAAATATTTATTCTCTTGTCATATCATAAAAATTGATAATATATATATATTAAAAAACAAGTTGAAATTTAAATATTATTGATATTTTTTTATTCACTCTAATAAGAGAATATAATATAATTTTTTTGTGTGAAATAAAAACTTTTATATTTATATTCAAATTTTAATTAAATTTATTTATCATAAATCTTTTAATAACTTTATACAAAATAATTATTTTAAACTCTTACCTAAAAAATTAAATATATTTTATTTTATATAATATGTATAAAAGATAAATAAGATTTATTAAATTATTTTATAATATTTAAATTTATAATTAAACAATATATTTGATTTAATATTTAAATTAAAATAAAAAATTGAATTAATAATGATAAAAAATAAAGAAATATTCTAACGCTTAAACTGACTTACTTGAATACCAAGACCCAACTTTAAGTAAAGGCAAGGATGCTTCCACAGATTTCATAAGATTGCGTTTAGATGCAACGCTAAAACAACAATTACAAGAAGCATTTGGCTCCTTGGAAATCAAGGGAAAAGAAACCGTACATGGTCTTACAACTTTGCAAAGCCCTGAAAATAGATCAGGAATAATAAGAATAGCTTGGATAATCGATAACAAAATACCCCCAGTAGTTGTGAAATAAAGGTTATTTTTAACCATAATGAAAATATCCTAATAGCCTTGACACCTTCCCATGATCCAGCATCACCACAACCAAACTGAAGCATCAGATTCAGATCTGCCCAGAAATAGCCTTAAGAATATGAAAACCTAGAAATCAAGAAAGAACTCATTTATGAAGTGGTTTTGGCTGGACAGATACCTAAATTGATCTTTGTTGCATGTCCACTATTCCTAATTTTCAAAGATTTTTATTTTCTCTATACCTGATAAAGAGGAAAAGAAGCAAAGTTCACAATTTTCATTCTCATCAACAACAAACAACAACAAACAACAACAAAGTCTTGATTCCAAATTTAACTGAGGTGGTCTACATGAATTCTGTTTCGTCGTTCCATTCTATCCTCAACTCATTTATAAAGTGGTTTCCATTCTCATCAACAATGAACCTAAATGATATTACATTGAATCAATGAAATGAATGTCACAATTCCAAGCAAAAGGCAATAGAGTTGAAGCTTAAACTTATTTTCCCAAGGAACTCCAAGCTGTGGCACCTAATAACTTGGCTGCAACTGATAAATACTTAGATTATCAAGATAAAGCATGAGCAGATCCTATTCAACGAAGTTGCCGCATTAAAAAGTACATTTGAATTAGAACATTTACCTTCCAAAATGACTAGCCATCAAGTGACCGAAAACACTCTCAAAAAGGTCTGATGTTGACTCTTCTGACGATGACTCTTCTTCTTCTGACGATGACAGTTTGTAATCTCGGAAACCAGCTAGCCAGTCACTAAGACAATAAATAATATTCAGGATTAACATCCTTGCAGAATTAAATTACAAATAACATTTGTGCATAAGATGCATTTGTTTATAAACTGTAGGAAAACAACTAATAAATTCTTTGAAAAGGTTGTAAAATATTTCTAATATGTCTTTTTAAATGGTCCGCGGACACCAAAGGAACTTTTAAGCTTACACAACCTACTTACTTATTCGTTAAATCTAATTTTCTCTCCCATTCATCTCTCCCTATTCTTCTCTACTTCTCTTGTTTCGGAGGAAGTCGACGGCCTGGATGTCCGCGGGATGGACGGCGGCGAATCGGTGAAGCTCGTCGAGCTCATATCGAATCGACTCCTCGAGGTAGATGAAAATTCGCCTCACCTCGTCCGCCACCATCTGTCTTCGTTTCGGTTCCCAGTGTCTCTCGCTCTGCTTGTTTGGTTTGTATTTCTTTCGCGAGGGGCAACCATTTTGTTCCTTCATTTTGATTTTTTTTTTTTTTGGTCTTTGCGGGTGGGACCCGCGGGGGTTGCATAGGGCGGGAAATGATATGGGATCGATCGGGTGATTAACAGTGTGCCACGTGGCGCATGCTTCAATTGGGTGGCATCTCCACGGGGTTTTTTTACAGTTCACGCAGAATGCACCCAACTTAAAAAGATAAAAATAAATAAATATATATATATATATATATATATATATACTAATTAAATTATTATTATTATTATTATTATTATTTTCAGTTATATAATGTGATTAATTATTAAAATTATAGAAATATTTGATATATTTCAGTGGCTCTCCTTTATTATAAATATTTATTATGAAACATAATTTTTTTATAAAAAAAAATAATTGTATGATTAATATGAACAAATACTTGGTCACAAAAAATTTAATCTCTTTTATTTCTGTCACAAAAACCCAGAAAAGAACAACCTCCGAATCATACGCTATGGCTGTCTTGCTCTCTTCTGTATTTCCGTGTGGAGAGGCAGGCGACTAGAAGCAAGAAGTTCTGTTGAAAATGGCTATTTACAGTAATACTATACTGGGAATCAATCAAATCCAGCCGTAGATATAGAGGACTTTGGATAAACAGCCACTATTTGGAGAGAGGGAATACTGGATGCGGGACCGGGACTGGGACTGGACGTGTGTGTGTGTTTCGGGGCGTGTTTAGATGGGTTTGTGTGTGTGTGTGTGTGTGTGTGTGTGTGTGTGTGTGTGTATGTGATTGTTGATTGTTTGATTTACAGGCCCGCAGAAGAGGAACGCCAATTTGGAGAATATGTGTTGGCGGATTTGGAACTTGGCCCGTCAAAAGAAGCGGGTCTATTTGTTTCCCTTTTATTCTTTCTTCTTCTTCTTCTTCTTCTTCTTCATTTTTTTTTTTTAAGTCTGAAATTTCATGTTACTCGCTGTCCTAAGTTAGTGTTACCTGGCTTCTTCCAGAATTCTTCTTCTTTTTTTTTTTATTCTTTGTTTTATTTTGGACTTGACTGATTGTGAGCTTAATTCGATTTTTTTGTTGTTTTGGGTTGTGGGACTTGTTATTTACAGATGCCATTGATGAATTAAAACATGATTTTCTGGCCTAGTTTCTTGAAATATGGGGTATTCTGCTGATGATTTTCCAATTTTTTAAAGTTTCGTCTTCTCATTTTAGCTTGCTTGAGAGATAGCTAGCTTAGAGAAATGCTAAACGTCCACTTGAACGAGAAAGAGGCAACATCTGATATGTCCAAAGACTTGTCGGAGGGGGATGTGTCTCCCCGCGGTCAGAGCAACAGAGGTAGATTGCCTAGAATTAACTCTGTCGATGCAATGGAGACATGGGCCACTCAGCAGAAGGGCAAAGAGCTATACATCGTACTGAACACTACACAGCCGCCGAAGTGTCTGGTAAATACAGTGGTAATTTGTTTAATTGAACGGGATAATGTGATTTAGACACCAGTTCGCGAATTGTAGTATAGAAAAGGCTAAATGCATAACAGAATTTTAACTCTTTCAACTGCTTGCTTCCACGAATCATACTTAAAAAAACTTCAAAACAGACGATGCATGCGCGAACAGACATTAAGATCTGCAAGAAAGTTGGCTAAATAAAAGTTTCGTCTATAAATGATTGTAATAAGCTCCTTATTCGACTAGGATAGGCGCTCCTTTCACCACAAGGCATGACACAGGAGTTCAACAATAGGCCATCAATCAGAAAAATGGCACAAGCACGAAGCTTTTTGAAGCAAGCAACTGCGTTTATCCTAGCCACAGTTAACTCTCTTAAACTACCGAGAAGTATTGATCCGTAGTCGAAGCCTCGTTCTTTACATACCAATTGTAACAGCGAAGAACGAGAAACATCGTGGCTCCAGTACCGTTCATAGATTATTTCCAAATTGGACTTGTTCTCGTCCATCCCTTCTCGCCGCAGCTGGTCCAAAGTTCTCATTCTCTCATCGACGATGCCCTTCAAAATGGAATTTATTGTTTTCACATCTTCGAGTCTAGAGCACCGCTCGTGCATTTGGTAGATAACATTGAGGAATATGTCATAGTCTGCACACTTCAGTAAGTAAAAATAGTTCACCAAATGTACATACATCCTGGAGAAGTCACCATGCTTGCAGCGACGCAAAAAGCTTCTCACGAGTTGATAGTGGATTGAACGCCTGGGGACATCTTCCCTACCCGGTGCTTTGCTTATACCAAAATGAGCTATAAAAGAAGATGTCTCAGCGACATCTTTAGAGATGCTGTCAAATCTTCCTTGTCCAGCTGATGCATTTGCCAAAGATCTCAAACTACTTTTACACTCCAGCAACCTAGAGCAGCTGAATAGCAGGATCTGGCAAAAAAGAATATGATGTTTCGGACCTAAGTAATGCTAACCCAAACAATAAATAAGAATTCCCATAACCAGAAAGATGAGGCTAGAATTTGTTCAGCAAGTCATCACCAACCGCATCGAATACAAGGGAGGATAATTAGGGCTGAGCCATTTTTACCTTTGTCAACAAACGTTCTGCAGCAGCATTTTCAGCTAGTGCACATCTGGTCAATAGACCCTTATGTTTCTGAAATAACTTTAACCGATCCAATATGTTCAAATTATCAAAAGCTACAGCTTTTAATACCCCTTCATCGTCCGCAAGTTTCATAAATAATTTGCAACTGCAAGACATATTACACGGATTAAAAAAGATGGCTATGGCAACAAAATTTCCAGAACGCAACAGATAGATAGATGGAGGGAAGTGCTATTTCCTGAAGTGACAAGACAGGTTAAAGCCATAACCTACACTAGACAGAGGGCGAATCCAAGATTCCAGACTATCAAGTTGGATACTGGAAAACGTGAAACACAAGTCCAATTCAAAATACTTCTCGGTCCCAAATCAGTTCCGTGAGTCAGATTGCAACTTACAAAAGCAAACTGATATTTATTATCTTGTGGACAAATCTGCTAAATGATATTTATGGCTATTTATTAACTGTATAAATATGCCTATCTACAGGCTTAATCTCTAGCTGGTTCCCCCCCAAGTTATCTTAAGTATAAACTGCAAGATGCCATCACATAACTTCAAACACACATCATGAACAGCATTACAAAATAAACTATGAAGGCAATTACGGGCGATACGTCCCCCAACCCGCATAGTCTTCAACCCGCATAGTCTCAAGCTACGCCTGAGAATGTAATGAATAAAGGCAAAAGGAGTAGTTTAAATTACACAGGCAATGTCCGGGCGAGACTGAGGGCCCCATCAACGGACTTAGCAACGAGTACAAGGATGTACTTGAGAACATCATAGTCCAAATCAAAAATCATCGTCTGCTTTCTTGTCTCCATTTTGGTCAACTCCCCACCAACCAAAAGCCAACCAAAGATGCAATCTTGAATACCTTCAAAAGAAATTGAAAGGCAAAATAAAGAAACAAAAGAGAAAAAAAAAAAAAAACCAAAAACAAGCCACACGAAGACCGGTGAGTTACTCCAAAGCTGAAAGTTACGAATTCGAACCTCAGTCTAAATTAATTAATATTTAAAAAAAAAAAAAAAGTGCGTCTTAACACACCATACTCATACTTCAGAATTGAGGAAGGATCTGAGGGATACACCCTTACCTTGTTTCTCAGAAAGACGCTGTTTCAGTTACCAAGTTGTCTGAGTAGTGCGTTACAATAATAGCTTATAAATCTGATGTTGATGAACCTAATGATGGGAGAAAGGAGGAGGCGCAGCGAAGTATAAATAGCCCCAAAAAAACTTCTCCCACTTGCTTGAACCAGTGAGGAGATGATTGAATAATAAAAATGGCAATGCAGATAAACTACACAAAAGAACACACCAATTTTACGTGGAAAACCCCTTCAAATCGAAAGGAGGGGAAAAACCACGGACACTCTGAATCAGAGGTCAACTCCACTATAATCAAGAGAGTACAATAGAGGTATACAACCTTAATTACATCAAACAAATTGAATACAATTCAATTTGGATTAAACATGAGACTTGTGAGTCAAGCAAGACAACCAACCACGTTCTGTCAACTACAACTCAACAAGTAGACCTCAAGGTAGTAATCCAACCGTTCAAGATGAACCTCCAGATGTCCCCTACCAGCTGTCCAAAATTCAGCTCAATCGGACCACAGATCAATAATCATCAACACGGTTTACCAATTCTGCCACAGATGAGAGAACAGACAGTTCCCATAATTGAGAGGTTTCGGTTCAAATGGAAAACCTGACCTTTCAGTTTACAAAAACCCAATCCAACCGTTCACAAATAAGATCTATGTGTCCTAAAACTACTGACCAAAAATCAGCTCAATCGGACCACAAAAATCTTTCAATTATACGGTTGATCAAAACTGTCACAGATGAGAGAACAGAGAGTTATCAGAATGGAGAGACTTCGATTTAAATAGAAAACCTGACCTTGCAGTTTACAGAAATTAGATCCAACCGTTCACAATCAAGATCTATGTGTCCTTCAACTACTGACCAAAAATCAGCTAGATCGGACCACAAAAAATCGTTCAATTATACGATTGATCAAAACTGCACACAGAAATTTGCCCAGAAAATAGACCTACGAAGACTGAAGAGAAGTAGGACTTACAGTACTCGAAATCCAATTTCCACCGTTCAGAAACAAGAACTAAACGTCCTCTATCAACCAGCCAAATTTGAAGTCGATCGGACAAAGAAATCTCTTCCAAACGTAAGATCAAAGTTACTGTTTTTCTTCTTCTTTTCCTTTCTTTTTCTTCTCTCTTGGGCGACGCTCTCCCTCCTCTCTTCTTTTCTTTTTTTTCTTTTTGTTTTCTCTCTCTCTCTATCTTTTGCCGAACCACCGCACTCTCCCACTTTGTTTTCTTTTTATTATTTTTATTTTTTTTTCTCTCTCTCACTCACTCACACGTGGTAGTCAACTAGTCCACATAGGAAGGGAACCCAACAATTCTCCCCCTCCCAACTATGTGGAAGTATTGGTCATCCCAGCCAATGTACAGCACAACTCAAATTTCCATCTTGATAATGCCTTTGTCATCATATCAGCAACATTATTATCTGTACGAATCTTTTCAAGTGCTAACTATTTAGAATCAAAGACATCTCGTATCCAATGATACCGTACGTCAATATGTTTTGACCTAGCATGAAAAGTTGGATTCTTACCAAGATGGATGGCACTCTGGCTATCACAGTACAACACATAATTTGATTGTTGAAAACCAAGTTCCTTCATAAATCTTTTCATCCAAAGCAACTGTTTAGACGCTTCAGTTATTGCAATAAACTCTGCCTCTGTAGTGGACAGTGCAACACACTTCTGCAATCGAGATTGCCAACTCACTGCTCCCCTGCAATAGTAATCACATAACCTGAAGTAGACTTTCTGGAGTCAATGTTACCTGCCATATCTGAATCTGTGAATCCAGTAAGGATAGGCTTATCACTCCCAAAACAAAGTCTCAAATCAGTGGAGCCTCGTAAATATCTCATTATCCACTTCACTGCATCCCAATGCTTTTTACCAGGATTTGAAAGGAACCGACTAACTGTGCCAACTGCATGAGCTATATCAGGCCTCGTGCACACCATTGCATACATCAAACTACCCACAGCTGATGCAAATGAAACTCTTTGCATCTCTTCCTTCTCTTTCTCTGTAGAAGGACATTGGTTAATGGATAATTTAAAGTGTGTAGCAAGAGGAGTACCTACCACTTTAGCTTTATCCATGTTAAACCTCTGAAGCACCTTTTCAATGTACTGCTTCTGGGACAGGTACAACCTGTTCTTTTTCCTATTCCGAGTGATTGACATGCCGAGGATTTTCTTTGCTGGTCCCAAGTCCTTCATGGCAAAGGACTTACTCAACTCTTTCTTCAACTTGTTAATTCTAACAGAATTACGACCAACAATAAGCATATCATCTACATAAAGTAGTAAGATGATAAAATCATCATCAGTAAATCTCTGAACAAAAACACAATGATCAGAAGTAGTCTTTTTATAGCCTTGCTCCCCCATAACAGACTCAAACTTCTTATACCATTGTCTCGGAGCTTGTTTCAAACCATACAAGCTCTTCTTCAACCTGCACACATGATCCTCTTTTCCTTCCACCTCAAAACCCTCTGGTTGTTCCATATAAATTTCTTCTTCCAAGTCACCATGGAGAAAGGCCGTTTTCACATCCATCTGCTCAATCTCTAAGTCATGGCTAGCAGCCAAACTCAACACAACTCGAATGGAAGACATTTTCACCACCGGTGAGAAGATCTCTTCAAAGTCGATGCCTTGTTTCTGACTGAATCCTTTAACAACCAATCTGGCTTTATATCGTGGACGTGAAGTATTTTCTTCGTCCTTTATTTTGTAAATCCACTGATTCTTCAAAGCCCTCTTACCTTTAGGTAACTCTACTAACTCATAAGTAGAGTTATCATATAAGGATTTCATCTCATCTGTCATAGCATCGATCCAGTGCTGCCTGTGCTCACTTTCAACTGCTTCTGTATAGCACTCAGGTTCTCCCCCGTCAGTTAACATCACAAACTCATCAGGAGAGTACCGAGTAGAAGGCACTGGAATTCTGTTGGACCTTCGTGGCTGAAATGGAGGTGAAGGTATGTGCGGATGATCTTCTATTGGAGCATCAATATCACCTGCACCCTCCATATTCTGATCCTGTTGAACATTCTCATCACGTTCTTGAATATCACCATGAACATCAACTGGATCATTCTGAGGTGTCTGGGGAAATGGAACAATATCAGCAGGACTATCATTAACCTGAGGAGTTGACTTCTCAATGTGTTCAATGTTTTGATCCTCAACGAACACAACATCTCTACTCCTTACAAGCTTTTTCTCAACCGGATCATATAAACGGTACCCGAAGTCATCTTCACCATAACCAAGAAAGATACACTGCCGAGTCTTCACATCCAACTTCCCTCTTTCATCTTTAGGGACATGAACAAAAGCCTTACAGCCAAAGACTCGTAAATGGTCATAAGAGACTTCCTTACCAAACCACACTTTGTCCGGAACATCACCTTGTAGCGGAGCACTAGGAGACAGATTAATTACATGTGTGACTGTATTCAAAGCTTCACCCCAAAAGGATCTAGGTAATTTTGCATCTGAGAGAAGACATCTGACCCTCTCAATCAACGTTCTATTCATCCTTTCTGCTAAACCATTTAACTGTGGTGTCTTGGGAGGTGTCCTCTGGTGTCTGATCTCATACTTTCTACAGTATTCATCAAATGGACCACTATACTCACCACCATTATTAGTGCGGATACATTTTAGCTTCTTACCAGTCTGTCTCTCAACAAAGGCATGAAATTATTGAAATACATCAAAGACTTGATCTTTAGTCTTTAACGCATAAACCCAAAGCTTCCTAGAGGGATCATCAATAAAAGTCACAAAATAAAGAGCACCACCAAGTGAGCGTACCTTCAAAGGACCACATACATCAGAATGCACCAATTCAAGCAACTCTGATTTCCTTGAAGGTGAGTGACTCTTAAATGTAACTCTGTTTTGTTTCCCAGCAAGACAGTGAGGACACTTCTTTAAAACTGCACTCTTTATATCTGGAAGCTGGTTCTTTCTTACCAAACAATCCATCCCCTTTTCACTCATATGACTGAGCCGCTTATGCCATAATTCAATGGAATTATCATTTTCTGCTGCATTCACAACATCTTTGAAGATAACAGCTTGCATGAAATATAAACTAGAGCATTTCTTACCTCGTGCCATAATTAAGGAGCCTCTGGTAAGCTTCCATTGACCATCACTGAAGGTACTGCAAAAACCTTCATCATCCAGTTTTCCCGTTGAAATCAAATTCAAACGGATGTCAGGGACATGTCTAACATCCCTCAATGTCAACTGTGCTCCATTGCCGGTCTTTAAGCAAACATCACCAATGCCAATGACCTTTGCTAAGCCGTTGTTACCCATCTTCAAAACTCCAAAATCACCAGGAGTATATGTTGTGAAGAACTCCATTCTTGAAGTAACATGAAGAGAAGCACCACTATCTATGACCCAATCAGTCTCATGAGATGCCAAATTAATTACATCCTCATCACAAACAATAATGAGGTCACCAGAACCAGAAGTGGATGCAGTAGCAACACGATCATTACTCACATTCTTTTTCTTGTGCCTATCACTGCCATCTTTATTTTCTCTCTTCCACTTGTAGCACTTTTTCTGAATGTGACCCATCTTCCCGCAATAATGACACTGGACATTCTTGTACTTAGATCGTGACTTGCTTTGGCTCTTACTTCTACCATTTTTCCCATTTCCTTTTCCTTGACTTCTCCCTCTATTTTCAGTAATTAGAACCTCTGATTTAGATGATGATGAACCCTGAGATTTCCTTCTCATCTCTTCATTCAACACACCACCCTTTACAAGTTCCATTGATAGAACACCACCGGAGGCAGAATTAGCGAGAGACATTCGAAAAGTCTCCCAAGAATCAGGTAAGGTAGCAAGTAACCATAACCCAAGAACTTCGTCATCAAACTTAATGCCCATGCTTGATAGCTGATCAATGAGACCCTGAAACTCATTTAAGTGGTCAGCAACAGAACTCCCTTCATTATATCTCAACCGCATCATTTTCTTTAACAAGAACAACTTGTTATTACCGGACTTTGAAGCATACAGAGTCTCAAGTTTGCTCCACAGAGTTCGTGCATGTGTCTCATTGCAAATGTGATTATAGACATTATCATCAACAAATTGCCGTATAAAACCACAAACCTGTTCGTGCTCAAACTCTCATTCTTCATCAGTTTTAGACTCAGGTTTTGTAGTAGCAAATACTGGCAAATGCAACTTCTTCACAAATAGGAGATCCTTCATTTTACTCCTCCATATATGATAATTTGTGCCATTCAAACAAACCAATTTATTCATATTCAACTTCATCATTCAAACAAGCCAAATACACCAACCAGTGCTCTGATACCACTCTGATGGGAGAAAGGAGGAGGCGCAGCGGAGTATAAATAGCCCCAAAAAAACTTCTCCCACTTGCTTGAACCAGTGAGGAGATGATTGAATAATAAAAATGGCAATGCAGATAAACTACACAAAAGAACACACCAATTTTACGTGGAAAACCCCTTCAAATCGAAAGGAGGGGAAAAACCACGGACACTCTGAATCAGAGGTCAGCTCCACTATAATCAAGAGAGTACAATAGAGGTACACAACCTTAATTACATCAAACAAATTGAATACAATTCAATTTGGATTAAACATGAGACTTGTGAGTCAAGCAAGACAACCAACCACGTTCTGTCAACTACAACTCAACAAGTAGATCTCAAGGCAGTAATCCAACCGTTCAAGATGAACCTCCAGATGTCCCCTACCAGCTGTCCAAAATTCAGCTCAATCGGACCACAGATCAATAATCATCAACACGGTTTACCAATTCTGCCACAGATGAGAGAACAGACAGTTCCCATAATTGAGAGGTTTCGGTTCAAATGGAAAACCTGACCTTTCAGTTCACAAAAACCCAATCCAACCGTTCACAAATAAGATCTATGTGTCCTAAAACTACTGACCAAAAATCAGCTCAATCGGACCACAACAATCTTTCAATTATACGGTTGATCAAAACTGTCACAGATGAGAGAACAGAGAGTTACCGGAATGGAGAGACTTCGATTTAAATAGAAAACCTGACCTTGCAGTTTACAGAAATTAGATCCAACCGTTCACAATCAAGATATATGTGTCCTTCAACTACTGACCAAAAATCAGCTAGATCGGACCACAAAAAATCATTCAATTATACGATTGATCAAAACTGCACACAGAAATTTACCCAGAAAATAGACCTACGAAGACTGAAGAGAAGTAAGACTTACAGTACTCGAAATCTAATTTCCACCGTTCAGAAATAAGAACTAAACATCTTCTATCAACCAGCCAAATTTGAAGTCGATCGGACAAAGAAATCTCTTCTAAACGTAAGATCAAAGTTACTGTTTTTCTTCTTTTTTTCCTTTCTTTTTCTTCTCTCTCGGGCGACGCTCTCCCTCCTCTCTTCTTTTCTTTTTTTTTCTTTTTGTTCTCTCTCTATCTTTTGCCGAACCACCGCACTCTCCCACTTTGTTTTTTTCTTATTATTTTTATTTTTTTTTCTCTCTCTCACTCACTCACACGTATTAGTCAACTAGTCCACATAGGAAGGGAACCAACACCTAATCTAACACTAAAATTTAAACTAAAAAGAAAAAAAAAAAAGTCTCTTATTCTTACTTTACTTATTCGGAATTCGGGTAAACACTAATCGGGAAGAATAACGTTATTCTTTAGTTTATTGCAGAAAAAGAAAAGAAAAAAAAAAAAAAAGAAAAACCTGAACAGCAGATGCAGTTGAGTTTCGATGACACCGTTTCTTTTCTTTACAATCTGTACCTTTTTTTTTTTTTTTTGCAAAATACTGGAATTGCAGTTAAATTTTGTTATTATAGTTAATAAATTGAAGGTGGTGAAATTTATTGTTAATAATAATAATTAATGAAATTTTTGAAAGAAATTTTTTTTAATAAAATTAAAAATAATTTTAAAAAACTCTTTTATATAATTAAATTATAATTATTTTATATAACACTGACAATTATTTTATAAAAAAATTTGTTAAATTGTGATACTTTTTTTATTTTTTTATTTTTACCATACTAAAATATTGTATTGTAAAAATATATATTTAAGTTTGAGTGTTTTTTTATTAAATATAAATTTTATAATTTATCAAATATTAATAAAATTATTTTTGACTTAAATGTAGGTTTTCGAACCATCGTTACAAATCCAAATGTACCGCTAAATATTAATTTAGAATGAAAATTTTTACTTTAATTATTGTATCTTTTGTTAAATTAAACAGTAATTTGATTTTTTAAAATTAATAAAGATATATAATTTGTATAATTTTTTAATTCAATATGAAATATTTGGGACCATAAATAATATAAGAGAAGTAATTTTTTAATTTTTAAACTTAAAACCTTTTGATAAAAAGAACGTATTTAACAAATTATTTTTGAGTATTTAAGAGATTTTTTTCTTTTTATAAGACTACCTATTTAAGAGGTTTTCTTCTTTTGAAGACAATATAGGTAGACTATGCAATCAAAGTAACCTTTGCCGACCTCGGGCCCCGTGCTAAGTGTAGATTGGATTTTTGGAACGAAACTATGACCTTACTGATTTTGTTAATTCAAACACAGTTTGCTCAAAAATGGATTTCTTACAAAATTCTGTTGTCATTACATGATTTATTTTCCGTCGTGTAGTTAACGAGGCTAATGTTGTTTTCAGAGAAGGGCATCCAATTGTATGATGTGGGATTTGATGAAAGGAGACAAGTTTAAATCAGAATGGACGATCGCTTCAAATAAGGTGAAAAACATATTCGTTCTGCCCTTGCTATTGGTTTCAAATTTCGAAGAATATTCATCGGTAATTGATTTAAATTCCGTGATCAATTTTATTCAAATTTGTTGGTCACAATGGAAACGACGAATAACATGCAGGTTCTATCTACATGTACAGCCTCTTGCCGAGCACCAAACCCTATTTCCAGTAAGACCGACTACACAATTTGAAACAAAAAGTTGAGTAGAAACTCGGAACTTGCAAGTGCCAAAAAGAAAAAAAAAATAAAAAAATAAAAACATGAACCAAAAGTTAACATCTTGAGTGGGAAAAAACCAAAAGCACCGCAGCAAGAAAAAGAGATGCCAAAAAATCAATGTCTGTGTTGTAAGACGATTTCACCATCTCTTCATCGAAAAAAAAAAAAAAAATCCATTAACGAGAGGGGTGAAGTTATAGTAATATTACAAGGGCCGAGAACTTGGATTGACTTATCAACGCAGAAGCTGTGTCTTCTTCGTCGAATATCTTACTAAACTTGGAGGGGCCATAAGTTTTCTCAAGGATGACTGCTTATCAACCCCCCCCCCCAAAAGCACAAGGCCACAGGACAGCCTCCCCAGTTGCTTACACATACACAAACTGATCTCTTGGCCGAGCCCCTCCTGTCCTCTGCATTCGAATTTGATCCCATCCCAGGAATACATGGGGAGTTGGGGACACACGTTCAAGCTAATGGGAGGGACATTACAGGAAAGTACAATTGCATGGACGAGTGATTGAGGGATCAAGTGCATGAATGTAAAATTAAGCGCAATTCCCTCTCTGAAGATTGAAGAGGGCCAAAATTGGAGCAAGTTGTCTTAGCTGGCTGGCTAAGACGAAAGGAGGACTAATCTAGTACATACGTACATCATACATACACGTACGTAGACCTTGTTAGAAAAAGGTCCAAATGTAATTTTATAATTAATATAAAATATTGAATTTGCATTTTTTTAAGTTTTTATAAATCTAAATTCTTAACTCTCAAGACTTGCTTGGACTGACCTCCTTTTTCAAAAAGACAGAGAGAGAGAGAGAGAGAGAGATTTCTTGGGCTGAGAATCCATTTCGCATAATCAAAAGTAATAAATTTATCCAAAAAAAAAACAAAATCTGTGAATGGTGGGTTCCATCGAGGTTCGCTTCGGAATCGAAAGGCGATTGGGCAGTCAAAAGTGGGCTTAAATGGTTGTGCTTGTCTATCGACCCGTACGACGGCGTACAATAAAATACTGATGCCCAAATGAGGAGAGGATTAATCCAAATCACTCGTGATTACTGGGGCCTAATGAAGATTACTCACAGTTACTTATAATCAATAAATAGACAACACTTGCAATTATATTTTATAATACATAGATAATATTTTATACAATATGAAAAAGGTTTATAACGATATTATATATTAGTGTAAATTTTCTTTATATTGTTTAAAATGTTTTCATAACATTAAATATGTTATATATTGCATAAAATTTTATTATGTTCAATTGAGTCTATAAAATTGTGTGTAGGTATGGTTAAGTTTTTATTAAATAGGGTTAAGGATTGATTGATTCAGACACCAATATGTAATTTTTATTTTTTATTTTTATCATAGTCTATCTTGTGATACCATGTAACTATAATACAAAGAAGAAAAAAAAAACAATTTTTTTAGACTCTCTGTTTTTTTTTTTTTTTTTTTTGATTGAGGTCGTGACGTAGTGCCCGTATAACTAGCCAGATATGCCAAACCAAACAAAAAAATGTATTGAAATTTTGGTTTTTATAATTTTTTTTGATCCAATGTAATCAATTTTCTATTAATGACAATGTCATTCTATTTTAGCTTGGGGATGTTCGTGTCTTCACTCTATGAAATACCCAAGTGCTCTCCTTCAAACACAAACCATTTCATTTCCTTATAGTATAATGAACTATGAGGTTAAGGTGTCGATTACTTGACACATTTATCTATTCAAATTCTTATAATTTTTTTCAGTGAAGCAAGCATTTATTTTTTCCTTTTTTTTATCTTTTTCTGTTTATAGTAGCATTTCGTTGAACCGGACATTGTAGATACAAATTCTTTGTATCAAGTCCATCGTTGCCTGGATTGTTGTTGTCTGCTGCGGTGCTGTCCATGCAGTCCCACTTTACAGTTTCTGAATGTTTAACGAGCAAATTAAATGGGGTTCATAGAAAGCTCGTGGTTGTTCCAGGGTGAGAATTATAATCAGATTATAGGGAACATCGCAGAGTCTTTCGGTAACTCAATGGATGAAGTCCAGAAGCTACCCATAGTGAAGAAAGTAGAAGCAGTTAGACGCAAGATGATGGGAGTTGAGGTAAAAACGTGAAACCGATTCCAGCGTGTGGGCTGCAAGACTTTTACTCCACTCCAGGAGCAAAAATTGCAAGAAGAAACCTCCGAAGTCATTTGATCAAAGGGAGAAGGGCATAATAAGGTTACCGGCAGGGAAACCTTGTAGCCTTGTTCTTGTACTTGGAGCAACTGAAGAGATGAACAAGAGCTGTGTAGTACTGTAGCTCTCCAGAATGTATGGATGGTTGGCAGGTTTAAGATTTATGCAGGATGACACAGAACTTCGAAAGTGCTTGTCTGCGTTATGGTCTCCTCGCTGATATACTGCCTTCCAAGCGTGACACTGCAGTCTCCATCATAATGAGCTGCACAAGCATCTCATAGGAGTTGGAAATGAGGTTTGATTTTCCTAGGATCCACGTTTGGAACTTCTGCTCACAAATTCTGAATCATGATAATATGTAACAACGCATTCTAGCATTATACAAGAAGTCAGACCATCATTACAAATTTTCCCCTAAATGTCACTTTCACAGTTTACTCTTAGTAGTATCCATCACTTGACAAAAAACCAAGGTGATGAAGAGATGAACGCAGGCTAACCGTTAGAGATTCTTGGGGACAGCAAGAATGCCAGCCAAATGTCTTAGCCCGCAGACATTTCAATTATACTAAATCAACCACCCACGCTTCTGCCTAAGCTTTTATTCTATGTATCTCCTATACTTACATGATCAGTTATAAAAAACATAAGATTAATATCTGTATATTACTTCTCTCCTCTTGAAGTATCAGCTGAGGAGAGCAAGCCCGAGCACAGTGGACAATGAGGGTCACAACTATCTTCAAGATTCGTTCCCTGCTCCAAACAGTCTGCATGATAAACATGGCCACAAACTAGAACAGCAGCAACAGAGCATTCACTGGAAGAAAGTGCACCTCCAAGAAAATAAGGTTTCCGTCTCAAAAGCTTCTGACAAATCCCACATAACATCTTCACTGGATCCGAGGATACTGCACTGATTAAACAGGAACTAAACCTAATCCTCTCTGGCCTGCCAAACAGCCTTCCCCTGTTCTCTGGAACATGAGAAAATTGAAAATGTGAAAAACATGAGAAGCTGATGTTAAACTGCGATCACACTTGCTACCAGATTAAAAGATACTGTTATGCTGAGAGTGCATTGACTTCAACACTGTATTTCAATAAAATGTGAACATATAACTTCATTTTGCATTTACCACAAGTAATTATCAAGTTTTATCCGGATTCAACAAATATTCCATCTGCCATATAATATGCGGAATGCAGCATAATGACAGATGTTTTCAATGAGGGGTCATCCCTAATCGAAAAATGAAGCAAAATAGCACGAGCCGCTGTTTAACACTGCAAAATGCAAAAATTTCACCTGTTTGGCATCCATGATCTGAGCCTGATTGAACAGTCAACTTGAAGGAAAGTCTTCCATCGCTTGAAGAGGCCATCTTTCCGCGAGAAGTTGATGCATTAGTATGGTTTCCAGAATTTCTCCGAGAATACTGATGGCCATAATAATAACGTGATCGTTTTGAGAATGTTCCATGACCAAGATTGTCATGTGGATGAGCAAGAGAAGAGTGCACATTCGACAGCTTCAAATTACTATTTGAGACATCCATTCCAGGTGAGAGAGGCTTAAACTCACTTAAATGAGAAGATTTCTGCAAATGAAAAAAGATCACAATTATGATCCAATTCAGTCACCCAATTAGTGAAAGGAAAGGACAAAAGTGGACCAAAACATTCTGACCCACATGGTCATGATAATTCAGGTCCTCCTTCTCCCCCCCAAATTCATCCAAAAATTGCACTGAGGATTGTTCTCACTTCATTCACCAATAGGTTACATAAGATGCAAGAGTAGCAGAGAATAACATTGAGTTGGACCAAAGTTAGGATGACCGACCTCTCTAGACAATAAATCTGTTGTTGAAGAGCATGGCATGTTGTCTGCAACATTCGAAATAAAAATTAATTAACTGAAATACCCACATGTAAATGTTAAGAAGATTCTAAAAAAAAGAAGAAAGAGATGCTCCTTTTCTTTATTAACCATGCTCTTTAGAATCTGCATAGCAAGATATCATTCAAGAATCTAAATGGTCTACAGGTATATGGCCAGTTCCTCATATCTAATAAAGCTGTAAGGTCACAAGAAAAGTAGTTCCATGTAGATAAATAGAAAATCCTAAAACTGTCTGTCAACAAGGTGAAAACGATACACTGAATTTCAAAGACTAGAGCAAGCAAAGTGTTGTTTTCATGTCACAGACTCAATAGTCAACATATAGAAATGTCACAAGGACCCTACATTCCATCAGATTCTGTTTGCTAAAATTGATATAATCTACCTCCAATCCCCCGTTTTCTTTGATTTTAAATAACTTTCCTGGCTCCCTTCTTTCTTCACCTTTTACTAGAGTGAATTCATTCAACATTTCCATCCCCCATTGACATGAACCTTCAAGAATCAGACACCCCAAATCTCCCTCCCAACTTCCAACTTATTATCTTCTCCAGAATTAATCTTTGTTTATACTTGTTATCGATGGGACAAAGCATAAAAAGAAACATCCAAGGAAAAAAGACAATAGCTTTGCTCCTTAACTGCTAAGAACTAGGAAAATAAAAGGAAATAAAGAATTAGAGATCGATCCCACCTATTCAACAGCCACTAAGACACACACACACACACACACACACACACACACACACACACACATTCACAAAAACATCCAACAGACGCAGCTTGATAAACAGCGACCGAGTAAAACAAAAACATTCACGGTAACAAACATCCACTAGACCCACAAGGTATAGCACCCACATAAAAGAAAGAAAGAAAGAAACACAATCAACACCTAACCCTCCAATAAACATTTAAAAAGGAAGAAGAAACTCCAAATTTTTTGCAGTTTCATCAACATAAGCCTCCAACAAAGCGTAATCAAACAACGTCAACAACGAAAGACAATACGATTCTACCAAAATTGACTTTACTTCTTCAAACCCACTTGCCAAAAAAAAATAAAAGAAAATAACCAACAATTGGCATTGCCTATTTGTTTCCATCCAGTCTTCCATCATTCTCCCCAGAACCAAACAGACCCAGAAGCAAATTCTACACACACAAAAAAAATAATAGCAAAAAGAGAGAGAAAAAGAAAGAAAGAAGAAAGGAAACGTTACCCGAAGAAGAAGGGGCTCCGGTGTCATTAGGGCGGTCGACAGTGCTACTACTAGTACCATCACTACTTCGCTTTCTCTTCCCCATTAATCAATAACTAACTAATAATAACCCCAAAAAGCCCAAAAAAAAAAAAAAAAGGAAAGATAAAGAAGTGGAATTTGAGTCTAATGGCCAAGAATTGATTGAGATTTCGTGGGGTTTTCGGAGGCTTTAAATGTTGTTTTCCTAGAGTAATGTCTCCCTCTCTGTCTTTAATTACATATATATATATATATATATATATATATGGGGTTTCTGTGTGTGGATTTGCGGTGTTTTAGTGCAGCACAAAACGGACAGGCTCTTTTTTTATTATTTCTTTATTTCTTTGTTTTTGTTTATTTATCTTTATTTTTTCACTTCTGCTAATAACGAACGGCCATCGGAGCAGTTTCTTTTTCTTTCTTTCCACTTGTTGTGTTGGGCGTTCCATCCCATTACAATTTACAACCATTTACAATCACAAATGGTGAATCGGTAATAAAAATGTATCGCCCCACAGACTTTTCGCAATTATCTCGCGTAAATAATAATAATAATAATAATAATAATAGTAATAATTTTAGTGAATGGGGTCCTTAAAAATTAAGTCGAGAAGAGACTCCAAGTAGTTTTTTATTAGTTTTTCAATTGATAAAAAAAAAATAAAAATCAGAGATATTTAATAAGTATCGGAATTATATGCGGGTCGGTGAGGAGGGGACAGTGGCTTGACTTGATTACACTTGGCAGCGACACGTGCGCGCAACGCATGTTCTAAGTCTTTTGGGTTACTTCTGCCATGACTCGGTGCGCTCGGCTCAAAAAACCTAAGGTCACATGGTCAATCATTAATCATTATAAGCCTCTTTCCCTTTGTCTGTCGCTGGGGATATGGACGGGCCTGATTTGTCCCATCTTCTCCTCCATTTTTCACCTTCCTGCATGAGATGCTTCCTCTAAGATCCATCTCTGTTTTTTTTTTTTTTTTCCTTTTTCTGAGGGACTTCAACTCACAGCCATAAATCACATCGGGCTTCTGTTTTTTTCCGGAAATATATAATGCGCATACCGTTGAAATAAAAGGTATAAATATATACAAAAAAAAAAAAGAAAAAGAGCAAGACTCCGTAGCGGGGTTCATTTTTTAGCAGTCGTGCTTGTGTTTTTCCGTTTTCACTTTCCATTTCCCTTTTGAGGATCTCTCGATCTGACATACACCAAGACTAGTTGCGTTCAGAGTAGCCCAACAACTTGTGGAATAAGTTATCTAGGTTGCCTTTTCCTTTCCTTTTCTTTTCTGATCTTCTAACAAAAGCAATTACGTGGGGACATCCATCATCTTTTTTTCTTCTTCTTTTTTTGAATTATATCTCTACAACATTACACTGACTCGGACGTACGTGGCATATTCGGCTTTGAACCGAAACTCTGGTATACGTTTTGTCTGGGGTTGCACTCTATTTCATATTTCATAGACACTCCTTTTAACATTTTTCTCCTCTAAACCAGTAAGTAAATTTTATGATTGACAGAATGGTCGTAACCAAAAACTACGTCGTGTTGGATAAAGAATCCGATGATACAAATTTTCATCCATGCATTTATTAGATTAACCTATTTGATTATCCAATTAATATACGTAAATAATATGATCACTTGATACGACAATTGCGACATTCATTCTCATGATATGAACATTCACATTTATACTATCGTTGTATTTTAATAGTTAGAATTTTATTTATATAAGTATCTGTGGTTAAATTATTATCTTACATAATTAGTAACATTTATTAAATATTATTAAATTTGTTTATTTGTAAATTTGATATAAGAGCCTAATTTATTGTATAATGAAAATCAAACACTTTTTTTTTTTAATTTTTTATGAGACCGTATGGAATATTATCTCTATTTTTTCATTTAATAAATTAGAACAAAAACATTCATATTCATCCATTTTTAAATAGCGACATTATTACAGTTAAAGCGCACCCGCCTTGCATATAGTCCAGGGAAGAAGCTGGCCTTGGGTGGCCGTTCACGTTCTGCAGTAGCCAGAAATGCCAACCAGATGGACTATATAGTTCAGGTCCTGATATGCCTAGTTCACCTGGTTCCCACCACTCGGTCGTCGTATTATTATTATTATTATTATTATTATTTTGATAAACTTATCAAGAGACTTATTTATTATAAATTATATAATAAAGATATATTTTGATATTTTTTTATAAAAATTATAATTTATTTTAGGATTAAAATTTAATATAAAAATAAAAATTTAAATTATTAATTATTAAAATATTTCCTAAAACGACACTAATAGCAGTATAATAATAACTTTTCTTGTACTCAGTACCAACCAAAAGCTTTTTGGAAGAAGATTGGGGGAATGATATGAAACGGAAGAGTGGGATGCAAGCACACCGGCGGTAAGCTCGCTCAATGAGCGAGGGGGCCACGGGCATTAAGGGACCCACGCCTGCCAACCAGCCAACTGGCCAGCAATGGCTGACAGCCTAGTCCCAACCCTTTTGAAGCCTTCCAGCGGCTTCAAAGTGGTCCTTCCCATATTGGTTTGTCCATTGGGTTAGTGGCCGAGATGTACTTTTATTATACATTGAGTGAGCGAGTGATCTCGTTTTTGTCTAGTTGGTACTAAAAGTCTACGAGGACAAAGGGAGCGGAAAGAAAAATAAGTGGAAACATCGAAGAATCACCGTCGGGCAGGTTCCCAGGAGAAGGCTGAATTAGTAAAACCACAATTACATGGGGAAGGGGGATTAAGAATCCTGATGCAGGACTGACCCTTCTTCTATCAGACAGATCCTCCTTTGATTATTTTGTTGGCAGCGGGGGGCTGTTTCCCGACTTTGGGGCAAATGGTCCTGATCTTCCGAGGCAGAAATTGGTGGGCCAATTCGGCACACAAACGAATTAGGTGCACCATGCAGCGAATAAAGGCGATACTCCAACGAACGACGAAGCAAGAGAAATTCGGGGAATAAATCGAAGAAGATTTAATTATGGTTTAACCAAAAAATAAAAGAGAGGGAGAGAGAGAGAGAGAGAGAGTCTGTGTGTGTGAGAGGGACAAAGACATGAATAAAAGTTAAAAGTCTGAAGAGATCCGAAGCAAGCGTGCGAACTACGATTTTGTGGCAGGAGAATAAATGCCACGTCATCCGAGCCCCGGACGATCAATCAATATCCCTGAAAAAGAAAAGGAGAGGAAAAAAAAAATTAGAATTTTCATTTTATTAATTTCTCCTTTGTTTTTAAATCAAAATTTCACCTTAGTATTTAAATTTATACGTCATATTTACAAGAAAATATCTACTATATTATGTTTTTCCACTTCAAGCAATAAATATAAAAGAGGAGAAATGAAAGCTTAATTCATTGAAACATCTTGAGGATCCCGTTGAAGAAGTAATAATGAGATAATCTCTAATTTAATGTTTTCCATAAATTAAACGTCTCTGCCTATGAATAATTGAATATTTCTCAGACCCCCCCCAAAAAAATATTACCCAGTATCTAATAGTTGGATATGAAATGTTTTATAACTTTTTTTTTTTTGGGTATAATCGTCATAAAATGAAGTATTATTATTATTATTTATTTTTTTATTGTGTGACGGAATCGATACAGAAATTTCCATATTCTTCTTTTCTTTTCTTTTTTTTTCAAGTGGATAAAATGGCAACCACTAACAAGAAAAATTAACCAGAAATAAATTAAGAACCGAGCGAAAATGACCGAAATTGAACTGTTTTTACCGTTTTATTTTTTTAATTCTCTTTACTTGCTTCATCTTTTTAATTCAACAATTCTCACTGCGCCAGCCAGCCGGGCTCTAATAATTATAATAATAAATATAAAAATTATATGGTTTATCTGGAAAAGAGAAAAGAAAAAAAAAAGAGAGAAAAGAATAAAGAATAAGACATTTTCCACAAGGAGCAACAGCCAGACAGATCTGGGGAGGTGGGGGCTTACCAATCAGCAACTGCAACCGCACGCGCCACCACCTCAGCACCTCTCTCTCTCTCTCTCTCTCTCTCTCTCTCTCTCTCTCTATATATATATATATATATATATATGTATAAACCCCACAACCCTCACCTCACTCTCCTCTCCCACTCTCTTTCTCATTTGAAGCCCACCCCTCTCTCTCTATCTCTATCTCTATCTCTACGTCGTGCTTTCGCTCTCGTTCTTTGGTGTTTTGGTTTCTTAAAGGAGTTGCTTTGTTGTTGTTGTTGTTGTTGTCGTCGTCGTTGGAAGTTATGGGGGTGGCGGTTTTGCCGGATCTCGGGGCGGAGATACTGGTCCCGGCGTGCGCGGTCGTCGGAATCCTGTTCGCCCTTTTCCAGTGGGTGCTCGTTTCCGGAGTGAAGGTGGCGCCTGGTGTTGGTGGTGGCGGCGCCGCGGCTGCCGACGACGATAAGAATGGGCACAGTGACTATCTCATCGAGGAAGAGGAAGGCCTCAACGAAGAAAACGTTGTTCTCAAGTGCGCCGACATTCAGAGCGCCATCTCTGAAGGTAATCTATGCAGTTGCCTCTTTTTTTTTTTTTTCTCTCCGGGTGTTCTTTGGATTGGATCTTTGTCTGTCTATCGTTTTGGCGGCCTTTGCTTCTGTATTCTGTAGTTCATTTTGTTGTCACACGTTTGCTTTTTTTTGTGTTTCCTTTTTCTGTTTTGTTTATTTCTTGAAGTTTGGTTTTGGTGGTGAATGTTTGTTTTGTACTGTTTAAAGAATATCTTGGAACTTGGACTTGTTTATTAGTCTTTTCTTTTCTTTTTATTTTTTAAAGCGGCGAGGGGCGTGGTATTGTGAATCCGCATATCTTTTCTTATTATTATTATTTGTTTATCACGATTGTGTCTTTCGTAGAGGACATCTGTTTCATTTTCTTTTTTCTTTTTTTAAAGAAATTGTGAAAATTAATGATTTTTCCTAGAGTTGGAGATCTGATTAAGATTTTAGAAATTTTTTTTTAACCATTATTCTTCCCAAGTTTGAGGTGTGAATATTTATTTACCGGAAGCACACGGATGTGCAGAGCCAAGTAACGTTTTCTTGGATGTTTTATCATAATGGAAGCGTTTTATTTTTGTATTCTTGCCATTTGTAGTAAAGGATACCGTATGTTGCTGCCAACCGTTGAACCATGATGTTTTCTGGGTCAAGATGATTTCTTGATCTGAATATTTTAGATATATCCTCAAGAAGTTGTCTTCTTTCCTTGGGCAGGGTAGAGGGGAAGAGGGGTTGGTTTGAATCCTTTTAACTTCATTAGATCTGATCTTTGTGCTTAATAAAAGTCCAGGGTAGGTATTAAAAATTTGTCAGATGAAGCTTACTAGTTTTTTTATATTGTCTCATTTTGTGTCTCCTTAATTTTCATAGGTTTATTTTATTTTATAATTTTGTGGTTGAGGAAAATACGCCAGCAGCCTCAATATCCCGATGTCATAGAGAAGAGTGCAATACATTTTTTTAATGAAAATTATATTGGATAAATAATTGTCGCGAATTTTCTTTTGGTTTGATGTTATTCGTACTGTTCCTTGTGAGGGTTCATAATTCAGCTAGTTGGAGAGGCATTGTTAAGGAATTCATCTAATAACTACGGCTTATTTGCCCATGTCTGTATCAAAACTTTTGTCCAGTCTGATTGCATTTGCATGTCACGTATCCTAATAACTACTTGTCACTGACAAGAAAATAATCATTTTGCCTACCTCAATTAAATTTGGGATCAAGCCTCTGTTGTTATTGAGCAAATAACTACTCTGTTGATATCATTGGCTGGGACATATTTTCTTTATGCTTACTGGGCATGTGTGTGTTGCAGGGGCAACTTCTTTTCTTTTCACTGAATATCAGTATGTTGGAATATTCATGGTTGCTTTTGCAATCCTTATTTTCGTCTTCCTTGGATCTGTTGAGGGGTTCAGCACAAAAAGTCAGCCTTGCTCCTATGATTCATCCAAGATGTGCAAGCCTGCTCTTGCCACTGCAGCATTCAGTACCATATCTTTTCTGCTTGGTGGTTTCACTTCAGTTGTTTCTGGCTTCCTTGGGATGAAAATTGCTACCTATGCAAATGCTAGAACCACTCTTGAGGCAAGAAAAGGAGTAGGGAAAGCTTTTATTACTGCCTTCAGATCAGGTGCTGTGATGGGTTTTCTCCTCGCTGCAAATGGTCTTTTGGTGCTTTTTATTGCCATTAATCTGTTCAGGCTTTACTACGGTGAGGACTGGGGAGGCCTTTTTGAGGCTATTACTGGATATGGCCTTGGAGGATCCTCCATGGCCCTCTTTGGCAGAGTAGGTGGTGGTATCTACACCAAAGCCGCTGATGTTGGTGCTGATCTTGTTGGAAAGGTCGAAAGGAATATCCCTGAGGATGACCCAAGAAATCCAGCTGTAAGACCACCCTTCTCCAGATATCATTTTGTTGTGGGAGAGCTAAAATTGGTTTTGGTTCGGATTCTTTTTATCGCTTCTTTTATGTTTGCAGGTGATTGCTGATAATGTAGGTGATAATGTTGGTGATATAGCTGGTATGGGATCTGATCTTTTTGGCTCATATGCCGAGTCATCTTGTGCTGCACTTGTTGTTGCTTCCATATCCTCTTTTGGGGTCAACCATGAGTTGACGCCTATGCTATATCCTCTCATTGTCAGTTCTGTGGGTATCCTTGTATGTTTGATCACCACCTTATTTGCAACTGATTTCTTTGAAATCAAGGCTGTAAAGGAAATTGAGCCAGCACTAAAGAGGCAGCTCATAATATCCACTGTGCTGATGACTGTTGGAATTGCTGTTGTTAGTTTCATAGCACTGCCATCTTCCTTTACCATCTATGATTTTGGATCCCAGAAAGCTGTCAAGAACTGGTAAGTTCTATCTTTCTGGTGAACCGCCTTGTGTAATAGTGGGCCAAATGCTATGTTACTGTTACATTAAGAGCTTATTGCTGGGATATATCATTATTTGGGTATTTTTGGCTCTGAATTCCATGTGCAGGCAACTATTCTTGTGCGTTGCTGTTGGTCTTTGGGCTGGGCTTATAATTGGATTTGTTACTGAATACTATACCAGCAACGCATACAGGTAAGTTTTAGTATTATTTGTTGTTATTTTCCTTGTCAATGGTCATTTGTTTAATCATGCTTTGAATTTGCAGCCCTGTACAAGATGTTGCCGATTCCTGCCGAACTGGTGCTGCCACTAATGTCATTTTTGGGCTTGCATTGGGATATAAATCTGTCATTATTCCCATTTTTGCAATTGCAGTCAGCATTTTTGTTAGTTTCAGCTTTGCTGCTATGTATGGTATTGCTGTAGCTGCTCTTGGAATGCTTAGCACCATTGCCACTGGATTAGCAATCGATGCATATGGTCCCATCAGTGACAATGCTGGAGGCATTGCTGAGATGGCAGGCATGAGCCATAGAATCCGAGAGAGGACTGATGCCCTTGATGCTGCAGGAAACACAACTGCTGCTATTGGGAAGGTTTGCAAATTTGTCTTCACTCGAGCCTGAGTAACTTGCTCTTCATCTCTATTTGATATCTACAGTTTGTGGTGTTACTTTTCCAAAATATAATGGCATAGTTTTATAGGTTTATCTTGCATAGTGAGTGGTCTTATTGCATTTTCAGTGAGACCACAATCAAGTGGCACAAATAGCCAAAGGAAATGGTGGATAGAGACTAGAGATGTTAACATTCCTGTTTCAAGTTACCTTAGATGTGACTCATTTCTTGGCTATGTAAGTGGCTTTCAATAGGAAAAGGCAAAAGACATACTCAGAATAACTGACTTTGTTCTCTTTGATGTTTTACTGACACAGTCAAGTAGTCAACTTTTCCTTTAGATGGGAACGTCTTGTGATAATTAATTTGTTGGAAACTTGATTTATTTTTGTTGCAGCCCCCAATCGTGTCTACTTCTGGTGACTACTCCTCATTTTGCATTTCAGCTGAAACATAAGCACTTCTGGAGACAACCGTTTTTTCCTTTTCCTTTTTGCTGATACATGTAAAATTTACATCCCTCACTTAATAGTTTTTTTGGCGTTTCATTTGTAGGGTTTTGCCATTGGTTCTGCCGCTCTGGTATCCCTAGCTCTCTTTGGTGCCTTTGTCAGCCGTGCGTCTATTACAACAGTGGATGTATTGACTCCAAAAGTTTTTATTGGTTTGATTGTCGGTGCGATGCTTCCCTACTGGTTCTCTGCCATGACAATGAAAAGTGTTGGAAGTGCAGCTCTGAAAATGGTTGAGGAAGTGCGTAGGCAATTCAACACCATCCCTGGACTTATGGAGGGTGATGCCAAGCCTGATTATGCTACCTGTGTGAAGATCTCCACTGATGCTTCCATCAAAGAGATGATTCCCCCCGGCGCACTAGTGATGCTCACTCCTCTTATAGTTGGAATCTTTTTTGGTGTAGAGACCCTCTCTGGTGTCCTTGCTGGATCCCTTGTTTCTGGCGTCCAGGTAATTCTAAAGGCTACTGCTTGATAGTTTATTGTTCTTGGATTTTCCACAGGCAGTCATGGCCACACTGATATCTTATTTACCATGTTTCAATAAACATTTTGTCATTAACTGTGCCTTTTCTGTATATATTTTGCAGATTGCCATCTCTGCGTCAAACACCGGTGGTGCCTGGGATAATGCCAAGAAGTATATTGAGGTAAACATTCGGAAGGGCATTACGAATCCTTCATTCTTGATTCAATCCTTTAACTTCACGGTTCTGTATCGTGGACTGTGATCTGAATTCTCTTGTCACATGATAGGCTGGTGCTTCAGAGCATGCAAGATCGCTGGGTCCTAAAGGATCAGATCCGCACAAGGCAGCAGTCATTGGTGACACCATTGGGGACCCGTTGAAGGACACCTCCGGACCATCACTCAATATTCTCATCAAACTAATGGCAGTTGAGTCCCTTGTATTTGCTCCATTCTTCGCTACACACGGAGGCTTGCTCTTCAAGATATTCTAAAGCATTGGAGGGGTCCTGACTCAGCCTGTTCTTACCAATATCATTTCTCCCGGTGTTAAGAGTTGTGGAGAATATTTTCACTCTCAAAAGGTTTTGACGACGAAACAGAAGATGGTGATGATGACACGTATAAAAAGAGGATGACGACGATAGTAGTCCATCTAATGAAAACTTGGGACTAATGAATTTTTGTGTGGTTTGGTGAGAACAGTTAGTATTCCATTTTCACTAAATTTTGTTTCTCAATTTCCGTTTGGTGGGGTCTTTCATGAGCACCTATTACCGAATATTAATTAGTGTGCATGGGCTTTTGTCCCGCTTAACACTGCAATAGTAAGTCCTAATGGCTACAGTGGGCGGGACGGTTTAGGGTGAGTCAATAATCTGCCAAGGCAATATTAAGCTCGTCCGCAGTCGAGAACCGATTTCAGAGGTGCTCTGAAATCTGAAACTGCCAGCCTTTATCTCGGATTGGAGGTATTAACGCACGTTGCCCTGGACCACGGGAAAATTGGACTGCCTTCCGACGATGTTATTTTGGTCTTCGATGCACCAAAAAAGTTGCATTCTCCCGTGGTTAACACGCCTAATTGTATCATCAATAATCGTGGTCACCAAGGTACATATTTTTATTGTTAGAGCTTTTCTATGGTGTGTGTGTGTGTGTGTGTGTGTGTGTTTTTGTGTGTCTATTAGATCATAAACTGAACAACAAAAGTAACTTTCTCCATTTTTACTGTGGTTTTCTTCGACGGCGGAGAAGAATTAATTTTTGCAAGTTGCACTGACGCCGATTAGATCTTCGGCCAGCCGCGGGGGGGGGGGGGTGTCTTCTTTTGTGGTCTCTGCGGGGGCACGGGCCATGTAATTGAAGGCTCTGAATAATCCAGCCCATTTACAGGCTTAGACCTGGAGCCGGCCACGGCAGTGGGGTCGTCAATTGATTTTGACGAGGTTGTAACCTAATCCATTAGCATGGAATTGAACCCATTTTTTTAAAACAGAATTGTATTACAAAAATTTCACAGAAACTAAACCAGATTTGCTATGGCATTATTTACTCAATGTGTCGTCTGGATCGGAAAAAGCAAAAACACCATGGCACAAGCCCAAGAAGTCACCAGAAAAATGGTGCCTGCATGTTTTTGCCGTGGCTACGAGTTGATTGATGGCATTGGCAATACAAAATGGAGTCAGCGGCAAGAACTTTGAGAGTCAAGTTCAGTATTTAACTAAACTCTTTTATTTTATTTTATTTTATAGAATTTTGACCAGTTAGTGGGAGTCTTTGTTAAATCATCCCCATTGCAGATTCCCACGGATGTTCGCTTGCAAAATATTCACACTGCACCGCCACCTTCAGCGTGCATTGTTGCATGGCTAATTACATAAAATGACTCCACTCCTATCAATACCAAGCAATGTTTTGAGGTTCGGCAAAATGACACCTGCACATGTACTTGCATAATCTCTGGAATATGCAAGCAATTGTAAACTGAGAGTAATTAAGACTTTAACTCATTGTCCAGATTCAAGAACATGACAACGTGGGATGTGGAGTGAATGTGCAAGACCCACCACATTGTCGATATTTATGATGGCCGGTAATCCCTTTTTTTAAGCAAATTCCTTTTTAAGTATTTCCCGAGTTGTTAAAATAACCTTGCCGCTACAATTTCCACAAATATATAGAGTGTACTTAGTTGCATTCGAACCGAACCACCTTCATCAATATTACTGGATGAACTTATTTCAAACACATTATTAAAAATCCTTTTTTTCTTTTCCAAACAGAAACCATTTTAATTACACACGTACAACCATACAAGACTATCGAATACCCATCACTCCAACTATTCATACATCAAAATTTGAAGCGTATTTTGTTTGATTTTTGCTCTGTTTTTCTTTGTAAAAATTATTATTTGAACTTTTTTCGCGGAATCGAAATACCAAAAGAAATATAAATGGTTTTTTTTTTTTTTAATTTTTGCTAAGTCTGCTACATGCACAGACAATTAATAATGTCTTGTGCTCATAAATACTGAGACAATACTTTAGATACAAACATTATTAAAAAAATATAAAATATATGTGACATCTAAAATTGTGCTATATTACGGTAGATGTATGCATGCTTTTAATGCTATAATTTTATTATCTACCTATTGTTTAATTTGTAATAAAATCCCTTTTCAAAGTTAGTGTGTGTGTGTATATAAAAATAGATTACTCGTCACTACAATGAATTGACCTATTCCCTCTCCCTCTGTGCATTTACCTTTCCTTTTTTTTTCAAAAAATAATGAAGGCTTTTCCAACTCAAATTCTTCCAGGGTGCCCCAGTCATTGCAATGGTAAGATTCAACTTTCTACTCCGATCAACGCCAAAGGGCATAAGAATCTATTGGAATATTCTCGAACAGACTACTCTGACGTGGCTCAAAAGCTCGGGGTTTCCTACTTCTACAATGCAGATGACCTCTGCGAAGATCATCCGGAAATTGTGCTTCTTTGTACTTCAATTCTCTCCACGGAAAATGTACTCAAATGATTGCCTGTTCAGAGATTGGAGAGAAGTACCCTTTTTGTTGATGTTCTTTCAGTCAAGGAATTCGCAAGGAATTTGCTTCTGCAACACTTGCCACTAGAATTTGATATTCTCTGTGCTCATCCTATGTTTGGACCGGAGAGCGGCAAAATGGGTGGAATCATCTACCATTGGTTTTTGATAAGGTCAGGGTAGGAATCCAAGAGACTAAGTATCGAGATGTGACAAGTTCATCACAATTCATTACTCACACAGTAGGAAGGGTTCCGGAAAAGTTGGGGCCGGAGTCGACACCAATTAACATCAAGGGCTATGAAATGAAACTCTGTTGAATTTGGTGGAAAGCTCAGCTGGGGATAGCATAGCTTTGATTTATATTACGGTCTATTTTTATACAATGCTAACGCAGTGGAACAGTTGGAGAGGTTGGATTTGGCATTTGAAGCATTGAAGAAGCAGCTCTTTGGGCAGCTACACGGTGTTATTCGGAACGAACTGTTGGAGAGTTCAGAGAAGTCTAAAGCCTTGGGGGAAGAGATTCCGGTGCCAATTTCCCAAGGGCCCCAAGACGATTCTGCATTGACAGCTTCTCTGGATACCCTAAACGTTCCAAGCAATTGAGGCCTATAGAACGAGCAACCATTTGTATAATTAATAATCTTCTCCCGTTGTGTGATGTTTGAGGAAATAGTCAATCCGCAAGCCCAAGGACGGCGCTGTTAACAGTATGCCAAGGCATGCATTGTGCTGGAAGACAAAATGTCGTTTACTTTTCATTTTGCAGTTGACCTTGTATATTTATGTTTGTTTAAATAATGTATTAGGCATCATGTTGGCTCATCATAAGGAACATTTGCAATCCGAGCAGTTTCAATTGCAAATGAATGAGCCGCACGGTTCCTTTTCCATTACGGTTGTTTCTTTTGTTCTCATCAAAGGAATTGGGCTATGTGATAATTTACAAATCTTCCAATTGTTCTGTAATACTAAAGATCGAGTGATTATTGTATTTATTCACATTTTTAATAAATATAATAATTTTTTATTTTTATTTATATATAATATTAAATTTATTTAACTCATTTCCTAAGCAAATCAAATTAAAAATTTCCCTCAATTTTGATAAGCAAAATTCCCTCTTACACCCTTACGTATAACCCTGGCCTCCCCCTCTCGGTCGTCTCAAGTTTTGTTGCCGCATCTCTTCTAGTCTCTTTTTTAGCACAGTTGTTGGAGGTGATTTTTATTTTAATTTTTTTAAAATATAATGTATTTATAACTTTATGTTATATAATAAATAAAATTTATTTAAAATAAAAAATAATAAAATAAATTATAATTATTAAAAAATATAAATAAATACGACAAATATACTTAAATCAATGCCACGTATGCTAACCCATTTGTTACTTTTCTTGTTCTACGAAATCCTAAAGAAATGCGGAATCCTAAAGAATTGGCATTTTGTTTATCTTTTTTTTTTTTAATTTTTTGCATTTTAAATAGACCGATTCAGTTTGACATAACGTTCGAATTTATAAAACCCCCTCTCTCCTCTTGAATCAAAGCAGTATTTACTTCCCGCCAATGTTCCCAATTTCTCACTTCTCTCTGGCCTCTCCCTCTCTCTCGCTCTCACGCTCAGGACTCCGAGCCTTTGTCGCCGGCTCAAGAGCCGGAGTTTCTTTCTTCTTTTCCGGCATTTTCAGGCTGTCAGATTCGCAGTGTCTCTCTCCTGTAAATCCCGGTTCTTGTCTTTATTGCAATTGCCGGGCAGGAGTTCACAAACTCTTTCCAATTTTTATCAAGAAGAATGCAAAAGAAACTCTTAAAAATGGAAGAGTCTTGGAATTCCCGAGTCGCCTTGGAAGGATCTTGAAGATTCAGAGTGGGCGGCGATGTGAAATTTGCCAGAAAAATCTGGGATTTTTTTGATTTTTCTCGTTGGGCTTATTTTCAGGATCATATATACACATTTCTTTTTGGACCTTTTTGATAATTGATTTTTTTCTCCCTCTCTCTCGTGGTTATCTGATAAAATTCTCCTTGGGCCTTTCTTTTGTGTGGTTTTCTCGCAGGTTGAGAAATGTTGCAACCTCAAATTGGTCTATTCCGGTCATCAAGAACTGCCAAGGTGTGTTCTCCAGACGGATGGCTTTAATTATTCGACAATGTCTTTTGTCATTGCGGGTTGGTTGCCTCGATCAGTTTGTATCCTCAATTTCTTGTCCTTTGTTCTGCTTTTGTTCTTCTTCAACTTGCTCCCTGACAGCGTTTTCTTTGACTTACTTCCTGTCTCTCTTTTGGTGACAGGCACGCCAACGTGCAATGGCTGATTTTGTTAGTTACCAACGAGAGGAGCAGAGCTTCTTCTGTACAGAGAGAGTCTCTCCGATTCTTTTGAATTCTGGTTGTTGTGGTTCTGGTTTCGCTGGCTTGTGTTGGCACTAAATTTAAATCTTAAATCTCTGATTTGGTTGGTGTTTCTTCCAAGGTTTTTCATGGTAGAAACTCGAAAGTGACACTTTGCTTCAAGACTAACAAGGACAGGCAGATACGTGCCATTTTCCTTTGTTTCTTGCTTGCTTTATTTTTTGGCCCAAAAATAAATTGAATAGTTGATATTTTGTTTTACTTTTATCACAAGTGGTATTAAAAAAAAAAAATATTGAATCCTACTTTCTTGCAGCTAGCAGGTAACATGGACTTGTCCTTTAAAGCAAAATTCTATGGTGACTGGCCCTGACTGAACATCCTGGGAACCAGTAAGTTGTTTGAACCCCATTTTTACTTTCTAGTTTCTACTATTTTGTAATTGGGAGGACTCTCTGACCCGTCCAGCATTCAGTAGTATATTTGCTGCTTCCTCTATTACATATTCATCGAGTCTGGAAATTGGACACAAGGCTTGCTATTTTCAAATAGCTATTCTTTGTCTTGATATGAACCTTGTGGTTAATCCAAATGGTTCCGTTTCTTTGCCTTTTCCTATCATCACATCAAAGGTAAAGTTGTTATTTCTTGTTTAGCAATATATATATATTGACTTCTGTCTGTTGTGGTTCTGGTTGCTGCGGCTTGTGGGTTGGCTTTAATTTAAACCTTAATTTCTGATTTGGTTGGTGTTTCTTCAAGGTTCTTCATGGTTGAAATTGAAAGTGACACTGTGCTAGCTTTTTTTTGGGTACAAAAAGACAACTTAGAAATATGACAGTCTCTGATTGCTTTTTTTTGGTACAAAAATAAATTGAATTTTTGACATTTTAGTTCTTGCATTTATCGTTGCTACTTTTCTTTTTTTGTTGCACATTCGTCTAAGAATCCTTCAATAAATGCCACTATTAGCTCAGTTGTGTAGAATACGAAATCCTAATTAGATGCGGAATTCTAAATAATTGGCATTTATTGTTTATCTTTTATTGTTTTTGTGTTCTTATAACGGTCAAATTCCTTCCAACATATCACAAGCCTGCCTCTTTTTTAACTCTCAGTTCCCTCCCATTTCCCCAATTCCTTCGCTTCTCTCCAGCCTTCCTCTCTCTCTCTCTCTCTCTCTCTGGCCTCTGGATGTCTTGGCTTTGTCGCCGGCTTCAGTGCTTGAGTATCTTTCTTCCTTTCCTGCATATCTCCGCCTCTGAGATTCGTTGAAATCGCCGGGGCCGGAGTTCACAAACTCTCTCCATTTTTTTTTTCAAGATTGCAAAAGAAGCTAGAAGCTTGAAATCCCGGAGCCGCCTGGCAAGCACGAAGCCCGAAAGATCACCAAGATTTGCTCATTCCGTCGTTGCGGTTTTCTTGCTATGGTAATCGTTCCATTTCGTTCATGTTTATGCGCATTCTTGTTTCTGTTTTCTTGGGTCCTTTTTGTGGTTAGTTCTCCACTGATTTTTTTTTTTTTTTTGCCAAAACGACATCTCTAACCTAATTTTGGCATCGTAAACGACAAGGACTTGAAGATCCAGAGGGGGTGGCGCGGTTGTCGGCAGGTGTTTCACTGGAGGAATACTTAGCGGTTTGGAACTCTGGTTTCTGGACTCAGCCTTGCTATCTAATATTCTAATCTGTCAATTTTATACTTTCTAGTTTTCCATCAATTGCCTTCACATTATAGTTGATCTTTCCTTTTTTTTTTTTTTTTTGTTATTTCAGTTTGAAGAGAAAAGAGGTGGAGGCTGACATTGGTCCTGATTTTATGGGCTTTCCCTGCTTTTGATTGCAGATTAACATAGATGTTCGTGTAAAGAAAAAACAGACAGTCATGATCGCCGGCAAAAATATTCCACTGAAGTTGATACTGACTCACGCAGGATTGAGGAATATCTAGAATTTGTTGTAGCTATGGTGTCCTGGTATACATTTGTATTTCTCAACATATTGGCTTTTTGGTTGGAGCTTATTCTGGCTTGGAATTGCAGGTAGAGGAATCCAAATGAGTTGTCAAGGTAGCAATTTATTATGACAGACTAACCACATCTTTGGGTTCCGAACATTTTCCAGATTTTTAATAAGTGAATTTTCTTCTGCCTTGGGCATTTGGTAAACTTTCCTTGGACCTTTCTTTTGCGGTTGTCTCGCAGGTTGAGAAATCTTGCAATTTATTTTATCTCGTAATTTCTGTTCTGGTTGTTGTAAATTGGTGTTGTCTGGTAATCAAGTGCTGCCAAGGATTTTTCCAGACGGATGGCTCTAATCATTAGACAAATTCTTTTGTTATTGTGGGTTGCCCTCAGTTTGTATCCTCAATTTCTTCTCCTTTGTTCTGCTTCAACTTTCTCCCTTACAGTGGTTTCGTTGACTTAGTTACTGTCTCTCTTTTGATTACAGGCATGTGACCATGCAGCGGCTGTTTTAGTTACTAACAAGAGTAGCTATGCCTCTGTACAGCGAGTCTTTCTTATTCTTTATCATTGTGGATTTCCTTCAATTTGTATCCTCAATTTCTTGTCCTTTGTTCTGCTTTAACTTGCTCTCTGACAGTGGTTTATCTGACTCACTTCCTCTCTCTCTCTCTCTCTCTCTCTATTTTTTTGTTTGACAGGTATGAGAGCATGCATGGCTGCTTTAGTTACTATCAAAAGGAGCCAAGCTTGTGTACAGAGTGTCTTTCCAATTCCTTTGGTAATGATGATCAGCAGTTTTTTTTTTTATCTTGTGGTTGGCCTCAGGGGGTTGCTGAATATGATGCTTGGCTTTCATGCCTTGATCATTTCATCTGTTTGGCGTAATTGCATCCTTTTAATTATCGTTTGAAGGGCTTCAAACTCTGTTGCTTTCTTGCAGCTTGCGGGTGACAAGGACTCGTCTTTTAATGCAAAAATCTAAGGTGACTGGTCTGATAGAATGAATAGAACGACTGAACATCCTGGAACCAGAAAGTTGTGCGAACGTTTTTCAACTTTCTAAAATTTTGTAATTGCAGAAACTCTCCGACCCGTCTTACCATACAGTGGCTCATTGAGTGAACCTCACATTTGCTGCTGCCGCCTCTTTGCCTCACATTTATGTATGGAGTCTGGAAATTGGACACAAGACTTGCTATTTTGGAATACTCTTCACCCCTTATTTAACCCAAATGGTCCTTTTTTTTTTTTTCAGTTCTTTTCTTTTTTATTGCCTTCTCCTATTATCACATCAAAGGTAAAGAAGTTATTTTTAGTTTAACAATTTTTTTTGTTATGTGGGTTGACTTCTGTTGGTTGTGGTTCTGGTTGCGTTGGCTTCTGATGGCATTCAAATCTCTGATTTGGTTGGTGTTTCTTCCAAGGTTCTTCGTGGTTAAAAGTGACACTTTGCTCGAAGACTAACAAGGACAGGTAACGTTTCATTTTCCTTTGATTCTCGCTAGCTTTATTTTTTGGTACAAAAATAAATTGAGTAGCTGATATTTTAGTTTAGATTTAAATGAATAATCGACATTTCAGTATGGTATGAATTTTTCTTAATCATTTTGAACAAATCATAGAAGACCGAAAGTCACATATACCAACCATGACAACGAACAAAGAGATTATGTTTTTTTTTTAATCCTAATTAAATGCCGAATCCTAATTAGATGCGGAATAGTAAATAGTTGGCATTTATTATTTTATATATTTTTTTATCGTTTTGTGCTCTTATAACGGTCAAATTCCCTTGCAGCAGTATCCCAAGCCTGCCTCTTTTTAACGCCTGTATCCATATGGATCCCCTTTCTTGAAACAAACCACCAACTCTCAGTTCCCTCCAATTTCCCCAATTCCTTCTCTTCTCTCCAGCCCTGCCCTCTCTCCCTCCCTCTCTCTCTCTCTCTCTCTCTCTCTGGCTTCTGTGGCCTGTTGGCGTTGGCGCCGGAGTTTCTTTCTTCCTTTCCTGCATTTCTCCGGCTCTCAAATTGGTTTGCAACCTTCGGGGCCGCAGTTCACAGGCTCTTTCCTTTTTTTTTTTTTTGTTTTGTTCCTCAAGATTGCATTTTTTGAAGCTCTGAAAAATGGGAGAATCTTGGAATCTCCTGAATCGCCTTGCAAGCACCCAAGCCTCGGAGATCACCAAGATTTGCTCTTTTTGTCGTTGCAGTTGCAGTTTTCTTGCTACGTTAATCGTTCGGTTTCGCTCACGTTTGTGTGCATGTTTTCTGTTTTTTTTTTATTCTCTGGGTTCTTTTTTGTGGTTATTTCTTTATTGATTTTTTCTTTTTTGCAAAACGACATCTCTATCCTGATCTTGGCGACGGAAAGGACGAGGACTTGAAGATCCAGAGCTGGCGGCGCGATTGTCAGCAGATGTTTCACTCGGCGGAGCACATAGCGGCGGCCGTGCCGGAATTTTGGAATTCTGGTTTCTGGATTCAGATTTGCTATCTAATATTTTAATCTGTTTAAGAAGATACGGAGTATGATGCTGCACTGTTGATCGGTAGTCTGTTATTTGTTTTTTTTTTTTTTTTGTAAGAATTTTCCCTGGGCGTGGCTTTGCTTTGCTTTTACATCATAGTTCATATTTCCTGTTTTTGATTTCAGTTTCAAAACAAAAGAGTTGGAGGCCGATGCCACCCTGATTTTAATGGTTCCTACCTTCTGATTGCAGACTTGCATAGATGTCCATATAAAGAAAACTGACCATTCGCGAGTGCTGGCAAGAATATCCGCTTTGAATTGATAGAATCGAGGAATATGTACAATTTGATGAAGCCAAGGTGTCCTGGAATATGGTTGTATTTCTCAACATAATGGTTTTCATTCTTATTTTTTATTGGAGCCTAGTCTGGCTTGGAACTAAAACAATTAAAACAGTTGTCAATGTAGCCTTTTATTATGACAGACTAACCTTTCTTTTGTGGTTTTCTCACAGGTCGACAAATCTTACGGTTTATTTTATCTTGCAATTGTTTTTCTGGCAGTAAATTGGTGTTTTGTGGTCATCAATAACTGCCAAGGATTTTTCCAGACCGATGGCTCTAATCATTAGACATATTCTTTTGTTATTGCAGGTTGCATTCAGTTTGTATCCTCAATTCATTGTCGTGTTTTCTGCTTCCACTTGCTCTCTGACAGTGTTTTCTTTGACTTACTTCTTGTCTCTCTTTGATTACAGGAGTGTGAGCAATGCAATGGCTGCTTTAGTTGCTAACAAGAGTAGCAAAGCTTCTGTACAGCAAGTCTTTCCAATTCTTTGTTATCTGTCCATTGTTCAGCTTCAACTTGCTCTCTGACAGTAGTCTCCTCGACTTACTTCCTGTCTCTCTTTTGATTACAGGCATGTGACCATGCAATGGCTGTTAACAAGAGGGGCTAAGCTCTGTACAGCGAGTCTTTCCAATGCTTTTTGTAATGATGATCAGCAATTTTTTTTGGCCCCGGGGAGTGTTGAATATGATGCTCGGTTTCATCAGTGTCGCGTATTTGCGTCCTTTTAGTTATCCTTCGAAAGGCTTCAAACTCTGTTGGTCGCTCTACTTTCTTGCAGCTCGCGGGTAGCAAGGACTTGTCCTTTAATGTAACATTCTAAGGTGACTGGTCCGGACAGAATGACTCAACATCCTGGGAGCCCAGTAAGTTGTTTGAACCCCTATTCTTCTTTCTCGTTTCTACTATTTTGTAAATGGGAAGACTGTCTGACTCGTCCTACCATTCAGTGGCTCATTGAGTGAACCTCATATTTGCTGCCTCCGCTATGTCTCACATATTTATGGAGTCCAGAAACTCGACACAAGGCTTGCTATTTTCGAATATTCTTTGTCTTGATGTTCACTCTTTGGTTAGAACCCAAATGGTTCTTTTTTTATTTTCCTATTATCACATTGAAGGTAATTTTTTTTCTTGTTTAGCAGTTTTTTTTTTTTTTTAAATTTTTATTACGTTGTTGACTTCTATTTGTTGTGGTTCTGGTTGCACTAGCTTGTGGGCTGGCATTAATTAGATCTCAGTTTCTGATTCGGTTGGTGTTTCTTCCAAGGTTCTTCATGGTTGAAAGTGACACTTTGCCTGAAGACCAACAATGACAGGTACTTGCCATTTTCCCTTGTTTCTTAAGTTCATTTTTTTGTTCAAAAATAGATTGAATAGTTGATCTTTTAGTTTAGATTTATTTTAAGTGGTATTAAGGAAATTAATTAAATTGAACAGTTGATATTTCAGTTTAATTTAAATTGTTCTAAATAATTTTGAACAAATGATAGAAGACCCAAAGTATGACAAAGAAAGACATTTGGTTTCTCTTTTTTCCAAGTCCGACGGCCTGAAAAAGAAAAAAAAAATCCAGGCAAAAAGAAGCGACTTCCAAACTAAAATTCAGAGCCACAAACCAACTCCTCCGTGGCCACCTCAAGTCCTCAAAAGGTTTCTGATGGCTTCCCTCTTCTCAACCATCACTTAAACCCCGAGCTTCTTTTCTCTTTTTATGGTCATTTAATTAGTTGTCTTTCCAGCCTGCAGGGGAAATGGCAAAACTTCCACCAAAAGCAGGGAACTTTTGCCATGTTCCGCAGACTACTAGCACACATGCCTCGATATTTAACCACAGTTGCCTCAAGTACCATAATTTGCAGCCATTTCTCTCTAAACGCTGCTTGAAGTACAGAGTTCTTTGTAGCATCAAAGAGAAAGAGAATGTCAAAGAAACCGAAGGGGTTCCCGAAGTACTGGCTGGTCTTCGAGTAGATGAACTCAACCAGAAAGGCCCAATTGTGGATTCTAAGCATGGATCCGAGCAATTTAGTGGTCCTGAGGAAGTGGGTTTTCATTGGAGTTGGCCACCATGGAAGAATATCCCTCAGAGATATAAGCTTATTGGCACTACTTCAGTGGCTTTTGTTATATGTAACATGGATAAGGTATGCCTCCTTTATCCTTCTCTCTGTCAATTCAAAAAAAACTTCATCTTTTTCACAAATTAAACTCTTGTTTTCAAGTTGAAGAGATCCGAAGAAATAATCGGGAAAATGGTTACGTGGTTCTTGGATTTTTTTTGTTTTTTAGGATAATGAAATACGTTTACTAAATTGAGCAGGTTAACTTGAGTGTTGCAATAATTCCAATGTCACACCAGTTTGGCTGGACTGCATCTGTGGCTGGGTTAGTGCAATCCTCATTCTTTTGGGGATACGCTTTGAGTCAATTGCCGGGGGGTTGGCTTGCCAAATATCTTGGTGGAAGGTAAGTTTTCATGACGGTTTATGATCATTCCTACTTTTAGGTTTGTATGTTCTTATTGATTGATTGGGAATGTTTTTCAAGTTGTAATTTTCCTTTTCCTTTTATTTCCATTCCAAAAGAAAGCAAACCACTTTTTTTTTTTTTAATTTAATTTCAAGGGGGGGGTGGGGGACATAGAATCCAAGATGAAAAGGAATTGGTAGCATTTAGCAATATAGAGGTATACGTGTGTTTTAAGTTCAAAATTTACAAACCAGCCTTTTATGTCTGGCATAGAAATAGACAAAGTGCCATCTTTAGTGTTAGATGTCTGCTGGAATGGCATCATAGGTTTGAGCGCCAGCTAATGAGCAATATCCAGTTATACAATTTCATTAATTTGAAGCCTGGATAAAAGTGATTAAGTTCATTCAGTTGGGTATGTGAGTTAATAAAGGTAAATGTAAGATCAATTCGATCACTTGATTTATCTTTATTGGCTTGAATTTCTCCCTTTCTTTTTGTTGTTTATGATGGGGTGGGGAAGAAGAGTAGTTTTGAGTTTGACAAAACTCAACAAATCCTCTGTATCACCCATCAATGTATTTGGATTTGTTCCATCAGCTCTGCAGTGTTTGATACAATATCATCACCAAATCCTAATCTCCTATATCGTGTCAAGGTTACACAGGATTTATCAGCTACTTATTTTGGCTCTTTCTTCTTTTTGAGTAGCTAACCCTTGTTCCTACTCCTTTTTTTTTTTTCAAGTAGCTAACTCTTGCTCCTACCACTTGAGCAGAACATTATTGGACTGTAAGATCCGCAAATGGCACTCTTGTGACAGTAATCCATACTTTATCAAACATTTCTTGAGATGTTTCCATTTCATGTTTAGGGCAGTCATTGAAGCAGTGAATATTTCTTTTTTTTTTTTGGATAAATTGAAGCAGTTAATATATATGGCTGCTTCTGGGGGCTATGGATTTGATACACAAAGGGATCCATTGATCTGATTGAATTATATAATTCAAACATACAGTTTCAGTGTATTGTATGCAAAGACCTTTTATCACCAGCCAAACATCATAAAATGGCAGAAAGTTGGAAGAGCAGAGTACGGTTCAGGAAAGAAGGAGCATCTGTCTACATGGAATCCAATATTAGCTCTCTTTTTATTGTTTTTCCCAAAGGCTTTTTAGGTTATTTGATACTCACTTTGTCATATTTGCCACCTGATTTTGGATCTGGTCCCTTGCATCACCTCAACTTATTCATGGATATATCCTTTAAAATGAAAAGTTATTTACAAAGCACATCAAATTGGGTTCATGGTAATTTAGTATGAGTTGAAATTGTCCAAAGCTTCTGTCTTCTTTGCCGGAAATAATACTACTTCTATCACGGCACAATACATGTGTCATGCATCTGCCCTTTTGCTTTAAATGATTTTTTTTTTTTTCTTGCAGAAAAGTTCTTGAAATTGGGGTGTTGACTTGGTCATTGGCCACTGCTCTTCTTCCTTCCCTTGCTGGATTTATGCCTGGACTTGTCTTGTCAAGAATTTTGGTATGTAGGACTTCTTCCAAATTCCTTTTGGTTAAGAATTTCACTCCATCTCACATGTATTGCTGTACCATTGCATGTTTTAGTGTGCTCTATGAAGTGTTTGAACTTTGGTTCACTATGGAAAGATTTTCTTCTATTTCATATCTTTTGGTCTCTTTTTGTTCCACATCCACATCCATGAAACAATACAATAATCTCTTTTTCTCTCTTTCACTAACAAGCCACTCTGCTTTGAGTTCCCTGTATTCAATCCAAACCATTTACTATTTCTCTTTGCTAACCAGGCATTTGTTTTCATTTCTACATCTAGGTTGGAATAGGAGAAGGTGTTTCCCCATCGGCTGCAACTGACCTAATTGCCAGGCATGTATGATGCTAGAGCTCTCTAGGAGCAATCTTTGATGAAACATATCTTTGTTATTACATGTTATGATCTAGTCTCTGGTCAAAAATCTTTACTTCTTACCCCGGTTTTATTTCTGTGCATATGCATTGTCCTCTCCTTTTTACAATGTCTTAATAAATTTCCTCATCTTCAATGCCAATACCTCATGCCCTTTCTTTTTCATTATAGTGTTCTTGTTGTATATTTGAACTTATGTTTACAGTCAACCCATTGGAAAACCTTCTGGGATGAGGACTGATATTGTGGTCACATAGAGTTCCTTAAACACAACTGTCATTGTAAGATGTACAAATTATAATCACACAGACATATATAAGTTTCCTCTTATTGTTTTGAGATTCCTTTTTGGCTTTGTTACGTTTATGTAGCATTTACTCTATCCCTTCTCACCCTTTTCCACAAATGTTATGGTTAACTGTCTAACTCCCATTTTTTTTCCTAGTGCTGGGCTCCTTGATCATAGACACACTGAATGCCATTCCTCTTGTTTCAATAAAAAAATAAAAATAAAAATAAAAATAGAGCTTTAAAACTGCATTGTTCAATTGCAACTTGTTGGGTGACTCCGTACTTGGCACAGTTCTATATCACATATATTTATGGATTTTTATGCAGTTAGTATTACATCATAACGGTAGTGATTCTCTTGATAAAGAGCTAAAGAATTTCTTTGATCCTTTGTTTACCATCATCCATCAATCCACATGATGCAGGTCAATACCTTTGGAAGAGCGTTCACGAGCTGTAGCATTTGTCTTTGGTGGACTGAGTGTTGGAAGTGTTAGCGGGTATGTTTTGGCAGATCAAAAGGTGCCAAGATAAAGCAGACAAGGAAAATGCTCACTGCTTGTCTTGAATAAAAAATTTCAACAGTAAAATTGGCTGATATTGGTCCTTGGTTAACAATTCACTGCGCTGGAAAAAGTTTATAATGTCTTTGTGTGCTTCTCTATGATTTTTATATGTGTACTTACTTCTGTGATTGCAAAGAATTCCGTGATTACCTTTTTCAAGTTAAATAGGTGCCGGGCTTCATTAACCTTTAACAGCGGAAAGTTTCTTTCAGGCTTCTTTTGGCACCTCCCCTCATTCAAAATTTTGGCTGGGAATCAGTGTTCTACATATTTGGCTTTCTTGGAGTGGCCTGGTAAGTACCTGTCACAACACTCAAATTCATGTACATTTATGAATTCCTTAGTTACCTGCTTCTCACTCATATGAATAAGCATTCACATTTGTGCCATTACAAAGAGGTCTTTCTTCTTGTGCAAAGTAAAAACATCTTTTGTTGTTTTCTGGGTACTGTTCTTCTAGACCTGATAATGGATAATTTCCTTTGTATCAATGCATTTTAGCCAGTGACTTGGTGTGTTTTTAGTTGCTAATGTGAAGAACTGACTGAAGTTTGACTTCATAAATGGCATTGTCAAAAATTATGAAGGTTTTCAGGATTTCAGTTTCTTAAAGAGGGACAAAATTCATTTGCTGCCAATTCCTCATCACGTGAGTTACCCATCATCTCCTTTATTTTTGTATTAAATATAGTATACTAGTTTTCAAGCTATTGGAAGTAAACCAAAGATCATACTAATGAAGGCAGATACACACTATGTTTATGTAAAAATTTTATTTTCTTGGTGATTATTCAACAAAATCTTGTGAATGCTGTTAAATATAACTTTCTAAAGTTGTAGTTCTATGATGTCTAATGTAAAAATAGATCAGGACTGAGGCTTAGTTGACTTTAGTATAACAAATCTTGCATTCACTTTGGTCATGTGTGTCTCTTTTGCGCCATTATTATTGCAGGTATCATCCCTACCTTATCCTCATGCTGATACCATTTACTGATGCTGCTGTGGCCATCAATTGATCATAATGTTACTAAAGCACGATTTAATTTGTAGTTACTACATGTTGCGTGCACTGAAATGCACTCAATGTGAGTTTCTTAGAACAAAAAGCTGTCAGTTTTGTTTCTTTCTTTTTTTTTTCTTTTTTCTTTTTTAAAAAAGAAAAACTTATCTTATCAATTATTATGATGCAAGGTAAAAATATGTTAATTCATTAGCTGACAAGCAGGGAAGGGAAAAATGATAAGAAGAATAGCTTTGGACTCCCTTAGCTAACCTTCTGTGAACAGCTACAGGGCTGATCATGTATTAGAGGGCCACCTAGTAAAGGCTTCTACATTGGGGGAGGTGTATTTGTATGAAGCAAATATAGATTCTTAATTGTGAATGATGTTTCTCCTAGATGCTCATGAGTAGGGATTTTTTTCTATATGTCTGACAGGTTCCCAGTCCATCTATGTAGAAAAAACACAGAAAACTTCTCTCACAGATTTGGGTGACTCATTGAAGGTATGATGCTATCCTACATTGCGTGTCCTTTGGAAGCCTTAAAACTCTTAGAGAATGTTAGCTTTGGGCTTTTTTTATATATAAAATTTATTTTATGCTTCAGGATGGTAGAAATCTTTTGTGCTTGGGCAGCCTTCTACATTTTTCTCTTAATTTAATTCTATGACAAGGGGAAAAAGGGTGTTTCTGAGATCTTGCTTTCTTTTCAACAAGCCATGTATTTGCCCTTGGTGGTGGATTCTTACGTGAAAAATTTCTTATTTGTGTACCTAGGTTAAGAAGAAGAATAATGTTCAACCATGTAAAGTTTATCATATCATGTTATCCATTCTTGTCTTAACCAATATAGCAAACAGGAAGTACCATGGAAAGCATTTTTCCGAAGTCAAGCAGTATGGGCTATGATATATGCCCATTTCTGTGGAAGTTGGGGTCACTACACTTGTTTATCTTGGCTTCCCTCTTATTTTAGGTATGTATTCACTATTCTTAATCTTATGGACAGGTTACCCAAGTTATTTATAATATTAAATTTCTGATTTTCTTTGAAGCTTCTCTGAACACAAAAACATTTAATTTATGTATAAACACATTTTCAGTCTTTTATTCCTGTATGCCATCTCAAATAAGTGTATATTGCCATGCAGTGAGGAGCTGAACCTGAATTTGACGGAAGCTGCATGGGTAATTCTAAAAGATTTATTATTGTCTGTTGGGCTTTAAACGGTTTGTTTACTGTTTTAGGAAGAATACCATGCCTCTGCCTTTTGTTTATATTGAAGATTTATTACTGTTTTCTATTAGTACAATTTTCTTTTGTTATCGGTTGGTCAATGTCAACATAAGGCCCTTAATTCCTTTGAGTGCCATGCTAGATACATTTGAATATTGCGTGATGATCAAATATATATTGTCTGGTTGAAGTACTTGAAGATGTGTTTTTAACGAGTATCTGTGAACCATTTCAGGTATCCATCCTTCCCCCATTGGCTTCAATTTTTGTCACAACCATTGCCTCACAGTTTGCTGATCATCTGATTGCCAGTGGTGTTGAAACCACTACGGTACTGAGAGACACATAATAAGTGGTTCTATAATTGTCTGATGCTTGAGACACCTTGATAATTTATTTGAATTGGACAATAAGTTTCTTTTGTCTAACTCTTCTCTCTCTCTCTTTCTCCCCCCATTATTTGTTTTGTAGGTGCGAAAGGTTTGCCAAACAATTGCCTTCTTGTCTCCTGCCATTTGCATGACTCTTTCTTCCTTAGATCTGGGATTGCCACCTTGGGAGGTTGTGGGAATTCTCACCAGTGGCTTGGCCCTCTCAAGTTTTGCTTTAGCTGGTAATGAACAATTTACCAACTAGAACATCAAAGAAATTTTTGTCCTATGCATGTTGAAAGTCAAAAAAAGTGATTCAATGTGCCCCTTTTGTGCAGGACTTTATTGTACTCATCAAGATATTTCTCGTGAATATGCAAGTATTTTGTTGGTATGTAACAACTCACTTGTTATGAGAGCCAAATTTCCGCTAAAAATCCCAGTTCAGACTTCTTGTAATAGCTGCGCAACAATTTGCATTACCAGAAATCGCTATCAATCTAAGCTTTTCACTCGGTAACTGTTGTGCCTTTATTTACTTGCTGACATTGATGATTTTCCTTTAAATTTTCCACCTCAGGGTATTACCAACACTGTTGGAGCAGTACCTGGGATTGTAGGTGTTGCCTTGACTGGTTATCTTCTCGATACAACTCATTCATGGAGCGTAAGTTGCCATCCTCTTTAATTTTGTATATTTCATCAGCGATCCTGATATTCACATATGCCCCACGATTTTTTTTTGCCCCCTTTTTCTGACACAAGATGTTTATTTTGTAGATCTCATTATTTGCACCATCGATATTCTTCTACATGACTGGTACAATTGTATGGTTGGCATTTGCCAGCGGTAAACCTCAAAATTTTACGAATGGGGATTGATGTCGATTTTATTGGATGGAGCGTCAAAATAGAATGCAATTTCCAAGTAGGATTAATTATCTGCCAGTGTTGGGTGGAAATTGGCTCATCCACCACGCATTAGGCTTGTTTAGTGGCAAATCTACACACAAAATATGGCATAGATATAAGATCTGTTTTGTAATTTGACAGAGAACACATTACCATTACGATGTTGATTAAAGGCATTCTCTTTCTCTTTCTCTTTCTCTCGCTCTCTCTGTCTCCCTCTTTCCAGAGATGATCATAAGGTGCGCCTACTCTGCCCGTCGGTTGGGGGGTGGTGCGTGCATGTCACGATGGATGTGATAATAGTTAAATGCAGGGTTGATATGGGCCAGTCAAAAGCAGCAAACAAGTTTTCATGGGAACAGCTTAATATCAAAACATTTTGTCAACTAGATTTTGAATCTTATTATTCATCGGAAAAAGAATGTAACTTTTGCATCATTTCCATAGAATGTACTTTTATTCCATCTCTTATTAATAAATCACTGTATGGAACCAATTTGGGTGCCATACAGCGCTATCTAGGCGCAAGCAGGGGGAACATATGGCATGTGAACAAATGCAATAGAGAGAGGGGCAACAATAATTGGCTGTGATAAATTCGCATATATGGGCTCCAGGGGAGGTATCTCCCCAAATGAATCGAGAGCTAAAATCTTCCCATTGAGCAGCATGGTTTGGCTGTGTAAATGTCCATCTTTTGCTGTTAGATGGTATTCCTCTCTCGTCGTCTCGCTTATAGAGCGATGATACGGCCGAACCTTCTCTCTTTCATGAGACCTATGGACCCAGTGCGAGCTGTGCTCATGGTGCGGTGCCGAAGTACCGTTAAATGCTATTTCAACTCGTGTACTCGTGCTATTGTCTAGATTGATTAGAAGCAAAGTGATCCCCTTCTGCAAGATGATATAATTGGTCAGACTACAGGAGGAATATGGTTCCCGGATTTCTGCAATGCACAGTTAAACTTACAGATTGTTTGGCACAGTGCGCATAGGCTCGTATCTTTTTTGTCCCGGAGAAGCTTGTCGACAGAACATGCCTTCCCATCAGTTTGTTCCAAAGAAGAGCACTGCAGTGAAGACAGCAGAATATGAAGCAGAAGTTCCATAGAGACCGTAACCTCAGATATGAGATGTACATCTAGTGTGAGGATTTGGGAAATTTCAGCTTGGCTTCTTGGTCTGGTCTGACTAGTAATTAAGCCAAATAGTTATCCAAGCTTTGCAAGGCACATGTATCATCCTTTGTATACCAATTTTAATGCGCTAGCTATTTAAAATATTAGTCTTATACCTCTTCCAGTTATCTTGCATGATCGAGTTTACCAATAATCCTAGTTCTAAGTAGAAGACAATGCACTGCACTTTTGGGGGATCTTCTGTTGGATTTAGGCAAAAGAATCTTAGTCTTCGGTTACCTGTAATAGTCTGGATTTGGTACAAAGGTAGTAGTGTTTAACAGACCATAATTTCCACCAATCAATGACTGTCTGCAATATGTTTTTGTATCATAAGCTGATGCCATGCCTAGCTGATCCAGATACCTGCTTGACAACATCCTCTAGTTAGACATCACCGACAACAGAGAGCTGAAAAGATTCTCTTGCCAAATGATATCAATTTACCAGAAACTGTACACAAATGCGTTGCTAACAAGATTGTGGCCACTGTTGTAAGCACCTCCAGATTCACTAACCCAAGCAGCGGCTGAAGTTGCAGAACTCTCGAGAATATTACGGAGGTTTCTGAAGGTACTAGCCTCACCATCAAGATAGGATGGATCAAGAATCTTTTCAACAAGATGTGGGTCCTTGCCTGTTAAAAAAAAGCCAAAAAAACCAATGCGCTTCTGTCAGATTAGACCTGCTAGTACAGGCCCCAAAATTCTGAAACTAATCATTCTCTTCTATTAAAGTACCTGGACCAAGGTTGTATATGTGGTGGGTGATGACATCGACGGAATTGTCTGATTTATCCAGAAAATTTTTGTACCAATCTACAACAAAGAATCCTCCGGGTGCCAGGACTAACGGCTTCCGTTCAACACCACTGTACGTTCTGTCTACTACATTTTGCAGGGAGACTATATCAGAAGCATACTGATCTGCTGCTATTCTCGTTCCAACTCCACTCCCACTCAATTCATTTCCTGATAAGCAGATGAATCTCATTGTTAGTCTACGAAAGATCGATTACGAAGACTTCTTTTAGTTGAGTCCTCCAACTTGTTATACAAAAATTAGCAATGACTCGGTTAGGAGAAACAGTTTAAGAGTGGCCTTACCAAGCTCCCAGCCATGGATGATATAGTTCTTTTTGACAGTATATCTTATAAAAGATTCGGCATTGCTGTAGTTCCAAGCTCCTACTGCAGAACCATCGGTACTTATGGACCGCCCAGAAAGAGCATTTAGTCCAAATATAACCTTGGCCCTGAATTGAAACAGGAAAACCAAGTTGTGCCTAAATTACCAGAGGTGCCAATGCCAGGTAAACAAGACGGAATCACAGAATAGAGCATTGTCCTCACCTTGCTTTCTGGAAGAATGCATTTAGTTCATCCCACCTGTACATGGGTAAGCACCCCTGAGTGAAACCAAACATCTCACTGTCGTTTCTAACAAATTGGACACAAGGTAGCTTATTATCTTCTGTGTCATATATGACCTTGTCCTGCAAGGTGCCTCCCACTCTGATTTTCAGCGGTGAAAAAGCTGCAGCATTATCCCAAAAAATTAATCAGTGATGCATAAAAATTAAAAACAACAAGACAAGGATAGTTTTAAAGGTACATATAAACTAGGATTAGCAGTAATCAAATTGCAAAAACACTTCTTACCCTTGACAGCATTTAATAGTATAATGTTGTTAAGATCCTACAGAAGGAAAAGATGAAATGGATTTCAGAAGTTAGACAACAGGGAAATTGTCTGTGAAAATTCAAACACAATACTGCTTTATTGTCAATTAAAGTGAAATGGACATGTGAAAAGAAGACAAATTTACTCTTCTAGATCACCCAAAATGTATGGTGCCTAAATTTAATCACTCTATCCAATTTTTATTCTTCAGGGAGCCAATTGTTGTGCAGGAGCCAAAAGCTCGAAACCAAATATCATTTCTAAAAGTATGGAAATCATTAAAGGTTTATAGCAAACAAAAGCTTTACCAAAAGAAAATGTCCAATAAAGTGTGGAGTAAAATAAACCACAAATTCATCACCCATGTCACTTAGATTCTGTCATAAGTTGGTCAGGAGATTTGCAGAGAATGAAGCATTTCCCATATCAATTTATCAAAATATCAAATGAAATCTGAGAGAGGGAAACAGGGTGAGATGAACCGTAACATCGAATATCATCATAACATGCATAACATATACGTTATGAGAGAAGCAAGCAGAAATAGACAAACAAGATTAATGAGAGAAGCATGGTCCCAGCTGCAACTCCCATAGTCACATTTCTCAGGAGGCCACCAATCCAAAGTGGCACAAATGAAATCTTCATCAATGTTTCCAATGGCCGTTTTCCCATCAATGAATACAGTCCCTTCTTCCACAAAGTCATCTTTTGCAGCTACATCACTCACAGAAACAAAATAAAAGTTCAAGATACACGCCAGAAACCACAACCCTTTTTGCCAAATCTGAGAACCCATCTTTGGACGGATACAAGTTCAAGATCTGTATCTTTCACTATAAATGGGGTAAGGTAGCCAGGAGAGTACAGAGGCAGAGGTACTTTAGCTAGCCAGAGGCTTGCCGCTCTGGAGTGGGTTGGAGAAAGAATATGATAACACTAATAGAGATTTTAGCTATTTTGTTTTTTTTTTTTTATTTGGGGACACAATATCAAAACAGTATCTGAAAAATTATGAAATTATTTGCACAAGACAACGTTATATTTGTAATTTAAAATACAAATAAGAAAAAATATTAAATAGATTTGCTAAAAAAAAAATATTAAATAGATGCAATTTTGGTTAGAATTTGCGTTTCTATTTTGGTTGTTATTATCCAAAAAGAATTATGTGCAACTTGAATAAGGAGAAAATGAAAAAGAATGGAAAAAGAGAAAAACAAAGGAAAGTGTTTTTACTTTTTTTTATTTTTTCCTTTTTCAGGGAAACAATAAAAAAAAAAAAAAAGACAAAAAGCAAAGTCTTTCCTTTTATAACTTTGCTTGTAAGCCATTTGGCAGGTTAGAAATAGTATTCCAATATACGTTCCGAGTGGGGCCGTGTCCAATAGGTTTTACTTTCCTTTGTTGGATTGAAGCCAGCTCCACCAGCGGGCGCTGTAGGTTGCCGGAAGCGAACAATCATGCAGCACGACGAGGGTTCTCAATGCACTGGACGTCGGACCCACTTGCTTGCAAAAGCTTCTACTCATAGCACGTCCGCGATCCGACTCACTACCTAACGGAGTTACTTGGATATATAGATTCCTCGTGTCCAAATAAAACCCATACGCAACAACCTAATCACATCCCCCCCCCAAAAAAAAAAAACATGAAATCTTATAGATCTAAAACCCACAAGCAAGAAACTCACAGTAACTCCAACCTAAACCGACCCACCTGCCACCTCTGTACTTTGGGTCTCAACTTTGGTTAATTCCTCGCCCTTGGCATAGGAGCAGGGGGTTTAGAACTTTGTGCGTGAAGGGGTTTTTTTTTTTTTTTCTGAATCGTTTGACATTGAATTACTTTCACATAGGCTGCTTCTGATTACTAGTCTGACGCGTATAGTCGTGGCTGCTGTCCTATTTGTTTTCTTCGGATGCCTCTAGTGGAAACTACATGAGAAGAAAGAAGCGGAGAGTCATTGTGCCAACATGACGAGTGACATTGGCGCTAATACAATGAACACTCTAGCTCAAGTCATTTTCGAGGGCATCTCAGTAATTGGGAATATAAACATTTCGTTTTTAAAATTTCATCTATCGAAAATATAAGGGTTTATATACGTAGTGTAAATTGTAATCTCCGGTAAGTTATTGTATTCTTAGTTGCAATAATTAGAATTCAAATATCGACACATTTGTAAATGGTTCCTTTTTGAAGTCTAGTTACTAGCTTTGTTCAACAATTTTGTATGGTGTTGCTGTTATCTACTACACGGCTTGTGCACCCCCCCCAAAAAAAAAGAAAAAAAAAACTGAGAAAAATAGATCAAAATGAGAGCCAGGAGAAGTTGGAAATCATAAGATGAACGAGCACCTCAATACCATGTGTCGACAGGTCGGCAATTTATCATATGCTTTTGTACTCCAGAGAAAGATCGAATTTCCATCGCCGCCTGGAACCGCAAGAATCAAGACTTCTTGTTGGATGGACCGTGTGCAAATTTCCGTAGCCGGATGCACCATTTGGTGTGCAGTCACAGTCACAGTCGCATTCGCATTCCTTCTCTTTTACACTCTTCTTGGTCAAGAGCCCCATCAATTACGCAAGTGGGGGCGGGATAAAAATAAATTTTTTTTTTTTGGACACGTCGAAAATGAAAATTTTCGTCACATAATTACCGTAAAACCCATTTACATTAAAAACGACGAAACCACTGTTTCTAAGTTTTATATATTGTAATATATATTTTGATAGAGTAATGATAGGGAAAGTTAGGACTTCAAGTCAAATATTGGGTTTGGAGACTCATAATGATTGTGGATTCATCAGAAGTTTTTCATCATTAAGTAGCACTAGCGCATCTAGTCAAAAAAAAAAAAAAATGATACGTTAAAGGAGAATTTCTTAATGCATATGATATTATACAAAGGGAGATCATAAACATCATTTATTAAAATAAAAATATTCCTACTTATGATATTTCCATATTCAATTAAATTCATGCAACTTTATTCTTGGTAAAAATTTCATTAGATTCATTATAATTTTGTAAGGTGCGTGCACGAACCATATGAACCGCCAAATTGAAAAAACAACGATTTGGACTAATCACGTGAACGCAGTTAATCGACCAGAAGGTTGATGATTCAGAACTAGCCATCAAAATTGAAACCATCATTCATGGGATAGAGCCTTTCCGAGCGAGTAATAATGGTTAAGTAGAAACTGAGTTACAGAGACACGAAGACCCACCGAGAGAGTTGTTGAGTAGAGCCCAAGACCAATGCATGAAATATGAATCTTTAGAGTTGGGTCCGCTGTATTTTATGCCTCTAACTAATCTGTTTGCTGTTTGAAGCATCTTCTCGATTTCCTGAGGATCACGTGAACTCATGTTCTAAACAGAACCATCCGAGACCTAATCCGTCCAATATGTTAGGTATAACTTTCTTTCTGGTCGAAGTCGGTAGGATAGGATTTTTGCCAAATGGTATCTTTTTTTTTTTGGTTTGCAATAACGGAATTGGTTTGTTCAAGCTGTTTTCCACTGCATCACTACAGTATATATCCCTGAACAGAAGCCACGAGAGGGAATATTGGCATGGCTGCCGTCTATAGACTCGAGACCTTAATACCAAAATTCATGCTATTAATTCCAAAAAGATTTAGTTTGGATTATCGAAGATTTTCTTTATTTATGAAAGTCTATATGGATAGAGGAATTTTATTCATTGAAATATTTGTACCATATTTAACGTTGTTTCATTTATTTTGATACTAGTATGATATTTATTATTATTTATTAAAAAATCTGGTGAATTATAAATTATATAATAAAAATAATTTTTATTAAATAATTATAAATTTTTTATTATTGAAATATGTTCTAAGGATCTAGTGAGAAGTTTTATTGTTTTGGCTTTCACGATCTCAATCCAAATTAGTGGATTTCCCTGAACCCCTTCTGCCTAGCTTGGCCGGCACGAACATGTATATGCATCGCGAAAAGTCTCTGTCGCCTTGTTGTCTTCTCTGCATGGGAAGCTTTTTACTCACAACCATAATGCAAGACAGATTGGGGCTTCCAAGAAAGAAACAAGAAAAGAAATAAAACCACGAGTGGGCTCTGGTAAGCATATGTTATGCAGGAACAAAAATGATTAGCATCTAAACTTTCTTTAGCGCTCGACACCTTTGTCCCATCTTTTGGCCTTATTCCAAATGAACGATTTGACCAGGCTTTGTATTTGAGTGCATGTTCGAGCATGGCGTTCTGTTTCTTCTCTCTGACACTGAGTATGACAAAAATAAAAAATAAAAAGAAAAGAAAAGGGAAACTGTTCAAGAAAAAGCTTTTTGATTGGTTTAAATTATACGAAATATCGGCCGGCAACCCCCAAGTAAGCACAGGACAAACCGAAGGTTATACAAAAAAAAAAAAAAAGAAAAAAGAGAGAGAGTAAATGCTATTTAGTCCGCCGATTGCAATCCGGGCTTGCCCAAGTTTACTAAAAGTGTTTACGTAATTGATCAAATTAACATAGAGATAAAGTGATGAGAATGCTATCCACGCAGGCACTTTTATAGAGCCGGGTCTCAGTTGGGTTATATAGCATCAGTCTACCAAAAAAAAAAAGTAAATAAATAATGTAAGACTGTCATAGTCGACATAAATTTTTATTAGATGCGAAAAATCTCGTGCGCAGATCCACAATCTAAATTCACCCAAACAAACTAAAATCGCTTGTTGTCAGGACAGAGAGCTGGAGAGACAAGGTCAACAATAAACATCAGCCATTATTTTGAATTACGAAGCCTTTCTCTGCCACTCAAAGCTTAGCTAAACAGTTAACCTTCACTTGATCATTTCAAAGTAGGGCCAAGTTAACGTGCAGCAGGAGATCGTGCAGGCCCTTGTGGGCAGATGGTGTTGAGCAAAGCAGCGACGACTGGGCTCCGAGGGACAACTGTGGGCCAGCAATTACCATGTATAGTGACAAGGGCCCTGCAGCAAGCGGGTCCAACAGTACCATTGAAGCTACCATCAATAATGGACGTCTGAAATTCAACGATGCATGCTGGTACGGTAGATACAGTTGACCAACATCGGGCGATGTCATCTTGGATCTTAGGTAGAACCCCTGGAATCTGGGGTAACTGTGGAACTCTCAGCAGTGGCAATTGCGCTAAACCCGGTTTGGCCAGCATGGACATGCATGCTGCCACTGCTAGGAGTAGGAAAGCCATTGTTTGAACTTTGTGTGGCATTGTTACTAAAACGAACTTGATCGCTCAACCTCTAGTTTCAATGGTTTCTAACAATGTTAGGGATCTACAAGACCACTAACTAGGCTTGGACTTGCAAGGAGAGACATGGGTGCATATTTATATGAAGAGTTGTTGAATGAATGAATACATCTTATTTTCTTTCTATGTTCCCACAAGTTTTAATGCGGTTGAGGTTATCAAAATTCATTAATTATGCGTTAGAATAATAAAACTAATGCTAACCTTCTTTTTTTTTTTTTTTGTGCCCGTTTGAACTATTAAACACAATGAATACTCTTCGTGTCCCCTTTTACCGGCAACAACATCTAAAAAGTACTGACATGTTATTTTATTAGTTGATGTGAGAATGCTCAACCTTTTTTTTTTTTTTTGTTTAATTGAATTGAGGAAATGAGAGTTAAATGACCATCGAGGTCTCGTTAGTTATAAGAGCCCTCACAACAAATACAATAGCCTCAAATATCGAATCTCACTGAAATTTACTAATTAAGGAGAGTTGAAGCTGGAGGACTGATACCATTCTCCACCTTGACCTTTCGGGAAAATTTCCGAGAAAACTCGCCCATATGATTTTGTAAGCCCGATCTAGAAGGAGTAAGCACTTTAGGTGCCCAAAGCCCATTAGTTTCCAGGATCGTGTCGTTTGGACACCCAAACCCATGATTTTTTTTTTTCTGTTTGTGTTAAAAAAACAAAAAAACACAAAACCTAGCAATCTATCTCTGACAATTCGTCGAGCAAATATATACATATATAGTTGGAAACAACAGAAACCACTTATTCAATGCCGGACTAGAACCCGAACTTCAAGAGTCAACTTCAGGAATCATCCAAATTCTCTTTTCCCTTAGGAGGAAAATAAAGAAAAATATTTATGGGCATAACTATTTTCTTAGGTACACAAAAATAAGAAAGGAAAATTGCCCAGTACACTTCTCCCATCGATCAAGAAGAGGAGGTGGGTGGCTTAGTAACGCTGTCAGCAGCACTCCAAATCTGGGCAATGCCCCCAACAACATGTGGCCAAGCAGCTCTCAATCCCTCTCAGATTAGCCCCAGAAGCTACCTGAATTGCAAAATGTCTCAACAAACCCAGGCTTGGAATCCACCTTCCTATCAAGAACAGTCACGCCGCTTATAGCCACATCAAACTTTCTGGAGGTCTCAGCGATGAGCTTTTCTCTCTTGGTCTTGCTGCTAGCAGAGACACACCCTATACAGCACATTCTGCAGATCTTCAATTACCTTGATGGCTGCGATGCCTCCTGGGATTCTAGGCCTTGAGACTGGTGATGGGATGTCACTTCTTGGGGTGTTGGTAGCTTCTTCATTGTGGGTTTGTTCTTGTTGTTCTGTTTTGATGGGGTTTGGGGGGAAGCACCAGGGATTGATGGCTGTTCCATTTTCATGCTTTAGTGGCACTCAAAGGGGATTCTACTCGCAACAAAAAAGAAAAAGGGTTTTGGGGCCCCTGTTTGCTTGCCAGGGCTTGTTTTGGGCCCGAGTTACTAGCTCATAATTTTGGATATTTAGTATTTACAGCTTTAATTGCTGAGGATCAGTAGTAATATGTACAGTTTCCTTAATTGGCGACAACAAAAATCACTCGTTCAAAGACCAGAACAGAAAATTCAGGAATCAAGTTCACTGGTTCAGGAATCATCCAATTTCTTTTTTTTCTTTCTTTTTTTCTCATCTTTCGAAGGAAAAGAAAGACTTACAGGGAAATAAGTATTAGCTAAGGCGCAAAAATATTAGAAAGAAAAAAAGAAAAATTACCCAGTACATTTCTCCTTTCAATCAAGAAGAGGAAGTGGGTGGTTTAGTAACACTGCCAACAGCACTCCAAATCTGAGAAATGCCCCCAACAACATGAGGCCAAGCACTCTCGATCCCTCTAAAAGCAACCCCAGAAGCTAATCCAATTGCCAAAGTCTCCACAAACCCAGGCTTGGAGTCCACCTTCATATCAAGAACTGCCAGCCTGTTATTGACCACATCGACCTTTCTAGCGGTCTCAGCGATGAGCTTGTCCTTCTTGTTCTTCCCGCTGGCAGATATGACCCTGACCAGCACGTTCTGCAGATCTTCAATTACCTTGATGGATGCTTCTTGGGAGTCTAGGCCTTGGGACTGGTAATGGGATATCAATTCTAGGGGCGTTGGCGGCTTTTTCTTGGTGGGTTTGTTGTTCTGATTTGGTGGGGTTTGGGGGATAGCATTAGGGACTGATGGTTGTTCCATTTTCATGCTTCAGATGGTAGGAGGACTCAATGGGGTTTTGGAAAGGGAAAACCCCGAGACCCTGAAATTGAATTTTTATGCCCGAGGCTTTCGATTGTGGACCTTGTTGCTTTGTAGGGTTTGTTTTGGGCCTCGGCTACTAGCTCACAATTTTGGCTATTTATTATTTCCAGTTTAATTGTTGTGTGGAGGAATGGTGTGAGCGTGACTATATTTGAGGAAAGTGGATGCTAAAGGAGCCAAGCCAAATGAAAAGAGAAAGTATTGCAGATCAAATATTCCTTTTCTATGGAAAGCATTGGAGTTGGTTGATGTAGCAAACACTTTTTAATTTGTATGTCCCATGAAAATTGCACCTCAGCCCATGATTAATTAAACAAGAAGGAACCAACTAGGCCTTGGTTAAGTTCACCTTCGCCACCAAGACTCTCTTTAGAGTGCTCTCGGGGCATTGGCATTGGTGGAAGGTTGAAACCCCATCGATATTTAAAAATAAAAAATTTAAAAAAAAAGAAAAGAAAAGAAAAAAAAAAACGAAACGAAACAATTAGCTGGTTCTTTTGACCAAAAGGAAAAAGGCAAGAATGACAGGCTTTAGCTTTCACAATAAGCCAATAACTTATCACTATTCTGTGCTGAAATATACATGAATGCTTTTTTACAATTAAGTCAAGTTGCTAAGGAAACCTCAAGAACAAAATTCCTCCGGAAACAAGAAGAAAAAATAGAAGACAGTCGGTCTTGCACGAGATATCTTCAAAAAATTGTTGAACTGTATTAATCTATATAACTTTTTTCCTTTTATTTTTTTGGGTCTGAGTAGGAGTGGCTCAGCTACAAGGGAGATAATAAGACACTGGGGGAAATTCGTGCCCCTGCACTGCCTCTTGCCACTCGAACAAGCCCGAGTTCTCACTGCATTAACATTTCATTACACATTTTGTGCGGGCCAAACGTCTCTAGTATTTCATGGTATATTTTATAATGATAAAACTGAGATAAAAACTTTCAAATTCCCGGTTAACGGATACTCCCAATTTCAAGATACTTGGGTCTCTCCCGGTGGGGCTCTTCCTCCAACAACGTCTTTGGGGAGGCTTGTGGAATCCATGACCGACTAAATGGTCTAGTTATTGTACAATTCATTTGATTTCATTCTGTCACTTTGTGCGTCTTAAAAGTGCTTTGATTTCAGTATCTTCAAATGGAAATTGAGTCTTCACTGTTTTGCTTCTTGCCGCCACCCTATTGATTTTTGCTTTTTTGCTCAACATACCTAGTGGAATTTTGCGAGTGAAGGACTGACAGATAATCTGCAAACTTTTGATGAATTATTCTGAGCTGTATATAACACGTTGAGAGCAACAGCATTATTAATGTTAAAATACGTGTATTTTATCATATACTACCTGGGGGATCACCACAATCAGCCAAATCATCAGACAGGTTTTGTAATTGAGTAGAGGTAGAACTGCTTGACCACCAACCTGAGTCACTTATTCTGGAATCGTACTTACGATTGTAACTCCGGTGATTGTCTAATTTACTTAGGTGGGGTAGCGGCAACTGGTGGAGGACTTGTCCCAACAAGGCTGTTGCAGGTCCTCCTAAGAGAGGAACCGATAGATTGATCGAGGGGGAACAGTATAAACGGGATGCAGATGTCACTGGTTCCATTAATAACCTTGCAGCAAGTTTGTCCAAGATCGCCAAGAACTGTGGTGTAATTTAGTTCCCTCGCGCAACGTCGTAGAGTGGCACGATTTAGCCAGCACTGCACCAATGGATTTGGTGGCAGCAGCTGGCCTTGTGCCAATGAGTTTGACATTAGGAAGCATGCAGATACCAAGCAAATTGCAAGGGTCTGCGTTGACTTTGTAGTCATGGCTTACAAATTTCTTTCGGAATTTGGCTTCAGCCTTGTGGGAATATATACTAGACTGGAGTAGAAAATTTGTGGTGGAGATTTTCTCCAACAACACTCGTGGATCAGATATTATTTAATCATAAAAGTTTCTAAATACTGCAACAACTTCTAGCTTGTCAAGCTGAAACTGCCCACATGAAACTTACAGCGTTACGCATTTAAGCTGGGTAAAGATACCAACTTTTGTCTTGAAGTAACCCAATGACCAAAAAGCTTATTTCCATATCCTGCTTATAAGCTAAAAACCGAACAGAAAGCATGCTGGATGCCAGAGCCAATTACTCTATTAAAATTAAAGTTTTTGCTATTATAGAGTCTCCAGTTGCTCAGGAGTCATGACGGCTTCTTTCCATGGACGAACGGCTTCTCAGCATCAAAATTTTCCAGTTGGTTACTTAGAATCATGCACTTCTGAAACCTCTCTCTTTTTTTTTCTTTATTTTTTTTTTTATCTTACATTGGTATCTGCATCGACTCAGTTTCGAAGTGTCTGAAATTTGAGAATGCTTTAATGCTGAAAAACAACCCGAGAAAAGTATGGCGTAAATTCATCGGGTGATCTCGTGAACCAGGCCCAGATGAGAATCAGGTTTTCTCGTTTAACAAGGGCAATTATGTAGCAGAAAACTGTTGAGTCTTAAGCGTAAGAGCTAGAAATTGTTAAAAGGTCATCTAAATGCTGACATGAGAAGGCAACAATTGAGAGTTTTGGGGTCAAATTATTCGGTTAAATTCCATTCTTTCGTCTCTTCATCTGAGCAAAACTTTTCCCTCTTTCTTTTTTGGTTTTTTGTTTTTGCGAATAGATCAAAACTTCCCGAGTTGTTCCTGTTTTGAGCATAGCACAGATGGTGAGTAGCCAAAAATTGTAGCAAAAGGAGTAGCTATTGATGAGTAACGGGAAAATTTTTTATTACATAGATTCAAGAGGGAGTCCCTTAATGACTTACAAGTCCTTTCGAAGATAATACCGACTACTTCCATCCACAATTATTGGCTATCTTTAGTATCCGGGGCGACAAAAGATGAACGAGTCGTATGGAAACCTGGGAGCAACTAAATCATAAAATTCCTGATACTGCTTGTTACACTCCAAGATCTGCTCCACGTATAAAGTGCAGTACTTGGAAGTTGCTTCTACTCTCCTAGGTACTGCTGGTGCCCTGGGAATGAGCCTTGGCTCAATGCGTTGGTTCCGGGTCCCTGATCAGTTGCAGGGATGCAGCACAAAAGCTGTCGAGGATTTGAGGGAAAAAGGGACTCCAGGGGAACATCATAGGGCAACGATTGCTTGCAACTTCATTGATTGCCTTGCAACAAACAGGGGCTACAGTGCCAATTCGGAGGATCGTGAACGATGTAACTATCTCCTTTGGGCAACCTGGTACGCTTGCAAGAGGTGACCAGCACTATTGTATTTGTGCCCCATCTCAGGAAGCAGGCCTGCTTGTAGGGGATGTTCTGTGGTTGTTAAATAAGGAAGGCATCTGGGCTAGAGTTACGTAAAGTAACAGCTTACTTGTTACTAGCTTTTAACACTGAAATCCATTCTGTAGTCAATGGCGTCGCAATCCAATTGTCCGTTTTTCACTTTATGTAAGAACGCATATGCAGTGAAGGGGGATGGTCAGTTGTTGACAAACTTGGAATTTCAATTCCAATCAATAAAATCACGTCCTATTGAAAGTCTACAAAGACCCCACGTTCCCATACTGAAAATATGTAACCTTTTATTCGTTACAGACCAGTAAACTTCAAGAAGTGGGCAATGAAAAAAAAAACACAAAATAAATAAATAAAATAAAATAAAAAGAAAAAGCCGGCAGGCAGAGCTCCGAAAAAACCAATGTCCGTGATTTGTGGAAATGGATAGAGAAGTATACAAAGGAAAAAAGGAAACGATCATCAGGCAAGGACCGTCAACAACTCATTGTTCTAGTTGGATCAACTGAAAATACGGCCCTCACTAACATGTACATCAGGCAGTGGTTTCATTGAACTACGATGCTACTGCAGTCATCTTGAAATACTCGGGGCAAAAACCCCAGTGACTGGTAATGCAATTAAGGAAGCCGCTAGTTCCATAAAAGTCAAATAGATTTGAATAAGCTGTAATGACATAAATACCTCAACAGCAAGACAGGGTCGTTTGAAACAAGATTGTTAAATTCTACTATATCTGGTTTAGCACTTAAGATTTGAAAGGCATGCAGGCAGTCAAATTGAAATCAAATGGCCTACTGTAGCTCTTCACTTCCTCTTCTTAGAAGGTGGCTGGGGAACCTCATCGTCCTCTTCCTCATCTTCTTCTTCCTCTTCTTCCTCCTCTCCATCTTCATCAGCATCATCTTCATCGCCATCGTCATCATCATCATCCTCATCATCACTTCCTCCATCACCATTAGCCTCCGGGTCATCCTCAGGATCATCTTCTTCATCTCCTTCCTCACCTGAGAAATCTTCATCACCTGCATCATCATCGTGATCATTTGCATTGTCATCATCCTCATCATCTTCACCGTCATTCTCTGTGTCACTAGCATCTTTATTTTCTGCATCGGGGCATTTCATCTTGCAGAGTTCATCTAAAGGAAATCTGCAAAAGGAGTCTCAACACCATTATAATACCATTATAATCCAATCCCTCAGCACAAATCAACACAAAAGTAATAAAGAAGGCAAAAGTGGAATGTTTTTCCACCTCTCATCTATCTGTGTCAGACTTGGCAATGCACCGATATCATTCAGCAGTGATCCTGCCTGGTAAAAATCATAAATCAAGTAAGCAAACATTCAAGGCAGTTCTTTGCCATCTTGAAACTGCTCAGAACTAATAGAGAGCATCTTTCACATCAAGCCAACTTTTAAAAGCCAATGCTCAAAAGCAGCAAAATAACCAAAAGCATATAAAAAAAGGGCATTGGATATCTAGGAGCAGAACTACAGCACAAAAGGGACGTCATCTGTTCTCATGTGGCACACAACAACACCCTCTTCAACAAGGTCCCATTCAAGCCTAGTTCCCAGTCACTAGTGCTACATCTATGGTCAGATAGTGGCCTTGTGCCACCCACTTCATTTTATGTTGAAAAGTTCTCCAATCAGCATGTCTTTCTCCACTAGAAACACCAAAAAAAAAAAAAGCAAAATGCAGATTTAAAGGCAGCTAAACAGAAAAAATAAACAAGATGCCCACAACATGCTAAAGGCAAGAAACAGTGGTTTGCATAGATTGAGCATTTTATATCAAACAGAACTAAAAACCAAAAACAGTAGGACTTCAAGCTGCAGCTAACATAAAGTTTCTTTACCCATCAACATTCACTATAAAATCAAGTTGGTATTGTTTCAATGCAAGGACTAGGGTCATTAAATGAGCTACCACTAAGAAAAACTCAAGATCAACTAGCCAAAAAACTCCACAATTACGAATCAAACCAAATGACTACAGGACAAAAAACACAGAATCCAGACACTCAATTTGAGTAAAAACACTTTCAGATCACAGACAACTTAGGCAACCCCATAGAAGCAAGAAAGCCTCACAAAAATAACATGATCAATTAACATAGAAACAGGTACCAGCTGGAATACGGTCCCTTAAATTGTTGTAAGATTATTAACCAAGCAAGAACAGCTTTGCCCAAAACAAAATCCAGTCAAAGGCTACCGTTTACTGGCTAAAGCAAGTCACCCTATTTCAAAAGCACTGATGCACAAAGCAACAAGCTTTATAACAAAAGAGGAAACTTTAAACAGAAAAATAAAAAACACCACAGCCACTGAATTCATGCGTATGATTTTGATTCAGAAAAAAGAGTCAAACAATGAACAAAATCTGCAAAGCACCCATAGAAACAACAAAGCCCTAATGTAGACAATGAACAATAACTAAAATTATAAATGAACTCCAACTACAACTACTCCCAACTGCTTAAATGAGTTAAAAATAAACAACAAACAAATATAAAAAAGGCAAACAAACAAGAAAAACAAGCAGAACAACAAACTCAAAAGACTTACTATGAAAAACACAACAGCTTATAAAACATAGATGGGCTGTAGTTACTGTAAAGAGAGTGTAATGGAAGTCATACCATAAAAAGCAGCCAACCAACAGCCAAAAAAGTCTCTAATACAGCAGCTTCCACAACAGAGCTTACCCACAAAGTGCTCTCCACAGATCTGTCACTACTTACCTCCATTGCTGCAAGAAAAGCCACACCCAAACACAAATATCACTATAACAACCTTAGGCACAGAGAGAGAGAGAGGGAGACAAAGGGAGAGATTTGGGGAGAGAGAGAGAAAGAGAGAGAGAGGGAATCTTGTTGGCGTGGGTACCTTATTGGGGGTTCTGGGTCCGGATCCTGTCAGGGTAAAACCCTAGGGTTTGGGGCCGATTCGGAGGTTTGTGTATAAGATTGATATTGCCAGTTCAATTTTGACTTATTCCAGGAAAAAATAAAGGATTTTCTTTTTCTTTTTTTATTTTGAGAAAAAAAAGTAAAGGACCTTAGCTGAGTTGACTCACTATTTCTGAGTCAAATGGTCGTGGAAGCAGTAATTGGTTTTTACCTTTTCCACGTTTCTTTGACCTTCCCTCATTTGTTGGGGGATCTTCATTGATAAATTTTTATTTTTTTTATTTTTGGAATATTTTGTTTTTAAAAAAAGAAAGAATCATTACGTGATGGTTGGACCCCAGCGATTACCAGACAGCCAATCTGAGTCTAAAACGTGTCCCAGCCCACTACCATAAATGTATCTAATTGGTACACACAGTATCACTCGTCTTGATTAAATAAAGGAAAGAACACCGAAATTGACTGTTCGCCTTGATGCTTTCCTGTACAGTGTCCTGCCTGATTAGTAGTTGAGTTGCTTAATTCTTACCCTGGATAAGAAAGTAGAAAAATACCAAAAAGGAGGAGGAGAGAAAAATAGAAAAAAAAAAAAAACTTTTGAAGGTGAGAAAAAATTTCAATTCTTTTTTGTGTTTAGGAAAGAGTAATGTGAGGGAAGACAATTAAAAATGTTTTATTTAAAAAAAATGAAAAGTGTTAGAAAAAAAGAAAATAAAAGAAAGGAAAATAATATATATGAAAATAAATACTAGATATACATAATAAGGACAATAAAATTTTATAATATAAACAATAAAAAATTACTAATTTTCTTCCTAAAATTAGGATGAATGAAAGTTACCTCTGCTCCCCCTCATTTTTCTCTCCCAAAAATATTTCTTAAATACAAGTATTAACTTCTATTTTTCTCTCTCTTCCCCTCTTTCTTTCTCCAAACACAATTTTAATTTCAAATATAGGATTCAAATCTGAATCCCTACAAACTAACAAAAAAAAAAGAAAAAAAATCTCCCCATGAAATCTTGTTTTGACACAAATTTCATAGATTTGTTTGAATACAACATGTTATATAACATGTAATATATTTTATACAATACAAATAATATTTTACATAATATAAAATAGATTTATAAGAATATAATAAATATTTATGTAAATTTTTTTTAATATTGCATAAAATATTAATGGTATAAAATAGAATATTTTATATATAATATACAAAATTATTAAGACCCTATGAATGCAAGAGATTATGTGTCCGTATATTTGGGTCAGTCCTGTCAGCCTCTCTCACCCAATGCTTAATAGTCATCAAAATAACCAAACATGAAGTAACAAACAATAATCGTCTTGTTTTGAATGGATTTTTGGGTTACAGTAGGGTAAAGGCTAAGAGATTATGGGTTCAAACTGATATATTAATAAAATAAAAGAAGGGGTGATCTTAGTTCAGTCCGCTTGTGCATAAAGAAGTATATTAAAACTTAATATGTAATCTAAACCTTAATCAACAACTTAAACTTTGAGTTTCTTGCTAATACCTCTCAGAAATTTTTAGTGGCCACTCGTCTACCTAGGACGAGCAATTAAGGTAGTTATTTTCAGAGACAAGGTGGCACTTTTTAAGTAACCACGAAATGATGTAGGCTCACAATCCCGAGGGTCGTCGGTTTTGCTGTCCTATGCATGCCTACGCGATGGACTGTGAGAGCATTTGTTTGCAATAGCAGCCAAACTCGCTGTTAAAACTTCAAAGAGCCGAAAGGAGTGAAATCTTAATCACAGTCATTAAATCCGGTTTAACTCGAACAGTTAGATTGGTGAGCCGATCATGTGGACTCGAAATGATTTGATTCGTCTAATTGGATAATTAAATCGGGCAACTTGTCAACTCGGATCTCAATTTTTGTTTTTCAATTTTAAAATTTTATATAAAATATTTTGTTACTAAGACTAATTAAATGTAAGATTAAAACATTTAAAATATTAAACAGCTCGACTGCTCACGTCCATGAATGAAGGCATCGGCTGACATTGCCCGCACTTTCACTCCGGATATCTAATGAATTGTAAGCATGAGACATCAATTTGGAGCATAATTAACGGTGACTCCAGCAATTTTTATAGAAATTTACCAACCTTTTCTTTGGAGAGCAATCAAACTCGTATGCAGCTTGATGTAAATCCATTAAGAAGAAGCTTGTACTTCACACCAGTCACATTTCTGACAAGGACCAAAGATAAGCTTCCCTTTCTGTAGCTTGTTCCTTATTCATCCTTTCGAACATTTGCTTCTCAAATCCTACAAGACAAAGTACAGAAGATAGAATTAGTGTTAACAGAAATTTTGTGCATTTTTTCATCTCATCAGCTCTGCTTCTTATTTTCCCACCGTTGGAAGTAAGAGAAGGGGAGGTTTTTGGACAAGGGGGAGTGAATCCTAATTGATTTCTTCCAGCTCCAGGCCTAGGAGAAACGTTGGGAGAAAGCTGGATAGCAGATGGTTTCATCAGTTCCATTCCAGAAGCAAGAATCTTCATCTGGCCATTCACACACACTTTCTCAATTAAAGTAAATGGGAAGAGCTAGGAATAGCCTCCCTCCATATGGACTGAAAGGTGGCACATCACATAACTGTTTCTGTTATTTGCTGATACTGAAATAATTACAGTAGGAAGGCCATGAACATACCATAATTACAATCAACTCCATCCCAATGTCTTCCTGGTTTTAAACTGCATCTATGTGGTGCAGCATCTAATCCTCTTTTATCCAGCTGTGACTAGGAATGTCCCGAGGAATTATAAAGCCTGATTCCTTATTCTTCTCACAATCCCCTAGGTTTGGAGGAATTGGTTCCAGAACCTTTCTGTGCAATATGTCTGAGAGAATGTTGATTCAGCAATGTTACCAGACATCAAACAATCTGTGAATTCAGCCAGCTAAATAAGAAAGTAAGTAGTTACCTTGATCAAATGCACCATAGGATCACCCAATCTTATCCTTTCTTTAAGCATTTTGTCCAGTTCTGGATCATCTCTGTAAAGAGAAAGCATATTAGTAACTTGCTATATGCAGCTAGAAGGATTGATTTGGGGTGGGAGTGAAATACAATTAGCCTGTAGTAGGTTTTCTAAACAAAACAGCCGCATTTGCTGTGGCAACATTAACATTCAGGAGGTGGAAAAGGAAAGCCCTAGAAATTATATATGACAGGTTTGATACATGATGGACAAGCATTGTTTGGTCTACAGAATGGAAGAAGTTAAATTGTGCGTGAATGAGAATGTGTGTTTGTGTATATGCATTCATGTGTGTGTATGCTTGCGCGTGAGAGAGAGAGAGAGTTCCAGCCACTTAAGACAAGTACAACAACACATTCCAAGCAAAGACTAGCAACTGCGCATGGTTTGTGAATCAGCATTACCTGGTCCATGCAAATGGCCTCTCCTTCTCAAGTTCTAACTCCTGCAACTTAACTTCAGCTTCCCAATTCTGAGCTAGGCCCTTTCCCCATTCTAGCTTCTTTTCCTATTGGCATTAATGAGTAAAGAATCATAACTATCATTCTCAAATACCCAAAATGATGATAGACCTACTCACATGTTGAAGGTGCAATAGAAATACTGCATGCTGCAATGTATTAAATACACCTGTAAAATCCATGCAGACAGCAATCTTGCAAACATGAACATAAAGAGATATGACATTCAAAAGCCCCTTTACCAACCCCAATGCACCTAACATGTTTGCTTCAAAAAGGCTCACCTTAAACATTCTATTGCATTACATCTATAATATTTCATCATTTGTTATCTATTACTGGTTTTAACAACTATAGCATTTCATCATTGCTGAAACTTTACCGCTCCAGCACCTCTAACAAGCTTGCGAAACTTAAGTGACCACGGCTTTCTGATTGAGTCCCCTACACTGAGCAACCTACAGAAAACATGAGGGAAGCCCGACATTATGGTTGTGCAGTGACTAATAAATTGCCAATTGTTACCCCTATTCAGAGGATACAACAAAATGATCGTTGAAACAATTGGCAAACAATATCCATGTTTGGGCTCGGCTCATTTTACATCTTCCGATAGAAAATTTTAGTTACATTTATTCACGGGAATCGTGACGCATATGTGAGAGAGAAACTTCAGATGGCAAAGAAAATAATTTACATGCTAAGCCTCTCCCACCTTAAGGACTGCAACAGAAAATTAATTCTAATCTTGAAGATTAATTCTGATTTATCCCAATCTTGATTCAATTCTTAAAAAATATACGAAAACAAAAAAAAAAAAAAACAAAAAACACGAGACCTAACACAGCCACAAGAAATCAATCAAAAATAAAAAATAAAAAAAAGAGAGAAAAACATTACAAGACTTTACCTCAATGCGTCCTCCTTCCTAGTCTTCCCTTGAGGAAGCTGGACCAGCCACCAATTCCCTTCGGCTTTTCCTAGGCGGAGACATGTCTTGATCCTAAGATGCACCGCCCAGAACAGTGTTATCCGTAGGATGCTGTCGTTTGGGACGGAGGATTCCTTTTGTCTGGTTCGCCGTTCGTCCGTCGCCGCGACGGAGCCGATGAAAAGCAAATTGCAGAAAAATAAATCCCTTCCGACGAGTAAAAAGCTGACAAATGTATTTAATTACCTGAATAAAAAATTATACAACAACGCATATTTATATAGCCTCAAAAAGTTTTAGCCTAATAGCTATTCCAAATTTAATTCCGTTACTTATTCCTAATAATATAAATATAATAAAAATAAATTATTTAATGATATAATAAATAATAAAATTAATGATATAATAAATAATAATAATAATTTTGTAAATTTAAAAATTGTCATAGTGTCATTTTTTTGCTCTTTTCATGGGCTGAATATTGCATATCTCCACATTAATTATTTTAACAAAAATTTAAATGCATAGATTTAATATATTTATACTCATTAAAAATATATTTTTTCTCCCACTTATTTATTTTCTTTCATCTAATTTATTTATCTTAAAACTCTTTGTTTCAATTAAAATTATATTTTATTTATAAAAAAATTAAATTTTATTTTAAATAAATTAAAATCATATAAAACACAATATTTATTAAAAATTTAGAGAATTTATTACTAATCAAAATAAAGAAATAAATTCAAATTAATATAGAAAGTTATTCTAAAAGTAATTTCACTAGTTTTTCTTTCTTTCTTTTTTTTTTTTAAGTTTTTACAAGATTACAGAACGATCAAAAACATTTTATAGTTTTTGTATTACGAGAAAAACAAAATAGCAGTGTAGAAATTGGATAATGAACTTATTATTATTATTATTATTATTTTTATCAGCGAAATTATTGGATACTTTTACTTTCTCTCTCCAATCTATCAGTCAAGACGGGGGACGGCCGAACGAGCCGACCTAGCGGGGCCCATCCGTCAATTCTTCGTTCCCTCCACAGGAAGCCCTAATCATTCGTTCAATTCAATCGCAAACTGGACCTCCGATTACAGAGCCACGGCCAGGCCGTAGTCGATTCAAGAAAAAATCTTGACTTTCTTGAGGAAAAAAGGATTTTGACTTTCTTGAGGGAAAATGTCGTCGGAGATCGTGGTGGTGGATGAGGTGCAATCGGAGGCGGCTGCGGCGGCTGTCAGCGGAGCCAATGGGATTGAAAATGGTGAAGGTGGTGGTGGTGTCGGGGAGGAGAGCTTGAGGAACGATGTTTACACTGCGGCGGCTTATGGGGATTTGGAGAAGCTTAAGAGATTGGTTGAGAGTGAAGGTTGCTCTGTCTCTGAACCCGACGGCCTTGGCTACTATGCTTTGCAGTGGGCCGCCCTGAACAATCGGACTGCCGCTGCTCAGTATATCATCGAGGTTCTCTCTCTCGAATTGGGAATTTTTGTGGCCGTTCTTTTGTTTTTTGTTTTTGTGGTGGGCTTTTGATGGAGTTTTTTGAATTGGTTGTTTGAATGTATCTTTTTGGTTATAGATATTTGATTGGTTTATTGTACTGGCGTCATTTTTTTTTTTTTTGTATTACTAAATGCTGTTTGCAACTTGGCATTATGTGTTGAGTGTTAATGCTTTTAAGTAAAAGATTAAGTTAATTACATGGTTGAAGTTTCTTGTGCCTTTGTAGAGTTGTGCGAGTAGGACATTTAATTTTTTATTTTTCTGGTGTGTTTGCATTCATTGATTGCTGGATTGTGTTTGAAGCAGTATAGTTTCTAGGTTTTTATTTATTTATTTTTTTTATTTATGCGATTCTCTGTTTCTGATATAGTTGAGGGGAAATGGTTGAGAGGTTTGAGATTAGCATTTAATTGAGTTCATTGATCAGTCATTTCAGTATTGATAAAGAGGTCAATAAATATCTTGGTTTTGCTTTGTAAATCAGGGAAATTTGATATTGACTGATTTGTGACTGATGTTCTTAACTGTCAGCATGGGGGAGATATAAATGCAGCAGATCATACTGGTCAAACAGCGTTGCACTGGAGTGCTGTTCGGGGTGCAGTCCAAGTCGCAGAGCTTTTACTTCAGGAGGGAGCTCGGGTTAATTCAGCTGATATGTATGGCTACCAGGTTAGTGTTGCTTCTATATACGGGCTTCACTTAAAGATCAGTATGATTTATATACCAAAAAAAGAAAAAAGATAAATGTGATTTTTTTGATAGTGGATTCAAATAGGAGTCCACACTGAGTAGAGCTGTTCTAAAAGTGATATCTCCAATGGTTAATGGGCATCATCACATAGTTATATGCAGGGTTCTGATTATAATTAATCTGTAATTCTCTTTTGTTACTATGCATGCACAGATTCAATTGGCTCAATATCTTTAATCTGGCATATTGTTTGTGTTTTAGTTATCTTTTTAAAAAGCACCCGCATGCATTTTAGTTGAATGTCTAAAAAACACTTTCGTGGTATTGTATCTTCTTTTATAACCTAATGAAGTGTGTTCTTTCTTTCTTAGTTGCTTTTGTTTGTCACAGAAGTGTAGTTTAGGGTCACTTTCTTTTGCAATTTTAATGGCATTGGGCTTACAAATATGAAAATAAAAGATCAAGTTCAAGAGATGAAATGAGATGAGTTTCATTGTGCATGTAGTCATTTACTGCTGAAAAGTACAAATGTTTCAGGAGTTTGGGGATCCTGCCTCTTTGGGACTATAATACAACCAGAATTTTAGCTTTTAGGATCCTATCAATCCACTGCATGGTCCTTACTCCCAAAAAAGTTCTAATCATTGACTGACATTGTTGAGGACCTTGGCTGATTTGAGTATTTGGTTCCTGTGGTAACCTGCTTGTTTTGCTTTGTTTTTCTGATTCCTTTTTCGCCTTTTGTTATCTATGTCTTGTCCTGTGAGGGACTGGCTGATTGGATATCAAGCATGCAAAAATTTGGATGCCAGAATTTAGTGATGAATATTATGGAAATTTGCATATCTGTGGCTGTTTGAATATACGCAGAATGGAGTAGGGTGATGAGCATAATTGAAAATGATCTGGAAATTTTGCATCTTTACATCAAATTGTTTTTATTTTGCTATCAATTGTGAAATTGCTGGTGTCTGCTACTATAATTGCTAGTCTTTTGGCTGGAAAATCGGGATAATAACATGTTGATTGCCAATCTGAAATGAATGCAGCCAACACATGTTGCTGGTCAATATGGTCAGACAGCTTTTCTCTATCACATTGTCTCAAAGTGGAACGCTTACCCAGATGTTCCCGATAATGATGGAAGAAGCCCTTTACACTGGTGTGTGAGGAAGATTTATATCCACCAAGGCATCTATATGCATATTTATTATTTTTGGAAGCATTGGTGTTCCTAGTTTTCTCTTGCTTGAATTCATTGATTTTATTTTCTCTTCTTTTGGGTCAAAGTCCAAGTCCATGATTTATCAAAGTGTGTAATTTTGCATTTTGTAGTCCTTATTTGATGAAGTTATTGTCAGCTTGTCTTTCTGCTTCCATCGAGATCCCTTTGTGTTTTGTTTCTAAAAATCAATAGTTTCCACTTAGTGCTGCCATTTTAAATGTTAAGCCAGGTTCACTTATTGTCTTTTTTGTTATTTGGTTGTCAAATAGTTCCAGAGATGAGTTTTTTTCTACTGTGTTTTTCTCAATGAATGATTTGAGTGATGATGCTCTATTTTGCTTTCTGGTTCTATTTTGGAGGATTTTAGGGCTGCATATAAAGGTTTTGCAGATTGTATTCGCCTTCTATTATTTTTGGATGCTTATAGAGGCCGCCAAGATAAAGAGGGTAATTTTCTATTCTTAATATTCATATCCTTCTTTGCGTGAAAAACTTGTAAGTCATGAAATGCACCTATCTAATCTATTAGAGACTTACTCTTCTTCCCAACTACTCTTTATATTGCATATGTCCAGGTTGCACTCCTCTCCATTGGGCTGCTATTAGGGGTAACTTGGAGGCATGCACAGTGTTAGTACAGGCTGGCAAGAAGGAGGAATTGATGGTGACTGAAAATACTGGCCTTACTCCTGCTCAGCTTGCTTCTGACAAGAACCACAGACAAGTTGCTTTTTTCCTTGTAGGTGTTCCGTAACAAACTACTTTTGATTGGTTAGTAAGTTCACTTTGATAAATATTTTCATGTTCTTTTCTACCTTCAAAGGTCACAATAATTAATCACTGTTGTTACTTTTCTTACCAAAAGTTGTATGCCTCTTTTCGACTCTGATTACTAGATATTTTACTTTGTGAGGGGTAGTATGAAAAACACTTTAAACAGAACACAATAAGCCTTGTTGTGTGGTTCCTTTGAGCGCCAAACCAGTGCTTTTGGAAAAATGTGGTTGTAAATAATTGGATACAAGTGGCCTTCTACAATCAAATGGCATTATCAAATGCACATTTATAAACCTTTGCTCTTATCGCTTTAAACAACTGAGGCTTTCATGCACAGATTGGGCTGGGTCGGGGTGGTGGCCACTAATGAATACCTTGTTTGACAAAAGGAGTGAGATACAAGGGTGACCACCAACTAAACTCTTGTTTAGAAAACAAACCAACTAGGGGCCATGGGTGTGTGCTATGGTGTTCATGATTCCTATGTGATTCTGCCACTGATTTTAATATTAGTCATGTTATTTCCTTATAGGTTGCCAGTGCTATGTTGCTTTAGTTTTATAAAGTAAGGGTCTTTTGAAGTGCCTTGTATTCCTTGTATTGCTCCCTGGCCTTATACATTTGCATGATGTAGATGTGGTGGTGTATCTCTAATGATTGATTTATGTTATAGCCTTCAAATAACTGAAGTCAAGGTTGGGTTGTTTATTCCAAACAGGCTTATTGCTCTTTTATCATTTGAGAGAACAATTTCCCTAGTTGAAGCAATGACTATCTATGTTAATAAAATTGTATTGTTTTAGCCCCCTATGAGCTTACATTATAATGATTTTAATCTGCAGGGAAATGCTAGAAGGTTGCTTGACAAACGTTGCGATGGGAACAGCTGCCTTGGTCGTCTCTCAAAGTTAGGACTTGCACCTTTACTTGGGTGTGTAATCTTGCTTCTACTCGTGACCTATATCCATGCCGTCATTTCAGGTATCTCTCGTATCAATGTGTTACAAGCTAATTGCTTCCCTACCAGAAAGATTGTACTTAAAATGCCATGCTTTCAGTGTCCTTGAGTTCTTAATTTTATTTTTACTGCAGATTCAAATCTGCCAAGGTTAACAGCTGGCTTTGGCCTTCTTGCCTGGTTGGGTGTTCTCCTAGCAACTGCTGGACTAGTTTTGTTCTATAGTTGTAGCAGGTATGCTCCATGGAGCTCATCAAGAAACTGGTGGAGTGGTTGAATGTGCTCCATATGTGAAAACATAATATTTGTTTTCTGCATACCTGAAGACATGACCATGTTTATTTTTGTTCTTCCTCCTTATTTCTTTGCAGGAAAGATCCAGGTTACATTAGAATGAATGTACATGATCCACAGTCTATGAAAGATGATGTGCGTTTCATTCTCCTTACATTGAGCATGTTTGTCCGTTGTTCATGTTTCCACCCTAAAAACTATCATGTTTAGTCAATTAGTATTTTCACTCTGCCAGTAACAAAATAAGCTAGATCACTTTTACTTTATTTTTATTTCAATCAATTAAACTCTGGCCTGCACAAATTTGGCTGCATTATGGTATACTTTCATTATAACATTTCCCCTGAGATGCTGAGAATGGTTCTATTCTTTTATGTGCCAGGAACCTCTTCTCAAGATAGAGCAAAATAATCCTGCTCTGCTGTCTGGGAACTGGTCCCGGCTCTGTACAACATGCAAGGTACTGGCTCATTATGATCTTTGTAGCCAATTTCTGGCATACATGCCAAGCAGTTATCCTTCCTACATCCAATAAGAATTTTCTGTTTCTTTTGTCCTTTCATGTTTTGCTTAAATCAGATTGTTAGACCTCTTCGTGCAAAGCACTGTTCCACATGTGATCGGTGTGTTGAGCAATTTGACCATCATTGTCCCTGGGTTTCTAATTGCATTGGCAAGGTGCGTGGACATGGTTCCATTAGAAATCATACTTACTACTTTGTCCTTTGCTGCTGAGGAACAAATTCTACTTATTATTCTGGAAGCACGTGCATCCCCGGAGTGCATCTAATGCACTGTGATTGGAGTTGTGACATTGGATTTAACAAATTGATACATATCATTCTTTCACTCACAGTTTGAAATAGATGTTAAATAAGAATTGATGATGCCATTGCTGGTTAATGACATTTTTTTATTACATTTGATTATGAACTTGAAGTTTTCTGGTTAATTCAATAATTTTTTATGTTATTTTATGTTGCAAATTCAAGATCCGTAACATGTGGCGATTTCTATCTTTTTGCTTTTTACCATCATGTCACATTTTATATTTGATGCAGAAAAACAAATGGGATTTCTTTATGTTTCTCATTCTAGAGGTTTCAGCAATGGTGATAACTGGTGCTGTGGCTCTCACAAGTATGTGACTTTAGGACTTGATCTTTGGAGGGGTGGGGATTGTTGTTTCCAATCTGCTCATGGAAAGAAATATGCTATATGCAGGAGTTTTGACTGATCCGGCCGCTCCCTCTTCATTTGGAGCGTGGCTAAGCCATGTGGTTACTCATCATGTTGGAGCAATATCATTCCTGATTGTGGATTTCTTCCTCTTTTTTGGTGTGGCAGTGTTAACTGTGGTTCAAGCTTCTCAGGTTAGTAGAGAATCTTCGGTGAATTATGCAAAACTGCCAGCATTTATGCATCTGTCCTTTTCAACTCTTTCAGAACAGTTACATTTGTTGCTATAGTCATGTTTCTGTGTCACTTTCAGAACAGCAACATTCATCAGTGTAATCACATTTTTGTGTTCACATTCATGCCATGCATGGTAGAATTGGTTTTCTTGAAGCTGTATCAACTGATTTAGTTTACTTTAAAATGTAGAAGAGATTCTTTTACCTTAAGTTTCTTTCTTTTATTAAAAAAAAAAAAAAATTGGTGATATGGGTAGTTAATGAGTAATCAGGCAGTGTTCAAGGTTGGATCAGATAACTGAATGGGGTATACTGTATAAGACTTCACCTTTCAACTTGAAGATGGTTTTGGATTGGTTTCTTTTCATGGAAGTGCTAATTTTTGTTTTTTCTTGCATTAGATCTCTCACAATGTAACCACAAACGAAATGGCAAATGCATTGCGCTATAGCTATCTTAGAGCTCCCGGTGGTCGCTTCAGAAACCCATATGATCATGGCTGCAAAAAGAACTGTTCAGATTTCTTGATCAATGGCTACAATGAAGACGTGGAATACATTGAAGATTCAGCACATTCTGAAGGAATCGGGATGATGCAAATGACACACAACTCAAACTTACAGAATGGTGATAGTCATTCCCTTCACGCAAATGCCAATGGACATGTTGCTATTAGTGTAGACTCAGACAGTAAAACAAAACAGGGTCATGTTCATTCTTCCCATTGCAGCCCCAGTAAACATACAAAGTCTATAACTGATAGCATCCCTTTGGGTTTGGGTCTTGGTCTTGGTCTTGGACGAAACGGTGCTCATAATGTTGGAGCCTCCTGACGTCCTGCCCATGTCCAGTACTACTACAGGCTCAAATAGCTGTCCGCTGTATCATACCACTCCGATTTTTGTTGTTTCTTCCTTTGCTCCTACAGGTGCCTAATTCTTGTAAAAATTCATCATTCTCTTAAATTGGTGTAGCTGCTGCTAGTCTTTTGTCATAGTTCAGCATGCAACCCTTCAGAAAATTAAAAGGCGTGTTGCTTGTCCTGTGGCAACCTGGGTAGTTCATGGTCACTGGAATATAATGATTCTGTAACTTCGGTGTCTTACGGTTGTTGATATGAGAAGCATCTTTCTGTTTATCCATCACTATGGTGAGAATATCTGATTGATAATTACAATCAGCTTATATGGTTTCCACTCTTTTTGATCATAGTCAATCATAATGAAATGATAATGGCATTTTGATTCAAGACTCTCGGTGCCATATTTTCTTCCTTCTCAAAAAGTGGCTTGTGGGCTATGTTATCCGTCCGGAAAACGACGGCAATGAAAAATGCTACGAAATGTTCCCAAAATTTCGTCTCTATCCACTGTCTCCATTATAGATGCGAGATAAATTAAGAAGATTAAATTCGGATGAATGATGAGATAAGATGAGAAGAACGATTTATGTTGATATAAAAATTTTTGGTTATGAAAAGACTCAAAATAATTATATTTCTCATCAAATGTATAAAATTGAATGCAATTACAGGTTAATCAGATTTGTTACTTGTACTGCGGCGTATTAACACAAAGAAATAAATATTTATGTAAAAGATTAAAATTATGTAATTCTATGGTGGTTGGAGAATAACTGGATATTAGGTAATATTTATATATCACGTAGATTAAAAATTAATTCATATCCTTATAATAGTGGCAAAAATAATACAAATTCAAAAAAGATAATTAAAAAAGTGTATATATTTGTAAGAGGTTAATTAAAAAATCATTAAATAAAAAAATTAAAAATCATTTTTTGTAATTTTAATTATCAAATTACAAAATTTTGAAATTATAAAAAAAATGTTTATATTTTTACGTTTCTAATTGAATATAGTTACTTTTATCTATAATAATTTTTTATAAAATAGATTTATATATTGCTTCATCAGCCAAAACAATATTTTGATTTACATATGATAGAATAAAAGTAATCAATATACTATATGCTTCTATCATTATTTTTTATTTACTCAAAGAGTTGTCAAAGCTTCACACCTTCCATGCATCCCATTGAAAAAATCTTTAGATGCAAAGCCACAAACTAGTAATTTAGTGTTTGTTTGAAACGAATTTGTTTAAAATGTGGTCAATGTGTTATTAATTTGACTAATATGGTATAAAACAAATTGTAATTTTTATTACTTTTATAATTATTATAGAAGTTTGAAAAAGGATTCTGAAATATATGCAACAAATAAATGGTGAAATTTTTACCCTTTGATCTTTCATCTATCTTCTTTTATAAATTTTAAAAAATTTTAAAATAATTAAAAAAATGTAACACATAAAACATTTTTATCATAAATGTAACACACACACACACATACATAGACATATTCATGCGGAGTAAGGGGACCACAGCCTCTCTTTTCCATTCTTGCAAGAATTTCCCTCTCTTACAAGAATTTCTGATGCCAGTCCATTTCTACCTCCATAGATGTCTCTATTTGTCTCTCCAGTTAACCCCCCATCCTCTCTCTCTCAGTTCAGTTTATGGAATTCATTTGCCAATGGATTCCCTATTCTTTATCAACTGATCACATCCAAAGACTCTTTCGTTTTGGTCTCTCTTACCTTTTTAACGGTCTTTTCTTCTTCAGCGGTTGTGATCGCTTACGGGTATCCGAGACAGGATACTACTCTTCTTGTCTTTCTTTTGTCGCCGAGAAAATGTAAGGGTCTTTCTATCAATTTACGGGTCTTTCTTTGTATGCTTTTCTGGGTTTTCTTTTCTTGCCACTTTGTTTTGGTCTTCTTTTTCTAATTTGTACTTCAGTTTCTTGTTTTTTTTTTTTTTCTTTTTTGGTTATATTTTGATCTCTTGACAATGTTTATTAAAGATTTTTTTTTTTCTTTGGTTGGGGGAGAATAGAAGACCAAATGCAAACCCGTTTTCTTTGTATTTTGGCTGGTTTTGTTTTCTTGGAGAAAATAGCGTTTTAGTAACGTTTCACGTTTCATTAATGAATCTTTTTCTTGATGTTTGAGTTTCTCTTGTTTTTTTTTTATTTTTTCTCCTCTTTTCTTCTTGAAAACATTTATGGATTTTGTTGCTACTTTTGTGATCAAATTCGGATGTTTACGTGTTTTCTTCAACCCCTTCTGTTTTGGGGTCCAAAAGAATGAATCTTTTCTTGTTATTTGATCAGTTTCTTTTGTTGGTGCTTTTGATCTCCTAACGATTTGCATTGAAGATTTTCTTTTCTTTTCTTTTTTTTTTCTTGTGTTGGAAAATAGAAGATTGAAGTTAACCCTGTTTTCCTGTTATTTTGGATTGTCTTGTTTTCTTGGGAAGTAAGGTGTTTTCTTGGTATTTTAGTTTCTAGTTTTGACATGAGAAAAAAAGGACATGAATATCTCCGGGTTTTACCGTGCATTAAAAAAAAAAATTCAAAATTTCTATTAAAATTTCTCCTTCCTCCATTCCCATAAGGCCACTAGCACGCCCACCAAGTCGCTTCTCACTCTGGAAACTTTGTTCTAGTAAACAAAACGGCATCGCATTAATGCTTGAAGGTTGAGGAGGGAGTAAGGAGGCCCACAACGTCTCTTTTTCCCTCTCTTAACAAAGAATTCCTCTCGTTACTAGGATTTCCCTCTCTTACAAGAATTTCTGATGCCTCCTCTGGATATATCTCTGCTCTACTAGTCTCTTGGCTAAACCCCCACTCTCTCTCTCTCTCTCTCTCCCTCTCTCACACACACAGACACAGTTGATAGAATTTGCTTGCTAGTCTCTCCGCTAAACCCCCCCCACTCTCTCTCTCTCTCCCTCTCTAACACACGCACACACACACAGTTGATAGAATTTCCATGCCTTCTCTGTCAACTGATCACATCCAAAGACTGTTTCTTTTTGGTCTTTCTTACCTTTTTGACAGTCAATTTTTTTTCCCCGGATGTGATCGCGTGTTGGGTCAGCGAGACGTGATGCTACTCTTCTTGTCTTTGTTTCGTCTCCGAGAAATTGAAAGGTCTAACCGGAAAAGACATTAATTTGCGGGTCTTTCAGTGTATGCTTTTCTGGGTTTTCTTTTCTTTTCTTGCCACCTTGTTTTGGTCTTCTAACACATTGTATTGTGTAGGGCTTTTCTTGAAACCCTTCGTTTGTGGGGTTTTTCTTTGTAATTCGGTTTCTCGTTTTTTCTTTTTTTTTTTTAATTTCCTGTTCTGGTTTTGATCTCTTAATGATGTTTTACTAAAGATTTTTTCTTTTGGTGACGGAAAATGGAAGACCAAATGCAACCCTGTTTTCTTGTATTTTGGGGTCGTTTCTGTTTTCTTGGAAAATATGATGTTTTCATTACGTTCCACGCTTTATTAATGGATCTTTTCTTGATGTTTCAGTTTCTCTTGTTTTTAGTTTTTCCTCCGGGTCTCTTCTCTGTGTGAAACAAGTTTCTGGACTTTGTTAATACTTTTGTGATCAACTCAGATTTGCATGTGTTTTCTTGAACCCCTTCTGGTTGCGGGTCCCAAACAATGAATCTTTTCTTGGTATGCTGTCTCTTTTGTTGTTACTTTTGATCTTTTAACGATTTCTATTCAAGATGTTTTTGTGGTGGAAAATAGAAGACTGAGTTTAACGCTGTTTTCCTGGTTTTTTGGATTGTCTTGTTTTCTTGGGAAGTAGAATTTTTTAATGATGTTTTATGTTTTATCAATGAATAAGTTCTTGCTATTTTAGTTTCTAGTTTTGATATGAGAAAAAGGACATGAATCTTTGTGCCTTTCCCTGCGTACTTTTCTGGGTTTTGTTTCTATTTTGTGTAGACTCTCAACTGTGCACTACGTGGGTGCTCTCTTGAACCTTCTGTTTGTGGGTCATAAAGAACGAAGCTTTTCTTGGTATTTTAGTTTCTTTTATTTCCAGCTTTGATCTTTTAATGAAGAATTTTAAGAAAGATCAGTAGATTGAATTTAGCCTGTTTTTGGCTTTGTTTTAGACCTCTGTTCTATTAATAACTGGGTGGGTATTATGGTGTGGGAAGCTTTGGCTGATAATAATCAATGAATAATCTGATGAATGCTTCAATACTGGACTGAAAGTTCCTCAGAAACACATTTAGCTACTCCTTTGGATCTTGATTTCCATGTATACTCTACTAATACAAAATATTTTAGCGAGTCCATATGTTTAACAATGGAGTAGACTGCATATTTAGATTATGTGCTCTAATGCCTTTCTGTGCCTGTTCTGTTCTGTTGGATCACATTTATTCTACAGTTTTAAACACTGTCCAAGCAGAAGGATATCGTTATTGCAGTGATACGAGAGCTTGATTTTGTTTGCAAAAATATCTTATAATTTTACTGAAAGTTCAGCTCTCATTCCCTAATCTCCCTGGTGTCTGTATTCAATTTATGTGTCCTTGTAGTCTGACTTTGGCCATGGACTTGTGTTATGACAAGGCGAAATATCTGGTGGTATTGAGGTATGGATAACACAATTTTACATCATAGATATTGTCTTTCTTTTGATTGCTGAAATTTGAATTACATTACAGTTTCAGGTTCTAAAAAATTTCATTAATTGGGCTTGTTATTGTTGGCAGACTACAATCCAATATGAGGTACAATATGGATGATGATTATGCCGATGTTTTTCCCTCAATTAAAAATCCTTGTTGATGTTATTTCTTTCTTTGTCAGGATGATTTATGATTAATGCCACGTGCTTTGGTTTCAAGATGGAGCACAAGACTGGCAAATTGACATTCAATGGGAGGAATTTGCTGTAGGAAGAGAGACCAACAAGCTGTTGAGCATGACATATGAGTGGGGGTCTCTGGAAGGTACACTAAAAATGGAAGTTTGAAATGGTCGAGAACATCATTTTTTTGACCTGTTGGAGACAATCCGTGAGGAGGCTGTTGCCCATCCCTTGTGGAATTATGCATAAACAAGATAAGTACTTACTTAATCCAGTATGTTTGGAATTTGTTTATTCTTTCTTTGAATTTTTACAATTTTAACCCTTACAGTTTGTGGCAGGTGGTTGACGAATACAATTCATGTTCGATTCTGCCAAGGGCTATAAGTCAGCACATCTGTAATGAATTGGTATCCTTGCATTGTCTTACCGATTCTTCCTTTTATGCTTTTAGAAATTGTGCACTTCAGGTAATTTCTTCTATGGATAATTTTGAATCTGAGGCACTTAGAAGTGATTGGCTTTGTAGTTACTTTTCAGTTTCCTTAGAAGATGGGACTAATCTACGTTTCCATTTTTTTGTTGACAGGATGTCCACTTGGGTGAATATCCTGGAGTGAAGGATAGTTGGATGGATGTCATCTCTTCTCAAGGTTCAACTTTACTTTCTGTAGACCTTCATGGTTCTGAAATCACAGAAAATGGACTGGTTCTTCTCACAGATTGTTCACGTCTTGAAGCCATGACATTCAATTGTTGTGAAAAGATTTGTGAAGATGGGATGAAGCACATCAGTGGTACTTCTAGATTTTTTATGTTGACAATTTTCTTTTTGCTTAAACACTAAAAGTCTATCATTATTTCATCTTTTTGGCATCACCCTTGCATCTCCATGTGGAAAAAAAAAATCTCCTTTATGACATGGAGATTATTTTTAGTAGCATGTTGATGTCACATTAATGGGAATTGCTTCTTGGTAGGTTGATGCATGTATTTTTTCATTTTTTATCCTAAGGCTAGGTCTGCATATAGAGGATGGGTAGCCATGCCTTAAATTCATAATCATTGTCGATTCTTCCACTAAGGATAGCTTTGGCTACACTATAAATATCGGACATTTACACAGAAAATTATTTAGGGACCATCTTTCATGGAATTTGAAACAAGTAACACAAATGCTATAAAACATGGGTTCATTTCCTTTCTGCTGTTACATGCCAGTTGAAGGGCCTACTACTTGAGGTATTTCTGTATACTGACAAATGTAAGAATCTCTCTGAATCTGACTTTCTATGTCTGTGACTTGTTTTATGTGATGTAATCCATTCTGCTATAGGCCCCACTTGATCAGCTGTATAATTAGTGGATGATCATATGATCCTGCCGTTCAGGTCTTATGAGGTCAAGAGTTGTTAGTTTCAAGAAGAACAATGCTGTCGCTGCTAAGAGATGCATGCCTTTTTCCACTTAGCTAACTTGGAAAAGTTGTACTTGGAGAGTTGCCCAAAGGTTCATGGTGGACTGATTCATCTTAAAGGTTTGTTATGTCATCTATGCCGTATCATGCCTGATAATTCTTGTGTTTTGTTGGTGTATTATGCATAGTGTATGTCTCTTTTGCTTTCCACATTGATGCTTTTTAAATGTAGGTTGAACAAATCACCAATTGTAGTCCCTAAGATATAAATTCTTTGGAATTATTTGGTGTATTGTAAGTGGGCATGCAATTACTTGATAGATGACAATATTTTGGGCTTAAGAGATGGATACTATATTGACCACCCTTACCCTCCTTTCCATGCCTGGATGCATGCCTAGAGTGTGCGCTATACAATTTCTTTAATCTATTTCAAATAGTTCTACGTCAGGAGAAAACATAGTGGGGCATAAACCCAATTACAGGTGACATGGAACCTTAGACTTATGCCAAGGGGAATTGCTATTAGGTAGGGGAATTCCTAAAATAGAGGCATAATGTGAACTAAATCTTAGTGGCATGAGCTTTGAGAATTGCTTGTTAAAATTTTATTCAACTTCTTTTAAGCAGTTATATAAACTTCATGAAAGCATCTTTTTGCTAGCCTGCTGTTTGTTGAAATGGCTCTGATCCTTGATCGCTGATTTTCTCTCAAGTTTTCCTTTTTGCCCAGGCTTAAAAAAACTTCAGTCTCTTAACATCAGGTGCTGCAAATGCATTACAGATATGGACATGAAAGCTCTTTCAGGTTATTGGTCTTTAATTACTTGTTTCTATGGTGGTTATGTGTGTGCATACTTTATTTTTTTCTGCACCTTCAATGTCTTTTCTTCAATTTAATGAACCTAGATTGACTGATATATATATACATGCCAGTGCCATATTTTGAAGTTGGAATTTATCAGTTTGAATTCTTGCTAGTTGCCACCCTGATTATGATTGATTGCTAGAAGAGAATTGGGAGAATTTGACCATCACTATTTTCAATACAAAGCAGCATGTAGGCTTAAGGATCTCTAGTGGAGATGCAACATTTTTCCTTTGTTAATTTTTTGTTTTCCCTTTTGTTGTTGTTAGTTGGCTAAAAAAACACACTTCTCCTATCTTTCAGGCCTCCCCTGGTCTTGTTATCTGAGATCCGAGTCAATTAATATAAGGATATGTATTTATATGAAGTAATGTGAAAAAAAAAAATCCTTTGTACTGGGACTGAGCAAAATGTTATTTCTCTGTCCTTATGTTTCTAGGGAAGGTAATGTGCTGTTCTATGCAATGTAAGAGAATGATAAAAAAGCATCTGGAAAAACTATTATCATGATTTATATATGATAGAAAACTGTAGGAATAATTGGAGCAAGTAGTAAACAGTATTTTATCTAGGGTCATAGAGTTACTGGTGGGGGTTCTGTTCCTGTAATCGTTGTGTTCTACTGAACCTGAAGTAACTTTTTTCTCTTGGTCAACCATAAAGTAGTCTTTCTTGAAACATCTTTGCACCTTGCTCTTAGAAAAAGGGTGTTACTGCTTACCCATCTGTCATCCGATTTCTTTCCATTTCTCAAAATAGCCACCTTTTCTCTACAGTTTTCCATTTTTCAAATTTTCGTTGTTTAGTGGTTGTCACCATTGCTTCAATCATCTCTGGTTTTTCTGCTTACTTGGGACCTGGTTTGTACAGAATGACAATTTGTAAACAGTGATAATGATACTATTGGCTAATTGTTCATGATCATTGTCTCTTAACTATTTGCATGTGTACAAAATTCTTTTACCAGGGATGTGTAGGATATTTCTTACCTCTTGTTAAGTTATAAAACTGTAGCGGATGCATCTTTTGTTGTGTATGGCAGGTTTGCAGAAGCTTTTTATGTTGAATTTGGAAGGTTGCAGTATCACCACAAGAAGTTTGGAATCTATATCTGGTCTGTTCCCTTGTGTTCTTGGGTGTCTAGATCATCATAGTAGTGTTGCTTCTTGTAATTTCTCAGTTAGTTCTCTTGGCTTGCTGGTCCCTGAAAGTGAAAAGTATTTTAACAGTGGTTTTCCCCTGTTTAGAATCAAACAGCTTTTAGAGCCCTTTAGTCATTACAAAACAAGATGGTTAATGCTAAGTAGCTTTTTCTGCAGCTCTTGTTAATCTTGCATACTTAAACCTGAATAGATGTGGTCTATCTGGTGATAGATGTGATAAGTTTTCTAGAGAGTATAACTTGTTTTATCTTTGGCTTTACTGGACAAAGTGATGATCATTAGAATTTGCTATTTTATGCAAACTGACTAACAGACTTTGATTGTATTCTGGCAGGTCTGGGAAACTCAAACGTGTTGAGCTTGGCTTTCAACAAAGTAACATATGCATGTTTAGTGCATTTAAGAGCTCTCTCTCTCTCTCTCTCATGCACACACGCGCACACACCCACATTTCAGCTGCCATCGAGTAACTAGACTCTATTGAAGACTAGAAGCTGTTTCTCATTTTCTGCACCCGCATGAGATACACAAAGGATGTGCAGTTGTGCTTACTTGAAAAATGGTGGTAGATATGATTCTCCATATGGTGAAAGCCTCCTTAAGTTTGGCCATGAATGTTCTCTTTTTTATGTTACTGCCCCTGTACTATCTTGCTATTTATATGTTGACAATGGGACCATCGTGTGATTTAGAGATAGATAAGTAGTTGAACTGGTCTCAACTTCTCCAAGCTTTGGATTCTGAGGTTTTTAGTCCCCAGTTTGTTTGACTAGTTACTGATCTTCCAGTTTAGCTTAAGCCATGTTTCTGTAATCTTCTCAAAGTTGGAGCTGTCAGTCTTGGTTGTCTAAAGAATCATCTGAAAGGTTTGCTGGTGACTGATTTTGTGGCCAAATCCTAAAAGTTATAGATGGCCAAATCCTGTAAGTGCTATTTTTTTGCACAATGAATTCAGGTACAAGAGATTTTTAAATTGTTTTGTCATTCCATCTTCTTCCTCTTTTTCTTTTTCCTCTATTTTTTCTTTCCCACCGTCACCCTTCACACGTTACTATCATTTACAGGCTTAAGAAGTTTGGAAAGCTTATACTTGGATTCTTGCAGATTGGAGACAAAGAGCTTAGTAATTTGACAGGTATTCCAAACTTTGTATTCAGTAATAGTGCCAATGTGTCTGTATTGCCATCTGAAATACCTTCTGTATGATTACTTGTCCACTAGGTTGAAATTCTTGACAAGATTATGAGGCAACTAGCTTATATCTTCATCACTGATTTGGCTTGAGCATGGCATCTTAGCAGCTGTGTAGTTACTATTTTCTCCCTGATTTTTCTTTTTTATTTTATCATGATTTTAGAGCTTTGAACCTGGAATAATGTGAAGAGGGGATCTAATTAGCCAAGTCAAAGTAGATTATAGAGTTGAGCATCTTCAGTAGCAATCTAAGCACAATAATGGAATTCATTTCCATTCATCTTATCCTAAATCTTCATTTGTAGGGAAATTTATGTCCCCTTGATAATTTTTGAGCCCAATCTATGGTGATTTGATCATAACTACTATATGCTGGTTGCTTCTTAAAACAAAGGCCCAGGTTATCATTGATTAATTGTTGTACAAAGCCCTTCATTTTGCTTTAATGTGTGTGAATGTTATGTCCAACCTCACTTTGTTTGCTCTGGCATCGCGAATTTGTCTTTAAATCACCAGCCATGAGCACTCTTGATAATGTGCTCCACATCTCCAGGGGCTTTCAGTCAAGGGGGAATGATTTAAAGAATTTTTCCGTAATTGTGCTTATGATTTTACATGGTTTTGAAGTATGCTATTTATTTTCACATGTCATTCTCTTTCAGGGCTTCCACTCAGAAGCTTGGAGTTGTGTGGTACTGAAGTTGGAAGCAATGGGCTCCACTATCTTTCTGGTTGGATTTCTATCCGCAGTTACCATTTACCATTTGCTAGTCTGACTCAGAATGCATAAGCATTTCAACAAATATATGTACATGTTGGGGTGTGTGTGCATATATCCAGGACACATCATTCAAAAGATATATATATATATATATATATCCAGGAAGCTGTGATTGAGTGAATGATTTCGTAAGAAAAGTGCCTGCAATCTTTTGTGTGACAATCTTGCCCTTGGTTCTCTAATTTTTCCCCCTTTCTTTCTTTCTTCGGTATAAGGAAAATGAAGGGGAGATGGAGAGGTGATAGTTTGAAGAGGGTAGCTTTACATTTTTGTGATTCTTTCTAACACTGGGAGTGATGCTGTACTATGCTGATGTGCCCTTTTTGATCCCTACAGTTTTGTTTCAGTGATGCCTCAGTCTTCTTATGGTCCTGATTCTGTGTGGGAATTCTTAGTCACCTTACATCTCTTCTTGTGCACATGGGACATCAAGGTGGAGAGATGGATTCCACCTAAAAAGCACTTAGTTGGCTTTGTGTTTTGCGAATGCAATTGCTAACTTTTTGCTTTTTCCCTCTTTTCAAGATTATCTCATCTGGAGAACTTGAATCTGTCATTCACTTTAGTAACTGGCAGTGGCTTAATCAAGTTGTCTGGATTGACATCTCTTAAATCACTCAACCTGGATACTCGCCAACTTACAGATGCCAGGCTAGCAGTTCTTACAGGTAAGAACTAAGAAATCTGTTCTGATGCATATGCAATTGAGTAATAGGCTAGCTCTATGCTTTGAGGAATACCTGGTTGATATAATGTGTTAATATGATCGGGTGTGTTTTATGGTTGAAATACATTTGCTTGCTTGGTATATGAAGGAAATTTTTTGTTAGGGACCACTATGACAAAGGGAGGATGAGTGTACTAAGTTGGATGAGCATTTAAACTGTTGACTTCTGGCTATTGTACTTCCATTCTCAACGGTAACAATATATCTATTCAGCATATTGTGCCCATGCTCTTATTTAAACTTTTGTTATGCAGGTCTTACCAGACTGATAAATCTGGTTTCATTTGGGGCCTGTATTCAGACTGGAATGAATTGTTTACCATGTATGAACATTTTAGAGTTTCATTTTATCTTTAGTTCAACTTTCTATTTGCATATGTGCATTGATAGTCATATATTTGAGTCACACAATACTTTCTTCTGATTTAATGCTTACATACAGTAGAATTGTTTTAGCTAGGTAGTGTTACTTATGCCACCACTTGCCTTGTTGGTGGTTATCTGTTTCCAATCTGTTCTTGCCAGGCAGGCTTCAAGGTTCTCCAATCCCTTGAAATATGTGGCAGAGGACTAACAGACACTCGGGGGTGAAGAACATAAAAAATCTTGCCCACCTCCCAGTATTAAATCTGTCACAAGACTGCAATGTGATGGATGAGACCTTGGAGGTTCATATCTGGTATGATTCTATCCTCTAGTGTAGCGTCATCATGCATCAAGTTCCACTTTGTCTGCTCTATTATGCACTGTATGACCATTGATCAGCATTTGCAACTTGTGCACTGCTCTCAAATGATTAAAATTAGTCTGAGTTAATTAATCTGTGTTTATTCAATCAAATGATTGAGATTAGTTTGGCAACCATAGAGACTATGTTATCCTCATATCCAGTGGTCCCAGAAATGTACTGATAGAGAAGACTGGTTTCTGCATATATTCTGTTCTTGAACTTTATATCACCTTGTGTTAAGGGACACATGATTGATGAGCATAATAAAGCTACCCTTATGGTACTTGGGACTTGCTGCTTCTAATTACGGGTTTTATCATTTAATCTAATGAGCCTTTGTTTGTTGCCTCGTTGGGCAATAGACAACCTAGGGTCCTCAATCAGATTCAAATATGATGCTATTGAAAGTCTTCAACTGACTCTTAACATCTTTCATTGTGAATCCAGGATTGGCAGATTTTGTATCTTTGAATGTGTCCAATTCTCTCATAACCAATGAGGGCTTAGAAGCCTCCGAAGAACTTCCGCTCACTGTTGTTGGAGTCTTCCAAAGTGACTGCATCTTAAATTAGGAAGCTTCAGTCAACTGCAAGCCCCAATTTGGTAATTTTTCTACCAGAATAATGATAAGAGCAATAGCAAGTCATACTTTGTATATTGCCCTCCTTTTAGATGGCGGTAGCTTTCTGTACAGTTCAATAAATCTACATTAAATGGACTTGAGCGGATTCAGTGATAAGTTAAGGACTAGAGTGGAAGGTGCCAATAGAAAATGCAATATTTTTCCAGAAAGCCTAAATCCTGTGAATATGGTGTACTGACACCCTTGAATCGGAAGGTGCCAATAGAAAATGCAATATTTTTCCAGAAAGCCTAAATCCTGTGAATATGGTGTACCGACACCCTTGAATCAACTCAATATAAGATGTCTATGTCGATGTGAAAATGTCCTATTGCTGAAGGAAGTGTAAATAGTTGTTTATCTTTGGTGAAGACAATTCTCTTTTCCTGTTGATCTAGCTTAACATTTTTGGATCTGGCACTAACATTTTCTTTGCTCACATTGAGTAATCTATCTCCTGGCAATATAGAATTATATATTTAGAACCCTTTCCCAGAAAATGTGAGGAGTCTTTATGGTAGGGAAGGATTCACACTGCAAATAGGCCATGTTTTTCAGAATGTGAATGTGCCAGGAATTGCCGAGAGAAATGCACGATATTAAATTTAGGAATCAATGGATGTCGGCAAAGTGCCTAGTATTAGTATTCTATACTCTAATGATGTAGTCAATTCTCTTGCTACATACAAGGGCTTTGTGTGTGAAAGTCAGCCTCCCAAATGTTACAGAACCATTTCTTCGGAACATGGTGGCTGGCAGTTTGTACTTCTGGACCTAGGACCATGGTTTGGAGACCCTGTACATGCAGCAATGACCACTCTGGTTGGCTGTGAGTTGACTGTCATACCCATCTGTCTTGGAATTTCGTTTATCCAAATGTAGGGTGGAATCTCTTTATGGTGCACTAGGCTGATTGTCATCTGTAACTAGGTATTTGTGAGCCCATTAGAGGGCCTGCCATGCTTCAAAATTAGCATTCGCTGGAGTCATCTGTCTGTCTATATCTATTTATTTATGTACTCATGTTCAACTTTATCTATTTATTTAAATCAAATTAAGTTGGCAAGGCACTTTACAATTCATAATCTACTTTTAGTATCCAAAAAGTACTGCGCATCTATGCACCTGTGAACTTCCTTGCCCTGTTGGTGCCATTCTCTTGGAACAGGTATTAAGTGGAACATTTTACTCGTGACTCATGGCATTTTAATTAGCAGATAAGAACAGGATGGTATCCCCGCCTGCTAACTTTACTTCTTATTATTATTTTAAATCATGGTTAGTGTAATGTTAACAAAGCTAACGTATGCTTAAGATTCATAACCTTTAGTTTGATTAAGGCTCGACAGAATTTTCTCATTAAACCCATGCCAAAAAGGACGGGTGTAGGTCTATCTAGTAAGGCACAATTAGGCCTGAAAAAACATGAGCTGTGCAATCTGAAAACTACTTTGCCATGTTGCTTACTTGAAGATAATGTGCTGGTTTGTCTTTTCAGAAGGGATTGAATTTCATGAAAAAGCAGCAGGTGCATTCAACCCAGTGTAAGCGTACTTTTAAGTTTCCTATTGTACTGGAAAGACATGAATAAGTGGCTTTAAAGTTCTCTTAGAAACAGAAGAGGGCATGCATCATGCAATGTATCATTGTGGCTAGTTCACAAACAAATTGAGAATACAACACACCATCTGCCTGTTAGATCAAAAGTGGGGAGACAATAGAATGAATACAGAAGCAGCCTTAATTTCTAACAGCATTTGCAGAAAGTATAGCTTCGGAAATGCTCTGCCCCATCATCTGACTCCCCTAATGTATACAAATGTAAGAACCCTGTATTCTACAAATTTGCACAGAGTATACAACTCCAGAGTTACAGCTCTAATGTACAAGGCTGAAACCGAACCAGAAATGCATACAGCAGGAAACCTGCGGAACATGCAGCCAAATTTCAGATCAAACAGTACAGGATGGAGTGAAAGCTGAAAGCAAAAGCATTCAGTTGCTCCTATCTACTCAATTCATTCATCAGCTATGATAAACCTTTGTAGAAGTGCATACTTGTTGCTAAGTGGACCCTTCAAAAACCATTTACAGTCATAACCTTAAGGTTAGCCATATCCTGAATATAGCCCAAACTGTAATAATCTCTACCCAGATATTGAATTCGTACAGATTTTCAGGAGTCGTTTGAATGAAAACACTAAATTGTCATTCTTCATAAACAAAACATTCCCAGTGAACAAGAACACAACATTGAAAAGGTTCTGCAAAAGGAAGTGAAAGGATCTGATCTACAATGGAGACTAACAAGGAACAAAGAAAGGTGAAATATTTATCAGGGAGAGTTTACCTCACCATATGAGAACTGGTCAAGTCAAAATAACGTTTCGAGACACTTCTCCCACCTCATACAAGCTCCAAGGCATCATAAAACGTTGAAACCCGCCTTCGAAATAATGGCTCTAGCCGGAATGAGTGAATCCCACTCAGGCATTTTTTAGCTTCGTACATCTCATTCCATGCTTGTACAATCTCATCAATTTGAAATCCTAAACCTGCATTTTGGATGTTGATTTTGATCAGATACCACTGTCTGCATGTTAAGAACTATTTGTAGTCAATTCAAAATTTCTGCATGGTAATCACCTTCCAGTGTATTATCGTTTGAGATGTGGTTCTTAGTCAGGACTGCTATATCAGTTGGAGAAGCTCCAGCAAGCTCAAACTTCTCAAGCGCAACTTCCAAACATTCTTGCCAGACTGGTAGACCCAATTTGAATTCCATATTTGATCGCTCATAGAGTATGGTTCCCCATAGAAGATTCATCTGGGATCTCACATTCCTAACCTGCTCAGCTTCTTCCTCGGGTGATATATCTTTAAATAGACCATCCAAGTCCTTTTTTGGCTTCTCAGTTTTAACCTTCATTCTGGAAAATTCACGTTGTGCTTCGAATGCCCCCCACATTTCCATGCCCCTTTCCATGCTGTCCTCCGCACTGTTGTAGAGTTGTACAACATTTAGAGAAGGCCAAGTTTGCATCCCAGCATTATTGCCAATTGCATAATACCATGAAAGTTTTGCCTGCTCAAACTGCTGCCGGGCTAGAGCCAGGTGACCTTCGTAGAAGTCAGGTTTGAGTCTCAATGCTTCTTCATACTTCTTTCCTGCTTTTGTATATTCTTTTTGTGCCCAATCATAACCACTTTTGATCTTTTCAAGTACTGACTCTTTAGAAGTATCCTTTGCAAAGTAAATCTTCTTCCTAGCCCTGGACATGTGAACATTTCCCCAGTTGAACAATGCTAAAGCTGCCATCTCTTGAAATTCCCTTGCTGCCATGTCAAAGAGTCTTTGTGCTTCTTCACTTGTAACTGCCTCCTCTATAGCCTCAGAATAGACTTTCATGCCAAGTTCGTGAAGACCCAAATATGAATTAGAGTCAAGCCCCACATGGTTCTTGAACAACTTAGCAAATTCTACTATCCATTCATCAATATAATGAGACCCATTTTGTGTTCCCCTTTTTATTACCCTGTCCCGATTCTCGGTGGCATTTCGTTTCATGTCCAGCTCGTGCAACTCCTCATCCTTCAGTCCTCTGAAGATTGGATCCTGCCGAGGATCGACTCCAGCTAGATATAGCCTGAAAAAGCCATGAGATTCTGCAGATACTTCAGGCCATCTCAGGTCTTCATCAGTGGTTATTGTAACCAGATCACCCTCTTGGTCCCTGTACTTAATAAGAACCTCACCCAAGTCAGGAAATCGATCCTGGATAACTTCCCTTAGTTGCAGGAGGGTGCAATTAAGAGGTAAATGAGCCCATCTTATGTCCTCTCCAAGCACCAATTTTACATTCTTCTTAGGTTCTTCATTTTTACTGATCCTCTCCTTTACAACCATCTTAGGCTCAGTCCTGTTCTCTTCAGTTGGGCCATCAACCTTCTTTTCAACTTCATCCTCAACCTTCCTCTCATCCAGCTTTCTGCTCTTCTTCTTTTTCATTTTCTCTTTTATAGCTTTAGGCACAATCGAGGCACCACGAGGTTCAACGTATTCTGGAGGTAGCTCAATCACTGAATCATTTACTCTTAGTCCCTTCATCTCCAATGCCTTTGTCACCCGTTCTGAAATCTCTAATGCAGTGAGATTCTTTGGCTCTATTGTTAAAACCATACTAGCATCTCTGAGAGCCAAATCCAGCTTATTTAAAGTCTCATAACACCTTGCCCTCTTTAACAATGCTTTATTATAATTTGGCGTGACCTCTAGTGCCAAATTACACTCGTGGACTGCCCTTGGGTATTCACTTAAACCCATCTGCATATAGCAAGCAGCCATATTGCTCCTTAGCTGGGATACATCTATATGATTCCTAGGAAGCAATTTGATGGCTTTCTCGTACTTCAGCAGAGCACCTTCATGGTCCCTCTTCTGAAACATCTTGTTCCCTTCCTCTTTCAACTCTCGAGACATGGAAATGAAAGCTTCTGTGTCGCCATCGTTTGCTTTGGGACCATTATTCCCAACTCTATTTTGCTTCAAATTGCCACCAGTCAATTGTCCACCTGCCTGCTCACTATTCTCTCCACTTTGCCTCCCCATCTTGAATCCAATAATCAAAAGTACAAGAAGAACACAATAAATAACCATCCAATTCTATTCCAGCCAATGCCTAGAACTCCCAATTTTTTCCCACACAGGCGACAATTAAACAGCAGGACTCCAAAGCACCAGTTTTTGGGTATTTACTCTATATAACTCAAATCCTTTACAAGCCTCCAAAGGAAAGGCACAACAAAAAAACCCCCATGCAAAAGCAGGTCAAAATCATGTTCTCGTCCAAAAATATCCCATGAACTAAAAATCCACGTAAGATGTCCAATTCTCTGCAAACCCACCCACAAAAATCCTAACTTTCTCCTTTAAATCTCAATGGGTTGGTTCTTCCCTGGCGCACCAGAATTAAACAACAACAAAACCTCAATCCCAAATTTAAACGGCTGCACCAAAATTATAAACCAAAAAAAAAACAGAAGAAAAAGAGATAAATCACGAAGAAAAGCAACAAACTTTTTTTCTCCCTCTCTAAATTGGGACTTGTTATTGGTTGCCCACACACACATATATATATATATATATAAACAAATCCCAATTGAGAGAGGAAATAAACAATCCTCCTACTTCAGCTAAAGGTTGTGACCCAGAAGATATATATAGGCTTTACAGGACCAAAGGTAGCATTTTTGTCCGAAATCTTGCAAGAACTCCCTTAAAGGGGGTTTGCACCAGGAAGAAAGCGAGAGACAAGTTTGCCAGAAAATAACAAGACACGGAAGGAAGAAAACCGACCAATGTTCTCGGCTTTCCTGCAATGTCTCGAAGATTTTTGCCGCTTTAACGTTAATTTTTGAAGCTCTTCCTCAATATAAACGATGATGATGGGACCCAGATTTACGTGAATTCCATGCAGAAGGCCTCACGGCTGCAACCCTCTCTCTCTCTCTCTCTCTCTCCTGTTTTTATTTATTTATTTATCTATTATATTTGTTTGGGTGCAATGCAACTGTAAACAGACGTGTTATTTAACACTTTGATTCGGTTATGCAGGACCTTCGGCTGCTTCTTTCTCGGTGTTGTACTTTAATTAATTAAATTAATTGGACGTTCGCACGTTCGCTGTGTGGATTAAATCACGTTTATTTAGACTGACTATGTAATCTTTTTTTTTTTCAACAGGAAAACTAATAATCATTTTCTTGAATTAAAAGAAAATTTTAGTTAATCGTGCTGTTGGGTTTCATTGAAATTAAACTTCATATAAATTTATTTAAATTTAATAATAATTAAATTATAAATTTTTATTATAAGACGTGAAACGTCACAAATATTTTTACCATACTTTTTTATGATAAAAAAATTTAAATTAACAAAATGAATAATCTGGGGAACTTTATATTATTAACACGAATCTTTGTGGGATTTCAAAATGCCACTTTCTATTCTCTTCTCAAAAAAAAAAAAAAAAAAAAAAACACTCTCTCTCTTTTTGGACAATGAGGGTGGATTTGTGGGTCTGAAAGCCCAAAGGTTTGCTCTTCTTTTTCACTCCAGCCCAATTGATATGGGCCGGAAAGCATAGCGGCCCATGCAAGAGTCGAATGCATCCAAAGACGTGGCAGAATCTTATTTGTCAATCAACGTGGAGGACCGACGCCCTAGGAGGAGTAAGCAAAGTACTCACGATCCCGAAGAAGCTCTGCTTCTTTGTTCTTCACGCGACAACCCTCAATATTTCTTTTTTTTTTCTTCTTTTTTTTTCTTTAATTCTTCTATTTCATAAAACAGAGAGAACCCCACGTAAAAAGAAGAAGGAAAGATGAAGCCTTTGTGGTTTTTTCTGGTTTTCTTCACCGTCTGGAACAAGGTTTTAGGTGATCAGATCTTTGCAGCTCATGTAGGTAAGGCCTTGATCTCACTTTCATCATCAAGTTCGTTGCTCTGTTGTTATATTAGATGGGTGTGATACGAGATCTTTTTGGGACTTAGAATGGTGAGGATGGTGTTTTGTGTGTTGGATTGGCATCCATGGGAGCTTAATTTGGATGATATGGCAACAGTTTTGCTGTGGGTCAATGTCCAAAATTTGTTTGGTGATATGTGCTATACCAAGCATTCGATATTAATTTAAATTTCAATACTTGTGGAGCTTTATCAAGTCCTCAGGTTTGGGGTTTAATGGCTAAGCAGACGAAACTGATACGATACGGACAACGTCTGTTTAATTTGCACATACTGTTTTGCAACAAGTGCTTTGCAATGTTTTTGTTCAGCCTTTAGTATGAGGAATTATTTGCCTTGGCCCAAAGTTAATATTTTGCCTAGATTTTTCGTGTTAAGTTATTGTATTGTAAACACTTTATTCACTATCTGACTCCTTTGGCTTTTTTTTCTTTTCAAATAACAGGAGGTACATTCAGTCGCAGCTCTCGTGAACCAAAGTATAAGATTGAATTCCATCCAGAAGACTCACCTTATCATCCCGTGAGTAAGCTATGCACTTTTACATCTGTTTGCTCCCCTAGTTACATATAATAAAGATGAATGACTGTGCACCATTCTTGTTGTTAAAATAATATCATTTCTCACCACTGGTATGGTGAGTTTCATGCTGTACTGCAGGTCCTTAGATAGCTTAATAAGGCCAACATTGCTGGGAACCTGGGCTCCAAAACACTATTGCTTTATCATTGTTGCTAGAAAAGTTTCCAGTATAGGTCTTGTCAGATGAGGAGTGATGTTGAACAGTTGTGTCAAAGAAATAGAAATTCGTTTGAATGCAGTGCATTGATGCCAAGATATTTGCAGGATGATGACCAGGAGTCTGTTGTGATGCCCAACAAGAATGGAGAGAAGTTTTTATGTTTCTTGCCTAAAGTGGAGAGAGCCAAGAGTGGGAAGCCGGTCCATCGGTTGAATATGAGCAGCATGATTGTGGAAACTGAGAAGCGGGTTAAAGTGAAAACACCAGACGAGCTACTTGAAGTATTGAAGGACCAATGCTTTGTCAGGGTTGGTATCTGTCAGTTGAAATAGACTTGGAGTTGTCCTTGGTTAAGACAACAATTTCACATCTAATCAATTAACTTATTATACCAGTAATTTTTTGTGCAGCAAGAGGGTTGGTGGTCTTATGAATTCTGCTATCAGAACAGGTTAAGGCAACTGCATTTGGAAGATGAAAAGGTAACCACTTAAGCATGTGTGAATAGCTTTTACATTCAGTGCTTCCATTACAATTTTAATGTTTCATTTGCTGCCTAAGAGGAAGTATGCTAATTTTAGTGGAATGAAAAGCAATGATAAGATATGCTTTATGTTTAAATTAACTGGAGGTCATATATGCTCATTGTCTCATTGTACTCGGCAATATGAATGGAAACTTTTATCAGTAGTAGCATAACATGAACAGAAACTTGTTATTATCATATGATGAATGTTTGTTTTCATTTCCAATTTCCCTCATTACAAAGACATGTATCAGTAGTAGCATTTATTTTTAATACTTTTCTTATGTATGTCTGCATAGGGAGGCATGCGCATCTATATGTGTCTGAATATTGAGACTTGAAGTTTCTTACAAGCTAGGGAAATTCTCGTACAGGTAGTTCAGGAATTTGTTTTGGGTGTCTACGATGAAGAGGCTACAGCTGCATTTAATCAGAATCTTTCTGACATTTCTACATTAAAAGACCCTCGCTCTAAAGATGCATCTCAAAGGTATGATTTTTTGATAGTCTTTAGAATAAACTTCATCTTCTGGGAAAGAAAAGCAAAAACAAGGTTGTTAATCATATCTACTTTACCTCTGCAGGTATCATGCTCATCAATATACTAAGGGAACCATCTGTGATCTTACTAATCAACCCCGAGAAACTGAGGTATAGCCTAAAGACATCACTTTTGCAGACAGTGAATTTTTCCATTTTCTGTTGTCCCATACTCATTTTGTGTCTACTACTGTTCATGACTCCATGTGTTAATGCCCAGGCAAGGTTTGTGTGCTCGGAGCCCAGAGCTATGATTAGTTCTATCACAGAGTTATCCACTTGCAAATATGCAATTACAATACAGTGTCCAATGCTTTGCAAACACCCGTAAGTCTCTCTCCCTCACCCTCTAACTCCCTGCGAGATAAAATGCAGAAATGCTAGATCAAACGCGATGAATTATTTCAATTTCTCAGGATGTAGGTTCTTAGCTTGATTATTCTAGGCATACGATGGTTCTGCGTTGAAAGCAGCTCAACCAATCTTTTAACATGATGAAAAATGCACATAATGAATTATAGGAACAGGTCTTCATCCACTCTGTTTTCCTGTGTGATTTCATTGCTTCCAATATGGCATTGCCGAGAACTCTGATTCTTTTGCACATTGTACATAACACAATGTTTTACGTACATTGATGACCGTTCAGACTGTTTGATCCTAAGATCTTGATGTTAAATTGTTTTCACTAAAAATTCTATTTATGTGATTGCTTGCTTCAAACAAGTGGAACAGGTAAGAGAAAAAACAATTAAATAATCTCATGAAAGCAATTTTACCACCATTAAATGGTTTGCATCAATGTTTGCTTGCTGATACTAGTAATGCATTGCCATCTAATTTTGACCTTTCAGACTGTTCCACGAAGAGAGACCAGTGTGGCAAACCATTAACTGCAATGTTCTTCGCAAGGATAACAAGGAAACAAAGGTGGGGAAAGACAAGGCTGAAGATAAGCAAATTATTATGGCGACTGAGACCGAGCATCCATCCAGTGAGGATTCAGATGAATAAGCAAGGCATCATGTAGAAATCTTTTCTAATCCCCATCAAGTGAGGGTATGTATCCGCGTAAATATAGAAGTGCGAGCGAGGTTCAGCGCATAGCTCTCATGTGGTTTGGCGGGGTGCTTTTTTTTTTTTTAACTCCTCTCCCAGATACCCATACACCAAAATACTGTCAATATACCGTATTTATGAGGATTTGGCTGCTCAAATTAATGGAGAGCATATGCACATGTCATTAACATAAAGCTCTTTGTTCCTAAAACATGGTCCATTTCTGATCAGTAAATGTGTTTGGTGGGGTTAAAGGGGCTCTTAGACCACTCTCCACACAAGTGAGATTTATCCTTATTATTTTAGAGATTCACAAATTTTAGAGATTTATCTTCACCTAACATGAAGATTAGATTGTAAGTCCATTGCACATAATTTTCTCAAGTTAGGCACATGAACTCAATGAGAGATAGAAAGAAGAGATTTCCCATACGTAATGCTGTATAATAAAGTTTAGTTCTGTAGTAATCTTAGGCTTTGGTCCCTAAACGTTCCACTCCCTTTCTTTTTCCCTTTACCTTTATCAACATCTATGCACGCCTAACGTTTAGCCGGCTTCTTTTTATTGCGAAGATGAAGCCTTTTCACTGCCAACTGCTGAATCCAACAAAGCCAAGTACTCGTTTATGGCTTCGCCTTCTTTTGTCACTTCGATATCATAGTCTGACAAGGCATCTCTGTTTGCTATTTCTTTTGCGATTTCACCCTCCATCTCCACATCCCGCTCCTCAGTTGTTCTGGCAGATGGACCTTCCATGTTCTCGTTGTTGTTCAAGTCATCTGCAGTCATTTCCTCCGGGGCGGCAATGTTAGGTACTTCATCAGGGATAATTGGATGGCCATTTTCATCAGTAACCGTGGGATCTGGGATTGGTTGTGCAAGCAGTTGATTCATCACTTGCTCTGTAGAGCCACCAGAGCGAACAGCTTCGACCACTGCCATAGGCAGGTAGAAGAAAGTTATTGACTACTAGACAAACTGAAACATACAGAATTAGTTCAACCAAGAAATGTGGCTGTTTAATTGTCACCCCTTGATCTTTCAAATCCCATAGATACAAGTTGTTCGACTTTTGCATCTTCTGCACGTTGCTGTCTTTTCCTTTTTCTGGATTCTATATAATGCTGCAGACACGCAAATTTGGCAGGTCAGCAATGGTACAATCTTAAAATGAAAAACAAACCATAATACGTCAAAAAATTTAAGCAACCTGGATGGCATTATTACTCTCTGGATTTGTCAAATCATCCAATGCCTTCTGAGTATCATTTTCATTCCTTCGAAGAGCTTCAGCAGCAAGCTCCTTATCAAACCTGCCAAATTGGCTGGATTAGGTATTGCAGTGATGCTTATGGCATGCAACAAAAGAGGAATGCATCATTTGCAGGTGTTGTCCTTTAGTGCAATAAGTTTTAATGCCTACTTCGAAACAAAAAACAAAAACAAAAACAAAAAATGAAAAGTACTATGTGCTCTAGAAATGCTACAACTTCCTCAGAGGTGCATTGGTAAAAATGACATGGCAACGTCTATTTACCCTATAGAGACCAACTCCTCCACTCTCTGAAGGTCTACAGCTTTCTTTAAGGGTGTTACTCCATATCGTTTTTGCTCCCTGCAAATTTGTAAGACAAATTAAGACCAACAAGCAGGAATAAAAAACACAATTTCAGGTTTCAACACAGGTCATACATAATTTCATTTCTTCGACGAATGTCATCCTCCTGCTTCTGTGCTCTCTTGGCCTTCTCCTCAACAAGAAGCTCAACAGCTCTTTCCACATCTTGATTGTTCATCCTCAACGCCCTCTTTGCATCTCGGTCCTTAAAGCCCATGTTCATGACAAGAGATAGGGCCTCATCTGATACTTGCAGCTGGAGATTTATCGAACAGCAACTCAAATGAGAATGGATATTACGGCAGATGGACAGAGCAAGTGAGAGAGAGAGAATACATATCTAACCTGCAAAAATTTTGTTTGGGCAGAGGTCAGGATCCTCTTGGATTTATCGAACTGGCCATTGTGATAAGCCACAACCCCTTCCAAAAGCTCCAGTCTCAAGTATCTTTAGAATAGAGTAAGCCTATTTAGTTTGAAACTGGCAACCATTGCCACCTCACTGTAGCAACAGATACACATGCTGAAAAATCAAAATACTCACAATGCAAGCTCCGAAGAGGAGCCCACTTGAAGGAGTCTGAAACGCAAGGAGTCCTTTCCATGAGCACGCTCAAGTCCATCTCTAGCCTTTTCAAGGCGTAATCCTGCCACTGAGAGCCAGGCAATGTCCCGAAGCATAAAGTAGCACCAAACCATGTCTATTTGTAGTATTGGAAAATTGTCAACAAGCTGGAAACAACCAAAACCTTGTAAGAAAAAGAAACTCTGAAGAAAGAAAACATGCCTGATATTAACCATCCAAATTAAGCAAAAGAATGGGTTACTCACTTCAATGGCCTTCTGATTGCAGAGGGAAAAAGCCTCCTGAAAGAGAAAGTAAACATATGTTGTGAGCACACAGAAGCCATAAGCTGTGAAGTGAAAGAAGTCAACCGATACACCAGCAGACGCACAATAGATATGATCAAAGGAGAAAATTATTTAGCCAAAATAACAAAGTGAAGAAATACACTTTTATTGAATCTGGTCCATCAAAATCAGAATCAAATTAAATCTTAAAAACTGCATGAGAGCATCCTCAAAATAAATGATTAGAACAAATGCACGAGCAATTTACCTCTCCCATGGTCAGAACTTCTAATGCATCTTTGAACATTTGCTTTCTTATTAGCCATTTTCCATTTGCATGAAGCATCAAAGCCATCATTATTGCCCTACCAAAAATCGGTTAAATCTTGTTTCCATGTATAATAGGACAAACTTGCTTTTAAAACCCTAGGAGATAACATATCTAGCAAAAACCAAGTAGACATGACAAGATTCATCTCATAAAGCATCATACTGTCGATCAGTCTCTGAAAAGTTAACTTTTGTTCCATTTTGATCTTCAAGCTCTATATCGAAGTCCTCAACTGGTAATGACCCATCCACATGTCTCTTAGACAATGCAGTCACAGCTGCCCTGCAAAGTTAAAAAAGATATTAAGAAAAACAACAGATGAATGAGCACAAGCAGACAATTGCACAAAAATCTGAACATGATGAAAATATTCACATGCAGATGATGTTTATATATTAAATAGGTTAGCCTTCGCTGATGGTCATAATTGAAGATGAGAGGGAGAGGGGGGTGGGTGAATAGGAGTCTTAACTCATGTGTAAGACAGATATCCTCAAACATATCAGACTTATAATCTGATAAACCAACCACATAAAATAAATAAAAAGTTTGTAAGAGACCCAGGTAAAAACAAAATAATCTCTTCAGTTGAGCAAGTCTAGACTTGTGATATTCCACCTGTTGCTATTACAAATGAATCACACAAAGCTCCAGATCTCTAGGAGGTATAAACTAAGTGACGATATCTTTTCTTTCTCCAAAAGTACCCATAACGAATCTCAGCTCTTAAGTTTCTTACCCCCACTTTCATTTAGCATCACCACTTTTTTATCATTGCACCATTCAGGGCTTTGTTGCTATTGCAAAATAACAAGGCTTTTTTAACAGAACAAAAATCACGTTCAAATTGTATCATATACTTTACAAAAAGAAAAAGATGCCCCTGGAAAGAAGTTTTACCGTTCCATGTATTAAATGACTGCCAATTATTTGAATTATTAATTGATTTGTCATATGGATGGTTCTATGAAAAGCAAAAGGCAAAAGGCTTGAGGCAAATAGATAAGATTTGTACAATCAAATGTAGCACTTTAAGACCAATGAAAATCTACAACAATTTTTCAGGAATCTACATTCTTAGTAGACATGGATCACAAGGCAACTATCACTCAAGTTAGTTAACCACATGCACATTTTAGTCAATGTTAATGTAGTAGATATACCAAGTCATCGCTGCAAACCCCAAGATTCTATTACAGTTAGGGATGAACAAAAATCTAGAACTATGATACAAAATTATCTTGATTCATTTCCCCGGGAGGAATTGCCAAATCATATCGTCTGCTCGCGAATCCTCTATCTCAATACCGAACCCAAAAAAACAAGTTATGATAACACAAATACCATGCGAGTTACACCACTCCAAAGACTTTGATTTTTTACCATCTGAACTCAAAGCAGAAGCTCAGCGCAAAAGAACATTGATGATCATAGTCCCATGGGAGACGGAGACAGGCAGATAGAAACTCATAAGGTCAATGATTACAAGAAATTCAACAAGCAAAAAGCAGCAGTTCTTGAGAAACACAAAAAAGATTCAACTTTTCCACTAAACTGAATGGATTAAATCAATTGCAATGCATAATTCCAACAAAAAGACCCAAACAAAAAACAGAAATCACACAGACAAAATCCAAAAAAAAGATCAACAAAGATTGCAAGAAAATTAGAAAAGAACCAAAAAAAAAAAAAAAGACGAAAGAAACTAACTTGATTCTTGCAAGTCTACTATTGCGTTCCTCATCAGCCATCAACTCTTCCTTCAAAGACTTGCCCTCATCAACAGCAACGCGAGTAGCAAGAATCTTGGAGTTCTTTTTGACACCCAATTGGGCAAGCTTTTCACTTCCATCACCATCTCTCAAGACCTTGCCAGCGCATATCAAATTGATAGACTCAGTACCCATGTTTGATCGTTTTGCAACCTCTTCTCTCAACATGGGTAGAGTCCAATTCTCCAATTCCACTTCAAGAACGCCAGCCCATGTCCCTGCTATCTTCAGTTTCGCCATTAAAGCCACTGAATTGAATTTTCAGAAAGCAATGATCAGTACTTTGGGATCGGGGTTTATATAAAGAGCACACATTTATTCAGACACATTAATAATACGATAATATTAAAATAATTTTTTTATTTTTAATTTTTTTATTTATGTTAATTAAAAATATATAATTAATTGATTTTTTTTATTTATTATATATCCATTTAATTATGTCTACTTAGTTTGTTTATTTATATAATAATTATTATAGTGATTAACGAGGAACTTTCCTTTGATTTGATTAATAATTTTAAGACTATTAATTAATATTAATAATCTATTACTTGCCCTGCGATTTCCTTGCGCACTTCGGTTTACGTTTTATTGCACTTGGCTGGATCTTTTTGCCTTTCGGTGAAGAACTATACACAGACGTAAGCCATAGTAAAATAATTAAATAATTTTATATTAAAATATTAATAACATTTTATATTATATCAATTATATTTTATATAATATAAAATAATTTATGTACAATATAAAATTATTTTACGTTTATAAAATTTACGTCGTAAAAAAAATCTTATCAATTTGTCTTGGTCTTTGCAGAAAGCATACGGACAATGCGCCGAAGTTGTCGTCTGTTTTTATTATTATTTTTATTTATTTATTTTATATATATAATGCTTTATTCTTTCCTTTCTTTTTTTTTTTATTGACAATTTTTTGGTTGTTTACTTATTTATTGTTGTTATTAACTATTGGGCCACTAAAGTCCTCTCTTGGCCCTTCGGTAAAGTCGTCTTGACTCTTCAGTCCTTCAATGAATATCCAAAGAAAAGATAATGCTGTGATTTGTGATTCTTAGTAGAAGTTTGCTGCAAATCATTCTTTGATAAATATTTCAACAATGAATTGAGCTGTGCATCTTATAGTTAAATTTTATTTTATTTTTTTTTTAAGAATACTCATACAAATTTTTAGCAAGTGGGTTAAAGTGCATATCATGTGAAAATTGGTGATAAAGAGTTGATAATAAATTAATGTTAAATGGGATCAAAATCAAAATGCACTATTTGATATTGTAACAATAACTTTTATCATAAGTAGAAAACATTTTATTTGAATAAATATTTTGGTTTAAAAAGAATAAAGAGAAAATAACGAGTCAAAAATTAATGGGTGCTCAAAACATGTTTTTATTAGGAGGTTTATTGGTGGTAAGTAAAATAATAAAATTAATTTTTTTAAAAATTTTATAAGTTAGCATTAAAATTTAAAATTTTAAAAATAAAAATAAAAATTTATAATTATTAGATCACAAGTTTATAAAAAATGGCATGAAACGAATATAAAGGTGGTGGGCTCTATGAGCCCAAGACCATTGGGTTTGACATTTTGGGCCACTGGTCCAGATTGACGATGTTTTTGTCCGGTGCTTATAATATATTTTAGATGTTTGTTAATTTTATTCTTAAAAGATGTGGATATAATAGAATTTTTTTTTTAAAAAAATAAAATTATTAAATAATTAATTAAAATAAAATTATTATTATTATTATTAATTGATTAATTTATAAATTTTTTTAAAAAATATTACTTTTTTACAAATAACTAATTAAAAAATCATAATATTATTTAAATTTAATTTTTTATATAATTTATACAATTTAAATAATAATATTTTAAAATTTAAAACAACTAAATTAAATTAAAAAATATTTAATTTAAATAACCACTTAAATTAATTTTAATTTTTTTATGTAATTGACCTAATTTAAATAATAAATTACTCTAAATTTAAAAAAAAATCAAATATATCAAATTTAAATAAAACTATTTAATTTAAATAAAATTTAATATTATTTAAATTTAAAGTCTTTTATATAATTTAAATAACACATTGTTTAAAATTTAAAAATAAATAAAAAAGAGTTATATTCAAATAAATTATATTGTTATTGAAATTTTAAACTTTTTAAGTAATTTTTGTAATTTAAGAAATAAATTATTTTAATAAAATAAAATAAATTATATTTAAAAATAATTAATTTAAATAATTACTTAAAATATATTAATTAATTAAATTTTTTTAAAATTAAATTAAAAATTCTCTATATTTCTGGTAATACACGCAATGTAAGTGCCGATGTTAAAAGAACAACCATTTCGTCTTGTCTTATTGCTTGTAGTCTTAATGCTTTGATCATTACGATGCTGTTTTCTTCTTAATCATTTTCGTTTTTTTTTTCTTTTTTCGCTCCATTGTTTTGATTCACACTATGATTGTAAAAAATGCGATGCCCCCATTTAAATAAAAAATTTAAAAAATTAAAAAAAAAAAACAAAAAAAAGGCTTTATCGGGTGAAAACCAATTTTACAGTCCTCATTTTCAACCGTCCTACGCGCTAGATTCCAGGTGGTAAAAAATTGAAGTAAATATTAAAGTAATTAAAAAACAAAAAAAGAAAAGAAAATGGAAATGATTTTGTTGGTCATGGACAGGATCACCACGTGTCCTCTCTTAATTGGATTAGAGCAATATGACGTGGTGTTCCCGTCCCATGCAAAAATTTCTCGGTGTCGGAGATGAGCGCACCCCCCCACTTCACTGTTTGCTCTATGGAAGCTACCGGCGTCTCCTCCGGCTCCGCCACCGTAAAATCCCCCAAAACCACCAAAAAACGGAAAGCAAAAGTTACCCACAACCACCAGAATGAGCAATTCATTGCCGTCGTCTCCTCTGCCGTCTCCGCCGTCCACTCTTTCCTCGCTCAAAACGACCTCTTCCTCCTTCCTTCCCAGACGCTCTCTCTACACTCCCTCCTCTCTTCACTCCCTTTACCTCACGCTACTCCGCCACCGCCACCGCCACCCTTATCTCTCTTCCACCGCATCCTCTCCTCCGCCTCCTCTGACTTCGACCCTCGCTGGTCCGACTTCTTCCGCATGTCAAAGCCCACATTTTCCCAACTCCTCTCCCTCCTCTCCCCTTCACTGCTCGCCTCCCTGCCCTCCTCTATTTCCCCTGACTCCGCCCTCGCCGCCACCCTCTTCCGCCTCTCCCACGGCGCCTCCTACGCTTTCGCAGCACGCGCGTTCGGCCTCGACTCTTCTGACGCCGCCTGCCTCTGTTTCTACGCCGTCTGTAAAGCCGTGAATGAAAATTTCGGGAACTTGTTCGAGTTAAGGAGAGATTGGGAGCGAATCGTGGTGGGTTTTGGGTGGATTTCGCTGCCGAATTGTTGTGGGGTTCTGGGGCTTGGGAAATTTGGGCTTGACAGTGAGGCGTTAGGGAAAAAAGGGTCTTTGTTGGTTCAAGCGTTGGTGGATTCTGAAGGTAGGTTCTTGGATATCTCTGCTGGCTGGCCTTCTTCGATGAAGCCCGAATCGATTTTCAAGCAAAGTAGGCTTTACACGGACATGGAGGAAGCCAGGGAGGGCTTGGATGGGCCCTGTTACCAGCTCGGCAATGGCAATTCGATTCCTCAATACATTTTGGGTGATTCCTATTTCCCTCTGTTGCCTTGGCTGCTAACTCCTTACATTAAAGACAATGAGTTCAGTTTTAGTTCTGCGGAGAAGCAGTTTAACGTTGCGCATAGAAGAGCTGTAGCATTGGTTAATACAGCGTTTGGAAGGGTTAAGGCTCGTTGGCAGCTTCTAGCGAGAAAGTGGAGAGAGGAATCCGCTGAGTTCTTTCCTTTTGTTATTGTTATGGGTTGTTTGCTGCATAATTTCCTGATCAACTGTAGCGAGCCTTTGCCGGAGGAGAGTGTCGGCAGCTTCCAGGAGGAGCAGCTGCCGGTTTGGAGAGGAGAGGCAGATGAGAAGGGGCGTAGGTTCAGAGATGTGCTTGCTCAGCACTTGAATCGGGTAAGCATTAGAAGATTGAATGGATGATGTAATTGAATCGCACTATGTTGTTCCATTCTGCAGTTTTTTCTTACTTCCCTGTAACTAAACGAGACTGAATTCCTAGAAATGGCAGTGACTGATATTTTGGATATTTTACAATCTTTGCGTTTGCTTTATTGTATACAGATGTCCCAAACATAATCGGTTCTGACCACTTGTGTTCAGTCCCGGCGCATTCACTGTGGATTTACTTTGGTACAGGATCTCAGTGGTTTACCAAATTGGCATTTATGCCATAGTCGATATACGGATCCATGGTAATTTTAGAGGAGCAGTAAATGATGTCGACAGTAACTTATATCCACATTTGGTAACCATTAGATTTCCCTGGATTAAGAAAGAAAGGGGGCTTGCTCTTAGGAGTTAAAGGGGCTTGGGACAGGCATTTTTAAGCCCCTGTTTGCGACCCTGCTTAGTTCTCATGCGCCAAGGGCAAAAGGCATGCCCCTGAGGTGCTGTAGGAAATTCAGTGTTGGGTACGACAAAGAACAAACACAAAGACAATTTTGCAATCCAGGTTGCTTCAGGAAATGGTGGGTGGGGGTTCAATAAGGGATTTTTTCTTTTTTTTATCCGGAGAATCATTCGCATCTTGAGTAGTGTATGGTGGAGGGAGAGATTCTTGTTATTGCTCCGTCTTGGTTAATTTTCAGATAGATCCCTTGGAAGCTTAACCCGATTATCTGCTACGATGCGATGGAGAAGGCTGTCCATTAGAGAAGAGGAGGATGACAGCCAGTGGTGACCCTTTTAGTTGATTGTCAACGAACAGAAAATGACCTGCCAGCTGCTGGACTATAATATCGACGAGCTAGGAAGAACAACGATATACATATTTTTTCTGCAAATGTAGCTTCGCTCTTGGGGTTTTTTTTTTTTTTTTAATTATTAAGATGTTTATTGAGTTATAAATTATACACTAAAAATATAGTTTTCTTATTTTTATAAATATAACACCACAGTTCCCTTCTCATATTAAAATCAGGATCTCTAGAAAAAGAATAAAGTACTAATTACTAAATTTATTTATTTTATTTTGTATTTTTGTGTCCTTACTCTCCTCCGTCGAGTTGGGTTAGGGGGTGCAGCGAGAAAAGGTTAGTGCAAGGCGCGGCGCCGAATGAGGAATCTCTCAAATTCTATCGTGTTGTCGAGTTGGGTTTTGGCAGTAAGCGTCTGCGCATGGATAGAATGAGGCCTAGTCTTTCGTGGAACTAGCAGCTCAATAAAGACGCTGTTTGCCGTCAAAAGCAGATGCGGCCAGCCCAACTGCTTCAAATAAAGCTGTTTGGATTGGGCTGGGCCGACCCAAATTAATTGTATTCTGGACCAACGGCAATCTAGACGTTAATTTCTAGCAGGAGAAAGACACAGGAGATGTCATTAACCACTGGGATTTTAAGTAGCAAAGTGACCTGAACTTTTAATTGCAGGTCTAAAGTTTGATCGCTTGTCCTACGGACAAAACGAAGATAAAAAAAAAAAAAAGTGCAGAAGACTGGAATGAACTAAAGCATACTCTCACGGTGTCATTACCTTTTCCCCAAAAGTCAACCTATTGAACTGTGCAGTACCCACACTTATATAACTCAAAATCTTCCTCTTCTTATCTGATGTGAGATGTGGGAGTCGGGTTGTACCTAACCGGTCCCTGTCCAGACATAACCCGTCCGTAATATTTTCCCCCACCGAATTCATCGACGTCCTCCCACCGAATTTATCAACGTCATCATCGGAATCGGGGTCTCCCTGCCTACTTCCCGTTGAAGCGCTGGGCGAGAAACAACCCGTCCCTATCCGGACATAACCCGTTTGTAATATTCTCTCCCACCGAATTCATTGACTTCCTCGTCGGAATCGAGGTCTCCCTGCCGAGGTTGGGTCGGCTCTGATACCACTTGTCACAGGATCATTACCTTCTCTCAAAAAATAACCTATTGGGATGTGTAGTACCTATACTTATATAATTCAGAATCTCTCTTTTCTTATCTGACGTGGGATGTGGGAGTCAGATTGTACGTAACCGTGTTTGTCCGTACATAACCCGTCCGTGACAATACGCCCCTATGGCCTTCTTAAACAGTTGAATCAGCAATCATCTGCCAATTACCTTTGGCCCACGCAAAGAATAAGACTTCAATCAAGGTTATTGTGTACAAATTTGACGATTGAATTTAATCATGCTTCAGGAACACCGCTGACTTTTCGACTCCTAAGCCGACATGGGTTTCACCTGCTTCCTTGGAGTAATGATCCACCTAACCAATTAGAAATGGGAATCATCAAAACTGTCTCTATCCTCCTCGTATAAAAAAAATGTGTCCCATCCCATCCAGTGGATGTAAAGACACTATTTCCAAGACTTGAACATCTGACCTTCAAGTTGCGATGGATGAGGTAAACCTTAGTCCCGCCCTTCTTCTAATCCTCCTGATATGAATGATTAAAATTATGGCAGGTCGTTTCCATTCAATATGCTTAAGCGCCTCTCTTTCTTTGTGGCCCCCCTGCAGCTTTAATGGCTGTAATACTGCCAAGAGCCATTGACATTATAATCTATCTGAACCAATGACCAGATTGGCAGATTTGGTAGGACTTCAACGCCCATAGAATAAATACCATCTTACAGGCTTCAAACTTCTTGATCCCTCAACTGCTTCATCTTATTAGCTATCAGTCCCAAAGTGCTTGCTAGTCTGGCTTCTCGATAGTTTAGTACCCATTTAAACCCAGGTTCTCTCTTTTGCCGTACTGTCCTAGATATTACAAACTATCCGAACTAACGCCAGTCATGGCAGGCTAATCTCAAAGACAAGTCATCTGAACCCGAGAGTTTGATTTTTTTCCATATATCCTCACGGTAAAATTCAAGAGATAAATCCTTCTTTAGCGATCTTAAGGGCTCACTCTCTCCACCTCGATACAATTGTAATCGAATGTACGAAAGCAGTTTTACATGGATCTGAGGCTCTCAAAACCAATTGTTAGACATAACCGCGGTTAAGTACCAAGCTTAACTTCCGTGTTTAGGGTTGCGTCGCTCTCAAGCTCAACTACCATCCAAACTTTCATCAGACAATGAGCCAACCACATTTACTTACTCTCTACTCCTCCTTATCTACATGTCTATCCTTCACCTCCGTCGTTCAACCCAAAAAACTTGAACGGTTAGAGTGGATTACGAACTAAACCCTATTTATAGAGTTTTATAAAACTAAATAAAGAACCAATTTGCAGTAATTATACATCATAGAGAGAATCATTGGAATCTGAAAGTGAGTTTTTAGATATTATTGACATAATTGAGATTTGAATAGATTACTGTAATTATGGTTAATATTATTGTGATTAGAAAATATAGAAGTTATTTAGGTAGGTAAGAGGTCTCTAATTTTGTTGTGATTACTCCCTATGTGGAAAGAAATCACATTAGTGTTACAATAATATCCAGCATTACTGTGATCACCGCGCGACATATGGAAAGAAATCCCAATAATATTACGGTATGGAAATGCCAGAAGACCCCCACCTCACATGCAAGCATATCTTATATAACATTAACTGCCTTGCACTTGTACGTCGCCGTGGACAAGTCGAAACTAGCCATGGACTGGTTCTCTTGGCTATCAAAAACCGGCCTTGAGCCCTCACTCGTCTACCAGTATAGCCTTGCTTTTGCTAATAATGAGCTCCAAGCAGAGGATTTAGCCTACTTCAACCATGAATTCCTCCAAAGTATGGGCATTTCAGTGGCCAAGCATAGGCTAGAAATACTCAAGCTCGCTAGAAAAGAGGATTGGGCAGGCTCAAGAGGCCTTTCCAAACTTATTTTGGCATTCAACAAAGCCAAGAAGACCATTGAGAAGCGCCTTGCTAAAATGGTTTTTCACCAGGATTCGCCGATTAAGTCTGTGCCGGATCCACTGCCGTGGAGAGAAGCATTTCCCGTGAAGTGCAAGAGCGAGAAAGGGCTCAGAGTGGAGAAGCCTCCAATCCTCAGAAGCAGAAGGCAGGCAAAATCAGGGCCTATGGACAGAGGGTTACAGAAGAAGTCGATGTCTACTGGTAGAAACTTGAAGCTTTCTGGGCCTCTGAATGGGAAAGTTCGTGAGTGTTTGATTTTAGATTACAGGAGCCCCAAGTTACATGGAACGGGAAAACTGCCGAAGTCCCTGGTCACAAGTAGTAGCCCCCAACTACCTAGTCCTTGGCACAATGCCCCCGCAAGCCCCAAGGTCTACGACGAGCAGAGCAAAGGAAGGACTGTGAAAGGGGATTACGATGATCATTCCCTCTGGGCTGCACTTTTTCAGGACATGAAACCCACTTGACATGGGTACTTTCTTGCTTCTTCTTTTGTCATTTCTTTTGGTTTGGAGAGACAAACATGAATGTTCCTTATTACCGCTTCTACCTCTGTATCATCTGAGTGACTATGTATGCCAAGATTCCCACATAACATACCATGTTTTGGCTTGTTAGTCCCAATGTTTTTTATTACTTTGAGAGAAAAGAAAAGGAAAAGTTGTGCTTGATATGTGCTGGCGCTGAAGCCAACCAAGAAATCCAAAATAGTGTGAAAAAAATAAAAATAATAAAAATATTGGCAAGGTGGGCTCTATCAAATGCTTATTACCAAGTCACAATACAGTGTTTAAAGCATAAATTACAACAGGCACGCTCCGTACCGATGTGCATTTCTGGAAATGTTAATTCCTGTAGTCAGTAAGCTCCCAATAGTCCAGTCTCAAAACTGCATCTACAAATCACAAAAGCCCGAAATTAATTTACTAGCTGGCAGTGAGTAGGCCAATTTTGCGAAAACGCATTAAATACTTCCCCACAACACTTGAATTCTTTATCCAACCCTGCAATCAATAGCAGTTGCTTTCATTCAGTACAGCTTAGCTCCGGGATTCTATGGTTTTGCAACCCCATCCCTTTTTTATAACTCTCTCAATGCATCCAACAGAAAAAATAAATGAACTGAAGTGTATGAGCTTCCCCGCAAGAATTCGCCTGCTGATGTCCAATGAATTTGCTAAATGACCCATAAAAGCGAAATACTTCTGAGTTCTATTGCATTTGAAAGTGTATATATATGTATCTTTTACAAGATTTGAATAGTGTTGAGGTGGAGATTGCTAGCAATATCTTTGTTTTTTTTTTTAAAAAAAAATTTATAGGGATTAAAGACGAAAACATAAACTTAAAACTAAGAGTCAATTTCAAACTCTAAACCGCCTTCCTTAGCCCATTATTGATGATCCCTCAAAATCTTGAATATCATGATTGTAACATCTGAAAAATATGTTGTCGTAGACTCGTGGGTGATGCGCTAAATGCACGGTCTGGATTCGCCAATCACAAAATAGACCTCCAAGATCCTATCACTTGCCCCGCCTCAGCAAACTTCATTTTTTGCTTTTTTGTTTTTTTTTGTGTCTTGATTATAATTTGGAAAGAACTTCCCAATTGATGTTTCCTAGGCCATGAATGGAATGATTTTTCAACAGTACAACAGGGAATCGGGTCGGTTATGGGGCCTATTCCCTTCCATTTGGAGGTGTAATCTCTATCCTCGAGTTTCCACTCCCTTTCATCAATTCCCGCATGGATGATCCAAGTCCCCTGGTGGCTGATGGATGATTTAATCACTCAATAACATTTTTTTTTTCTGTTTTCTTCCTTCTTCTTTTTTTTTAAAATTAAAAGACCTTAAACTATGTAATGCGGTGATTTCTTCTATTTTTATAAATTTAACACCTCTTATCAGAATTATAGCTTAAAATTTTAAAGACAAATATTTAAATTTTTAATTGTTGAAATGTTGTGTAAAGAATCTTTTTTTTTTTTCTGCCAAAGGAGGGGGTTTAACGGGCAATCTCGATAGCCCCCCAAAGGGGCTGATGGGGGCAGTTTCAGCATGGAGCAGACGCTGTGTGAAGCCTAACAGAAATATTGTCGGACCTGAACCTAAAAGCTCAGGTTACTTGAGACCGAGATGGCGCGGCCCAGACCTAACAGCAACCCAGCCACCTATACAATAATTTCCCAACAATCTAAATGAAAATTTTAACTCCATATCGCGGCTGTGGACTTGTGGTTTGTAGCATTGGACCAGAAATGGCAATTAAAGCACTTCAATGAAAAGAAGACAGAAGAAAAGATAAAGTAGAGACCTAATTTTTAATTATGAATATTTTAAATTTTCTGATTTTTTTTAGTGATAAATAATTTTTTTCAAATAAATATTATATCGATAACATAATTTCTAATACAACGATTCTTAGTTAAAATATAGAATATATTAAGAAATTTAAAAGTAAAATTGTACATCTACTTCATACAACAATTTCAAATTAACTCATACCACTTGTCCGGAGACAAACTATAAACCTAGAGAATTATTATTAAGCGGCAGTTAAAATTTGTGTCGAATGTTTTGCATCGGTGAAACAGGGGAAGGGCTCGGTCTTATTTCAGGAATCTGTTTCTTTCTTGGATATAAACGCTGTGGGGGCAAAGCCAACGTAACGTAATCACAGTCATTTCTCCTGAGATTAATTTTGGATTGGAGAAATTAAAAACAGACCTTGTATCAGCTCCCACTTTCCTACTCCAAAAGAGACAAGGCAATGCGCGTCATCTTTGTTTGGCAGTCAGTAGTTGCCAACTCAAACAAAGCATCGCACATGCTGGCAGACAAAAGCCCGAATTGAAAACTCTACAATCTACATGTCATCCTTATCCCCTTTTTCCTCCAGAGAACAACAACAAAGGAAAGAGCAGCATCACGATCGACGAGATAAACGATAAAGCCCAATGCTGGATGGAGCCCACATAGAGGGACACTTCCAAGGATTTACCAACGCAATTTCCCGTTCGTGGGTACATTTTCTCGTCATCCGAATGCCCTCTAGGCTGCTCCTGAGTCAGGTTTGCAGGTATCTGACTCGGACTACTTTTGTTTTTTTTCTTTTTTTTTGGGACAAAGACTCAGGCCACTTTTGTTTTGATCTTTTGCAATCCACTTTATGGAAATAAAACGGCCATGCCCTCGCATGTTGGTTTTTTTTAAATGTTTTTTTTTTTTTTTTGTTGGGGGATATATGTTTTTAATGGGACTCAAATTCAAATTTTTTAATATAAAAATAACTCAAATACTAATAAATTATAGTTCTTTGGCTCACGGAATAATTCTATGCCATAGAGTATTAAATCTCTGTCGTGCAAAACAAATTTGTAGTTTACAGTTATCGATTATCATTAAAAGGGCATCCCACCTATTTTTCCTTTTCGAAATTTGATTGGATATATGTCAATCTCAGCTAGCTGCTGGCTTGGCGCCCCAACCCCCTAGCCCCAGCTGTAAGCCAATCTACATAGTTTCACTCATTGGGCTGCTCTCGGTCTCCTCTATCGAAGAGGACCATTTTGTGGGTGCCACTGCTAATGGACAGATAAGGACTGCATTTTGTCTATCCATTAATTTCATACCAACCCCAGTACATTATAGCACCCCCTTATCTCTTAGGTTTTTCACTCTTTTGTATCCTTTGTCCCAATTCCTAGCCTAAAGGGTCTCCAATTTATGCCAAATGCATCCATTTAATTTTAATATGTTTTTTGTAATATGCTGTAAAAGCTCCTTCTATTGTCAACTAGCCTCACTTGTTTCTTTTTATTGCATAAATTATTCCCTATTGCCATCTTGATCAGGATAAAACGTCACCCATACAAGATAAGGCAGCAACTGCAGTTGAAATCATCTTAGTTGTTTTGGCACGTTTATTAACATCGTTATTTAGTATCATTGCAATTTAATATTTTGCAGTCAAGAAACTAGGTTTCATTATGTTGGTTTGATCGTAATACAGTGGACTCTGATTTCATAAGTACAACTCTAGTCTCTAGAGCATGTGCGAGGCACTAGACAAATGTAATTATACTGTATGATTGATATGCTTATTTGCAGGTATGACCATGCACATATTATTTCTATTTCTTTAATTAAGCAAAAATGCCCTTTTGACCTTGAAGGAGCGGAGGTCTAGAGAATAGTGATAATGACCAAAAGCCAATAAAAAGCCGCAACGTCCTTTGGCTAACATCACCTTCTTTTTTAGGACCTTATCCTCCCTCCCAAGAGCGCCATTTTTTTTTATTATTCTTTCTTTCTAGGCAGTCTCTCACTGTTGATGCTTAATAGGGATAGGCCTATCTATGGGGCCTCTGTTTTATTCCACGATACTTTTTTTTTTTTTTTTATCTTTTTGAAGAATCCAGTTGGTAGCACATAGTCTAGAGACATATCAATTCCCCCCTCCCCCCCTCGCCTCCCCTAAACACAATCCCCTCCCCCCACAAAAAAAAAGGTTTAGTTTTTGGCCATCGTTCTTTTCTTTTCCGTTTCTACTCTTCTTTGAGGAGTTCCTTTTCACCCTGTTTTATAAGACTATTCGAACTGTGTTCGTGCGAAATTGCTAATGATTTACCCCAAAGTCTTGTCATAAAAGGGAACCCAAAGTCGCTCCAAGGTTTGTGTGCGTGTCAGCGAAGCATTAAACAGTTTTCCAGCTGTATAATTTGGAAAACAGGCAACAGATTTATGTTAAATTAAGCACAAATTGAGGCTTGAAATTCTCGGTAGATCAATGACTCTCATCGTCAATTTTGTGATCATAGTTGTTTGTTTGGTGAACTAATCAATTATAAGGAACTTAGCAGCAACCAACCGAGGTATAGTACATTTTTCAATATTATCTGTGCGAGAATGGCGCAGTGAGCGTCACCTTCTCTTCCCCTAATTTAGCGAAGTCAACTGCAATTAGGTACCTTATCTGCTTACTTACAAATCATAAACAATCAGATGTCTTGCCAATTATCGTTGGAGAACCTCGAGAAGTACCAATGGCGGGGCAAAAGGCTAGTAATCAGTCTAAGTGTCATATGGCAAAAGTAAAATGATGGAGATGACTATTTTCCTCCTTTCTTATCTACCAAAAAAAACCTATTTTCCTTCTTCTGTTTTGTGTTTTCCCCCCGGAATAAGAGTAAAAAAATTTATTTAATTTTGATGTTGACTTAATTTTAAGATAGAAAACTCTTTCTCTAATTTAATTAATATTTTATTTAAAAAATTTAGTAATAATATAATAAGTGCACACAAATATATCATCATTTAATAATAAAAGTATTTAATTAAAATGAAATAATATATGAATCATTAAATAAATTATGTAACTCCAAAAACTTTTCACAACATTGCTTACATAATCCAGCCCTTTGTTCAATCTACCACCTATTTGTAATATATCAATTCATTCAATTGTTTTCAATTGTTTTGACCCCCCATCCAGGTTCCAAGTTGAGGCACGAGACGGCTTCCAAGATCAATGCATATTTTCAATTAAAACTGACCAAGTCATCTTCGGCACTCTTACCCATTGTCATTTTTTCACTTCTCCTCTATTTTTTTTTAAATGTTATTTTAATTATTACTTCTCTTTCTTTGCTTTGGTTTTGTCATCTGTACATTCTTCCCATAAAGTCCATTGAAAAAGTTTAAAGCGAGTCGAGCTTTAATTCCTCCTGCGAGAGCCAAAAAACGAATACATTAAACAGAAAGAAATAATAAAGAGAAAGTCATATACCGATAATAATGACACAATAAAAAGGCAGAATAAATACTCACCTCCGAGGAAAGCAGCCGCGCATATACGATGGACAGGTGGACGTACGCATTACACAGAACCTACACACGGAGTGAACGGAAAACGTCAAACCGAACGGAAGAGACAACGGAAAGAACACACGAAACATACACGTGACAGAACAACAGAACAAGGAAGGAGATGACGGAAGAAAACTGGACTGGTTTTTATGAATGAGTGGAAACAAGGCCAAACAGAATCTTGACAGGATTAATCGTATTCCAGATTTAGTTATTGAGTCCAATCATGTTAGTCATAGTCTCATAGTCTTGATCACGGTGATGAGAAATTCGGGTCCTCAAAAGCTTCCTCAAATTTAATTTGCATTTACCGCCGCAACTTGATTTATATAGATTATTATGTGTATTATACACACTGAAAAGAAATGACTAAGGAATTATCAAGATCCTGCCATTCCGTTCCCCGCTTCGGTCACCGGAGTACACTAAAATATGTCCGCCCCGAATCTCACGCGCCGCACATCTCTGCCACCGGCGCCGCCTGTTCTCAGATCTGCCTCCTTTAGCCGGGATCCGGGGGCTCTCCCTCGCCGGAAGAATCGGAGAGCAACCAAGAACAAAGTTTATTGACGAACATACCGCTTATCAAGAATCTTCGGCTCTGGACATGACGGAGAGCCGGCTTGGACGCGGCTGGAAATCGGCTCGCCGCCGTTGCTGGTGAGATGAGGGGCGAATCAAAGCTGCCAAGGCTCTCTTCACCAAATCGCCCTCCACTCCACAAATCCTGACCAGCGAGTTCGTCATCGCCGATCTGCGCGCATTTAGCCGGTTATTAGGCGAGTAATTGACGCCCTGCGAATTGTTGAAGCCTTTGTGGAGGCTACACCGGAAGGACCCTGGGTGCGTCGTAGGCGAACACATGCAAGTCCTCTTGGGAGTATTCTGCTTTCGCACAACCTGGTGGTGGTGGTGGTGGTGGTGGTGGTGATGTTGGTGGTGGTGGTGGCAGCCGCTGGAGTGACTGACGGCGGAGATAGATCGGCTAGGAGAGATAGGACGGTCGAGCGAGAACCTCATGGTGCGCGCCGACGGAGCACTGCCATACAAATTTACGCGTGTAGGAGAAGCGGATCTCTGGTGGTGGTTCTGGTGGTGGTCCGGCCGGTGATTGCCGAAGAAAGCGGAGGAACGCGCGGCAAAGCTAGAGCTGGAAGAAGCGAACGACGTCGAAGTAGAAGAAGAAAAGTAGTTAAATCTGCCGGGCGGAGGAAGGGACCGGAGCGCCGGCCCGTTTGGGGATCTTCTAGAAGATCCGGTTGCCGCCATTTTTGCTTTAGATTTCTAGGTCAGTGGAGAGAGAAAAAGCTTGTCAGTGAAAGAAATTCAACGGAGAGGAAGAGAGAGAAAGAAGTGGATCCTTGAGAATCTCAAATAAGCCGTGTTTGGCTGGTGAATTGGGCAAACCTAGCTTAACTCAAGCCATGTATTTATAGTATTTTGGGGGGAGGCGAGAAGGCCATCGTTATCTCGCGATATTTTGAGGAAGCAACAATCTTTTACTTGGATTTTCATTTGTGCCCCTGGAGTTGTTTTTTTTTCCATTTGTGTCTCGAGCAACAATTGCAAATTCATTTGCATTTATTTCCCTTTTTGCCACATAGAATTTCCTTATTATACCACATCTTTTAAGTTTGAAATTACAATTAGTACCTATGAAGCAAAATTACCTTTAAAAGAGTAACTCTTTGTTTCTGACACGATACAGGATTTGACACATTTTAAACATTTGTCGTTAAAATATATTCAACAAATATATATATTATATCTTACGTACAAATATAATAATTTTTTATATAAACATTGTAATGAATATTTTGTAGTAAAAAGATTTTTTTAAATTATATTAAATATTTTAATTTTAAATTTGTTAAATATCATATTAATACATGGTTCTTAACAAACTATTAATTATAACGTAAAATATGGTATTTATATAGAAATTCTTTGGTAATTTAGCATTTAGATAATGTTGACATACGGATATGCCTGTTATGCACATTCGTAATTGTCCGAGTTTGATGGGACAGTGAAATTGCAATGTAATTAATTCAATGCACTCGTATTCCATAGCCCTTAATTAGTACACATTCAATTCATTATCATATTCGGCTCATGTAATTACTTGATTCTTTTCATGTATTAATTCCCAAAATAAGAAAATAATTTGTTCTTTATATACCATCCAAGGTAATAGTCCAGTACTAATTTAGTGTATTCTTTGTATTAATTTATATTTGAATTTTCTTTCTTTTGCTTATATTTAGATATAAAATAATATTTATATTAAATACATAATATTAATTTTATATACATTAATATTGAGATTAAATGTAAAAAAATTATTTAAATAATAAATTTTTTATAAAAGAGATTAAATAAATAGTTAATATGTACCCACTTCAGCTCTTTGATGCGATGACTTACATGTGCAAAAACACTTTTTTTCTTGTAAAAAAAAAATTACTTTACTTTTTCTTATAAACAAATGGAGAGATTCCATAAAATGAATCGAGAAGACCTTCCTAATGACATTAAAAACACGAAACAGTAAAATAAACAAAATGGAGAGACATATTTAAAAGAAATGAAAAGGTGCGGGGACATGAATGCAAAAGTAAGGGTTAATCTTTTACTCATTTCTGTGTTTTCGGTGTTTAAGCCGTAGGTAACCTAACCACGTAAATGGGTGAGGCGGTTTAGTGAGGTTAAAATTGTTGGTATTGTTGGATCCCATTGGAGGCAACGGTTTTCAGAGTAGACTATGGGCTGGCCTGGCCCCGTCTCTCTCTCCTCTGGCGTCTCTCCAATAAACTACCAAACAATCAAATAATTCCAAAAAACGAAAGTTCATTCAAAAGCATTTGGCCCCACTTCACTTACGGCTTTCCTAAGAATGAAAGCCTTACCCCGCTGAGGAGTGACACTCACACGCCACCCCCCTCTACATTCCACCCATTGGTGCCGCCATTCTACGGCCAGTTGGTCTCTTGGTTTTGGCAAAATTTCATCTAAAAGGCATTTGGTCCACGCCGGGGAGCCTGCCGTTTTTTAAGCTGCAAGCAACGTACGCAGTGGTGGAGGGTCACGGTCAAATTGCCATTCGCCGATCTTTTTTTTTTTTTTTTTATAAGGTGCAAACTTTAATTTTCAAGAAACACTGCTCGTAATATACCAAATGGCAATGGAGTTCCCAAAACTTCTCGGGGTGGAACCTTCGCTTCAAACTAGTGACCCTTTGTTTTCCTGGTGTTCGCGTTAGGTTGGAAGCTCACAAACAAATGGTATAAAATGCCGGTTTGGCTTTATGGTTTACGTCCATTTTCACTGAAAACAAAAGGATGAGTGTCGCATTTCACATCGTTTACACCGAATGAAACGACAATTTCCCAGAACTCTAATAAAATAAAATATATTTCGCTGGGGAAAAAAAAAAACAGAAATGCATATCCATAAATATAGGCCACACTACCCCACCACTTCGTCATACCATTTATCGGATTAGTCCAGCCAGAAGATCGATTGTTAGGATCATATGGGTGCTAAAAACAAATTAAACATAAAAATATATCAAAAAGACGAAAGTGCAATTGCCTTTTAAATTTGAGCCAATTCAAACCTTCACTCTCCAAAAATTATACATATATATATATATATATGCCTTCCATGAGGCACCCCTCGTCAAAATTTGATACATAGTAATTGTATCCTTGTATTTAAATTGAGGATGTTAGAATATTTTTAATTAATAATATTATAATATTTTTAAATAATATTTTTATTAATAACTTAATTATAACATGATTTAATTAATAAAAAATAATTTATGTATTATTATATTATTAAAAAATATAATTTTAAATGTAATTTATACATTAATAAAATGTCTAATTATATATATATATATATATATATATAATTCTCTATTTTTTTAATATATATAACAATTTTATCTAAAAATATATATGATTATAATACAAATTAAGAACAAAATTAATTATTAAAATAAATTAAATTAATTAGATGTATTAATAATTTTAATTTTTGTAAATTTAAGTATATTAATATTTAATAAAAATATTTTTATATAAAAAAATTAATAGAAGATGGACTTGAATGCAGTAATGTGCAAAATTGCAATATATATTTTAGTTGTTATTTGAAAAAAAAAAAAAAAACTATTACCCTTTTGTTGTTACAGTCTCACTCGTAGTTTTGGAAGGTTCCTCAATTTTCTGCGTGGTGCGGCAACGAAAAGACAAAATGACGCGTATCGCCCAGGCGCAGCCACGTCCTGGGCAACCCAGCGAGCGAGACAGGACATCAACCAGTTTTGTGGTCCTGCACTGAAAAAGTTAATTTTTTTTATTATTTTTGTAATTATGTAATGACCAATAAATTAAATAGAATATATAATAATTACATATAAATATGTACAGTTGCACATTGTATGTCAATTATTATATATTATTTATTAAGTGATAATTATTATATAGTTTATATGATTTATTATATATTTACACTAATTATTATATAATATATATATTTAAAAAAAAATTACACCCTCAACGTTCCATTAATATCTCCCGGTCTTCCCATCTTTTTCGCGGGGGCGTGGCACAAGTGAGAGTGGTGTAAGATAATCGATTTGGGTATATTAAATGGATGATTAATTTAGTTGTAAAAATATATTATAGGCATGACATAATAGTGTGATGTTGAACTGAGAAACGTGTCGATGAATAATACTGTTGACACGATTCACTTTTGTGCATCAAAATTATCTAAAACATACAAAAAAAAAGAAAAAAGAAGAAAGGAAGAATTCTACAGTGTTTTCATTTGCTTTGCTTGTTGCAATTTTGCTGATGTCACTTTAGCCTCTCCAACAAAAGGAAAGAGAAAAGATTGCATTGGGTACTTTCTAAAGGACCCTCCTGTTATTGATTGTATTTGTGAATTGTCCCTTACAGGCTTTAGCCATGGATTTCTTTCTTTCTTTCTTTCTCTCTTTCTTTTGTTTTCCTTTTTAGGGGTACATCGAAGAAGTAATAAATTGAGTGGAAGATTGTGTACATTGGGTGTTCGAAAGCTAATTATTCAATGAAGAACATCAACTTCACAACCCAACCGCCCGGCACAGGTTTTGCTCAACTGGCGATCTACTTGATTTGAATAATTTACACAACCATCATGCCAAAAGAGAATTTTAATCCCATGATCCTTGTTTCGTCAGTACGCACCCAACATTGTACTTGAGTATTCTTGGCAACTTGGCATGGCTAATGTGTTAAACTGTAATCTCTTTCTCTTTCTCTTTCTTTTTTTTTTTTTTAAATTTTTAAAAAGGGGGTATAATTGTAATCTCCAGATTGATAATAATTTCTAAATGTGAATATTATTGCTATTACTTCCCGAAGATAAAACGAGACAATTGTAACGTTAGGAGTGCAATTCAAATTTGAATTTGAATTTGAATTGATTCCCATAGCAAATACTTTACTGTTGCTAATGTCACATAACGGTTCATAAGATTTTAATTAGAGCGTTAGAAATTTCCATCATTACATGTGATGGGATGTTCGCGGAAGATATGTATGGATACCGATATCTTTGGACCACAGACTCGATGCTATAATTGTAATCACAGCTGTTATCAGATTAAACTTTTAGAGGACAAGAAATTCTAAAATTAATTTCCAATGAATGAAAACAAAAAAAAATCTAAAAACATGGATTCGAAAAATCATTTGTTAAAAAGTGACGCAAAAAAGAAAAATTAAGAAAAAAAAAGATGCATATTTTCTCCAACACGTCAAGGAACAATTTAATCAATTGATGGCTTAACTTGAACGAGTCAATATATTTGCGTTTCAGATACTTCAAAGCAAAGGGTAGACTTCGGTGTATGGTTAATGTTAATTAATGGCTTTTGGGAAGCGTTAATTTGACCTATCAAGAACAGTGTCGACCGTCTTCATGGTAGACCGGCGCCAGCCAATGAGCCCACGGTGGGCACTCGGAGTGGACTTCTTCTCGATATATTAACTTCCAAGGGTCCCGTGGACTTCCAATTGGTGAATTTAAGTGAAAATAATTATATATATATATATATATTTGAATTTATTATTTTTAAATCCATCAAAATTTTTGCAACTTGCAATATCATGCAAAACTAGACCTGAAGAATTCGCGAAAGAGAGGACCATTGGCCTCAAACCACAAATTAAGTTGATGGGGTCAACCTTTTCTCCCACGCGTTACTTTTCTTAGCTCGCAGTTCAAGTTCAACAGGTTGCCCAGTGCGTATGGAATATTCTTCGCCAAGAAGATTCTCTTAATCAAGCTATTAATTAAAGCTTTGAACGTTATTAAGATGTCTCGACAATATATTCTACTCTTCTTACAAATACTCCTTAACAAAGAAGTCTATTGCACAAAAAAATAAAAGTTAAAAAGGCATGTAAAATGAATGCGTTTATAATTACCATTAATTAATTACAATTAATTATCAGGTAGAAAATACATATAAGCTATGATTGATAGTGCTTATATCCAATTTGTATCCAAATTTTGCGTCCTTCTAATCAGGCTGTTTGCTGTAACCCCGCCACAATTAGTTATCAACTTCCAACATTAGGTTTTCCATGTCTGTAGGATAGTTTGGCGTCCACGCAAATGGCAGGCTATCCTTCCACTTGTGTCGGGGTGGCCGTCGGCTGAATGGGGCTAAAGTTCAAAAACTCGTATAGCACACGAATCTTCTTCCACGTGTTGGGGAAGCCCACAACTTTTTGGAAGTTGATGTTCCACATTCTTTATTAATGTGTAGTTGCGGGAGCCTGGATGCTACCGTGTCAGTGTTCAAGTCAAGCCATATTGTTCAAAAGTCTTTACTTTCTAGCTTTGACCCTCTTGTGGGAGATTTGAGATTGAGAGCCGGTCAATGCAGTGCAATGCAAGTCTTCTGGGGCCATGTGTTGTGTAGGACTCTTTTTTCAATTTGACAGCTGCTTCCTGTTACCGTAATTAAGAACAGAATAGTCTGTTTTTTAAATATGCTTTTTGGGTTGTCCAATTAAGATTCTGGTTTATGATATATAACACTCGGTGACTCTTGGGAACGAATTATAGCAGGAAACTAATGAAAATGAAAACGGCAGAAGAGAAAACCACAATTCGTTAAGTGCACTGTTAGGGGATGCCATGCCCTCTCATGCATAATTGCCAACCATTGTCATATTAGGCCAAACGGTGCCTAAATGGTTGTAAGTGAAACAGATTATCCCGGTTTACAATTCCTTAAGACTCTTAGAATGAAAGTCTCCTGAGACTTTTTCTTTTTCAGGTTTGATCATATGTGATGGGTGCTGGAAGCAAATCCATGCACACCCTGTAGAAGATGCGGTGACAATGTTCATTTGAATCATGCCACGAAGAAATGAAGTCAACATTCTCAGATACCATCAAGCCACCAAATGTTCTCATGTCACCAGGGTCCGTCCAGTAACTTGAAGGCCTGAACTCCAAGAATTGAAAAAATTATGTACATATAACAAAGCAATCTTCCAATCCCAAACAGGGCAATTCTTTCTGTTAAACTGCTCTAGTCAAAGTGATTTTCCAACTTCATATTGTCAGAGAAATTAAGCACCTCATGGTGCCCAAATATATGTACAAAACTCTCTCTCTCTCTCTCTCTCTCTCTCTCTTTTTTCCAAGGTTTTTGTGTTCAATAATTATAAAGGAAAATAATGAAAAAGAAAAAAAAATCACTTGTAGTATATCTTTATGGCTATATTCATTAGTTATTGAATCTAAATTAGATATGGATTTGACCCAAACCTAATACAAATCAATCTAACAAAATTTGTTTATTTATCTCGTGTACTGTACATTTACATACAATTGCAAAAGCCCCTGGCTACTAAGCAATCCAGAATTTTTGATTCTATAGTAGGATCAAGAAACAAGAACCCCATCTGTATAATCTGCGGCAGAAATGCCCGAAGAAATTTTCTTTCATGATTTCAAAGCCAATTCCCATTTTTTTTGTTGCGACATGGACCGTTGGGAAACTTCCTGGGCAGACTGCAACGGAATGATCCAGGAAATGTGGTGGATGGACAAAGACGTGTCCTGGCTTGTTGCGTACTTGACCTTGAATTACAAGGTTGAGCCCCACAGGGCACGCGTATGCCATCCATGTTTTAAATCTTAACACGAGTTTACAGCTTGGCCAATGAGACACCCGGAAAATATAGCCCATTAATTAACCATGCTTTCCCAGTCGATATAATAATAATAATAATACTCAATCACCAGAACGCAGACACGTAAGGGGAGATAACCGCAAAGCCCGGATCTCAATTGGAGCTGATGAAGACATCTCGCCCCGATGCACGGCAGACATTTGGGCTTATAACTCGCAAATGAATAGTTCTCATCAAAAATGTTCCCCAGAGGCTCGTGGAATCAAATATTATGAGACTAATGTGAGTTTTGTGGGTAAATGGAGCGATAACGTAGCTTTTATAATGTATGTGTGATAGCAACTTGCATTATATCTACTAAGTGCTATCGTGACCTCATCACCTTCTTGCAAATTATAGTCATATATTTCAAGGATAACATCGAGAGATAATTTGACTAAAACTTCTACTCAGATATATTTCAAAGATATATTTACGTGCCCTCCCTATTTTGGGAATATGAGAATATTGTTACAGGGTCATTATCTATATTCGTACTCATTGTAAATCGGGATTTCTCTACTTACTCCTTGCGTGTGAAGTTGGAGTCGAGTCAACTTTAATACTATTTATTATGAGATCATTACTTTTTTTTTAAAAATAATTTATTAGAATATGTAATATTTATATTTAAATTTAATTTTTTTTTTCTTATTTAATATAAGATCTGAGAGTCAGATGTTATTTAACTCGTTTGTATTTAAGTTATAACCTATTCGTACAATTTTTCTTTTATTTTATACTACTTGAATTCTTTCTTCTTTTTTTTGGGTTATTTTTTTATTTATTAAAAAAACTATTAAATTATAAATTATATAATAAAGTGTACATCTCTCTTTATTTTTTTTTTTAAATTTCATACTTATTCTTAGGATTAGAACCCGACAACTAAGGTATCCCTCAAAAAACATGGTACTCGAATTCTCTATGTTTGATCGGCTCCCTCTTAATCCCTTCCTTTGTTTCGTCGATCTCTTAATCCCATTTTTTCATTTGCTTTACTTTTATGGAAAACTTTGTTTGCATTAAGCCCTACTTCAGTGGAACCCAAATGGGCACATAACTCGGTGGTCGACTACGGCGACCAGTCGCTTAAATGGGACTCTATGATCGGCTTTTAACTTTCAACATAGTGGACATCGCCGATTGTGGGTCGTATGGGTTTTACCATAGCTTACATTATGGCCGTCACTCATGGCCTACACGCCTGTCTTCTTGTAGGAGGACTTTGAAGCCGACTATGAACTCTATCCATTTAGCCTACAAGCCAATAATGCTAGACACTCGATCCATCTAGCTGCATTACGAGACACTCGTTTCTCGGCCGAAATTTTCAAAAGGGATCGTGAAATGAAAGGGAACAAACATAGGACAGATAACAAGCCCAATTTCCAAATGGCCCAGCTTGCAGAGCCAGATGGACACCTTCAATGGGCTGGAGATGGGCCATATTGAAACGAGGAGAATCATTCAACAGTTACCTAAGCAGCTGTAATGGGAGCTCATAATCACCTCTTCATTCGGATATATTTATCACTTCGATAGTTGTATATTTTACGTTTAATAATCTTCTCCCTTTTATTAAAAATAGGCTTGATTATTAATATTAGTTGCACATTTTAATAAAACAGAATATCTGAACTAAAAACGAAGCATCATTCTTATATGCCCTCTCAAAGATGGCATGTAAGAATCACCACCCTTGTCGTAACATAACAGGGGTACTCGAGCTGTAGTAAAGGCAGTAATTGAAGGTAAAGGATGAAAATGTACAAAGCCATAGACATATGTCCTTCATAACATATACACTAGAAAAAAGATAGAACCACCATCCGCATCACCAAGATTGACCTCTCTACGGGGCCTTGTCACGACCTTCCAAGGATCTCGCCATGAACTGCTTAGTATATACCCGATGCCTTCGCTCTCTTGCGTAGATTACCCAGAAGACCAATGACAGCATTACAGCAGCAGATACCATCACTAGCCCTACGTAAATCCACTCAGTGTATCGTCGCAGGTTGGGACAGTATGAGTGACGGATATCTGTGAATGTTTGTCGCACAAAAACACAGTTTTCCAGGTCAACTAAGAAAGGCGCATAGTGATATAATCCATAACTTATGTTTACTGCAGATTCCATCTGGTTATACAAGCTGGGAGTCAACCGCCCAGGTGTTGTGCAAATCCCAGATGACGAAACCTGGCATTCATAATTCTTCCACACCTGTTTGAAACATTAAAAAAGGAAGCTTAATTGTTTTCTTTTTCGAATTTTAATATGCTATATCAATTGCATATGCCTTGAAATGGGGAGAACAATCAGGTATTTTCATGTAAAGATTGCACAACCATGCCAAGCAGTTTCTGAATATTTACAATAACAAAGGCAAGAACATGTATTCTCATTACCTGGGTTGCATTGCTTAATTCCACTTCGCCAGGAGCACATGGATGATCAGTAAGATCGGAATTGAATGGGTTGCAGAGAAGAGGCACTAGTGGACCGGATTGATTGTAGTACAATGGTGGTCCAACTCGGGGTGGGACATTTCTGTTGGAAACATTGCTGATGATGCCATCAACCGTATTAACAAGTTGGTGTGTGACTTGCTTGGTCTGTAACAAGGTTTCTTGAGCTGTAGTGTTATCTACACAAGGGATAATATCATCCATTGCTGTTTTGGCTGTTGGATGTTGCACCCACTCATCCATTGCAACACACGTATCTGCAACCACACTAGAATATACACATAGAGATCCTCTCAAGTCAGACAGTTTAAACTACATAGCATGAACACATTTGACGGCATGCAATTGACAGAAAACGTGTGCTTTTTGTGCGCAAAGGATGACAAAGGGTTGGCAGGGGTGAGGATACCTTCATGATTAGGTAAGATTAAAACAAAGATCTTCAAACTACAATTGGTTTGTTTATGGCATTCATAAAGACAATGCTGGCTTCAATAATCTGTTGGCTTGGATAATCAAAGGTTTAGATGACAGGTCATTATTATGCTCGCATGGGCTTACAGCTATTGGAGTTTCATATGATGCGAGAAAACTAAATAAGGGAGAGCTATATGATTATTGTTCATTAGTCCCCAAAAAGCAGCTTGTTAAGAGTCATCCTGTCTATTTCATTATCAAACCAAAAAATGTTGTTGGTCAATATTTTGACAGGAACATGGGAACATATACTACAGTGTGTGCAAGGATATTCTATTATTTGTACAAAAACTCCAAAACTAAAATTAAGATTATGTTAGGGAAGGTAACAATGCACTCTGATAGCTTCATTCATATATTTCCCAAGATCAACGTGACATTCAAGATTATAACCAATACCAGATTGGCATGCCTAATACTGCTACCAAGGAAAGAAACTTACTTGTGAAGGAGAAGAAATACACCACACAGAATGAATGTGCTCGCAACAAGAATCCAACCCAGGATCACCAGGCTGCAGAACAGAGTTTAAAATGAGTTTTTTTTTTTTTCTTTTTTCTCTGATTTCTTTATTTAACAGAAAAGGGCTGTAAGGCTATATATCACTCACAAGTATACAAGACATTGCATTCCAAGAATGGAGAATACTGCAGAAAATGTCACCACACCACGAGATTTAGTCCTTATATAGCATTATAGGAGATCAAGAGATTGAAATCTTGGGGATGAATGAAGGAAAATAACAAACAAACTTACAAAAGCCAAGGAATGCCAAAGCTAGCATTACAGCAGCAAGGATAATTAGAGATAGTCTCCTGCAATGCATCATCGCATGCTGTTCTTAATAAGTATACATTCAAAAGCAAGCAAGCACCAGGATTGAGGAAAGAAAGTCTCTTGCTTACGTGCCATCCAAAACATCTTGTATTCTTTTTGAATTCTTCTGTGTTTGAGTGGAAAGAGTGCTACTAGAAGAGTTGATCTTCTTCTCAATACCATCAATGCTGCTCTGGATACTTGATGGCAGAAACACAGAATTCACGGCCACGTTCCTTGCTGTGGCAAGATAATCTGACACATGCCTGAGGTTTTCAGCAGTAACATTTGCCCGGCTCACAACATATTCCAATGTATTTGTTGAAATATCATGAAACTTCCCTTGCCCAGTATAAAGAACAACACATCCTGCACTGAAATGGAAAAATACACTTGTGAGAGTCTCATGAAATTATATATTAAAGCAAACATGTGGAAATGAGAGCTAACGGAGACATAGTTTCTTACATTGCAGCAATTGTGAAGAGCATGAGGAAAATGAGAGAAAGCGCATAGCACACTCGGGAATAGCCATAAGGCTCTCTTGGACAACAGCAATAACAGAAACAGGTAAAGGCCAAGAATAACCCAAACACTACAAACCAAATTCCAGCAATGACAAAGAAGGGAGCCGCTGTATAGCCCACAGACTGCAATGTTTAAGCAAGAATTAGAGCAAAGAATTGGAGTTCAATTAATTGCAAATATATTCCGGGCTAATTACACAGTTACAGAATGCCAAATAACACAATTTGTAAGACAAACAAGTCTCTTGGGTATATCAAAAGTACCAAAGTAAGGAATAAAATCCAATATACTTCAACAGACTGTATATAATAATAAGAAGTAAAATTCAGACAAGAAAAGCAGTTAATAGTTTTTGTAACAAGAAGCCGTCAGCCAATGGCCATTTGATAAACAATCACAGTGAAGAAAAAGAAAATTAACTCCCAGTAAAACTCCTAGAGAAACCTCACCACCAGACAAAGGAGGGAAAGAAAGAAACCTAAGGAGAAGAGGAACTAGGGATGTGTTAAAGAAAGAAAAGGACTCACAGCCCAGTAATGTTCACTGCTGATATTATAGCCACCAGTGTAGCGCTTAAAGTTATCAAGAGGGTCTCTCCTTTGGGTTCTCTCTTCAGCCAATATCAAAGAAGAGTTCCCTTCTGAAAGATGCCTCCTTGTCTCCCATGGCACCACTAGACCATTTTCTGCCCCACCAAGAATCACCCCTATATTTCAAGGCAAACCACAAGAATATGGCCCAAAAAAAACAGAAGGAAAAAAATATATAAAAATGGGAAATTTTCAAGAAATGACAGAAAGGTTGGATCTTTACCTGGAATACTTAGAGTTTGGAGATGTGAGGTCAGTGGTGTGGCTCCTGAAGAGGATGTGAAGAGAAAGAGAGGGAAAAGGAAGCCAACAAGGAACGGTAAAGGGTTTGATCTGTTACATAACACGGCTTTGGTGGCTTGGCGTTTTCTTTCTCCTTCTTCTCTCATCATGGTCCTCTGTTTCCTTGCCCTTCCCACAGCCAGAATGTGAATATATGCACTGGGAACAAACACTGCAATATTTAGAGCAGAGAGAGAGAGAGGGGCACGGAGAGAGAGAGAGAGAGAGAGTTTTGCAGATTTAACAACCTTTATTGCTGGGTTAATAAAGAAAGAGACTGGTTATTGTATTTATATTAGCATTCTCTTTATAAATCCCGATTTATGTGCTGTCTCCATATTAGTTTTGTCTTCCGACAAGAGCACCCTTCGTCTGGGGTTTTCTTTTCTTTTTTTTTTTCTTTTAATTTCTTTTTATTTTGTCTGAATTTGATGCTACATTATGTATTTTAAAGAAAAATTCCGTTAAATTAACGTTTCTTTTTCTCTCTTTTTTTTTACTTGTTTGGGGAAGTTGTTATGGGGGTTATTACTTTCACCGATACATTGCAATTAACCCATGGAAGCAGGGTAATATTGACCTTTGAAATACGTCTGAACTCAAAACGTTGCGTCCCTATTAATTCTTTGGTGTTAATGATTAATCTCTTGCCTTGCCTTGCCTTGCCTTGCCTCGATGGATTCAAGCTTGGGTCTATTGGGAAATTTCGCACCAATTGAGTCGCTCTAAAGGCTATAATAGAAATACATTCCTCGTAATTTAATAATTTAAAATATTTATTTATATTATAAAATTATAAATTTAAATTTTTTTATTAAAACATTTAATAAATTAAATATGCATTTAATTTCAACTAATTTTTTTGTATTGATTTTAGAATTTAATTTCTTATTTTCTAATATAACAATCCAATTTATCTATTTAGGCGTATCTAATACGATTTTTTTTTATAAAATTGTAGAGTATTTTTTATTTTATTTTACTTCAAACAAAAAAGAAAAAAGACACATTCGTACGGTGCGCTAATTCCCGAGAATAGGCAAGCGGCCAAAACGTTACAATCAAGACAACTGAGAATCCCCAGAGATATTGCCACGTGCCCACCATGACCTAATCTCCCTCTCTCTCTCTCTCTCTCTCTCTCTCTCTCTCTCTCTCTCTCTCTCACTCATCCTCTTAAAATCATAAATCATGATGCTGACATTAATTAATTTATAAAATACGAAAAAGTCTTTGACAGGCTTTAAGAATGTGTTTGGAGGAGCTCCATAAAAAATTGACTGTTGAACCCACGGGGTGCTCCCCAGTTGTTGCACACGCGTCACCGCTTCCCTTTTTTTTTTTTGTTTTTTTCCTTTTTCGGTCTCTTTGATCTGCTTCTTTGGTTCGTATACATCCACATATAAATTATTTTATTTTTAATATAAAAATTATTTATATTTACTTAAATCCATTATTTTTGTATTTATCTAAAATTTGTCGTAGTAATAACAATGCATACTTGTAAACTTTTTTACGGTAGGTTGGAGTGGACTTCACGACTGCGCCGATGATGAATTTGTGGACCTGCTTCGATGATTTTATATGTGTTTATTGTTCTGAATTGAAATATTTTAATACATGTCAATGTTAGCTGACCTACCAAAGTAATTCGGGACAAGTATTCATTTATGCGTCCCTGAGGTCTCATCCAGCGAAGAGGAAAAAGCTGACTACTTCAATATATATATATATATATATATATATATATATATATGATTGAAAAACTCGTCTAAAGCTTGATGACTTCGGGGCTTTGATTTGAATGTTTATTAAAGCTTCAACTCGATGGAATTAATTAGCTTGTCTATAAAGGAACTAAACTTGCAACTTAAGCCTGGTTTGGTTATTTTGTTTCGAGGACCAAAAAGCTTTCGCAGAAGTTTGCACCAAGCAATTTAAAAGCCATGGCAACATAGCATATAATGATGACGACGACGACGACAAGAAGAAGGGACTGTTTTGGCAATCTTGTTCATGGGAATTTCCACTACTTTTTTCCAAAAATTAAAAAAAAAAAGAAAGAAAAGTTGACATTTGTCGCCTCGAATTCCCACTATAACTTTAAAATATCGAGCTTGGCAAACAAGTCCGTCCGGAATATCGAACAAAGAAGAAAAGAGGAAGAACCGAGTGCAGCGGGCCTGCGTCCGACACGTCAAGAAGATCTCGTGACTCAAAGGAAAACAAAATAGTATTCTAAAGCAGATGGGACTGTCCTGTGTTCTGTGTCCGTAAAAAGAGTACAAAATAAACGCTGGTCGGGACCATTTTAATCTTTTTGTTTTTTAATTGTTAAAAGATTATACGCACCCTCAGCCCCTCCCCCACACACACACCCACCCGCGAAAATGAGTTTCTGGGTCATTCTGTATCTTTTTTATTGCTGGGTCCTGCGGCAGCAACAGTTTTGGAACCATCTGGAGTTGTGGCCGTGCTTTTGGTACCGAACTCATCATCCTTTGGGGCTCTTTCTCCACAGACGGGAGCCGAAGTTTCTGCCATACTTTACTGGGGATGCTTGTGGGGATACTTTGCCGTCAATATCTGATTGATTAACGAGGCGACAGTTTATATATACGTGTAGTGTGATCTAATTGACAAATTTCTAATCCTCGACATTTATGCAAGTGAAGCTTTAAATCGGGGTCATTTATTTATTTATTTATTAAAAAAAGAAAAAAAGAAAACGTAACGTTGACACGAGGCCCTCACCATCGTGGTTAGGAAAATGAGCCTTATGTAGAGAGATGCAGAAACCCAATTTGGGATAAAAGCAAATTCTATTCGAGTGTGTTTGACTTCGACGGCTGTAAGAGGAGACTCCTCCCAAGAAAAAAACAAAAGGATTGGAAGGACCCCAGGTGCATTTATTCTCCAACAAGCTGCCGAAGAATCCTCGCAAGTGGTGTTTCCTTCATTTTTCTTTCGATTTTTCAGATGACAGCAGATGCTTGGATGCCTTTCAGGAGAGACGGGAGCAATTACAACTGAAAGAAGAAAAAAAAAAAAAAAAAGAGAATTCAGGTCATGGGGGAGTGATCATTTTAATTTGCGACTGAAAGCAAATTGTTTTTTCTTTTTTTAAATTTTTTTGTGGCTGAGTGAGAGCCGGCATTCATTACATACATGATGCATAACGATGACGAATTAAGACAGCTTTTTAAAGTCGGTGATTTTTAAACTTCTGGAGTGTCCACAGGAGGTCATTTCGGTAGACAAGGGGTGAAAGTTGGTGAAGGGTCAATCCAGGAAACAAAATGGAGTGAGGTGACTAACCTTTCATGATCAACAATCATCAACTTTTGACATCTTTTTGCAGTGGCTCAATTATGTATTTTAATTAAAAAAGAAAAAAAGAGACTATAAAATTAAACACTTGGAAAAACTGAGTATAAACTAATAAAGTTCCTGTCGGAGAAATCTATCAGTCTGAACCGGACGTGTAGAAGTAGGAGTTTTGCCTCTTCCTTTCCCCACCTCTTTATCTTGAGCTCCGATATATATTTGCGCTGTGGCTATGTATAAAGAACCCAGTTTTATACTAAAAAGCCTGCAAGCCCATGGACCTCTGAGCTTCTAAACAAGGAATCCTCCCAGCCCAAAAGTAGCCATTGCTGGGGTGGCACTTTTTAATTGGTTGCCACTTTCATAATGAATGAAACCTGTGGCCCATCTTTGCGAATGGCTTTTGTCAGACTAATGGAAACTCTCATCAAAATTATCTTTTGACATTAATTTTGTGGTGCTACAAATGCTTTCGTGACAACACAATGCAGGTAACGCACGCTACTAATGGTTTTGGATTTATTTATTTATTTATTATTATTGATTTTCAACTCTTGGGAGCATCCTCTAAAATTCCAGGCTAGAGGACGCCTTTTTTTTTTTTTTAGTAAAAAAACAAGTCAAAACTACTTTATTAAATATTTATATTGAGATAGTATTTAATATTATATAAATAACGTTTAATATTTAAAAAATTTTATAAAAAATTTATTTTATTTTTGTATAATGTTACTATGGTGTGATATTTTCCTAATAAGCCGAGATTTGCGTAGCCGCCCAATATTCCGCCCTTTTTGTATTTATTTTTTTTAATTTTTTTTTTGTCGTAGACTTCTGCCGGTTTAATTAACTAAACTGTCCGAGAGACACTAAAAAACAGAAAAAAAATTTCCGCCCCACAGACACCCCTTTTCGTCTTTTTATTGTTGAATAATTAAGTAACAATATTTAAGAAATAACATAAAAGTAATAAAAGATATGAAGAAATTGTGCATTATTTAATTATATAAATGGATAAAATTAAATATAAAAATATTTTACTTTTTTTTGTGTTTATATTATATTATATTATTTAATAAATATTATTGGGTTGGGATGTTTGGGCTTGTGCTTCTAAAATCAGGAAGGGAGGGAGGGTATTCAAGTAAATTCATTTCTCCTACTCCAACAGGGAGTCTGGGACTTGTAACGGTCAAATGGGCATTCCCGCTCACAAAACATCATATTATATAATATTATGTAAGAAGTTCTTCTCCCAAACTTCCCCATTCCACCGTTCCTCTCCCCAAAAAAAAAAAAAAAAAATCACTTTGCAATCTCTCTCTTTCCCTCTCTAGTCTTTCCTTGCAGGCCAATCGCATCTTGGGGGGATTTTCCGATTCTATGGCCTCGTGGTTTCTTTTTCTTGCTTTTATGTTTAATTCTTGAAATTTTGAAAGAGACAAGAAAGTCAGATTTCTAACTTTGGATGGCTTTCTTGTTACTTTATATGTATGGACTCTCATAATTTGAATCTTTGAGGTGTCTTAAGTCTTAACTTTCCCTTTTTCTCTCTGAGACTTTCTTTGCGAAAATGGTTCTGGGCCGATCTTAAGATGTGTTTCTTGAACTTTATTTATTTATTTATTTATTATTGTTATTATTATTTTATTGTTCGTTCTTGGATAAATTGTGTTTGATAGTCGATTGGTATCTGAGGAACCACGGAAAAGGGAAACGGTCGGTTTGTTTTTGAGTTTTTCCGTTAAAAATTTAGCACAAAATCTCCAGTTATAACCCACCTTTTAAGTATATTTTACTCTCTTTTTTTTTTTTAATTTTATTGTGGTTCCTTTTTTAATATGATATGTTGGTTGATTTTGGCTTCTTGGCTTTTGTTTAGGCAAGAGGTTCTTGCGAAAGAAGCTGAGAGAAACTAGGAGAGGAACCTGGCAGCATCACACCAAAAGATTTTTCCTTTCGAACAAGAGCCCAGGATTATGGTGGCGGTCCATTCAGGATGTGGGGGTACACTGCAATCTTCTCTAATTATAAGGACCAAAGGCTCTACGGCAGTCTTGCTTTTAGTCAATTCAGGGGGGGGCGGGGTAATTTCTGTTATACTGTTATCTAAGTTTTGTTCTTGCTTTCGCTTTAACATTGTTTACCATCTAGAGCAACATTGACGTTTTAGTTTAAGATTATTTAGAAATTGCAACTCCCCTGGTTCTGTGATTTTGTTTTAGGCATTATCTGGTGCATCTAATGGTGTACCATATGAAGGGTAAGCTGCGCGTTTGGGAGGGGAGCTACCGTTGGTAAATTTCTTGCACGAAACTGAAGGTTCCGCATTAAAGTTCTATGTTCTTATGATTTTTTCACGGTTGAATAATTCTTATATTTTTGGCACTCTTTTTGTGCTTTTTTCAATGGCAGGTTCCCCTCCTGTGACATCTACACCTGATTATGGTAGAACAGTCGTCTCTTATGCTGACGAAGTCATTTATCCATGCTTTTAACCTTTATTAAAGTAAGGGGAGGTATATATAATCATGGGTACTGCTAGATTCATTTGCTTCATTTTATAAAAACCTGATTTCTAGATATATGTTTTTTTCCCCCCTGCTATTTCTATAGACCTTAATGACGGGGATATCCAAGGTATGAACTTTTCAAACCGTGCTCTCTGTGCACTGCCCACCAAGAAAAGAAGGGCAAAACCATCAAAAAGCAAATTTGCAATAATGGTGTGAAAAGGATGAACTTAATTATCGAAATTATGGGTGTTACTTGGTTCTGTAAGCTTTTAGTAGGAATGTTCCGGTTCTCGTTCATGTGGTCCCATTTTATTTTGATGGGCAATCTAGAAATTTCATTCATGTCTGTCTTTTATGATCGCAGACATATTCTGAGATCTCTTATCTGGTTCTGTTTTTTGGTTCTTTTAATTCAACAAAGACCAGTGAAGGACATGTGTGTTGCTAGTTGTGATTAGTGCTCTTTTGCTGTCATCTACTGAAACCAAGTGCTCATCCAAAGGTGTCCTTGTTTTTACTTGGTTTCAAGAGAAATTTCTTGTAGCATATTTTCGCAAACTCCTTATTCCAACAAACATGGCAAAACATATACTATTTATGACTATGGATCAAATGATCTCATTTGTTTTGGTAAGCAAATTATCTCTGTGTTATTCAGAAATCATAATACAAGCATAACGCGTGGCAACTATGTGCTATGTCCAAAGGATCAACATTTTCTGACAACAATTCCTAAATTTTAAGTTTGGGATGAATTCTAGAAATCTAGTTTGGTACTTTTTATTAGACAATGCCTGCTAACAACTCTTTTGTTGCAAGTTAAACCTTTTTGCTTTCGTGTATGCAGGGGAACTATTCTTTATCACTGGCAGAAAAAGTGAGTCTTGAAATCATCACAGATGGGTAAGGTTTATGTTTAGAAGTTCCAATTTGTTATTCCAGAGTGGTATGCACTGTCTTATGAATCCTCTTTTATGTTACAAAGCTGCAGAGGCATTATTTAGTACATTTATCATAGAACTGATCTTTTTATGGTTTATGGTATTCGGTAAGATACAAAGATTTTTAATGTCTCCCACAAATTTGTGTTGCAGTAGAGCTTCACACTCTTTCCCTTTTCCTTTCCTTTTTATTTTTTTCCTGTATCTTTCTGGAGAGATATTTAGATTTGTGTTTCTACTACAGATAACATTCACATATTAACTATACTAGAAAGAAATATGTGCTATGGATCTTGCTACCTCACAACATGCAATGTATTCTAGACATAGACAATGGGAGCAATTGCTAAGCTAACAAATATCCTACCAGTGCCATGAGATGGACAAACATAGTAAACCAAACTGATTTATTCGTTGATTAAACCATTCCATGGAGTTTGATAGGATGAGGTGGAACCTAGCAGCATGAACAACTTATCTCATATTTAGGAAATTAAGCAACCTCAAGGATAATTTGGAAACTGTTGTGTTTATTTTGAAAAACTTGACTGTCCTGCGTTGATATTGGCCAGTTGTTGGATAGCCTGTCAGGCAGCAATAGGGACTCATTGAATTGGTTACTGATGTAAATCTCTGTATCAGATTGAATATGTAAATGACATGAAATTACTTTACTCATCAGATGGTGAATTCACAAGACCATTACAGGTTATTGGCATCAATCTATGAACTCATTCAGATTAATGAAGGAAAGAACTTACTGCAGCTATAGCTAACTCTGAATGATGTTATTGGCTTTGCATTCATAACTTGTGTGTTCTATTTCTTAGAAGGTTGTTTCTGTAATTGCCGATGGATACTTGTACATGCGTGCCCAAGATCAATATGACTGAAGCTTTGGTTTTCTGCTTGCAATAACAATGGAAGATAATATCTCGGTGTTATTGATGATGCTTAATATCATTAACTCTGCTTGATATTCCTTTTAAAGATGTAGAAAATGCGGTACGTTCAAAAATTCTACTCTTTCCTATGTTGCAACGTGGAAGAAAATCCCTTGAACTAGCTGTCTATGTAGTCCTCTGAGATGTGCGACTCTGCTCAGGCAGGCTTCAGGAGTCCATTGCCCATATTTAAAGGGAGCATCTGCAGTGCATCCATCATTAGCGGCTAAGGTGCTGCAGCGTATTCTATCCTGTTTTACTTCAGCCATGAATACTTGCGATACTCATTCCAGGAGCCAGTAATCGTCAAAGTCAGCATTGTGTTCCCACCTTTTCAGGTGATTCTAGGTGACTATGGATTCAAAGTCTGTGGATTCCAGACTGTTTACTCGTTTTCACCTGATATTTTGCATTATAGGATCTAATTCAGCTTGCCAGAGTTAAATCAAATTCCCAATAGAAGCTGCTGGTCAAGAAGTCGTGGTATTTTCGAGTATGTAAGGGAAAAAAGGCCTTCTAAGTTGTTGAAAAGTCGTGGTATTTTCATCGTGCACTTGCAATGGTTGTTGGCCTGGCAAATTTTTTACAGCTTCTAGTTTTTTTGCTTGATATATGCCTTGGGCGGGGTGATATGAAACTACTGTAGGCTCGTATCCAGCGATAAAAGTGATTGATTGTTTTGAGATGGTTAGGTCGTTAAGAAGATAATCTAGAGTGACTACTAGCGTCCTTGCAAGGAACTACGTTTTGTTTCATTTATATCTTGATCCTTAACGGCATTCGACGGTCTTCGGAGTTTCTGTGAATAAGGAAATGGCACATTAGTCTCAAGCTATTAGACTAGGAAGTGGGAACTTGTGGAAAATAAACATGAAAAGGAAAAGTTGAGTGACGATGTAACATGGTAGCGTAACACTAAAACAATGGTTGTGAACACTTGTCACTTCGTACCAGTAGAAGTTACGGAACCCGAAAGAATCACATATCGCAAGTGCGGGAAACTGGATCGTGGTTATATTTTCGGCACTCTATGGCATTCGGAGTCTTTACTGCATTAGGTCTCCATTAGTTGCATTCTTCCTGAGTGTGGATATCCATACCCATGTATTTTTTTAGGGCTTGCAAACACCAAGCTCCCGGCTCAAGCAAGGGCCTGCGCCCCTACACTATTAGTTCTTATACATGGCTGTTACAAGCAGTCCAAAGAGCTTGAAACCAAGCTAGGAGTTGACTTTAATATGAAAATAAGATGACAACAACATTTTAACTTTCTTATTAATCCTTTAAATCTTTAATATATTTATTTATAAATATAATTTATTTATAATTTTATGGTACATAATAAGTAAAATTTATTTTATATAAAAATAATAAATTAAATTTATATAATATAAAATTATGAATAAATTATATTTATAAATAAATAAATATACAAAATATTTAACATTAAATGTATAACTTATTATTATTTTATTTATCATCTTAAATTTTTAGATTGAATGGTTTGTATTTGATAAAGTTAAGTTGTGAATTTTCCTTTTTTTAAAAAAAAAAAAGATACAAAATTATTCTTATTCTTTTTTTTTATCAAAATTTCGTTGTAATTCTATATATTATTTTTCATATTGTTTCGAGTTGCAAATTTTTCTAAAATATTTCCATCGAGTCCACATTTGGACGGTCAATCGCCAAATTATTGAAATGCTAACAGAGTTTCAAAAGACACAGAGTTCTAAGTCAACTTAGATTCTTTTTAGTATTGTTCAATATCTTTTTCTTTATGTCATCTGAATTTCAAACTTGACTAAACTGTATGATTGATGCTTAACTTTGGATGGAGAAATATAAAAACATTATAATCATCCTTTAAAAAAATGAGAAAAATTAAGAGAAAAAACAAATTCATGAATTTTTCATAAAATTATCTTAAGGAAAAGAACATAATTTTTTGATCATTTATTTCTCCGCAGCTAAAGACACGCCAATTTGAAAAAAGAAAACTTAAGTGAGCAAAATAACCAAAAAAAAAGAAAAAAAAAAAAGTCCTTGTATTCGGCATGAAACGGTAACGTTTTGTAGGTCACACTTACAAGTGTACGACACAACTCGCAACCTCAACACAAGTCAAGGTGTTGGAAGTGTAAACCAAAGCAGACCGCCGTCAGGCAGGGTTTCGGGAAACAGTTAAACCGCTCAAAGTCAGAGAGGTTTTGCCATGTTTCTCGTCTTTGGTCGTGAAAGCAATTTGCTTTGGTTTCGCTCTTTTTTTTTTTGTTTTGTTTTTGTGTGTTTGGAGCAATTGGATCAAGGAGATAAGAGATTGCCACTCGACGAGAGGTGAGTTTCATTTCGCCTAGTACCCGAATTGCGACACCCATGATTCATCTTCTGTGCAAAAGTATTATATATAATGGGAGATCTTCAATCCGAAAGTCACCATCTCAAAAATGGTATTTGTATCATCCTCAAAGTTCATCGCTTTTTAGTCAGAGATGCTTTTCAAGCAATGCAAATGAGCCCTCGTTTGTGGTTTCATACTACATGAAGAAATGTGGGTTCTCTCGGGAGTCTGCTATATCAGCCTCTAAGTCTGTCCATTTTGATAGCCCAGATAATCCCGATGCTGTCCTCTCTTTTCTCAAGAGCCATGGGTTCTCAGAGAGACAAATTTCTAAGCTTATCAGGAAATCGCCCCAGTTGCTCACGTTCAACCCTGGGAAAACGTTTTTGCCAAAATTGGAGTTTTTCTACTCTAAGGGGGCTTCTAAGCATGATGTGGCCAGGATGTGTTCTGGATATACCAGTGTTTTGGATAGAAGCTTAGAGAACCAGATAATTCCCTCTTTTAAATACTTCCGCGAGTTGCTTGGTTCGGATGAGAAGGTTATTAAGACTGTCAGGCGCCATCCTAGCATAATCAGTCTTCCGCTGGCATTTGCCACAAGCAATGTTGATGCTCTGAGAAAAATTGGAGTGCCCAAATTGAATATTGCATCCTTAATTGGTGACCAACCTAGTTGCATAATGAGGAGTTCTACACGTTTTAATGAGATGCTACAGAAGGTAAAGGAAATGGGTTTAAATCCTTCGAGGTGTAGTTTTGTTTTTGCAGTGTTTGTTTTCGGAATTTTGAGTGAAACGACATGGGAAAGGAAAATTGATGCTTATCGCAAATGGGGTTTTTCCAAAGAGGAAATTTTGACGGCATTCGGCAAGTTTCCCCAATTTATGACTGTTTCAGAGGGTAAAATTGCGGCTGTTATGAATGTTTACGTGAATCAACTAGGTCTGAAGCCTGCAGTTATTGCCAGAAATCCAGCCGTTGTTTCACTGAGCTTGGGAAAAAGAATTGCTCCGAGGGCCTCAGTTGCCCAGGCTTTGGTCTCAAAAGGTTTACTTAAGAAGGATTTTGGTTTAAGTGGATTTTTCCTCAGCACAGAAAAGTTGTTTCTCAAGAAGTACGTTATCCCTTATGAGGCGAAAGATTCTCCACTGTTGAAACTATATAAAGAAAAATTAAATTCTCCATAATGTGTAGAAACTGACATATAACGGTTGCAATTGTCTCCTGTATTTCCATGTTTCTCTTAGCTGGTCCTTTTGTATTAGAAATCTGTTGAGATTTGTCCTTCAGATCACAGCTGATTCATTTTTATTCTCTGATTAGACTGACTAATGCTATTTTACAGTCTCTTGAAGGAAAGGATGCTTTACAACGATTTGCATTGCACTGTAACTTGTCTTGCTTCATGTTTGTATTCTCCATAAAATGATTTGCATTTCACGTTATCGTTCTTTAACTTTGTTCTGGTGTTGTGTTGCACTTATAAGGCCTATCATATGCCATTGCCCGCATCTTGTGGCACAAAAAAGTGGATGGGAAGAATGTCTGGGTGCATCTTTGAGTGCAAAGAGAACAAGTCTTTTCATTATAAACTTGATTCTATGTTGATCATGTTGTAAGTTTGTCTGCAAAATGTGTTGTTTTTGTTAAAATTTACCTGATGGGACTGCTGCACAAAGCTCGTTATGGTGATTTGATTAAGATTCAAAGTGCTATTTCTGAAGCAATCCTTCCTAATCATTTGGAGGAAGACAAAAGTCTGTAGAATGCGGAGTCTTTCTAACGCCACAAAAGTTTCTGTTTCCGGTGCTTGTTTGCTTGGGAAGTTTAAAAGAACAGAGAAAACTCCAGTTAGCTTTTGTTTTATAGGTTGCATTTTGCTCAAGCCAAGAGGAGCCTGTCACTCATCTTGCTCCATCGACCTAGATCCTTGCGTGTCTGAAAAAGGACCGTGAATGATTTCCTATACTGGCATTGCCTCCGAGCACCACATAAGTGCCATCATTTTGCACCGAGCAAGGCATTTTAACAGCTGTCTAGTCCTTTGTACAAGAAATAATGGGGAGAGGAAATTAATTAGCCAACTCAAAATGGATTATAGAGTTGCGTCTCTTTTGTTGGAGTAAACCGTACTGAAAATGTGTAAACGAGGATCAGAGATGACATTAACAAATGCCAGAGGAATGACGGGCCACCCTTGGCTCGAGCAAAATGGAACCTACTATAATACGAAAATTAACTAGAGTTAATATTTTCAAGGTGACCAAGCTCTGCAAATAAAAAACTTTTGTGGCGTTAGAAGGACACCGCATTCTACAAACTTTTGTCTTCTTCCAAATGATTAGGATCACTTCAGAAATAACACACGTCGAATATTAATCAAATCATCATAATGAGCTTCCTGCAGCAATCCCATCATGTAAGCTTTTTACAAAACAACACATCCTGCAGACAAATTTACAACATGATCAACAAGGAATCAGCCTTTGACAAAAGACTTCACCAAAAGATGCACATGCACCCGTACGTTGCTAGCTTCACATCCAATTTGCTGAACCACAATCAGCGGACAATAGTATACAATAGGCCTTTTAAGTGAAACACAGCATTAGAACAAAATATTTATTGAGGACGAGGAACGCGGTTCATTTTACGGTGACTACAGACATGTGCAGCTAAAATGGCATCCTTTAGCAAAGTATCGTAAGTCCACTACGTGTGTCCATTTTGATAGCCCAGATAATCCCGATGCTGTCCTTGCTCTTCTCAAGAGCCATGGGTTCTCAGATAGACAAATTTCTAAGCTTATCGGGAATTCACGTATGCTGCTCAAGTTGAACCCTGGGAAAACCCTCTTGCCAAAATTGGAGTTTTTCTACTCTTAAGGGCTTCTAAGCGTGATGTGGCCAGAACATGTTCTGGATATATCAGTGGATAGGAGCTTAGAGAACCGGATAATTCCTTCTTTTAAATTCTTGCCCAAGTTGCTTGGATCAGATGGGAAGGTTATTAAGGCTGTCAGCCGCCATCTTGGTCTCAAAGAGGTTTTCTCGAGAAGGATTTTGGTTTAAGCAGGTTTTTCTTCCACGAAGGAAAGTTGTTTCTCGAGAAGTACGCTATCCCTTATGAAGAGGAAGATTGCCAACTGTTGAAACTGTACAAAGAAGTATAAGTCTGCATGATGGGTAGAAACTGAAATATAATGGTTGCAGTTGTCTGCAGTATTTCCATGTTTCTTTTAGCTGTTTCAAACCCGTTGGAACTTGGAATTTGTCCTTCGAAACACAGCTGATACATGTTTATCTTGTGCTTCACAAAGTGAGTGTGAAGCTAGCGATGTCCGGGCGCATTGTGAGTGTACAGAGAACAAGTCATTTCATTATAAACTGATTCTTTGTTGATCTTGTTGTAGATTCGTATGCAGAATGTGTTACTTTTGTTTAAAAAAAAAAAAAATTGCATGATGGGACTGCTGGCCGAAGCTCATTATGATGATTTGGTTAGTACTCAAAAGCGATATTTCCGAAGCAATGCTTCCTAATCATTCGGAGAAAGACAAAAGAATGTAGTTGTGGACTCCTCCTAATGACACAACTCTCTGGCGAACTTTTGTTTTTATAGCGGGTCCCATTGGGCTCAAGCCCATAATTTATGGGCTGCTGATCTTTCAAATGAATATCCTGCTGGCCCAAACATATCCTATGTGAAGTCCATCGACATGGCTCAGAGGCCGAAATAGAGACACTATGCTTCGGAGGGGGGGGGGAGGTTTAATTTTAAAATATCAGAATAAAATAAAAAAAAAACAAATGACAATTACGAAATATCTTGAAATTTGGTATAAGCGTTTTAGAAAGATTTTGATTGGGGAAGGGTCAGATGTCAATGTTTGCGGGTATTTTAGATCATCTTTGCTGTCGGCAAACGTGATGGTCTGTTTAGTATTAGTTAGTAAAATTGCATACAAAAATGCAGCTTTCAAAAGTAATTGATAAGGTATGAATTAAATATCTTTTATGGTGAATAATGACTTTTAAATGACATTATTATTTGTGAATATAGGACTGTGCAAATTATTTGACAAGTTGCAAATTTATCGTGAAATTGTGGTATGTGCATAACAAAAATTATATATTTTTATTTTTTTGTAAAAAAAAAAACTAAAAATACATAAGACCTTAAAAGTTGAGTAAAAGAAGGGTAATAAAGGAAATGGACGTCTCTTACTTTCATAAATTTCATATTCTATTCATATCACAAAATTAAAATATAAACTTTTAAAAATAAAAATTTAAAATTTTAATTATTGAATGTTTTTAATTTTTTTTTCAAAGTTATTTCATAGATTTATGGTTGAAGTGGTGGATAAATAGTAAATTAAACCGAGTAATATGCAAAAAGCACACAAAACCAAATAGTAAATTAAACCAAATTGTGATTTTAAAAAAAAAGTATATATTTTTTTATAAATAGACTTGTATTCCGTGTGAAACGGAGACGTTTGGTAGGTCAGACACAGGCTGTCAAGGGTTTTTACTTGGTTCTTCTCTGGTCGTGAAAACAAAGCTTCTTCGGGTTCGCTGTCCGCTGGAACAAGTGGATTGAGCAGGGAAGAGATTGGCAGTCAACAGCAGGTGAGTTTGCTTTCTCTGGGCACCCGAATTGCCATACCCCATGTTTCATCTCCTCTGCAGAGGTATTCTATATAATGGGAGATTTTCAATCCCAACTGCGCCAGCTCAAAAATGGTATTTGTATCGTCTGCAAAGTCCGTCACTTTTAGACCATAATGCAAATCAGCCCTCATTTGCGGCTTCTTATTACATGAATAAATGTGGGTTCTCTCCGGAGTCTGCCATATCGGCCTCTGAGTTTGTCCATTTTGATAGTCCAGATAATTCCGATGCTGTCCTTGCTCTTCTCAAGAGCCATGGCTTCTCGGACAGACAAATTTCTAAGCTTATCAAGAGTTCACCTCACTTGCTCAGGTTCAACCCTGGGAAAACCCTTTTGCCAAAATTGGAGTTTTTCTACTCCAAAGGGGCTTCTAAGCGTGATGTGGCCAGTATATGTTCTAAATATTTCGGCGTTTTGACTAGAAGCTTAGAGAAACAGATAATTCCCTCTTTTAATTACTTCCGCGAGTTGCTTGGATCAGATGAGAAGGTTATTAAGGCCGTCAGTCGCCATACTAGTATAATCAGTTTTCCATTGAAAAATGCTGCAAGCAACGTTGATACTTTGACAGAAATAGGAGTGCCTAAATCGAATATTGCTGCTTTAATTGTTGTAATGCCTAGCTGCATAATGCGGAGTCCTAACCGTTTTAATGAGATTCTGCAGAAAGTAAAGAACCTGGGGTTAAATCCTTCGAGGTATAGTTTCGTTTTTGCAGTGTCTTCTATGGGAGTGTTGAGTGAAATGACATGGAGAAGAAAGATTGATGCTTATAGAAAATGGGGTTTGTCCAAAGAGGAAATTTTGATGGCATTCAGCAAGTTTCCCCAGTTCATGAATCTTTCAGAGGATAAAATTGCGGCTGTTATGGACATATACGTTAATCAACTAGGTCTGGAGCCAGCAGTAGTTGCCAGAAATCCAGCTGCTGTTGGTCTGAGCTTGAGAAAGAGAATTGTTCCGAGGGCCTCAGTTGCCCAAGCTTTGGTCTCAAAAGGATTTCTTAAGAAGGACTTTGGTTTTAGTGGATTTTTCCTCGTGGCAGAAAAGAAGTTTCTCAAGAAGTATGTTATCCCGTATGAAGGGGAAGATTCTCAACTGTTGGAACTATATAATGAAAAATTAAATTTGTCATGCTGAGCAGAACTTGTAACGTAGTTGTTGCAATGCTCTGGAGGATTTCCATGTTTCTTTTAGGTGGTGCTATTGTATTAGAAACCTGTCTGAATTTGTTGTTCAGAACACGGTTGACCCATACTTGTAATCTGATTATACTTATTTATGCCATTTTATAATTTTTTGTACAAAAGGATGATTTACAATGATTTGCATTGCACGGTGTCTTGTCTTGTTTCATGTTTGTATCCACGGTAAATAGAATTGCATTTCACGTTCTCATTCTTTAACTTTGTTTTACTGTGGTGTTTCGCTTATAGGGCATATAATATGCCATTGTCTGCTTCTTGTGGTTCAACTAAAGAATTGGAAGCTTGCATCTTTGAGCGCACAGAGAACATGTCTTTTATCATAAACTGATTATATGATGATCATGTTGATAGTTTATCTGCAGGATGTGTTGTTTTTGTAAACATTCACATGATGGGACTGCTGCACGAGACCCATTATGATAATAATTTGATTGGTATTCAAAGTGCTCTTTCGGAAGCAATTGCTCCAAATCATTTGGAGGACAACGAAAATGACTTCAGAATGCTGGGTCTGTCTAACACCACAAGAGTTTCTATTTCCAGTGCTTGATTGCTTGAGAAGTTGAAAGAAATAAAGAAAAAACTTGCTAGTCTTTGCTTTATAGGTTCCGTTTGAAATAGCTATAAAATTGGTCTTAAACCTTTTTAATTTTTGTAACGTAGCTCTGTATGTTTAAAATTTTTTTATTTTGATTATAAATATTATTTTTTATTTTAATTTACGATAATTTTTGATTAAAAGAATAATCAAATCCATAATTTTATATATTGATAATATGAAATTAAAAAATCTTTAAATATTTAGGATTCAATTTAAAAAAATTTTCAAAATTTAAGATTAATTTAAAATTTAAATATATCAAATATTTTTTTTATTAATTTATATGTATTAGTTAAAAAGTTAGTAACTGGATTATGTTTTGTACAAAATTATTTGAAATTGAAATGAAATATCAGCATTGAGCATTGAAGTAAAAAATTTTAAAAATATAAAATGATGTTGTAAGAAATGAAAAAAACATTAAAACTCATTTTTCACTTATCCTGGTTCCATTTTGCTGGAGCCATGGGCGATTCATCTTACCGCAGTCACTTAAATTCCTTGCATACCTGCTGAGCACCGCATCCTCCCCTCCCCTCCCCTCCGCCCCTCTCAACACACAGACCTACACGCACGCACGCACGCGCGGAGGGTTTTGGAAAGCCAACTTCCTCTCGTGGATTTGTACTGAGGGTACAAGAATGCCATTTAAGCCTATGAGCTATGGGCTGCTGTGCCTTTTAAAAGATCTTTCAGGCTCGACACGGCCCAGAGGCCAGATTGACCTGCATGCATTTTTTAATATTTGTGACATATACTGATGTGGATTATGCAGAGCCTTGGAAGAAAATGGCTTCGGTTGCCTTTAATTTTAAAATCTCCTGTGTAAACTTTAAATATAACAAATGAAAGCTACAAAATATCTTGTCATTTTATATAAACGTTTCATTCAGATTTTATTGAGGAAGGATGAAATATAAATGTTGAAAAAACACTTCTTTTTAATAAAAATGATTTTTTTAAAAATTTTATTTTGTTAGTCTTGTATATTATAATTCACTTTGTTTTTTTCATAAAAAACAAACCATACACATGGAGATTAAACCCGCACAATGTACAATCCAAATGTATTTATACTTAAATCAAGCAATTGATTTTGGATTATTTCTGCAATTAATTGCCAGTAAATTGGACTAGTCAAAGATGCATACCGATTAAATCTTGGTTCTCCATCTTCGAGGAGAGACGGTACCGGTGTTGTCGGTAATGCTGTCTGTTGTTAGTCAAAAGCATCGTTATCCGATTGTGAGGGAGACTACTGGACTTATTGTTGGTGCAAGTGGCAACAACTTTAGGGACATTTAATCAAAAGTGGAACGACAACTCGTGGTTGGACTCCATATTTGTCAGATTATACACCCTTGGAGTATGAATGTTGATTAGTTGCCAATGGTCTAATTAACGGGTTTGGTAGTTTGGAGGACATTTTAATTTATTTTTTTTTTAATTTTTAAAAATTATATCAAATTTAAATTTAAATTTTTTAAAAATGAAGTGTTAGTTTTACAAAAATAAAAAAATTAATAATTCTAATTATATAGTTTACGATTTAATAAATAAAAAAATAATTTTATTTTAATTTTGACACAATAATATACTTAAAAATATTTTTTATCATAAATAAAAAAGGGTCTAACCATATATGATGTGTGGTTTTTGTAGTGGTCTTGTTGAATTTATAATGTTTTCACCTGAAAACTTGATTTTGTCAATATGGGTTCTTTTCTTGGTGATTAAAACTAAAAATTCTAAGCATAATTTTCTAGAGACTAATTGAGTCAAGACGATCTAACAGATGTTTCATGATCTTGTTTACAATGATTCAAACCTATAAGTTGTAACTGGGAATCTTAAATTCCTAACCACGTACAGACCATATTTACATGTGCTAATTCCTAGAGGAGTGCACGAATATGGAACAATTAAGGGTCCTCGAATTAATCAATTATTGGTATAATCGAATAAAAATAAGAAATTCTTGGGAAATTCAACGTACAAGACCAGAGCCTGGAATTGGGAACCACGTGATGCCATTAATGACAAAACACCCGACCAAGCGATTAATTAACTTAAAATTGAAGAGACAGTGCGAAAGAACATTAATCTTTGAAATATTCAGTCAAAATTTGAAGACATTAGACCAAAATTTTATAATTAGAAAGTCTCTTTTGATAATTCTGAAGTTCTAGCACATGGGCGATCTATGAGGAATGCCTTTTCTTCTGCTCATACCAGTGGCCATGTCCTCATCAGAAGCCTTACTGGCCGATCTTGCGCATACATATAGTCCACTCCTTTTCTTCCGAACAATCGTCGTGCACGCCATGCTCACGTTCTCGGACTCCGACGGGCCGGAAGACCAGCTCATTGGCTCATCGGAGTCCACGATTGTGGAATCTGGCGTATCGTTGGTCATCTCCTCGTCTCCCGTTTCTTGAGGGATCGAGAAGTCTGGGCCAAGCGTTAAAGACTTGCATTTCCTCAAGTATGGAGAGAGGTCCTCATAGTGTTTCAGCACAAAGTCCACCTATATACATATATAATGTAAATAGCCGGCCATAGAATTCAAGTTACACATGACCATCGATTAAGAAACCTCAAAACTTTGTTACAACTTAATTGGGGTTGTTCCATTAATTACTGCTCAAGAAGTGCAATTCGTTAGGTGTGATCGTATTCCTCTCATAAAACAGAGTCCATAAATTTTTACACATACACGTCGTAAAAATTGTTGCGATCCACATAGTATAAATGAGAACGATGTTGATTACCTTGCACCCTAGAGAGCAATGGATAAAAGGCTCTTGAAGACTTCTGTCACAGGAAGTACAATAGTTTCCAGACCCCTTGAATTGCCTGTTCTGAGGTCTCTTCTTTATAAACACCGCCTTGGAACTGTTTATAGTATAGGCCTGATACAAAATCCAGCTGAATTAGCAATCAAAACTATGTGTGAACTGAATTAGGCTAGAATGGGTTTAATCAACTGGGACAGAAAATAAAAACCAAATAACTGGATACTAACCTGAACATTTGAGCAGTCTATCAGCTTCTGCAGGTCTTCCAATCGGACCACGTCATGATAAACATAACGGCGAACTTGAAGAAGTCTATGGAAGCGATGAGATGTAACGCAATGAGGGCAAATACTAATGCAACAATCTAAGCAACATACGTTCTTTTCATTTTTCTTGGCAGTTTCATGATATGAACACGCCACAAAGAACTTCTCTGTGTATAGGGCTTCCAACCAAGCAGGCCTTTGGATCCCCTGAAAATAAATATGCCAGAGCAAGCAACACTTGTGATCGAATTACATGCAAAATCTGAAATTTGAATTATATGCAAGGGATAAATTTTAGGACAGAATTCACAAACCATGATCAGGCAAATGAACAAAAATAAAGACCCCAATTGGGCTATTATCAAGATATATAGTGGCGTGACAAGAGAGAGAGAGCGGCTAGGGCATCGAGATAATAAGGGTACTTATGGAGGTTCACAATGGATGAAGGGTATGTATCATTCCTTGGAGAGTAAATAGCATTTTGTCAACAGGAAGAGAACTTTGTTTGTTTGTTTGCGTGTGTGTCTGTGCGAGAGAGAGAGAGAGAGAGCAGTATTCAAGAAAGAAAGTAAGATACGAAGAGAGAACGTGGGCGCGGTTTCCGTGTCACCCATAGTTTACCATTCCTAAGTTAAACAATTATTTGCCAATCTTCTTGGCTTGACAGCTATAATCTAAACCAAGCTTTTCTTGAAGCAGCTGTTGTCTCATTATATAAGTTTTGTTCACCATTATTTGCATTGTCATTCAGTTGAGTTACATAGTTTAATGTGGACTTGGTGATAATTCGCATAGAAATTTGATAAATTTGTAATTTTCTGGATTATGTTTGAAACATGTGTGTTCCATTAGTTTGTGTGTGTGTGTGTGTGTGTGTGTGTGTGTGTGTGTAAGCTTATGGCATACCAATTATTGTCTGATATTAAACTTTTGGTAGAAGAATTTGAGAAACTGACTATATATATATCACTGATGCGGTTGGAATCAAGCTGCTTCCTTCTAGCCCAAATGTAAGTTGGCAATACAATGTTAGTTGAGACGATACGACCAAAAGTGGAGCATGCAATTAGGCAGCCTTGCCCTACTTATGATGCAACTGCGCCACACCTTTTGTTTTAATGAATTGAATCTACTCCTAACAAAAACAATTAAACAAGCAGAGTGGTGGATTTTACGATTTAACCGTCCCTTTTGTGCCTGTTCTCCGAGTACTTTCTCTGCCCATATACTTGTCCTAATTATTGCTTCCTACGTTTTACAGTCCCGAGAAACAAATGTAACGATAATGTTTTTCTGTCCTACGTTTTATCTGGTTAACTTCTACATTGAACATCTTCACAGTGTCACGTCATTTTGCTGACAGGGAGTCACAATCACCAGATACCCACGTAGAAATTTTTCTAGTTTTTATTCCAAATAGTTTCCATTAATTGTATACATGTGTTTCAAGTTACACGGCAGTATCTTTGGGCGCGGCACTAATCCCGAAATGAGGTAGCTTCAACCGATCTATGGCATTGTTTCGAGTCTAAACTGAAGTGGGATTTCATTTAAGCTTGCCTCTTTCGGGTAGAGATCAAATGGTAAACGAGTACACAGTAACTTTTGCCGACTACAAAAATAAGATCCTTTTTGGCGCTGGATTTTGGTTCATAATATTTATGATTGAGATTTGAAAGGGAAAGAAAAGCTAGTAAAAGAGACAACTTTTTGTCCAGGCACGTTTCAGTGGCCTTGTATCTGGCATATGATACCACAGCAGCATTATTTGAATCGATCACAATAAAGCCAAAAACAGACATGCAAGAGGAAACCCGGTTATCGGGGAATCAAACATGGCAACATTGAACCATCAAGTCCACTAATGGGAACCGAGGGAGCTCGTGCTAGTTCTCAGACAACAATGGGCAAATTTTGAGACAAAATTGGACAAACACAGCTCATTAAGCACTAGCTAAGATCTAGCGAACATAATGGCCTCGTTAATTTTCTCTTTTACTAATTTTGTGGCCGAAGCCTTTAAGCTCTACCCAAGAGCTAATCTCGGGTCTTGCAACCCCGAATCTTTTTGGTCGTCAATAAGGGCATGCCATGTAGCAGTACAATGGCTCTGCTTTTGGTAAAACATATTTACCAAAAAACAGGCGGGGTTGATTACAGATTTTGTTTCTATATAATTAATTAAACTTCAACTTTGTATTTAGACCTTAGGTGCCTAGCGAATTGGTGAGTTGGCACTAGACAATCCATATCGACGAGTAGACCTGTGGATTTATCACAACATTGAGAATCTATGAATTCTTTCCTGATTTGCCTCTGATCAAGCAGTGACACCTTGACCATGTGTGCTAAATCGTTTGGTAATTCGACCTCCTTCTAGCTAGCTTAATATTTTTTCTGGTTTGCAGGGTTCAAGCTAAAGAAAACCAAGAATGAGCCGACATGCAATTTGTGGAATTGCTGTATGAAAAGGAGGGGGAATTTTTCAGGGACACCTCATGGCAACATTCTGCGGAAAATAGAAAATTTTAAATAATGAAGCAAAGAATTTGAGCCGAGAGGAAAATCGGAGAGCCCCTTAATAACCATACATTCTACATCTTAATAGCCCAAAACAAATCAGCATCGCATAGGGCAAAAGATAAGCGCTTTTATATGCATCAGATATATATAGAGATGTTATTATAAATTCCAAAGATCTCATTTGAAGGTTATTATAAGAGAATGCACGTGAATTTGTTGGTGTAGTCCAATGTCAACTTGCAGCTTGGAAGATTGCGAAAAATCAAAAAGGAGTGGATGGAGGTAATGAAATGAACGGGGTAGCCGCCCACCCCGTGACATGCGAAGCAAAGGACCTCACGTGCTAGGGATCCGATGGGCTAGCAAGAGTCCAAGAGAAGAAGAAGAAGAGTGGGGTGGACATGAGTGGGCGGATGGAGGGGGGGGTGGTGGGTGCCTTGGACTGGCCAAATATTCCTCTTTTTCAAATATGAACTGTGCATTTTGCTGGTTGGTCAACGGTCAAAGTTCCAGGAGTGAACAGAGACTTATGGGCTGTCATTTTTTACTAAGCGGGAAAAAAAAAGAAGAAATTACAGAGGGTGAGTCAGCGTGCGAGCCGCACGAGGGGCCTCAGATTCCTCCTCACGTGCAGAGCCTTTTTCTCCAAAGACCAGAGTATGTGAATGATCTACCAAGCTCCTATCAAGTGAAACCGTGACCACGGTGTAAGCAAGTCTCGTTGCTAAGTACCATCCGATCTCCATTTAATATAGACGCTTGATCGAACGGACGGGCGGTTGATGCGTGTGTTCAACTCGAAAGTGTCATTTTTATTTTGATGTGGACTCTTGTTGGGCCTGGCATAATCTCGTCGCAGGCAACATTAGGAGAATTGAACTTCGGGTTGGACCGTTCAAAAAAACAAAACGAAAAAAAAACAAAATTCGGGTTGGCAAGGGTTTAGTATCTTGATTTCTATAGCCCAACGAGTCAAGGGTACTCTTGACATTTAATAAACCCACCTCTTTTTAATTTTTATTTAAGAAAAATTTTTTTCTCTTTTTTCCCTTTTTTCAAATATATTTTTTTAAATTTATTTTGGTTCTTCAATATCAAACAAGATAAAAACACCGAAGTTCTTTGAGGTTGGGGTCAGAAGATTCTTTCTTTAGGCTGAAGTCTGGCCTTTCCACTAGTACAACAGCAATCTGATACTTAATTCTGGTTATTTTTTTAAATATCTTCCCTAATTTTGGTTATGATTGAGACTGCTTTATTGTCTTGTTTTATCAAAGTCAATCTTAAATTTTGTCCTTTGTTTATCAATCTCTATCGTTTTTTTTTTTCTTTTTCTTTTTGCTTAAAAAGAGGATTGTATGATTTTTACATGTATAAAGATATACAAAATGAAAAAAAATAAATAAATCACTACTTTATTTCTTAACACAAGACCTATAAACTAATTAATCTAAACAATTGTTTTTTTAAAGTATATTTTCTTGACGGCTCGAAAAACATGGAAAAAAATGTCTGTCATTGCTAAGCTTTTATTAGCTAGAATCTTTTGTGCATTTGGTACATTATGCTCACCATTTAGTGAAAAGGTAGCCTTACTTTCTTTTTACACATAAATAACTGCCAGTCCGTATATTCCAACATCGACCGAGGAGGGCTGCTCAGTAGAATATCCAATAAATGCAAAAAAGAGAAATGCATACACAAACATCATCTAGACACAAGGTTGTGAAGCTCTGTACCTGCACAGCATGGAAAGATTGCCCGCGGTAAAATAACAACAGCTGTTGATGAATTCCTCCACAAAGTAAAACGATGCTCGTCGTCAGTGTGGGTTCATGTATAGAACTGCGGCCATTCCCAGCAGCACCACGCTGTAACATGCTAGAAAGTTTGGATAAAATACATCCATGTTTTATCAATCCAGTTTCTTCTTCGTACTTAACTGAATTCTTGGACGATGATGGAGGTGATGAACGTGCATTGCAACTTTTTGTTAGTGGCGGTCCACACAGGAAAAGATTATCCTCGTAGCATTGTGCAACCATCTCTGGAGTTTTTCCAGACAAGTTATTGTGTGCTACCATGAAAACAGCTAGTTGGTGCAGTTGAAAAAGCTGAGGAGGAAAGTTTCCATCCAAGTTGTCAGTACGAAAGATCCAAGCTATTAATTTCCTTCATGTTTGAATAAGTTGATGGGATTGGCCCTGTCAGGGTGTTGTGGGATAGGTTTAGCAACTTAATAGTGTTAATGTTTCCGAGTTCTGGTGGTATCTCTCCCGTCAAATTGTTGCTGGAAAGATCGATTCCTGACATGTAAGAGAGAAATCTTCCTTTGTAAGAACAAGAAATGCTCTTCGTTGCGAACTCTGCACGGGGATTAAAAACAAAATTACTGTAAGTTTCATAATTTATCCCAGTCAATCGAAGGATTCGTTCTTCATCCCAAAATTTTAAAATTTTTAAGATGCAGTGGTTAGCAGTCTCTCCTATAATTCCTCTTCAGTTTTGTGCTCCCCCGTCCCAACAAAAGCTACAAAAATGCTGTCTGACTGCAAATTATAATTATTATCTTTTGCTTTTTTTCGGGTGGTTGACAGTTGGAATCAAATAACTAAGTCTTCTCTCGTTGAAATTGGTGTGCACGATTGCTAGTAGATAACATACTTATTTGAAAGTTTTAAATTTAATTTTCAATTCACATTATTATTATTATTATTTTAAAACAACTTACATTTGCTTGCATCGTCACTTTACCTTGACCTTTTAGGGTCAAGTTGCCTAAATTTGGGCCTATACAAGCTCTATCCATAAGAAATATATATATATATATATATATATATATATATATATATAACCCATGTTGGTTAGATACCTTCTTTGGTGGATTGGCCCATTACTTAGAATGGGTGCAGGTGCAACTCCTCCGTCCAAGTAAAACTATAATAGGTTTCTTCTTCTCTCTCTCACTCTTTTTTTTTTTTAATTTTTAATTTCTTACTTTTATTAACATTAAAATCAAAACTCTTAACGGAGCTCTTAGTAATTAGTGTTTTTCAGGATGCCTTTAAAACCATGGCTGTCATAACCTATTGAGAATTTCTCTATTTCGTAAACACACAAAATACCCAAAATAGAACTAATAAAGAACCAAAAAGAACACATCAAACAGCTACCGATAAAGAGTAATCTATGCTTCTTTCCTGTTCCAAAATGGTCCGCATCGTATGCCACTATGACATCTTTTGTGCTCTCAGCGAAAGAAACTCAACGAATTCTTATCAAAAGAAGAACAACACTGACAGCTGAAGCTCAAGCAGGAGCCACAAATGACAGCCGCTGAAGTGATTGATCCAGACAAAATTTCTAGGATAACTAAAATTGATTCCGAAATTTTACGCTAATTATTGAATCCTTAATTAAACATTCTATTTCACTTCTATGTTGGCCATATATTAGTATTTTACGTGTAATGTAATCACGCCTATAATTTTTTTCCAGTTATTATTAACATTACCGATATGTTTTTTTTTTTTTTGGTAAGGACTATTTTTGAGTAACATGAAATCAAAAGATGTTATTAAAATATTTTGTAAATCAATGAAAAAGAAATTCTGCATAAAAAATCTCCTTCTGGTGAAGCAGAGATGGAAACAATTGGAGAGAGACATTTATAGTAATTGCGCATCGCTGTCTGGACTAGGGGACCAGCATCACCATCTTGTATTTTCATCCATTAATTTTGAGTAAAGCACACTTGCTGGCATGAGGCAGCTCGTTAAGGAAATGTTTTGGATGCAACCAAATCAAAATGGAGCCGGCTTCAAGCCAGAGAGAAACATGTCAACTTGTTAAGGACGAGTACCTTATTTTCCAGACACATTTTGTCGTCGTCTCTTCTACTACATTGCTAGGAGTTTTCGATTTTCTTACTAATGGTTAGCATCATTATCTTTCATTGCTTGGAAAATAGAAGAAACACATTACATCCTTGGGAAAACTTTTTTGGGGTGTAAGAAAATCTTACATCTGATCTAGTTATCTTTAAATAATCAAAATTAAAAGATTTTAACTCTCTTAATGACGTGATGAAACTTTTTAGCCTCAATTCAAAAGTCATTTAATCTATACATATATAAAATAAACATAAAAGAAGTAGAATTTGAATCTCTACTTCATATTTTATAACACAGAACTTATGGACAACCCTAAACAGTCAGTCTTCATGTCTTCATGGGAGACCATGTTACCAAACCGCATGGTTCTCCTTTTCATGGCTCACCACAATCTCTGCTCTCTTGGGCCACCCCACACATGACCCAACAAACGACAACGCGAACCCATACGTAAGAATGACATGGCATACTGTGCATTCAATAAGGGAAACATGGTAGGCCCAGCCCAAATTTCCTAGTTGATCATTCGCCTTACAATATTGGAAGCACACAAGAATGGTCTTAAATTCGTTGCACCGTGCAGCAGCAATATACCAACTTCATTTAACACAAGAATAGTGTTTCCACTATTAAGAAATTAAGATTGAAGGAAGATAATCTTCTCCTTGATAAGGAAGACTATATTCAAAGACAAAAAATATCCTAATAATTAATACAGTATCACATAAAAATATAAATAATTTAAAATTAATACAAAATTATTGAAATATGAAAATAATAAATCAATGTATCTAATCTCAATTCACTCTTCTAGGCTTAGCTAGCCTACTCGCTAGGCCACTAATGGTGTCTGATGGCAAACTTCCCCGGCAATCATGGTCCCCCAACATTGGAAATTTCACCATCCATGCACATGCTTATAATTTTCTTCACATAGGTCAAGGTCATTATGCGCACGGAGTTTAAAAATCGTGTGTTCTTGTCTTGAGTTCAAGTAAATACAAAAGCATACCAGTTACGCGAATTGAATTTATATTGTCTTGTACTTTTCACAGAAACTCTATGGTCAAAAAGCCTCCATGTTACGCCAAGCTCAATCACTCAAAATTATATAAGTAGAATAATATAATAGAATATACCATGTACCAAAAAAAAAGTAAAATAAAAAAAAAATAAGATACAACGTGCACAAAGTTACCTAACCCTGAAAAACAGCAGCATTCCTGTAATGCTGTTCAACTTCTACATAGAATAACTGTACAATATTATCCCAAAATTTTTTGATGAAGATCATGAAGATTGGGCTTGAACATTAGAACTTGGATGGAAAATGCTTGTTGACAGTTATGGCAGTTACAACAGTGTATTCAGCAAAACCGGTTGGTGTTGAAGGGCAATCTTCTTAGTGTTTAGTTGCATTTCAACTTTTGGTTTTAATCGCCTTTTTGGGCAGGTATGGTGGCCCCATTTGTATGTCTGAATCAAGCAAGCACCGTTAAGTGGCTGTAAAGAGTGGAGGTTGCTTGTAATTGTAGATAACCTACTTTCTTAAGTAGATTTTCATGTAAGGTGTTTTGTACTAATACACCAAATGCATTGCAATTACATGATATATATATATAAGTGAAATACAAGACAAAAAGGTCTGCTTTTGCCCTAAAAAACTTGTCTCTCTTGCATTCTTCTTTTTCTCTTCTTCTCCAGACTGTTTCTGTAACACCAGAGACATATCTTCATGCGGCAACCTTGTTGACCTTTAGCTTTGTGCTTCTTAACCAAACAATATTTTTCTTGTCCCTCTAGCTGTTTTTTGCTCTTCCCCCAACCCCACTTTCCTAGCAAAGCTATCTAGTTGTGTATTGGAGGTTTTCTCTTTGCTGGAGAATAGTCCATTTCGGCTATGTCCATAATATCCACATGATGATCATGGATGACCTCCTGATGCCCAGAACCCGGCGAAGAATTGGTAACAACTTTCTCGTGTTCAACCCCCATTTCTCCATTTATTAGTCCACCCCTAGACATAGGATGAGCTTTACTTTCTCCACTCTTCTCATTCTGTACGAAAAATAGAAAATGTATATAAGTTGGTGTGTTAAAGATATCAATCCCACAATACGAAAATCTAGTTGTGGGAATTATGAGGTTTTAATTAATGACCTACCTTGGAGGTGGCAGTTGAAACAGTGGTGGTGACAGTAGCAAGTTTCCTATTTATTCCTGCAGCAATACATAATACAATTCCTTAGTCTCATAATACACTGAATTTTTGCAGCCTGTTGATTTAAGGAGTTTCTATATATGGAAACGTTAACCAAAAATATACATTCAAAAAGACTTTACTAAACATAATTCTCTGGGACAAAATGGTCCTGTAGTAGTACATGGTCAGTGGTCACCAGTTTAAATCTTCTAAAACCCAAAAGCCAGCTATTAGCTATTCACTTAGACTTTATAGAGAAACCATTGACTGCCCATAGAAGATGAACTGAAGTGGAATTGTATCCAGAAGAAATGAACTATAACGGTGACTAGGTTTGTGGTTCCTAGGTCCATAGTAATCCTCATGCAGCGGGGGGTACCTGTACAGTGCCCTTCATTGCAGAGAATAACGTCTCCATTAATACCGTCATCCCTTGTTTCTGTCAAAGAACTCTTGTCCTCCTGCATTTTAAAATAAATCAAATTTCTCATTAAAATTGCAAGAAAGGGGGGAGGTGGGAGGGGGGAACAGAAACACTCATTCTCTATCTCTAAATTTTTGGCATCAATGTGAAAAATCATGAAAAGAAAAAGAACACCCACATTGACATTTTGATGTCCAACTTGCATGAAACCCTTTTCCAAGCGAATCCCTGCATAGGAAGAACAATTTACATTAAAAATCTAGCTATTAACCTCGTCAGAGAATATCAGTCGGAACTAAGACTAGAGATTCTATGTACCGAAAACAAAGACATAGATAATCTTGGCGTACCTTGAGCCTCATTCAGGATAAGAAACAAAAGCAAGAAAGTGGCTACAAAAGAAGGCCTCATCATGAAAGAGCTTGATTCAAGAAGATATAACAGTTGAAACACTCAGATGGGAACAATATTTGATTTTGGTTCCTGAGGTTAGCTGGTCAGATACTGAATATATATGGATTAATTTATGTTTGTTTTGGCTTGCATGACTCTTCAAATTTGAATTACTATCAGGTTGGGGAATAGAATATGGAACCAGCAGGGGGTACCCGCTTAAATATATAACATGGGCTATAGGGCCCACAAACAAGTCTCCGACAGGGAATTTAAGAACGGGATTTTCTTCAACTTTCTTGTGTTTTTTGTTTGTTTTCTACTGTGGAGTACCAACTACACATTTGTCAAAGGAAATGACTAATCATTGATTAACTATGGCAATCCATTACACAGTAGTAGAAAGGTTGTGGGCCTTCGGTTTTTGAGTAGATTCTTCTTCAATGGCCCTATCTTATGCTTCAAACAGTATTCTTTTGTCTTTCTTTGTATTTCAGTGTCACCTCAAGAAACACAACATGGAATCCTACCTCCAAAAAGAAAGGTGGAGCCTTCAAGGTCAATAAATCAAGAGACCCTGACAAGAAATCTTTACACTGCCTAGTGAAAAGGGAAAACAGGGGACTATCCTGCCTTTTGGGCTAGAATGAGAATTTTCAGAATCTGTCTGATTGACCGATACCTGTTCTCATTTGCACGCTATGTCATCCGGTAAAAAGCTCAAGCAATGTTCTGTTTCGTGTTACTTCATGCAACAGCAGATTAGACATCAGTTTTTTCTGATGGGACTGCTGATTTTGTCACCCGTCTTGTTTTGCATACAATGCACTGGTGCCTCCCAAAAATTTTCTCTTTCGTCAGTCCAAGCACCACCGTTTACACTTCGTATCTCTTGATTGATTTATCGTCATCGTATGGATCAATGGATGTAACCATAAGGCGTTTTCCCTTTTGAATGTTAATTAATTCCTGGTTTCTACTGTATCTAATGAATTTAATTATTGGAGCTATTGATAAAGATGGTTGTTTTTTATTTGATAAAAGAAGCCCGTGACGGATCTAATGAGTCCCAACTCCCGTTTATCATCTGAACCCTTATGCTTCAAGAAATGGGAAGCCAATTTTGTAGTTCGTAAGGGGAGTTGAGATCGAAGGGATTGAAACAATTGCAAAATCACATGTGTTTGTACTTTTGGACACTGCCTCTGAGCTAATGGAGCAATAAGTGGAACGAAGACTTGGTACTGTGATAGTCACAGAATCATCTTTATAGAATAATAGAAGCTAATTTCATGTCATATTCGATGTTAATGGAGAAAGATTATATGATAAAATAGTGATGTATGTGGTATAAAATTTTAGCCTCAAATATAATCTCAAAAGAAATTACGGGCATTTTGTGAAACATGTTTTTCCCCATTCTGTCCTTTTTTAAAATGTTAAAAGGAAACAATCGGAGGAGGATTTAAGGGGTGAGTGGTGGAGGGGGCAATTATATATATATATATATATATATATATATATATAAGAACAACTAAGGGAACTTAATTGAAAACCAAGTTAAGCAAATCACGGGAACGGTTTATCTATAATTAAACTTTAATGGAACGCAGTATTTTTCACGTCAAATATTAAGATATATACAACTGCAACTTAATTACAAATTTGAGCACTAAATTAATGTTGTACATTTCAATAGTGCATAGAACCATACTCTCACAAAGATACACACACACACTCCAAATGCTGTAAATATTTGAAGCTTGTAAATAAAAGTAAAGCCGCGGTTGTGGTATTCAATGAGAAGATCGAATTAGAAATCTCCGCGTCATCACTTTCCAGAGCTAACGTGGTCCGTGGCCCCACGTGTCGAGGGAAGACGAGAAATAAATGTGACGGATGACGGGCGACGCTGAAAGACAGGCACAATATCGGTAAAATCGCCACTGGTTGACGTGGCCCGTTTTCTCGTTAGCTGCCAAACGACCTGTTGCCGGTGACCGGTCCACGTGGACGTCCACATCGCAAGTAAACTGGCCACGTGTGCACCGCCTGTTCACGAGGTGTGCCATTGCTTTACCCAACAGGAAAACATCGATGGGGGCGGCCATGTCCGAAGCTAATCCAATGTGGGTCGACACTCATTTATTAGGTTCACCGGCTGTGATGGACATCTAGATCTTCGGAGTTCAAAGAGATTAATAAGATCGTTAAAAAAGAGGAGGGTGTGAAAATTAATACTAATCAACTGTAATTTGTCTATAACTTTTGCGTCCTTCTAACGGAATTATGGTGAGATAAAGACAGTCATGGGTTAATTAATTGATCTCTTGTGGTCGATGTGTATGTGAGTAGAGCATAACATCCATCTGTTTACCATAAATCTCTAACATACTCGATGATTGCATTTTTTGTGACTCTGTGATTATACTTACTTGTGCACTGCTGTGCTTTTGCAAGAAATAATTGAAAGAACAAAATGTCTGTGTATTATTGACAATATTATAACTAAAACATATAAATAATATGTGATAAATTAAATTATAACTATTTATGAAATTTGCACATAAATTTTATTTCCATATAAATGTTTTTTTGTGTGTGTGTTTATGGTAAGAATATTTTTGTGCGAGCTTTCCCTTTAATTAGACTAATTAAACAAGAATATTTGTCCAAGAAAGACTAACAATTTTTTTTTTCTTTTTTTTGGGTAGTGTGTTATTTTAGCTCATATTAAAAGATACAAGCAAGCAATTGACAAGAAAAAAGATGCAAATTAATATGTACAATACAAGACAATGAGCAGCACTAGCTTATTGGGCATATAAGATGTCTGATTGCAAAAGCAATGCACGATGGATAATCTGCCATTTCCATCTTAATTAAGCTATTGGATAAAACGGACGCATCCATGCTATGGAAGGAGGGGGGGGTGGAATGGAAAATATAGACACTCAATATTTGTTGTCTATGAGCTTTAATGTTCTTTACAAATTAAAGATTTTTTAGGCCACGTAAAAGGTAGCATAAGTTGGGTTGACTGGTTGTTGGCAATGTATCTAAGTTTGATGAAAAATCAAAATGCTGGAATAAATCGAAGCCATATATACCTTAATATCATTAATTAAGTTAAAGTTGTAAGAAGTCTCGGCCGACAAAGAGATATCATGTGTTTCTCGGGTTTATTTGGAGCAAGTTGCGCAGCTTGCAAACTCTCCTGTCGTGGTTGGGCATGTACATGTGTTTTATGATGATCTGATCTATCTGTAATCTATCTCGGGACTTTAGATTTTCCGTTAGATGCATGTAGCTGTTTGTAACACAAAAAAGTGTCTCAATACACTCAGACTCTGATATACTAGGATCTAGCAGAAGAATTCAAGCGGAAATTTCAAGTCATTATTTTTTCATCGAAAAGAGTTTTGAAGTTATTGATTGCTCGAGCTCGTTGGAATTGCACCAACTGATCATCACACGACATCAGAAATATTATTCACGGGCCACCCATTTGGGATAATATCAGTAGTTTGGTAGTTGTTACATTTATTAATTCGATATCTGAAAACCTATACCGATGGAAGAACAAAAGTTAATAAAACCTGAAACTGTATATATATGCACAAGCGGGGCATCATCCCTTGAAACGATGCATTCCACAAAATCTGTTTGATTTTATTATTATGATTATTTTTGTTTCGGCCTTGGTCTTTATCACCACTCGGCACTGGTACAGAGCATTTTAATGAACACATGTGCAGTGCATTTCAGGCGCCAATTTAATGAACAAACCCAAGTCCATATCTAACACACAAATTGATCGTTTAAAGAAAAAATCAGGAAAAAAAAAAGAAAATATTTCATTCAGTTCCATTTCCTTAATCCTAAGTGGAACATGCCTTGGGGCATGTTATGGGCTGAAAACTAATCAATTTGACGTAATCAGGGGACAGAAAATAAATAATTTGCTTATTCTTAAAAATGAAACATCATGTTTTTAAGACCACCAGCAGCGTAGCAGATTGTAGTAGTAGTCTAATAGACCTGTTGGGTTTCGGTAATAAGGATCACTGTGGAACTTTAAAAAAAAATAAGAAGAAGAAGAAGAAAAAAGGACTATGAGGAGCAAAATCCTGGCATGAACTGGTATAACTGCATTTGCCCCACAAATATATATTAACATGAGAGTAGGAACCCATCTTCTCACAGAAAGTAAACAAACGTTTCATCTAGGAAGCTTAGGCGTGTTTACTTGGAAAAAAAATTTCTAGTTTTTTCCAAAAAAAAAAATTGAAAAGAGTGAAAAATATAATTACTGAAAATTGAAAATTACTTTTTTTCTTTTAGAAAACTAACTGGGCTTTCCGATTTTCTGATTTTGTAGAGGATTTAGAAAATTACTTTTTATCGTTTTCTGAACTTTGCTCTTGGGAACATAAAAATAGAAAACTGGTTTTCTTTTCTTTGTATTTTTGTTTTTTTTTGACATTTTTATAGGACAAATGAAATTTTAAACAATGAATAAATATTGCAATGAAAACTGAAAGATATTCTTTAGAAGTTTATAACTCTAAACTTCCAAATAAACAAAATCTTCCATTTATTAATTAGATTGGGACACGAATTCATTGGCCTCCACATAAATCCCTTTCTTGTTTCATTGCATGCCCTTCCAATACCTACGTGTTGTTATCCTCACATCACATATTTTCTGGCACAGCATCACATGGGCATGAGCCCCGCCGTACCGGCCGCCCATTGACCTTGTTAGTCTACAGGGATAGGATGGTCTCCAGCAAACTATTGCCAATGGATTCACCGACTGTGGCATTGTAGAGTTGACCCAATTGATTAGACACGACCCTTCTGAGGAGAGCCATTCCATGTGCAAGACAAGACTCTACTTGGTGATTCTGTCCATTCAGACTGGTCTTCATCAGCCTCAAACATGTTGCAGAAGATGCACGTATATTATTGGGAAGTTGCCCAAGTTCACGAGTATAATTGTGAATTAGAGACAAATTTCAAGCACACCAATATCGCACATGAAAGTGAGAGATTAAGGGAAAAAAAAAAAAAGAGGCAAATAAAATGACTACTAATAGAAATCATTAACACATGGATGGGAGGGCAATTTAATTAACCTGTGGGTGTGGAGTCAATGACGCTGGGTTATTATCACATATCTCACCCGGCCATCTAGGTCTGAAAAACCAGTACTCAAATGACTATTTCGCCATTTGTTAGAACAGTTTGGAGCATAATTGAATGATATTTTACTACCCAATTGGCTGAAATGATGCTGAGTTTTCTTTTTCAACAAGTGAAGTAATGCTAATTGTGAATGTTAAAATTTCTGGTGTTAACCACTCACGTTAACTTGAGTGGCCACTTCTAGGGGTGTATGGTCTCTAGTGAGATAGAGGTCAGAATCTCTTCTTCAATGACTTCTCAGGTTCAAATTCGGGCTCAGGCTTATGGTTTATGAGATTTAACTCTTCTAGAATCTCCTAATCTCGACCTAAATGAACCATACTTTGATCGTACCGTGGAGATAAATTAGCCGATCGAGGTGGGTATAAATTGGTCCGGATACCGCCTAATCTAGATCCCCCAAACATAAAAGGTTCTGGTGATATTTATGCCATATCAATTTTCAGGTGAATTGTGCAGGCACAGTAATGATTTTCAGATAGGAGGGCCAGTCCATTTATTGTCAGATAGGATTAGAATGATAGAAGCGGTTCAAATTCTAATGCATAACATTAATTGATGGGGGCAATCCAGACTTATTAAATTGTCTTTTTTTTTTTTTTTTCATTTTTGTTCTGGACAAGAAAATCAGTGTAGCCATGTTGAGGACCTCTCTACTTTTGGGTTCCTAAGTTCATTCAAGATCTTTTTGGAGTTGATGGAAAATGCAAATGCTTTGCTCTGTAAATCAAATGTGGGTAGTCGATGTCTTAATAACGTACTAAGATGCAAGAAACTAAGCCTTAATCTTCCATATACCCACGTATCTCGAAATTTCATGTACTGATACCTTTTTTACTTTTTTTTTTTCCATAGATATTGGCCAACAGTGAACTTCATTGGCAAAGTAGATGTTTTCACCACATTATGGTAAAAGAAGGCATTCGGAGTTGATTTGCAGATGTACCAAAAAGAAAAGGTAAAAACAAGTATCAAAGAACGGGAAACCGTATAATATCAATGTTGCTTTGTTGTGTATTGTCTGCCTTTGTAAATGAACTAGAAGTGAAACTCCAACACTCATTGCCAGTTTGTTGTTCTCGGAAAGAGGCACCTGCAGTTTCGACTTCATTTCTTTTGGAAACGTTCTATTTCACCTGGTGAAGACAGGGCATTGTCTATATGAAATTCTTTGCTATGTTCCTGCCTTTTTTTTTTTTTTATTTGATGAAATGGCAAGCAAATGATTTAGGGAAACAGAAATGTACATTGACAGTGTCGCCTTTGCAAAATCATAGGGTCGCTGGTGCAGTTGTCTCGAGCAGTTTTGATGACTTCTGTTGTGTAAAAGTAGTCCCTCAAAATATTCATTTCGTCTTAGAGAACAAGCGATGAATCTCTCACGTTGCATGACACGACGTCCCATCGTTTAGCAATTTACTGTCAAACTCACAGTTAAAGACTAAAACAACTAGAAGACAAAGGCGTAAAGCCATTGATCAATCTGGAAGAAATTGCTTGTTATACGATGGGACTTCATCGAGCTATTTTTTGCGGCTTTGCAGGGATGGCATGCACCAAAATCGAGAAAAAACAATCTTCTTTCTGCTCTTTCTATTTCTTGATATAATGAAGTGAATTGCAGCTCCCTCAATGTGTCAAATGACATCAGTTAATAATTATAATGGGGGGCCATGGCAAATCATTGCATAGACTTACGAAATAATATGATCTCACTTATTAAGTGAGGATTGGTCAATCAAGTCGAAAAGCTCGTCCCCTAATCCAAACCCAAGCATTCTAGCCATATCATATGTCTTCAATTTGGGCTTTGGAATGTTTTGTTCCTTCAACCAAGAATACACTAACGGCAGAAAGGGTGGCAGCAGAATATAAATAATTTAAGAAATTTAACAAAAATAACAATACAAATAAATAAATCATGAATACACCAATCAATTTTAAGTGAAAAATTCTTTTAAACCAATTTTACGGATTTCATTTTACTGTGACAGACTCGGCCCGGCCCTTTCTGACATCGGCCTCAACTTTCTTTGTTTATTTTTTTTTTGGGTTCTGTATTAACCCCAGGCCCCAACGGCCCAACAGACATTGTCGCTTTGTTTTTTCCACTTTCTTTTCTTGACTGTCGGCGAAAACGCTGAATTGAAGAAGGGGAAAATAGTCGGATTTACTCATGCAAATAAAGCCCTGACGATGAGTAAATAAATAAAAAAATAAATAAATTCTTAGCCTATTTGGGCTCAGAACAAGCCCACCATGATTGGGCCCCCAATTACGCATCATCTTAGTAAAGTCCATTTCTTTCTCTTCCTGTAAGTAAAGCAAACTAGGGTGTGTTTGTCTCGTGGCCGTGCAGGTTTTCTTCAGATCTCTCTCTTCTAGCTTTCTCTCCGGCCATTTTGATCTTAACTTAACTTTTAAGGTTTTGGTTTCTGGCGTTCTTGCAGACATAGAAGGCTTTTTTGAAGCAACCCAAAGTGTTTCTTTGGTAATAACATAGTGATTTTGTATTTTGTGTATCATATGATTTGGGTTTTTCTCAATTTGTTTTAATTTTTTTCCTGATTATTATTATTATTATTATTTTTACAGCTCGAAAGAGTCTGGAAAGGGGAAGAGGCCTGGAAAGGGTGGAAACCGCTGCTGGAAGAGCGTTGGTCTTGCTTTTGAGTCTCCCAGGGCAGCCATCGAGGGTATTTCTTTTTCATTATCTTTACTCTCTTCTATCCTGTTTTATCTACAGACGGAGGTGTTTTTATTACAATAATAATTTTTGAATGTTTGCTCCGTTTCGATATACGGTGATCGGGTAAAAGTGTGTATTTTGCGATTCACTGTGTTTGTGTGTAGATTTTCAAGAACTAATGTTTGGTGAGTTCGCGTGGTTTTTAGTTGTTAGAGCTATGTCGAATGGTCTTGATGTAGACGCTATCCGGCAATTTTACTCTCCATATATTAATATTAGTCTGCTGGAGAATGTGTAACACGATAGAAATTTTTGGATCAAACGCTTATCAAGGTTCCCATTTTGGACCTTGGCTGTACATTTTGGTCATGAGAATTGTGACCGACTAAGTTCGAATGTGTATGCTATTGGCCTCTAATGGTTAAATTTGGCTACCTCAGTTTCTACGTGTAGCATTAATCTAATGGCCTCGAGAAACCTGAATTATCTTCAAAATGGGTGCCATAAGCATGCACTTCTCCAATCTGTTGTGGCCAGTCCTGTTTCCTGTAATGTTAGATTATAGGATCTTGGAGTCGCTTTGACTTAAATGTAGCTTTGTTGCTCATCCATTTACTTCTATTTCTTGTGCTTTGTGGTCAAAGAAGTGCCTCTTCACTGGAAATGTTTCGATTAGGGGTTGTATTTTAGCTGGTACTCGCCACAGTGCGAAGATGAATAGGACCACTATTGTTCGGCGGAATTATCCTCATTTTGTGAAGAAATACCGAGGGCATGGTCCCATTTTAGTTTCTGATGGATGTTTCTCTTGGGTCCCTCTGATGTCTTCTATTACAAAAGAACATTAGTAGATATGTATAACAATAACGAGCAATTCTATTAATCACATTGAGGCTGTAATATTGAAAAACAAAAAAACAAAAAAAATGAAGAAGTCTTTAACGTTGTTGGTATAGACCCTCGAAGAACCTGGGTTTTACCTTGTTTGAATTAAAAGAAGAAAGAAGAAGAACGAAAATTAGAGAACAAAAGGAGACCCAAGAAAACACGCAATAAAGAAACAACACTGGCCGCGAGGGCTGAGAACAGATGGCCGGCGGATTGTGGAGACAGCCATTGACATAGTCTTTGTAGAAACCCTAACACTAGCAGAGGGTGATGGAGAAATGGATTTAGAGGCCTACTTTTTAGGAGGGAAGAGGAAAAAGATGGATTGGAATTTAGAAAAAGCATAAAAAGTATTTATAGAAAAGAAAGTGATCTGCCCGTTGCTACTTCGCGGCGGTTGGTGGATAGCCAGAACCAGACAAATAATAACTCTTTTGAAATGGGTCCAGTCAAGTGGGGTGGACTTCATCTTATAACGTCGTGGCCAGGCCCCAACCGACTTGTATTCCGCTGTATTGCACAAAAAATAAATAGTGCAAGAGAGATTTGGGCCACCAAAATTCATTTGTTTTCTTGCACTCTGTTATTTCTTATGCAGGCTTCTACATGAGTGGAGCCTGCAGCACCCACTCTAGCTAATGGGCCAATCCACCAAAGAAAGCTTCTAACTGATGTGGTTTTCTATAATTTCTTATGAATGATTGAGCTTGTCTAGGCCCAAATTTATGCAACTTGACCCTAACAAGTCAACGTTAAGGTCAAGGTCAAAAAAAAAAAGAAAGGTTGATGCCACCTACCAGAAATAATATGGTTTTCTAATTTCTTCTGGACGATTGAGCTTGTCTAGGCCCAAATTTAGGCAGCTTCAACCTCATAAGTCAAGGTCAAAAAAAAAAAAAAATGTTGATGTTACCAACTAGAAATAATATTCAGGCTTTCAGACGGTTTTTTCTATCCAATGTGGTTTCCTATAATATCTTATAGATGATTGAGCTTGTCTAGGCTGAAATTTATGCTGCCCGACCCTAACAAGTCAAGGTCAAGTCATTATAAAATTAAATATTAATGACTTTATCTATTAGCTGTCATATTTTGACTAATTTCTACGAGAGGACATGAATAAAACAAAAATTAAAGACTCAATTATTTAATTGTGGTGGTCAGTCGATTGCTGATAAAATTAAATGATATAATATATTTTAATTGTTTGAATTAAATTAATTAATTATTTTTTGAACCTTTGAGATTATTCAAAGATTCCATATATAATTGAAGTAGTTATGTTTAATTCTATAGTATCTTCATTTATCTTATGCAGTCTGTAATAAAATCATCCAAGAAAAATAAACGAGCACAAAGATTAGCAACAATAATAATAAAAATTATAGGATAAAAATGATATCCGTGATTTGCAAAGTTATAAAATTATAATCCTACTTATAATGTAAGTTTGAAAGAAATTGATAAAATAATATTCTTATCTTTAATCCATATAATAGTACTGTTTCTCAAGGAAAACTAAAAACGGGAGATAACTAATAATAATATTCTCGTTGCTTCAATGTAAGTTTGAAAGAAATTGATAAAATAATATTCTCGTTGCTTTTTCCACAAACATGGGACCCTTCCATGTAAAAATAACTAAATACACCTCTGCCTCCGCCTATATATAGAAGGCCTGAACTGCTTTTAATAACTAAGTAATAAGAGGTGCTCGGAACATACAAATGGGGCTAGTGGCTATTATTAGGTCATGGATGGTAGTGATACTGGTTTTGTTATTGGAGGAATGGGGGAGTCAGTGTCATGGTTGCTGGGAACACGAGAGAACTGCTCTCTTGCAAATCAAGTCTTCCTTCAATCATCCACGTCCAGACGACGACAACCCGTCTGCCTGGGGGATAGATGCTGATTGTTGTACTTGGGCAGGAGTCGGGTGCAACGCCACAACGAAGCGAGTTGTCGGACTTGCCCTCGGGTATACAATGGAACCAGGTTCTGGAGGGTGGTACCTAAATGCTTCTTTGTTTCTTCCTTTCAAAGATCTGAGACGTCTTTTCTTAACGGATAACAAAATACTTGGTTGTATTGAGAATGAAGGTCCTCTTTCTATAGCTCTTACTCTCTTCATTTTATAATCACAAGATAAGATGGAATTTTTTTTTTTTTTGAAAAAAAAACAAAAAGAAAACCTATAAATAATATACTCTTGTATAATCTTTATTGTGATACCATATTATACTCTTCTCACATATGCAGGTTTCGAAAAACTGTCAAAACTTACCAATTTGGAGTCTCTCAGTTTAGATCACAATGAATTCAACGAGAGCATACTTTCATCTCTATATGGTCTTTCATCTCTGAAATCATTGGATCTATCTTACAACAGATTAAAAGGAATAGTTGACATCCAAGGTAAGATTTATGGTAACCATGCCTATACACAGCTATAAAATTCAGTTGACAATTTTTTTTCAAATGTGTTGTACTTTTACAAATATATATAAAGAGACAAAAACGGGGAAAAAGGAACGTCATCCACAGTAGGGAAATTAGGACAATGCAACGAATCTTTTGAGAAACTAATTGTAAAATATTGTCAATTCCATCCCATTCTATGTATTAGAATCCCTTTACCGCCAAATTAACAGAGAAAACTGTATAAGATTTTTAAATTTTCAATTTGGCCCTTGTTTTTTTAAATTTCCATCCCATTCTCTTGCAAGCGTTTAACAGAGAAAACTGCAAGTATCAACATCAACTCCTCTTTCCGTGCTTGAATCTAGCAATAGAGAGGAAATCAAACAGAACTGAATGTGAACATAAAATTGAAAAATAACTCAAAATTAAATAGAACTTAATGAGACATTTTAAAGGACTAATCAACGAAATTCAATGTGATTTTTCCACTGCCTTGTTGTATTTGGATTGAAGAGCGGAGAAAATCAGACCTGAGTCTAAAAGTTATTGTGGAAACTAAGAAATATTTGTCGAAAATCCAACTTAAGAATCACTAAGAAAAAGAAAAGTTGAAAAAAAGAAAGAAACACCTGAAACCAAGCATGGCTACTGAGAAGCGGGGAGGCGGAAAGAATGACTTTGAATTGTTGATTGCTTCCATAAAAGTGTTCTAATCAATTATAAAATTTAGTGATATTAATTTTATTTGTCTTTTTAAGGATAATTTTTGATATTTAATAAGTATTTTAGCTTTTAATAGATTGATATTAGAGAAATATATCTCTCCTCTCACATATTACATAATTGCATATGGTCAGATTTACATTATCTAACGAGTTTGGAGGGATTATATTTAGCACACAATGAAATTAAGGGCTTCAAATCTTTTCGAGGTAAGAGTGGAATTTTTTTTTTTTCCTAGTATTATTACTTTCTTACAAGATGGTGTGTGCTAAGATAAGCGGTTCTCACATGCCAATCGCCAATTAATTTTATTGCCACTTGATTCCGAACAATTTATTGAGACTTAAATCGTTAGATGCTTGATGGAAACTAATTTAAATGTCAAGAATTCTTTTCTTTACATAAAGTATAAAACTTAATTTTTTTGTTAATATTTTTTTTAGATAACATTCTTAATTTAAAAAGTTATCATATTTCTAATTTCATTGACTCATCCTCTCTCCTATCAATCTTCTCTCCAGGTGAGGATGAAGAAGTGCTGAGGTTAAGCAATTTGCGCTACCTTGATCTAAGTTTTAATAACTTGGATAATAACATTTGGCCATTCGTTAAAAGATTTTTATCTCTTAAGAAATTATATCTTGGATACAACCAATTAAAAGGATCAATAAATGCGAAAGGTTAGATATAACTTTTTTATCTATTTTAATTTTTGATAAATTGAACAATATATCAAGTTAAACTTGGTTATGATTTCTTAATTTCAATTCTTTATTCTCAGAATTACATGCTCTAATCCAATTGGAGAAGCTAGATCTAAGCGGAAATGGGATCACTAGATTTGTGGCTGCAGGAGGTATAAATCCAAATTTTTTTTTTAACCCATTTCTATCTCAAACCTATGCCACAACTAGATCTCTCCCGGCCCAAGTTTTTTGGATCAATATTTTATTTATGTTGTAGCATCTTTTAACATATATCAAATATTAGTCTAGATTTTTCTCTTAATATTCATTAGTAGGTTTCTTTTGATAATATCTCTTCACATTAATTTCAAATTTAATATTTCTTTATCAAGGCAAACTTTTTAAATTCCTTAAGAGATAAGGTTATTGGAGTACTTTTTTTATTAAACTAAACACATCATAGTTTTTTAAAATTTTATATTTAGTTGGATAGAATATTTTTAAAACCTTTTATATACTAAATAATGTTATATTATATTTTACTTTTTCTCCATATTAAAAAGTAAGATGTCATAGTATTGATATTTTTTATTGATAATATTGTATTTTTAGATTATTTTTTGTAAATTATAAAATTTTCATGACCTAATCCTTCTATTTAGAAAAGATAATAATTTGTTTAACTCATAAAATAAGTATACTTCTTAAGATTTAATCGTTGAGATTGGGTATATAAAAATATAATAAATTAATGTATGTTTTGAGTTATGATATACTTTTTTTTTTATAAATTTTGAAGAGAATTTGAAGTGTATATAATAATTAGAAAAAAAGTAGGATTTTTTTAAAAAGTATTTAAGATAAAAATCAAGTGTTGCACTTGCATGTTACCAAATCCAGCATTGTTCAATAACAAAAACTAAGTGTTTTCCTTAATTGAAAAGATTTATTTAATATGTCTTGCAAACTAGTTTAAAATATCACTTTGACCATTGAAAGCTATAAGAAGAAATGTGTCATGCCTATGAGATTAAGAGTCACTTGTATATGATATATTTCTTTTCTTGGTTAGAAAAAGAGGTCATAATGTACAACTTTTGACATTTGCAGACAATAAAAGTAGGAGCAACTGTAGTGTCCTTTACCTCGGAGGAATCAGGAGAGATGCAAGCTCCGTGTTGGAGCTACAATCCTTGCAGGGTTTCTTCCCAAACCTCAAGAGCCTTCACTTAACATCCTATAACCTACAAGGAACATCATTTGGTTATTCCCTGATATCTAAAAATACTTAAATTTTTTAACCTTTAATTCTTTTTTCTGCAATTATATTTCGTGTAATTTATTATTTTGCCTAAATTTGCTAGCGTCTGACCATTTGAATAACCTCGAAGAGCTAAACTTGGATGATTCTATTGTGGATGATAACTTCCTCCAAAGCATTGGGGCACTGGCTTCTCTTCAACATTTGTCCATGGGATTGTTGAACGGTTCCCAACTTACTCAAGGTAAATTTCAACATTTTTTGTCTCCCACTTATCACAAGTCTTATTTTTAGAATTACAATTATACCTATAAATAATCATATTATATTTTGTTAATAATAAACTCACATTACAGATATTAATTAAGTAATAAAATTGTAAAATAATGACATTTATATTATTATGGTCCAATTTTATATAACAATGTATTACAAAGAACAAGTAATTTTTTTACATTAAAAAATATAATGTTAAATTCTCTCATTATTTATATATTTTTAAATAATAATATTCTATTTTTTAAAAAAATTTTCTTAGGTTGGCCTCATCTGAAGAGTCTGAAAATACTAGACTTGAATTCTGCCACTACTCTCAATTATAAAATGTTACAGACTATTGGAAACTTAATCTCGCTAGAGGATCTTTCAATGTCTAATTGTCATCTAAGTGGCCCTATATCCATGACCAAAGGTGCGAATCAATCTCCCCTAAACCCCCTGGTACCTCTGTAGTTGTGTACATGTCTTTTTAATTTTGGCTAAGTTACTTATTCCAAAATATTTTCAGGTATATGTGAATTAAACCAGCTCAAAAAACTACAAATCAGCATCAATAATCTCAGCGGTACCCTGCCTCCGTGTATGGCTAATTTGACATCTCTTAGCTATTTAGATCTCTCTTACAATCAGTTGACAGGGAATATATCTCTATCTCCTCTAAGAACTCTAAAATCCCTCAAATCCCTAGATCTTTCATACAATCAATTCCAAATTCCAGGGACACTCAGCCCATTCTACAACCACACCAAACTTGATTTCTTGTATGCTGACAGAAATGATATATTTGCTGAAACAGAGCAACATAGTTTGGCCCCAAAGTTCCAATTAACCGTACTCTCATTGTCTGGTTACGGATACAGTGGAAAGTTTCCCAAATTCCTTTACTACCAGCACAAACTGCAGAACGTTGATCTCTCGCACTTCCAAATGAGCGAAGAATTTCCATATTGGTTGTTAGAGAACAACACGTACTTGTCTACACTCCGCTTGGTCAATAGTTCTCTTTCAGGACAACTCCGGTTGCCGTATCATTCTCATACGAGTTTAAGAAACTTGGACATTTCTGAGAACTGCTTACTCGGCCTTGTTCCAGCACAAATTGCAGAGCGTCTTCCAAACCTGTGGTATTTAAACATGTCAGGAAACAGTTTCAATGGGAGAATACCTCCCTCTCTCGGTAATATGAGCTCAATGGCAAGGCTAGACTTGTCCAATAATGGATTATCGGGAGAGTTACCTGAGCAGTTGGCCACTGGTTGCTTAAAGTTGAGTATGCTTCAGCTCTCAAACAATAGTTTGCAAGGCCAAATCTTCCCAAGAAATTTGAACTTGCAATACTTGCTTTTATTGCAACTGGATGGCAATCAATTCACTGGAACCATCCCGAACAGTTTATCTAATAGTTCCTCGTTGATTATCTTGGATCTCAGTCACAACGATATCCACGGAAGGCTCCCACAGTGGATAGGAAATATGTCTGCACTTCGAGTTCTGGACCTTTCACACAATGACATCTCTGGAAGCCTACTTTCAAATTTCCCTTCAAGCATAGAACAAGTTTATCTGTCTCATAATAGATTGCAAGGGCCATTGGAAAATGCATTCTATCACTGCTCTAATTTGTTGATGTTGGATCTTGGCCGCAATTATTTTACCGGCAGCGTTCCAGAATGGATTGATACGTTCTCTAACCTGAGTTATCTGCTTTTGGACCATAATTATTTTGAAGGTGAAATCCCAATTCAGTTGTGCAAGTTGGACAAATTACGCTTGATAGATTTTTCTCACAACTACCTATCTGGTCATATTCTCCCTTGCCTAAGATCTGGAAGCACTTGGGATATGACACATACCTCTGAAAGCTATTGGATAAGTCTTCCTTTGTTTAGTAACTACATTTTTCAACCACATGCAGAGTTCACGACAAAGAGCTTTTCTTATTCCTACGAAGGAAGACTCCTCTCCTACATGTCTGGAATCGATCTTTCCTGCAATAATTTGACGGGAGAGATTCCACCAGAACTTGGAGACCTTAGCACCATTAAGGTGCTAAACCTATCCCACAACAGGCTGATAGGGCCAATCCCATCAACTTTTTCAAACTTGAAAGAAATTGAGAGCTTGGATCTTTCATGCAACAACTTAGACGGAAAAATTCCTCCTCAGCTTACTCAACTGTTTGAACTAGCTGTTTTCACTGTAGCACACAATAACTTGTCTGGAAATACCCCAGAGAGGGTTGCACAATTCGCAACATTCGACAATAGAAGCTACGAGGATAATCCTTTGCTGTGTGGACTGCCCCTGACAAGAAGTTGCAATGCACGTCCATCACCTCCATCATTGTCCAAGAATTCTGGTAAGCAAGAAGAAGAAACTGGATTGATAAGCATGGATGCATTTTATCCAAGCTTTCTAGCATCTTACAGCATTGTGCTGCTGGGAATGGCCGCAGTTCTATACATAAACCCACATTGGCGACGAGCATGGTTTTACTTTGTGGGGGAATGCATTAACAACTGTTATTATTTTATTGTGGACAATCTTCCCATGCCATCCAAGTACAGAGCTTGGCAGCCTTGTGTCTAGTCCAGATGTTGTTTGTGTATGCATTTCTCCTTTTTGTTTTTCTTGGATATTATATTTAATAAACCAGTCCAGAGAAGATACTGCCATACAAGAAAAAAAGAAAAAAGGTACATAGTCATTCAGAAACAAAGACTTACCTGGCACAACTTAATGTAGGTTCCCTCAATGATGCATTCAAACAATTTTCTACATATAGCGAGGAAAGCAATCCAAGCTGTGGTTGGGTTGGTAGTTTAGCAGAACTTGTTTATTGAAGAAGATGGAGGGATGTTAACCACTGATCACACTCATTACTTAAGGATCTTGAGAGGAAAAGAAATGAGAAAAGGAAATACAAGGAAGTCTAAAGAGAAATAACAGAGCAAAAAGATAAAGCAACAATATTTCTATCCTTGGGTTCGGAGAATATGAGCAAATTTTCAAAAAAATTCTATTTGCTTGGTGCCAGAAAGGATCCATTGAATGAGCAAGTAGCAATTCTCATAAACAATAACATTTACTAATGGGTTGTAGAAGAGATTATTACTTTGTAGAGGAATGCATTAAGAGCTGTTATTATTTTATTATGGACAATCTTCCTATGCTGTCCAAGTACAGAGAGCTTCGCAGCCTTGCGTCTAGTCTAGATTTTGTTTATGTATGCATTTTTCCTTTTTGTATTTCCTGAATATTTATATTTAACAAACCAGCCCTGACAATGTTGGAATATACCATCTGAGAGTTATCCATAAGGTTTATAAATAAGACTCCCTACTAAGCTCTGACCTGGACGGTCTCCAACCTGCAACTTCTGGCTGAGAAAGATCCATATTAATGAAGTTATAGATAGACAAATAAACAGGGTCATGGGATCAGCAATGAGAGAATAACCCAAACAAGAACCTGGAGATGAAGCTGAAGATAGTACAGGCAAGCATGGGACTGCACATCAGAAGATTTTAACAAGCAGGAAATAAGAATTTCGGAGGGCTAAAGAGTTTGCCCTTCTTGTGTAGTAATCTTCACTTGATAGTCATCAAGTACGGGAGGTCGAAGACCCATCTCACTGCAATTTCACACACAATATGTGAATCAACGTTAACTCTGTCTCACTGCAATTTCAAAAATAAAGTGTGCCATACAAGCTAATGAAAAAGGAATGTGGATTTACTGTCTTTCCACAAATCGTTGAAAATGTGTGCTAATGCTGCACCAGGAATTTTTAGAGGGAGAGAGAGAGGAGGAGAGATTTTCAAATGTTTAGTTCTGAAATATTTTGTCGAAGCACCTCTCTCATAAAGTACAGGGTGAAGAAGCAGATGGCAGGAGTTGACAGCTTGAACAACAGAATCTGCCAGTCCAGCCTGGTTCATACCTGCAGATAGAGTTTTATCATTTCCTTGAGTTTCAAGAGGACTGCAAAGCTAAAAAGACTTCCCGTTTAGTTCATTTCATTTCAGTAGATAAATGCTTATATGCTAGCTGAAATGCTCAATGATTTGATGGCAGACTGTTAAAGATTGATTTTGAATATTGCTAGTTGGTCAAGAGAGTGTTCCAGTCATGTTGCAGTTAATTGCAGTAAACTTCAAGTTGCTGGAATCATGTGGACATGTAGCAGCCAAGTGGATGTTCTATGCCAATCTTCTATCATTTTTCATTCTGTCAAATCCTCCATCATGGTTCCCATCCATACTTTCTTATTTAAGTGAATTAAGTATGATAAATCATATGCAGCATGGTCTTTTCTCGAAAAGTATGGCAAACCTGTCACAGTATGAACAAGGTAGTCAATGATTCAATCACTAGCATAGGCATGACCTAATTGTCTTTTTTGTACCTAACCATGTACACTAAATATTTGAATGATAATGCATCATTTGGGTGGTTCCAACACCAGACAATCTATCTACTATTACTCTTCCAGCTATTATTGTCTTCATTGTCTGCAAATCAATTAGAGGCAACTTTGCAACTAGCCTATTGGTTTGTGGTTGAACTAAGAGTGGTATCAGAGCTTCTAAAGGGTCTTATAAGACCTGTGGTGAGTAAGGGAAAAGAGAGACACATGAGAGGTTGAGTGAAACACTTGAGATTTTTAACCAAGTGGTGCAGGATAGCAATTTGAGATGGCTTCTGCAAACTTCACACCTGTCTCTCCACCTAAATTTTCTGAAGAGAATTACATGCAATGGTCTATTATGATGAAAATATACCTAAAGATATATGATCTCTAGGATGTCACTGAGAAAGGGGATGATCCACCAGCTCTTCCAGCAAATCCAATTGTTGCTTAACTAAAAAACCATAGTGAGCAAGTAGTTAAAAGTTACAAGGCTTTGTTATGCATTCAGTTGGTAGTCACTGATGTTATATTCAATAGAATTATGACATGTGAGACACCAAAGGAAGCTTGGGAGAAGTTGAGAGATGAGTATAGTGGTAGCATTAAAACCAGAAACATGCAAATTCTCAATCTAAGAAAAAGAGTTTGAAGTTTTAAAAATGAAGGACTCGGAGAGTGTTAAAGATTACAGTGACAAACTTATGAGGATAGTGAATCAAGTCAGGTTGCTTGGAGAAGACTTGCCAGATAAAAGGATTGTAGAGAAAGTACTAGTTAGTGTGCCTGAGAGGTTTGAAGCTAAAATCTCTTCCTTGGAGGAATCAAAGGACCTCTCTCAAATTTTCATGGTAAAACTAATCAGTGCACTCCAAGCTCAGGAGCAAAAAAGGACCTTCAGACTTGAAGGAGTAACAGCAGAGCCTTCAAGGTCAGCAACAACTTCTGAAGGTGCTATGCAGGCCTCTTACAAAGGAAAAACTTCCTATAAAAGATCTCAAACTAAAAGAATACAACACAAAGATGCAGAATCCAGCAAGACAGGAGGGAAGAAAGTCTATGCTCCATGTGAACATTACAGCAAAACTTCACATCTCTCCAAGGATTGTTGGAGAAGGCCAGATGCTTTTTATTCCTTCTGCAACAAACGAGGTCATATTGACAAAATATGCAAAAGAAAAAGGAAACACTTGCAGCAGCAAAAGAAACAGCAAGCCAAGGTTGCCGAAGAAGAAACTCAGCAAGCAGAAGAAGAACTATTTGTTACTAATTGCAACACAACAAGTTCTAACAATTAAACATGACTCATTGACAGTGGTTGCACACATCACATGTCCTCCTGTCCATCAGTCTTCAAAACATTAGACAAATCCTATGCAACCAAAACTAGAATTGGAAATGGTGTCTTACTTGAAGCACATGGAAAAGGCATAATAACTGTTTCAACTCTATCAAGTACAAAATTCATCTCTGATGTATTATTTGTACCTGAAATTCATCAAAATCTGCTTAGTGTTGGTCAGTTGCTAGAGAAGAACTATATAGTGCAGTTTGAAAATAATGGTTGCACTATTTTTGATTCAAAAGGAGATGTGATCATCAATGTTCTAATGAAAGCCAAAAGCTTTTTGTTAGAACTTGACCATATGACACATAGGGCCTTACCTGCTGCCTATGATGAGTTTAATCTTTGGCATAAATGATTAGGACATTTTCACTATAGTGCACTGAAAAAGATGCAAAAAAACCAGTTGGTGACTGGTTTGTCAGAAATATCTAATTCATGAGGAGTCTATAGTGCCTGCCAGTAAAGCAAGCAAACCAGGCAGCCCTTCCCTACCAATTAGGCCTAGAGAGCTAAGGAGAAACTCAATCGTGTGGACCTATGTCTATAACATCTTTGAATGGAAGCAAGTTTTTCATCCTATTCATTAATAATTATACCTAATTTTGTTGGGTGTATTTTATGAAAGTTAAATTAGAAATTTCATTAATATTCCAAACCTTCAAGACTCTTGAGACTGAGACAGGAGTCAAAATTAAATGTTTGAGGTCTAATAATGGCACTGAGTTTACCTCTGCTACTTTTGAAGAAATCTACAAAATCTCAGGTATAAAACATCAATTTACAACTCCATATACTCCTCAACAGAATGGAGTATGTGAAAAAAGAAACAGAACAATTATAGAAATGGCGAGAAGTCTTCTTTATGAGAAAGGCATGCCAAAATTCTTTTGGGCTGAAGCTATCAACACTTCAGACTTCAGTATATCTTCAAAATAGACTCTCATCCTCAGTCATTCCTGGGAAAACTCCATATGAGCTTTGGTTTGGTGCAAAACCTTCTGTGCAGCTTCTAAAAGTTTTTAGATGTCTTTGTTTTGTCTTGATTCCTGATCAGAAAAGGCAAAAACTTGATCAAAAAGCCAAGACAGCTGTGTTTGTTGCTATAACACAATTTCAAAGGCTTACAGAGTTTATGATGTAGAATCCAAGAAGATAATAATCAGTATGGAGGTCAAATTCAATGAGGATCAAGGCTGGAACTGGAATACTGCTATATCTGATGATCTGGATGTCAATATACAACAAATAAATCAAACTGAGGTTGCTGGTTATGACAGCTCAGATGAGGATACAGAGGATGATACTCTTGATGATGTACATGTAAGGGGAACAAGACTTCTCTCTAACATTTATAATAAAAGCAATGTTACTATCTCAGATCCTACATGTCATAATGAGGCTATTAAATCAGTAGGTTGAAGGAAAGCTATGCATGATGAATTTTGTGCAATTCAGAAGAATCAAACTTGGTTCCTTACACAAAGACCTAAAGATAAGAATGTAATTGGAGTCAAATGGATTTATAGGACCAAGTTGAATGCAGATGGCAGCATCAATAAATTAAAGGCCAGATTGGTAGCCAAAGGCTACTCATAACAAACTGGACTTGATTTCTCAGACACATTTGCTCCTGTTGCTAGGCTTGACACCATTAAACTTATACTAGCTCTTGGTACTCAAAAGGGTTGGAAAGTTTATCATCTTGATGTCAAGTCTGCCTTTTTAAATGGTTATTTGCAGGAAGATGTCTTTGTAGAACAACTAGAAGGCTTTATAATTGAAGGGGAAAAGGAAAAGGTCTACAAATTGAGAAAGGCCTTGTATGGCCCTAAGCAAGCACCAAGGGCTTGATTTAGTAGAATCAACAATCATTTGTTGCAGCTTAGTTTTGAAACAAGCAAAAATGAAGCAACTCTGTATACCAAAGTTACAAAAGATCAAATTTTTATTGTATCAATCTATGTTGATGACTTACTTGTTACTAGGAGCTATCTTGAATCTGTCCAGCAATTCAAAAAGGAAATGGATGTGATATTTGAAATGTCTAATATGGGAGAAATGTCCTTTTTCCTAAGTCTTAAGGTGAACTAATCAGACCATGGCATTTTTATTTATCAAGGGAAATATATTAGCGAGGTTCTCAAAAGATTTAGTATGAATGCTTACAAGTCTATCTCTACACCAATGGCTACAAATGAGGAGCTCACTAAAGATGATGGAGAAGAAAAGATCAATGAAGGACTATTCAGGAGCCTCATAGGGTGTCTGCTTTATATTACTACTTCTAGGCTAGACATTATTCAAGCAACTAACTTGCTTTCAAGGTTCATGCATTCTCCTAGCAAGAAGCACTACAGAGCAGGTAAAAGGATTCTTAGGTATCTCAATGGCACCCGAGATCTTGGCATCATGTTTGGTAAGTCAGAACAGTTTGAATTATCTGGATTTGCTGACAGTGATTGGGGAGGTTTAGCAGATGACATAAGGAGCACTTCTGGTTATTGTTTTACACTCAGTGAAGGTTTCTTTTGTTGGAATTCCAAGAAACAATCAATGGTTGCACAGTTAACTGAAGAGGCAGAGTACATAGCTACCACTACTGTAGTTAATCAAGTCATCTGGTTAAGAAGAATTCTCATGGACCTGCAACAAACACCAGCTCAACCAACATTTATCTTTTGCGGCAACCAAGCCGCCATAGCCATATCCAAAAATCCAGTACAACATAAGAGAACCAAGCATTTCAAGATAAAGCTCCAATTTCTTAGGGAAATGCAGGAAAATGGAGAAATAAAACTAGAGTATTGTGAAGTAGCTATTCAAATTGCTGACATCTTTACCAAGGCACTCCTTAAAGCCATATTTGATTTTTTAAGAAGGAAATTTGGTGTGCAATGATGCAAAATCAAGGAGGAGTGTTCAAGATTGATTTTGAATATTGCTAGTTGGTCAAGAGAGCATTGTAGTCATGTTGCAATTAATTGCAGTAAACTTCAAGTTGCTGAAATCATGTGGACATGTAGCAGCCAAGTGGATGTTCTATACCAATCTTCTATCATTTTTCATTCTATCAAATCCTCCATCATGTTTCTCATCCATATTTTCTTATTTAAATGAATTAAGTATAATATACCATATGCAGCATGGTCTTTTCTTAAAAAGTATGGCAAACCTGTCACAGTATGGACAAGGTAGTCAGTAATTCAATCACTAGCATAGACATGACCTAATTGTCTTTTTTGTACCTAACCATGTACACTATATATTTGAATGATAATGCATCATTTGGGTGGTTCTAACACCAGACAATTTGTCCACTATTACTCTTTCAACTATTGTTGTCTTAATTGTTTGCAAATGAGGCAACTTTGTAATTAGCCTATTGGTTTGTGGTTGAACTAAGACAGACATTTTCTTCAGCATCCGACACTTTCACAAATGTTATTGATTGTTTATGGCGAGGTCTTCAAATCCATCCTCCCAAGAATCAAACTGCATTTGATGAAAGACAAAATAACCTCAAATATGAACCAGAAATACAAAACTGTGTCCACATTCAAAATAATTTAACGAGGTACATACCCAAATCCACAGGGTAAAAGAAAATCTCTGGAACAAGGAAATGTTCATTTGTAAAGTCAAACTCCTGCACTGATGGGAAAATCTTGAGAGCCAGAAAAAATAAACAGGAAAACATCATTCTTCACAAAATGTGAATCCCGCATTTTTGGTTAAATAAGCTCCCTTTCTGTCCTTAAAGTCTTCTGCATGTTTGGACTGACCCATACCGTTCACCAAATTCAAAAGGTGGCGCAGCGGAAAGCTTCATTAATCACAGTGAGGTCTCTCTTAACATCAACATCTTCAACAAATTCTTTTGTCTATGTGACCCCTTCAGGAAGATTGTCCTTTCTTCTCCTAAACAAATTTAACAATTTAATCAAATCCAAGGAAATAACAATTCCCCTAAGGCCCTGACCATCACTTTCATATACCAAAAAGGAAACTAAAGGAGGCCCCAAAGCATCTAATAAATTATATACAAGCTACGAACATGAGCAGAAAATGTTGTGAGGTATTATTGGCAGAAAGTAAGTTTTGTAATTTGTCTTTGTCCCTTGCTAAGCTTTTGTACAACACAGATGCACCTGAAATGAAGAAACAAATCTGAAAAGTATGGGTCGGCCATATGGGTGAGCATCTTCAATAATGTGAGGCCAAGCCCAGCTTTGCGCTCCACCGACCTAAATTTTTAATACTTCCTACCGATTTTGTTTTTGAAGCCCAATCAACGCAAATTGCGTTAAATGCTAACAAACATACCAGGGTTGTTCAAAGTCAAGAATACCCTTTGGCTGTAGAAATTAAGTTTTTTTTTTTTTTTTACCAACAAGAGTCCTCACCATCAACAAATGAAGCAACGAAGCACTGATCCCAAAAAAATTGTGATGAGACCTGCAAAAGCAACAACTGAACTGAGGGACGGTGAAATCTGAACTGCCTCACATTCAACCTGAAGTTGGTGGCGAAAAGAGATGAGAGAGTCTTTAAAAAAAAATAAACACTGACATGAATCATGCCATTCTCGTAAAGCCATTGATCAATCTGGAAGAAATTACTTGTTATACGATGGGGCTTCATCGAGCTATTTTTGCGGCTTTGCAGGGATGGCATGCACCAAAGTTGCGAAAAGCTCGTCCCCTAATCCAAACCCAAGCATTCTAGCGATATCAGATGTCTTCATTTTGGGCTTTGGAATGTTATGTTCCTTCAACCAAGAATGCATTGATGGGAGAAAGGGTGACAATGGAGTATAAATAGTTTAGAAACTTCCTTCGCTTATTTGTAAGGAGATGATTAAATAATAAAAATAATAATATAAATAAATTACAAATACACTAACTTTATATATGAAAAACTCTTTAAAATCAAAAAGAAAAAAAATTATGAACACTCTGAACCAGAGATTAATTCTATTATAATCAAGTGAGTCCAATAAAAGTATAAAATTTCAATTATATCAAATAAATTAAACAAAATTTAATTTAAATTAATTGAGAGATTGATGAGTTAAACAAGATAAGCCAAATATGTGTTGTCAACTACAACTCAACAAGTAGATCTCAAAACAATAATCTAACCATTCAAGATGAACTCTCATATGTTTCTTACTAGCTCTCTAAATTTTATTTCAATTAGATCACGAGTCAATAATTATCTATATAGTTTACCAATTGTACAGTAGAAAGTTATGAGAATTGAGAAGTCTAAATTCAAATAGAAAACTGTCTTTGCAATTTATAAAAACTCAATCTAATTATCCATAAAAAAATATATGTATCTTTCAACTATTAATTAAAACTCAACTTGATTTAACTATAAAAAATCTTTTAATTATATGATTGATAAAAACTTTACAAAGAAATTTACAAAAAAGTGAAAAAAAGTAGGACTTATTATATTCAAAACCCAATTTTCATTGTTTAAAAATAAGAATAAAACGTCTTCTATCAAATTTTCAAGTTTCCAAATTTCAGCTTAATTGGACACGATCCAAAAGCAAAATCAAAGAGCGCTGGCTTTGCGGCCTTCCTGCTTTTCTCTCTCTTTCGGCAGTTATTTTTCTTTCCGACGGCTCTCCTATCCTCTTCTAAGTTTTTCCAGCCAAAAGGTGAAAGGGACCAATGAGTCCAACATACACAACAAAAACCTTCTTCGTGATGAAGAGTTACAATGCCTCAGGATTGAAAACAACACCTATTTTCATGTTCATCTGCCCATACAGTTTCAAACATTGTTTGTTACCTGGTGAGGAACCAACATAGCTGCTAACGAGCCAGCTCTCCCGCTCGCCAATCCAACCAGACGGGTAGCCAAGGATATGTAGCGTCAAGTCTTACAAACCATAGTCTTATGTCAGGGAATTCAGATAATTCTCGGGGATAGTAGGGATCTTCTCGAGTGTAGTTAATGGTCAATCCAGTTGCTCGTTCAAGATACTCGCTCGGCTTAGCTACAACAGGTTACGAGAACACATGGTCAGGGTCTACATTTCTAGGAAAGATCCTAGGCTTATTTTCACGATGTTTACCAGATGAGGTTGAAGTAATCCCTGTGGCATTCTGAAAGGGGGATCAGTCAAGACGGTAAATGGTGTCCTTATTAATGATGACTTCATATCGACCTTCGGTTGGAGGAATTGGATGTTCAGCTTGAGATGAGTCTATCAATCAAGCAGGAAAAAGATTAGATGGAATTTATCAATTCCAGTTCTGGGCCACCTTGCCATCATAAGCTAACATGATCACAGGGTCATGTGGTAGAAAAATTCTCAAAGTATTACGGGGTCACGGCTGAATTTGTCTCCAGCATTTTTAATAATGCAGACGTAAAAGTCAGATTCAAACCGTGAGCACTTGTGGCTCAGTTACTAAACGACCACTTTGAGTAAGATAAGAGCCTGAGATTAAAGTAGATACTATGGGTTAGCTATCTGAAAACTAGTACAAGCCTGTAAATGGGGGAAAAAAGCAACAGAAAAAAAAAAGGAGCCAAAACTTCACTGAAAGATATACCGGAAATTCACAATAAAGCTATTAATTCATGAATGCTTACCGAATGCTAATGCTATCACTTAGCCCCAAATAGTTCTTTTACTGGTTTCTAAAGACTGAGCACCTGGTTTCGACTTTCCTAAATCATCCTGGTTCCGGATGCTGCTTTACTATTTCTCTTCCAGTGGATTTTCTATATCAAGCTAAAGAGTATTACAACGCCAACTGAACGGACAGGCTGTGAACAAGATGACGTTACGGGATTACCTGTTCATCATCGAATAAAGAAAGGTCAAAGTTTCGGGATGGATTGAACGCAACAGAGATAGCAATTTGTCCTTTTTGTCTAGTGATGTGTGGAACAGGCCAATCGGCCACTGAATCCGAGATGGGTTTGCAAGGAATCCATGGAGAGGTAAAGGGTATGTTCTGTTTTGGCCAAGGAAAATGTGGAAACACAGGTCTGATGGTGGTAGCCATGGAAGGTGAAACGCACGATGTCTTACCTATATTGCATGAATCTTCTGGTTTATGGTGCGAGATTGATTTAGTTTTACTTTTGACCTGTTTTTGAAGTTTATCGTCTGTCCTGTGGCCTTGTTTTGAAAACGCAACAATCCATTTTGAGCCTGCCATCATAAAAGCTTCAGGCCCTACATTGAAAAGAAATCAACAAATCATCATCTATTCCATGCGAAAATCTTGCACAAACTGTTTTTTCAGTTGAGTTCTTAATTTAAAGCAAGAACAAGATCCGGTTCAACTAAACCAAGCCCAAATAATTTTTGCCCAAGAGACTTGACCCCAAAAGGAGAACCCAATTTGCCTGGCTTCTCTTAAAGCTAGTGTCTAGTCATTTCAACAATTGTCCCACTATGTTTTGTTTTCCGCCCACAGCCTAACCGAAAAATTCATTTTACGGCGCAAGTTCTTTTATTTGTGTTACTTTTGTTGGATGGTTTCTCACATACGCTAGCTCAGCCCATAATTTTCCCACCAAAAAAAAAAAAAAAAATCGGCCCCTACAAATTCCTTTTTTTTTCCCCGGGTTAACACGACTGACTTGGTATAATCAACTCAAGAGACTAAAAGCACTCTTAGTAATTATCGATAAATTTCGCTTGCCTAAAATTGCGATCTTTTTCTTTATGTTAGGTTGTGAAGATGTTATAGACCATAAACACTACTACTAAAAAATACATGGTTTGGGCCTGGATAAAAATATGTTTTCAATCACAAGATTAAAGACTTTAAAAAATTTTACCTCGTCTAGACAAAACAAAAAAAACTCATTATATTCGTAATTTATGGAACCAATCTTACCAAAGAATGACACAATTATTACCTATAACACTTACATTTAGTTGAGTGTGGACAATTTCGTGCTAGCATGACACGACTGCACCAAATACTAACCCGTGTGACAATGTGACCCAGTAGGATATAATCACTATAAATATAACTCGAGATACTTAGAGAATTTGTACTAATCTGTGCTCTATGAAAACCATTCATTGTACTAGTCTAGAGAATTTGGCATCAACAGAGAGTTCGCCAAGCTAGTGACCAGGACTTTCTAACTAGACGTTTTGCGACATGTTCATCAAGTCTGTTTTCGATGAACCACAATTTCTCTATTCTCTATTGGCACGCAATAGTTTTTCGACATCAGTCTACAAGTGCTAAAGTTAGGAAGTAATTAGATTATCTAAAAGTGTGGCTTACAAATGCCCCCCTCTTGCCACAGAAAGCTTTTTTTTTTCCCCTTTTTTTCCCCTTTTACCAAACACAATTGCTTCCTTCTACGGAACAATGAAGATTCGTCTTCTAAATTCCAAGTGCATGCCTTACGACAATTTGCCACCCTGACAAGAATTTCTCTACATGCTTGTATTTACAAATGTGCCGACTTTATGTGGTTTTTTTAGATCGTCATTATTTATTAACTCATCAAAAGTTCCATTAACTCAATCACCATAAAATCTGACATAAAAAAATGATAAACATTTAATAAAAAAAGTGAGTCCCATTGTATGAAATTAGAGAAAAATAAATGTATATAATTTTTTATTATTTTCAAAAAATATTTTTGTGACTTTAACCTATACCATTTACTATTACTCTAAAATTCGCCTTTGCAGTAAATAATTATTATATATATATATATATATATATAAAGAAAAACTAAACACTTACAACTTTAAAACTAGGTGTTAACCATATGTTTATCTTGATCGTTATTAAGCCTAGCCTGTGCATATCTTCACAGCTTTTGTTTCTTTGGATGGATCTCCAAAACAGTAACACGGCATGCTTCTCTGATACTAAAACATACATGATGGTACCTGCAAAGCAAAAGCTTCCACAATATTTGCAATGCCTCCAACTACATCTACACATTCCGCATCCTCTTGCTACGAAGATTTCTTCCTGCATGACTACAAATTTATATTAATAAACTGGAAAACAAAGTGAAAATTCTCCAAAATAAGCCAATTTCTTATAAGTCAAATAGAGTTGGTTAGTCTATTTGGTGTTCTAGTTGTCAAAGGAAACAATCACGTATCTTGATTTATCTATAATCTCTCCACTAATTGCTCAATTTGATGGTGTGATAGAAAAAAGTACTTACTAAGAGCTATGTTGCTACAAAATTGAAAACCAACTAAATACCCGAGTCAAGAATCCCAATTGCACTCCCAAAAGCAAAATTCCAAAAGTGAGAAGGGACAAATGCATGGTGCATAATTGTTAGATTCATTTCAACCACATATCTATATTTACATTCGCTTGAACCATTTTGAAGGGTCATATGAGGATAGGATGTATGTTTATAAATGTCATGTTCTTGTAATAATTTATTAAAAGATGCAGACATAAATTCTTCGACGCAGTCACTTTGAATAGTCTTGACTCAGATATTAAGTTGGTTTTCAACAAAATTTAAAAAGACTATAAAGATAGGTAAAAATTGATCACGAGAATTAAATACATAAAGTCAAGAAAATTTAGAATAATTATCAATGAAACAAATATAATATTTATTATTTTGGTGAGACATTATAGGAGCCAGCCTCCAAATGTCAAAATGAATTAATTATAAAGGGGTCGTGGACTTATGAGAAATAGAAGGATGGTGATGATGATGACTCTTATTAGATACAGATGCTGAATAAGTTGGTTGTGTGATTGATGATTTGTTGAATATACGAAAAATAGTCGACTAGGCAACATAATCTAAACAATGGTGCCAACGAATAAGAAAGTTAGTTTAAAACAAGTAATAAGTTGAAGGAAAAAATTTTGATTGACCTGATAGTTGATAAGGTTCCTGATTAAGATTCCCTTGGAAGAGAATATTGTCTATATGACGAAGCTTCACAGAAAAACAATTATGTGAGAAAATAAAATTACAATTATTTTCCTATGAAAATTGACGTATTGAAAGTAAATTTTTCTTTATAGAAGGGACAAGTAGGACATTAGAAAGATGGAAATTTTGAGAAATAAGAGTACCTGTATGAGTTATTGGGAGACTAGACTCATTATCTATGGTGACATGTTATTGCTTATGTAAGGCTGAATAGTGAATAATTGAGACGAATTATTTGTGACGTGGTGTGTGGCATTAGAATCTGAATACCATGAATCTGAAAATACTAATGGTGATAGTGAAATTTCAACAATGTGGAGTTATGGTGCCAATCTGGAAGATTGTGGTGGAGGTTTATAATCACAATACACATTGACTCAATGGTCAAAACAATTGCACAGTTAACATTAAACACTACCCATTTTTTTATTTTTATAATTGCCTACATTTAGTGAGTAATATGAAGTTGAATTTGAATAATTTGACATTTATACTTTCGCAAGAGATGACCTTGATACCATGAAAAGAAATGGACTAACAAGATAAAATAAAGTGACAATTGTTAATAAGAAAATTGTATTTCACTGATAGAATTTTGTACATGCTTTTGGTGATACATAAGTTGTACAGTGTAATGTCTTTTTATAATGCAAATTAAAATTACGTTATTAATATGAAATACAATCATAATTTCTTCTTTTTGGAAAGAATTGATTTTGATTGGTGAGTGATCGGTGGAAAAATTATAACTGATGAAAATTAAACAATTGATGTAGAAACTGTAGCTAACGGAGATTGAGTGATTGGTGGAGAAATTGTAACCAACAAAAATTGGGCAATTGGTGGAGAGATTGTACCTAAATCAAGACACGTGATTGTTTCCTTTGACACTAGTTGTGAAAGCATAAATTGGGCAATTGGTGGAGAGATTGTACCTAAATCAAGACACGTGATTGTTTCCTTTGACACTAGTTGTGAAAGCATAAGGACAGGCTTATGCATACTTGCATCTACTTACAAATGATAGTTGTCAAAGGATATCATATTGGACAAGAGAATATATTCACCTATGCTTACGGTTGCTGTGATAACAATTTTAGCATCTTTTATGCATTTCAGAGAAATTGAGATTGTGATCAGATGTTTAGGAAGGATTCGGAATTCCCCAGTTAACGTAAAAGCAGTGACTTGGGCTACGTCACACAATATTCATTATTGAAATCCTAGCTAGTGGGGATGGCAGAAAGCCCATCCAGAACAACTCTAAACAGAAATATCCTGCTAAGTGCTAACCTTCAATTTACATGAAACACTCACCGAGGTGATTCAGTACTATTCAGAGCCTCGAGCTCCATCACGACAAAGTTCAGTAGATTCAACTATCGAAAACTCTTGCCCTTGACCTTCTATGCGAAAGTATTAAAAGGTGGCCGAAACAACAGAATAAAAAATTGGCGAAGTAAGAGGTTGATATGAACAAGCTATTGGCTTCTATTTCGTCCACCGACCTTAATTTTCTTGTATATATGTTTTTTAATAAAATAATACCCCAGGCCCAGTATCCAACAGACTTTGTTTCTTTGTATTATAGAAAAAAACAGATAGGGCAAGAGAAAAATGAAAAAATATGGGCCACCAAAAATCATTTGTCTTCTTGCACTCCGTTACTTCAAGTGCAGGCTTCTCAGTGAGTGTTCCCTGCAGCACCCGTGCTAATTAATGGGCCAATCCACCAAGGAAAGCTTCTATATAATGTGGTTTTCTATAATTTCTTACGGATGATTGAGCTTGTCTAGGCCCAAATTTAGGCAGCTTGACCCTAGCAATCAAGGTCAAGGTCAAGGTCAAAAACAAAAGAGTTAATGTTACCTGCCAGCTGCCATGCAAAACAATTTTCCATGAGAGAAGCCGAACGAAACGAAGAGCGAAGACTTGACTCTTGGATTGAGACTGCTTTCTAACTGATGTGCTTTTCTATAATTTATTATGGATGCTTGAGCTTCTCTAGGCCCAAATTTACGCGGCTTGACCCTAACAAGTCAAGGTAGTTAATTAAATTAATTATGGTGGTGTTGGTAAAATTAAACAACACGATAAGTTCTAATTTTTTAATTAAATTAATTATTCATTTTTTGAACTTATGATATTAAGATTGTTTATAAATACTGTATTAAAAAATAATTAAATTTAAATCTAAATTCTCTTCATTTAGAGTATATATTATAAAACAAAATTTCTATAAAAAAAAGAACATAATGATTAATAATAAAAATTATAGGGTTAAAATTACCAAAAAAATATTTTAAAAAATTATAAGGTAAAAATAATTTAGGTTGCTCTAAAAAGAAAAATTTTTTGTAAAATTAAAGTTTGCGGTCTAAGCTCAAACCTAGGGAACTCGACTCTAACAACTTAAGATCTAAGTCACGATAGAATTAAATATTGATGTTCTCTCTCACCTAAAAAAATAAATGAGCACAACGACTAGAATTGATAAAATAATATTCTTATCCTTAATTCATATAGCAGTACTGTTTTCACCAAAAAACTAAAAACTGGAAACGTACCGTGGATATTTATTTATTATTCTTGTAGCTTTTTCCACAAACGTGGGGCCTTCCACATGAAAATACCTAAATGCACCTCCGCCTCCGCCTCCGTCCATATATAGATGGCCTGAACTGCTCTCAACGGCAACAAATATTTACTAAGTAGTAAGAGGTGCTCGGAACATACAAATGGGGCTAGTAGCTATTATTAGGTCATGGATGGTAGTGATATTGTTTTTGCGGTTGTTGGAGGTGTGGGGGACTCTCTGTCATGGTTGCTGGGAACACGAGAGAACTGCTCTCTTGCAAATCAAGTCTTCCTTCAATCGTCCAGCTCCATATAATGACTACCGCGTGTCTAGCTACCGAGTGTCTAGCTGGGGGATAGATGCTGATTGTTGTACTTGGGCAGGAGTCACGTGCAACGCAACAACGAAGCGAGTCACCGGACTTTATCTTTCGTATGCATTGGATCCGGGTTCTGCAGGGTGGTACCTAAATGCTTCTTTGTTTCTTCCTTTCAAAGATCTGACAAGTCTCAACTTACGATGGAACAAAATACTTGGTTGTATTGAGAATGAAGGTCCTCTTTCTACAGCTCGTGCTCTGTTCATTTCATAATTATAAAATAAGATGGATTATCTTTTTTTTAAAGAAAAAAAAAGTAAAAAGGAAACCATAAATAGAATGATATACTGTTATACATCCTTTATTGTGATATAATATTATACTCTTCTCACATATGTAGGTTTCGAAAAATTATCAAAACTTGCCCATTTAGAGTCTCTCTATTTAGGCAGTAACGAATTCAACGAGAGCATCTTGTCGTCTCTAAGTGGCCTTTCATCTCTAAAATCATTGGGTCTATCCAACACTAGCCTAAAAGGAATAGTCAATATTCAAGGTAAGACTCATGGTAACTATACCTATACATAGTTTTAAAAATCAGTTTGACAATTTTTTTTGGTAAATGCATTTTACTTTTACAAACATATATAAAGAGACAAATAGAACAAATTTTATTACAAAAAACAAGGGAAAAAAATTACTTTTGATATTTTCCCGGGATAAGGAAAAGCAAAATGAATGACTTTAAACGTTTCTATTTTTGTATCCTTGGCAAAAATTAACAAGACTCAAAATAAAAGAAAAATTTACAGCTGAAACTATAAAATTGCAAGGGAAAAACGTTTGCAAGAGAATGACAAAGAGCCCCCTCAAATTATATTCTTTATTTTAAGAGTTTGGCAAATAACATAGTATAATAGATTATAACGTGTCCCATCAATGAAGTGGAAATAAAAAATTGAAATGGAAATAAAAAATTATAGGTTTGTATGGTTTGTATAGGATGGGAGGCTAAAAAGATAGGAAAAGAAAACAAAATAACTACTACTCAAATATTCAATACAAAAATTTTAATAAAAATGTCCCAACTAATTGTAAAATTTGATAATATTAGTTTTATTAGTATTTTTAAAGATCATTTTCAACATTTAATAAGTGTTTTAACTTTTAATAGACTAATATTAAGGGAATATCTCTCTCCCCTCACATTGTACATCATTGTATGTGGTCAGATTTGCATTATCTAAAGAGCTTGGAGGAACTATATTTAGCACACAATGACATTGAAGGCTTCAAATCTTTTCGAGGTAAGATTGGATTCTTTTTTCTATTTTCTACTATTATTACTTTTCTAAGAGGTGGTGTGTGCTAAGAGAAGCAGTTCTCATATGCCAATAACCAACGAAATTTTATTGTTGCTCAATGCAAAACAATTTATTGAAATTTGAGTTGTTCAATTCTTGACAAAAACTAGCTAAAATGCCAACAATTCTACTCTTTACATAAAGCACAAAACTAAATTTTTTTGTTACTATTTTATTTAGATATTGTACATTTGTAATTTGAAAAGTTATCATATTTTTTATCTTATTAACGCATTCTCTCTCCTGTTAATACTTTCCACTGTTGGTTGTAACTAAAAGCAAATATATATATCAATCTCTTCTCCAGGTGATGACGAAGAAGTGTTGAGATTGAGCAATTTATGCTACCTTGATCTAAGTTTTAATAACTTGGACAACAACGTTTTGTCATTCCTTAAAGGATTTCCATCTCTTAAGCAATTATATCTTGAAAACAACCAATTAAAAGAATCAATAAATGTCAAAGGTTAGATATAACTTTTCTATCCATCTTAATTTTTGAGAAATTGAGGGATATATCATGTTAAGCTTAGTTATGATTCATTGGTTTCAATTCCTTGTCCCCAGAATTATATGCTCTAAGCCAATTGGAGGAGTTAGATCTGAGCGGAAATGAGATCACTAGATTTGAGAGTGCAGGAGGTATAAATCCAAGTTTTTTTTTTTTTAATCCATTCCTTTCTCGATTCTTTGCCACAACTAGATCTCTCCCGGCCAAGTTTCTTAGATCAATTTCTTGTCCAAGTTGTAGCATTTATAACAACATCTCTTTTAACATATATTAAGTATTATTACAAATTTTATTCTTAATATTCGCTAATAAGTTCTTTAGATTAATTTTAAGTTTAAGATTTCTTATTCTTGGCATCCTTTTTAAATTTCTTGAAATACAAGACCATTAGAGTACTCTTTTATTAAATTAGGTAGATCATAATTTTTTTAAAATAATTTTGTATTTATTTGCATAGTATATCTTTAAAACCTTTAATATACTAAATAATATTATATTAAACTTGACCTTCTCTCACCGTGTTAAAAAGTAGGATCTCATATTTCATATTGATACTTTTTAGTGATAATGTCGTCCTTTTGAATTATATTTATGTAAAAAATAGAATTTTTAAAATTGAATTATTTTATTAAAAAATATTAATGATTCATTTAATTCACAAAATAAGTATGCTTTTCAAGATTTGATCACTGAAATTGGTCTATATAAAAATATAAGAAAGTGATGTATGTTTTGGGTTATGACGCACAAATTTTTTCTTGAAAAGCTTTATTTAATATGTCCTGCAAAGTAACTTAAAATATCACTTAACCATTTAGAACTACAAAAAGGAAATGTCTCCTGAGCATGAGATCAAGAGTCACTTGTATATCATATATTTCTTTTACTTGTCAGAAAAAGATATAACTTTTGGCATTCACAGACAATAAAAGTGGGAGCAATTGTAGTATCCTTCGTCTCGGAAGAATCAAAAGAGATGGAAGTTTTGTGCTGGAGCTACAATCACTGCACAATTTCTTCCCAAACCTTAAGAGCCTTGGCTTAACATCCTACAACTTACAAGGAACATCATTTGGTTATTTCCTAATATCTAAAATTACTTGCATTTTTTAACTTTTAATTCTTGTTTCCGCAATTGTATGTCTTGTAATTTATTATTTTGCCTAAATTTGCTAGGGTCTAACCATTTGAACAATCTTGAAGAGCTATACTTGAATGATTCTACTGTAGATGATAACTTCTTCCAAAGCATTGGAGCACTGACCTCTCTTCAAAATCTGTCCATACAAAATTTTAACGGTTCTCAACTCTCTCAAGGTAAATTTTAACATTTTTATCTACTCCACAATTACTTATCACAAATCTTATTTTTAAAATTATAATTCTACCTCTAAATTATTATATCATATTTTATTTATTATAAATTCATATAGTAGACATTAATTAAATAATAAAATTATAAAATAATAATTTATCGTTCAATTCTATAGATATGAGTTACAAAGAACAAGTTATTTTTTTAAGTTAAAAAAAAAAAACAAAAAGTAGTTCGACCTTTTCCAATCCTTTACGTATTCTTAAAAGATAGTTTTCTGTTTTCTTTTAATTTTCTTAGGTTGGCCTCATCTGAAGAGTCTGAAACTACTACACACAAATTTCACTACTCTTAACAATAGAATGTTGCAGACCATTGGAAACTTAATCTCGCTTGAGGATCTTTCAATGTCAGATTGTCAATTGAGTGGCCCTATACCCGAAGGTACGATCAATCTCCCCTAAACCCCCTTGTGTGTCTGTGGTTGTATGCGTCTCCTTAAGTTTACCTCAATTCCTTTTTACCAAATAATTTTCAGGTTTATGCGAATTAAACCAGCTCATAAATCTAGATTTCCAATTCAATAATCTCAGCGGCGTCTTGCCTCCGTGTATGGCTAAATTGACATCTCTTCGACAATTATATCTCTCTTACAATCAATTCACGGGAAATATATCTCTATCTCCTCTGAGGAATTTGACATCTATTGAAGACCTACGTCTTTCACACAATCAATTCCAGATTCCTGTGACGCTCAGCCCATTTTTCAACCACACAAAACTCAATTACTTGCTTGCTACAGGAAACAATTTATTTGCCGAAACAGAGCAACATAGTTTGATCCCAAAATTCCAATTAACTGATCTCAACTTGTCTGGTTACGGATACGGAGGAAAACTTCCCAAATTCCTTTACTACCAGCACAGTCTACAATATGTTGATCTCTCGCACATCCAACTGAGGGGAGGATTTCCATATTGGCTGTTAGACAACAACACGGACTTGTCTGTGCTCTACTTGCTCAATACTTCCCTTTCAGGACAACTTCGGTTGCCAAGTCATTCTCATATGAGTTTGCGATACTTGGACATTTCAGAGAACTGCTTACGTGGCCATGTTCCGGCACTAATTGGAGCACATCTTCCAAACCTGCTGTATTTAAACATGTCAGGAAACGATTTCATTGGGAGAATTCCTCCTTCCTTTGGTAATATGAGCTTAATGGAAAGCTTAGACTTGTCCAATAATGGATTATCAGGAGAGATACCAGGGCAGTTGGCCACTGGTTGCTTATTTTTACTTGCGCTCCGGCTCTCAAATAATAGTTTGCAAGGCCAAATCTTCCCAAGAAATTTGAACTTGCAATACTTGCTTTCATTGCGGCTGGATGGCAATCAATTCAATGGAACCATCCCAAACAGTTTATCTAATAGTTCCTCATTGATTATCTTGGATCTCAGTCACAACGATATCCACGGAAGGCTCCCACAGTGGATAGGAAATATGTCAAAACTTCGAGTTCTGGACCTTTCGCACAATGACATCTCTGGAAGCCTACTTTCAAATTTCCCTTCAAGCATAGAACAAGTTTATTTATCTCATAATAGATTGCAAGGACCATTGGAAAATACATTCTACAACAGGTCTAATTTGGTGATCTTGGATCTTAGCTGCAATTATTTTAGTGGCAGTATACCAGAATGGATTGATACATTCTCTAACCTTAGTTATCTGCTTTTGGACAATAATTACTTTGAAGGTGAAATCCCAATTCAGTTGTGCAAGTTGGACAAATTACGCTTGATAGATTTTTCTCACAACTACCTATCTGGTCATATTCTCCCTTGCCTAAGATCGGGAAGCACTTGGGATGTAACACTAAGCTATTGGATAAGTCTTCATGTGCTTCCTAATTACATTTTTCAACCACATGCAGAGTTCACCACAAAGAGCTTTTCTTATTCCTACTATGGAAGACCCCTCTCCTACATGTCTGGAATCGATCTTTCCTGCAATAATTTGACAGGAGAGATTCCACCAGAACTCGGAGACCTTAGCACCATTAAGGTGCTAAACCTATCCCACAACAGGTTGATAGGGCCAATCCCATCAACTTTTTCTAACTTGAAGGAAATTGAGAGCTTGGATCTTTCTTGCAACAACTTAGAAGGGAAAATTCCTCCTCAGCTTACTCAATTGTATGAACTAGCTGTTTTCACTGTAGCACACAATAACTTGTCTGGAAAGATCCCAGAGAGGGTTGCACAATTCGCAACATTCGACAATAGAAGCTACGAGGATAATCCTTTCCTGTGTGGACCGCCACTGACAAGAAGTTGCAATGCACGTCCATCACCTCCATCATTGTGCAAGAATTCTGGTAAGCACGAAGAAGAAACTGGATTGATAAGCATGGATGCATTTTATCCAAGCTTTATAGCATCTTACAGCATGGTGCTGCTGGGAATGGCCGCAGCCCTTTACATAAACCCCCATTGGCGACGAGCATGGTTTTACTTTGTAGGGGAATGCATTAACAACTGTTATTATTTTATTGTGGATAATCTTCCCATGCTGTCCAAGTACAGAGCTTGGCAGCCTTGTGTCTAGTCCAGATGCTGTTTGTGTATGCATTTCTCCTTTTTGTATTTCTTGGATACGATATTTAATAAACCAGCCCTGTTGATGTTGGAATATACAATCTGAGAGTTATATATGTGGATTATAAAAAAGGCTCCTTACATTGTTCTCAATCAACTCAATTTAATCAGAATTTGATTAAAATGGTGAAAATGTGACGTGCAGGACACAAAAAATAGTCTCTCTGTTGAAAGAAAGGGAAGACAACGTATATATAGCCTTCTTCTAGACTCCACCGTAGCATGAGCTTTTTCTTGAAGTGTTGAGCATAATTTACCAAATGAACAAAAAGCTAGGTAATCTTTAAATTAGGAGAAGGAGAACTCACAATCTTTAAATCTTCATAATTGAGGACAACCCTCTTTGTGTGTGTGAGAGAGAGAGAGAGACTCCGGCTTTAGAATGTTCAGTATCTCTCATAAAGGACCTTGTAAAGAAAATTGTGGAAGGAGTTGATAAATGGATAAACACACTCTGCAAAATGCAAGGAAACAAGAAAAAAATGAGCTTGCTGACATCTATACAAGAAGCTTGCTGACACTGAATGAGAAGATACTGCCATACAAGAAAAAAAAAACAAAAAAACGTACAGTCATTCATAAACAGAGACTTACCTGACACAACTTAATGTAGGTTCCCTCAATGATATATTCAAACAATTTTCTACATATAGCGAGGAAAGCAATCCGAGCTGTGGTTGGGTTGGTAGTTTAGCAGACCTTGTTTATTGAAGAAGATGGAGGGATGTCAAGCACAGATCACACTCAATACTTAGGGATCTTGAGAGGAAAAAAAATGAGAAAATGAAATACAAGGAAGACAAAAGAAAAATAACAGAGTAAAAAGATAAAACAACAATATTTCTATTTTCGAGTTCTAACAATATGAGCAAAATTTCAAAGAAATTTCATTTGCTTAGTGCCAGAAAGGATCCATTGAATGAGCGAGTAGCAATTCTCATAAGCAATGACATTTCTAGAAAGCTTATAAAAGATACTAATGTGTTGTAGAAGAGAATATCACTTACTGAGTAAACTGTTGCAGTGATTTGCCAAAAGAGGTGTACAAAACAAATCGAAACAGGAAAAAGGAAAAGGAAGATTTTTGGAACATGTGCAAGCTTGATTGAAGCAGAAAAGGACAAGTTTGGCATGGGTTACCTTTGATACATCTGCCAGTCAATCGCTGCCAATTCCTACAAATATTTGAATGCCTTGAGGTTGCCTTACGGCTCCTCATGGACTGGCATCAGTAAATACATGAACAATATCCTACATCACAATATCCTACAATGGTATCTGAAGCTTACATATAAACATAATGCTACTTTTGACACAAAATTTATGAACAATGTAGTATGCAGAAGTCAGAAGTGACTAGGTGGCTCAAAATGGTATTATTAAGCTCTCAAAAACTGTTCCAAACAATGAATATTGGGGGTCAAATAGAGGTGCCATTCATTTCAAAAACTGCAAATGGACTTCCGGAAAATAATTGTGTTTGCTTTGATGCTAATTTTTTTAACTTTTATGAATTATGTCAATTAATCTCATTGCACTACAACTGTACAAGTATGAACAGACATTGAAAAGAGAGAGTTAGAGAAATTGACCAATGGAAACATGATTGGAATGAGTATAAGGGTAACCTTGCAAACAAGAAGAGAAAGGATCCCTTGCTTGTGCATGGTATTGGGCAGATATGGTATTGGAATTCAAAATCAGGTCTGACCTAAACCTTCTCCAACTTGCAACTCCAGCTAGGAGAGATCAATTTGATTGAATTATGGATACACAAATAAACAGGGTCAGAGGATCAGGAACGAGAGAATAACATAAACAAGAACCTGGAAATGAAGCTGAGGATAGTACGGGCAAGCATGGGACTGCACATCAGAAGATTTTAACAAACAGGAAATAATGGATTTCAGATGACCAAAGAGTTTACCCTTCTTGTGTAGCAATCTTCACTTGATAGTCATCTAGCTCAAGAGTTCGGAGGCCCGTCTCACTGCAATTTCATCCACAATATGTAAATTAAAGTTTAAACTGTGTCTCAGACCTTCAAAAATAAAGTGTGCCATATAAACTAATGGAAATGGAACATGGATTTACTGTCTTTTTGCAGTTCATTGAAAAAGTGAGCTTCCACCAGTTAATGCTGCAACAGGAATTCTTAAAGATAGAGAGGGGAAGAGAGACATGAAATGGTTAGTTCTGCAACATTTTGTCCAGGCAACTCTTTCATAAAGTACAGGGTGAAGAAGCAGATGGCAGGAGTTGACAGCTCGAACAACACATCTGCCAATTCAGCCTAGTTCATACTTGCAGATAGAGTTCAGGTATCATTTCCTTTTGAGTTTCAAGATGACTGCAAAGCATAAAAAGGCTTCCTTTTATTTTCTCTTATTTCAGTAGATAAACATTTATACGCTAGCTGAATGCTCAATGACTTGGCAGACATTTTCTTCAATATCTGATGCTTTCACAAATTCTATTGATTGTTTATGAAGAGTTCTTCAAATCCGTCATCCCAAGAATCAGACTGCACCGGATGAAAGACAACCGGCTTCTAGAACGAGCCAGATATGCAAAACTTTGTCCACACTTAAAACACATATAACCTACATAACTAAATCTGTGGGGTAAAAGACATCTTTGGAACAAGGAAATGTATATCTGTGAAGTCAAAATCCTGCACATATGGGAAAATCTTGAGGGGCAGAAAAATTAAACAGGGAAACATTATTCGCCACCAAAAATTGAACCCTACATTTTTCGTTAAATCCGCTCCCTTTCTGTCCTCAAGGTCCTCCGCATGATTGGACTCATCCATACTGTTTGCCAAATTCAAAAGATGGTGGGGCAGAAAGCTCCATTAATTGGAGTGAAGTCTCTCTTTACATCATCAAGGTCCTTCATCTATGTGACCCCAACACAAAGAAAATACATGTACCTCAAGAATTTGTTCTTTCCTTGTCTCCTAAATAAATTTAAAAATCTAATCAAATCTATGGAAACAACAGTTCCCCCAAGGCCCTGACCAGCAATTTGATATGCCAAAATGGAAATTAATGGAAGGCACAAAAGGTCTAATAAAATATATACAAGCCATGAACATTTGTAGAAAGTGATGTGAGGTATTTTTGGTAGACAGTAGGTTCTGTAAGGCTGCATTCAGCAGCCAAACCCACAAGTCAAGCATGCTGAAGCAGCAGGGGCTTCCTAAGTCTGACAAAAGCTTGTCCCCAAATCACGCTATATTATGATTTAGCAACATCTAAGCTAGACAATAAAAACAATATTTCCTAACTACTATTTAGACATTTCTTATAAAAGATGGATATCATAATAATAATGACAGATACCACACCTAACATTGCTAATCTTTTAAACTATAATCCCAGACTATTGTTTCTTGACTTCCAAACTGCATTGTCCAACAAATTGCCCCTTGCACATGGAGGAGGCGATATTTTGACTGACATTGTAAGTCACAGTCCAAAGAACATTATTCAGTAGAAGCCGAAAAACATGGTTTGAGAAAATGAAATCCAAGAAACTGTTAAAGTAGCTTAAATGTTTACAAAAATAATTTTTCATATGAAACATTGTGAGAAAAGTATAGATGCAGTATCAAACAATTCATTCAGAAACAGATTCGGTAATGAGAAACAAAAGAAGAGTAAAGGTAATCTACAGAAACCAAAAGGAAGAATTAAAAACCACCCGACAGGAAGCACCAACACTTAAATAGAATCCAGCTATGTTAATGAATTTAGATATACACAACATCTAATAGAATCCAAAGCTAGTGAATAGACTGCATCAAAGTTTATAGCCTTTAATGAATGAAATTTAGACAGCATACTCAAACGAGCACCCGAAATGACTGACCACAGAATGAATAAGTTATGGGGCCATAATAAATGGCAGAACAATGAATTATCCAATTACTTAGTAAAAGTAAAACAAGTAGAACTAAAGAAAGAACGTCTCAAGAAAACAAACAACCCTCAAAGATAATTGGTTTGAAGAATAGTCAATTGGGTTGAAACCAAAATCAAGATTATTGTTTTGTTTCACTGAAGGAACTGTTCAAGACCCTCTTTATTTTCGAGCAAATAAAGAACTGAACACTAAAGATTGTTTCAAACCCGAAAGAACTCTCTTTTCAATTTGAAGAGTTTAAAGAAGTCAACACTACAGATTACTTTCACGCTCGAAAAAGCTCTGTTTTTATCTTGTTTGAAATAAAAGAAAAAGAAAGAAAGAAGGAATGCAGAAGCAACCGGTGATGTGTAAAAGAACAAGAAAATGAAGAATTACGGGAACAACAAGTCTCAATCATAACCAAAATTAGGACTGATGTAGAAAAATAATCAGTGGGGGATAGAACAAAAATGGCTGGTGCGTTAAAAGTCAAGAATACCCTTAGCCCGCTGGACCCTAGAAATGAAGAATCCAACGAAGTACTGATCCCAAGAGATGGATTTAGAGGCCTGCTTTTTAAGAGGGAAGAGGAAGAAAATGGGTTGGAATTTTAGACAAAGCGAAAAGATTCTATTGAATGAAAGAAGCTAGCAGTCGAGTTGCCCGTTGCTACTCCAAGGCGGTCCGTGGAGAACCGGGCTCCCACCGACTTTTATTCCGCTGTATTTGTACAGGAAAAAAACAGACAGTGCAGGAAACCGAAAAACATTTGGGCCAACCAACATCGTTTGTCTTCTTGCACCCGCAGGCTTCTCTGTTGAGTGGACCTGCAGCACCCGTCCCAACTGATGGGCCAGCGAAATTTAGTCAACTCGACCCTAACAAGTCATGGTCAAGTCATGATGAGATTAAACGTCGATGTTATCTACCAACTGCCTACACCAATTCTCCGTGAGATGACCCGAATGAAACGTAAAGAGAGGACCCGAATGACACGGTACATATTAATTTTTGAAGTTAGATTAATTAACTATTCTTTGAATAAGACGGCCCAAAGATTCCATATAGAATTAAAGTAATTGGGCTTAAGTCCAAAGTCTCCTCACCAAAAATTAAAAAAAGAAGAAGAAGAAGAAGAAGAAAACAATGGTTTCGAGAACCATAGGTAAAAATGATAGTACGTTACTTTAAAAAGATAAAAATTTTTCTAAAATTAAAATTTGTGGTTGGCAGTACTTAACTAACTCGACGATGATAAAACCATTACCTTGCAAATAATGTAAGTTTAAAAGAAATTGAAAAATTAATATTAGGTCATGGATGGTAGTGATACTGGTTTTGTTAGGGGAGGAGTGGGGGAGTCTGCGTCATGGTTGCTGGGAACACGAGAGAACTGCTCTCTTGCAAATCAAGTCTTCCTTCAATCATCCACGTCCAGACGACGACAACCCGTCTGCCTGGGGGATAGATGCTGATTGTTGTACTTGGGCAGGAGTCGGGTGCAACGCCACAACGAAGCGAGTTGTCGGACTTGCTCTCGGGTATACAATGGAACCAGGTTCTGGAGGGTGGTACCTAAATGCTTCTTTGTTTCTTCCTTTCAAAGATCTGAGACGTCTTTTCTTAACGGATAACAAAATACTTGGTTGTATTGAGAATGAAGGTCCTCTTTCTATAGCTCTCTTACTCTCCTCATTTTATAATCACAAGATAAAATAGATTTTTTTTTCTTTTGGAAAAAAAACAAAAAGAAAACTTATAAATAATATATTTTTATATAATCTTTATTGTGATTCCATATTATACTCTTATCACATGTGCAGGTTTCGAAAAATTGTCAAAACTTATCCATTTGGAGTCTCTCAGTTTAGATCACAATGAATTCAACAAGAACATACTGTCATCTTTATATAGTCTTTCATCTCTGAAATCATTGGATCTATCTTACAACAGATTAAAAGGAATAATTCACATCCAAGGTAAGATATATAGTCTTTCATCTCTGAAATCATTGGATCTATCTTACAACAGATTAAAAGGAATAGTCCACATCCAAGGTAAGATTTATGGTAACCATGCCTATAAAATTCAGTTGACAATTTTTTTTCAAATGTGTTGTACTTTTACAAACATATATAAAGAGACAAAAACGGGGAAAAGGGAACGTCATCCACAGTAGGGAAATTAGGACAATGCAACGATTCTTTTGAGAAACTAATTGTAAAATATTGTCAATTCCATCCCATTCTATGTATTAGAATCCCTTTACCGCCAAATTAACAGAGAAAACTGTATAAGATTTTTAAATTTTCAATTTGGCCCTTGTTTTTTTAAATTTCCATCCCATTCTCTTGCAAGCGTTTAACAGAGAAAACTGCAAGTATCAACATCAACTCCTCTTTCCGTGCTTGAATCTAGCAATAGAGAGGAAATCAAACAGAACTGAATGTGAACATAAAATTGAAAAATAACTCAAAATTAAATAGAACTTAATGAGACATTTTAAAGGACTAATCAACGAAATTCAATGTGATTTTTCCACTGCCTTGTTGTATTTGGATTGAAGAGCGGAGAAAATCAGACCTGAGTCTAAAAGTTATTGTGGAAACTAAGAAATATTTGTCAAAAATCCAACTTAAGAATCACTAAGAAAAAGAAAAGTTGAAAAAAAGAAAAAAAGAAAGAAACACCTGAAACCAAGCATGGCTACTGAGAAGCGGGGAGGCGGAAAGAATGACTTTGAATTGTTGATTGCTTCCATAAAAGTGTTCTAATCAATTATAAAATTTAGTGATATTAATTTTATTTGTCTTTTTAAGGATAATTTTTTATATTTAATAAGTATTTTAGCTTTTAATAGATTGATATTAGAGAAATATATCTCTCCTCTCACATATTACATAATTGCATATGGTCAGATTTACATTATCTAACGAGTTTGGAGGGATTATATTTAGCACACAATGAAATTAAGGGCTTCAAATCTTTTCGAGGTAAGAGTGGAATTTTTTTTTTTTTTTTTTTTAGTATTATTACTTTCTCACAAGATGGTGTGTGCTAAGATAAGCGGTTCTCACATGCCAATCGCCAATGAATTTGTTATTGGAGGAATGGGGGAGTCAGTGTCATGGTTGCTGGGAACACGAGAGAACTGCTCTCTTGCAAATCAAGTTTTCCTTCAATCATCCACCTCTATATGATGACGGCTTCCTGTCTGGCTAGGGGATAGGTGCTGATTGTTGTACTTGGGCAAGAGTTCGGTGCAACGCAACAATGAAGCGAGTCACCGAACTTCAGCTTTTGGTCTGCAGTGGATCAGGGGTTCTAGAGGGTGGTGCCTAAATGCTTCTTTGTTTCTTCTTTTCAAAGATATGACGAGTCTCGAATTAAGAAAGAACAAAATACTTGATTGTATTGAGAACGAAGGTCCTCTTTCTACAGCTCTTATTCCATTCATTTCATTATCACAAAATAAGATGTATTATAATTTTTTTTAAAAAAAAAAAAAAGCAAACAAAAAAAAACCCATAAATAAATTAATATGTTTTATATATATTCTTTATTATGCATGATGTTATACTTCTCTTATATATATAGGTTTTGAGAAACTATCAAGACTTACTCATCTCGATCCTCTTAATTTAGGTCAGAATGAAATCAAAAAGAGCATCTTGTTATTATTAAGTAGTCTTTCACCTCTAAAATCATTGGATCCTTCCCATAAGAGACTAAGAGAAATAGTCAATATTCATAGTAAGACTCTTGTTAACCACACCTATACACAACTATAAAAATCAAGCTGTCAAAAACCCCTAAAAAAAATTTCGTAAAGAATAATTTTTAACAAATGAATGGAGCTTAAGTTGGCAAATATTAACATTTTTCAGCTGTAAGATGCGGGTTTTGGACATTAAAAACGTTTCTTAAAAGAATATATATGTATATATGTTTAAACCTTTCGTTAATTTTTAGCTTTACCTTATTATTCATTAATTAAAAGAGTACAGATAGGAATTGTTACTTGTTGATACATGTGAGATATTATTCAATATGTGCATATTTTCAAAAAAAATATATATATATAACTCAAATGCATTTATTTAAACAATTTTTGCACATTCTATATTTGATAATTTCCATTTTTTTTTCTAAAAGGTGTATATATATATATATATATATATATATATATATATTATATGCACACTTATATTTAAAATCATTGTTGTTAGTTACACATTAATACATATTTGAATTTAATATCAATTTGATCCCCATAAAATCGTTGTTTTACACATTTATAATCTTTCAATGTATGATTACTGAGGGACTAAATCGACAATTTTGTGAAATATGTGGAACGGTTTTGATATATATATATATAATCGTTATTGTTTAATATTCTACCTGAACTCTTGATAATGCTGTAGCACTACTCTAATGGCCAGGGTGCCATAAGCATGCACCTTTCCCATCTGTTGTCGGCCAGTCCTATTTCTCGTAATCTTAGATTATAGGATCTCGGAGTTGCTTTGACTCAATGTAGCTTCGTTGCTCATGTATTTACTTCTATTTCTTGTGCTTTTTGGTCTTTACTAATTCAATTGATCGAAAGATGTTTCATGTAGGAACATACATTGATAAGAAGAGTCCCTTCACTGGAAATGTTTCGATCAGGGGTCATATTTTAGCAGGTGTTTGCAACAGCACCAAGATGAATAGTACCATTACTGTTCGGCGGAATTATCTTCATTTTGTGAAGAAATACCAAAGGCATGGTCCCATTTTAGTTTCTGATGAATGTTTCTCTTTGGTCCTTTGATGTCTCATCTTCCTTATATTGGCCACTCTTTGTTTCTTTCTTGTCTCAGATATGAGAAAAGGCATTCAAATAATGCTGCACACGTATCCCCATGCTCCCGTGTGACAGAGTCTTTTGAATGTGATCAGGTGACAGAGAATAGGAATCCTTTGGCAAAGAAATTCTTGTATATAGAGGGGGAGCACTGGGTATCAGAAATTCTATTCTTGTAAGAGAGGGAAGGAGAGTTTGTGGGCCCTCTTAGTCCTATCCTGCAAGAAACTTATCTCACAAAAGATCATATTTTGTACACAACAACTAAACAGTTCGACGCTGCCGTTTTGGGAATTAGAACAAAGATTCTAAAAACACATTGTGGCTATAATATTAAAAAACAAAAACAAAAAAAATAAAATAAAATTGAAGAAGTCTCAAACATTGTTGTATGGAGCCTCGAAGAACCTTGGTTTTATCTTGTTTGAAATTAGAGAAGGAAGAAGAAGAACCAAAAATTAAAGAAAAAGAAAAAGCATTGAGGTTATATATATAAAGAAAAAAAAAAAACAAGAAGCCTAGCGGATGGCAGCGGAGAACCAGAACCAAACAAATAATAACTCTTTTGAAATTGGTCCAGTCAAGTGGGATGGACTTCCTTTTAACAACGTCAGGCCCGGCCCTTTCGTCCACCGACTTTAATTTTCTTGTATATACATATTTTTAATAAAATAATACCCCAGGCCCAGTCTCGAACCGACTTTTATTATTCCTCTGTATTGTAGAAAAAAACACAGATGCTGCAACGAGAAAAGTGAAAAATTTTGGGACACCAAAAATCAATTGTGTTCTTGCACTCCCGTTATTTCTTGTGCAGACTTCTCAGTGAGTGTTGCCTGCAGCACCCGTGACTAACAAATGGGCCAATCCACCAAAGAAAGCTTCTAACTAATCTGGTTTTGTATATTTTCCTATGGATGGTTGCCCAAATGTAGGCAGCTCGACCCTAGCAAGTCGAGGTCAAGGTCAAAAACAATAATGTTGATGTTACCTGCCAGCTGCCCTGCACACCAATTTTCCATGATAGAACCCGAAGGAAACGAAGAGGGAAGATTCGACTCTTGGACGGAGACCCTGTTTTCTAACTGACGTGCTTTCCTATAATTTCTTATGCATGTCTGCGTTTGTCTGGCCCAAATTTCTGCAGCTTGACTCTAAGAGTCATGATGAAATTAAACGTTAACGACTTTTCTACGGTCATATTCGGACCAATATTCACAAGAGGACACGAATAAAATAAAAATAAAAGACTTGACTGTTTAATTGTGGTGATCATTAAGTTGTTGATAAAATTAAACAATATGATAAGTTCTAATTTTTTAAATTAAATTAATTAATAATTTTTGAATTTATAAAATTAAAATTATTTATAAATATTATATTAAAAATTAATTAAATTTAAATTTAAATCTTCTTTATTTAGCGTATATATTATGAAACAAAATCTCCAAAAAAATTATTTAAATTAAAATAATTAATATTTTTTAAATTTAAGAGATTATCTAAAAATTTTATATGAAATTAAAATAATTATATTTAATTATAAAATCTCTTTATTTATCATATATATAATACACTATAGAATTACCCAAAAAAATAAATAAGTACAATAATTAGTAATAACAATAACTAGACTTATAAGATAAAAATGACCTATGTTATTATAAAAAGACAAAATTTTCATAAAATTAAAATTTATAATTGATAATAATTAAATAATTAAATAGTTATAAAATTATAATTATATTTATAATGACAGTTTAAAAGAAATTAATAAAATAATATTTTTATTTTTAATTCATATGATAGTTTTATTTTCATAATAAAATTAAAAATTAAAAAATATATCATTTATTTATTATTCTATTTTTTTTTTTTGGGACAAACATGGATCATTCCATGTGAAAATATCTAAATGCACTTCCACCCAATCCTTTTATTTAGAAAAGTTAATAATTTATTTAACTCGTAAAATAAGTATACTTCTTAAACTTTAATCATTGAGATTGGGCTATATAAAACTATAGTCAAGCGATGTATGTTTTGGGTCATAATAACTTTTTTTTCAACTTTAAAAGGAATTTGAAGTGTATATAATAATTATAAAAAAAGTAATATCTTTTTTAAAAGTATTTATGATAAAAATTAAGTGTTACACCTACAAGTTACCAAATCCAGCAATGCTCAATAACAAAAACTAATTGTTTTACTTAATTAAAAAATTTTATTTAATATATCCTACAAACTAGTTTAAAATATCACTTGACCCTTTAAAGTTAAAAAAAAAAAGATGTGTCATGCCCGTGAGATCAAGAGTGACTTGTATATAACTTGTCAGAAAAAGATATAACTTTTGCATTCCCAAACAATAAAAGTGGGAGCAATTGTGGTATCCTTAATCTCGGAGGAATTTGAGAGATGCAAGCTCCGTGCCTACAAGCAATATCCTTTGGTCATTCCCTAATATCCAAAAATATTTAAATTTCTTAACTTTTTAATTTTGTTTTTGCAATTGTGCTTCATGTAATTATTTTTGCCTAAATTTCCTAGGGTCCGACTATTTGAACATTCTTGAAGAGCTAAACTTGGATGATTCTACTATGGTTGATAGCTTCCTCCAAAGCATTGGGGCATTGGCTTCTCTTCGACATTTGTCCATGGGACTATTGAACAGTTTCTAACTTACTGAAGGTAAATTTCAACACTTGTCACAAATCTTATTTTTAAAATTACAATTCTGCCTCTGAACAATAGTATCATATTTTGTTTATGATGAACTCGTATTATAGACGTCAATTAAGTAATAATGTGGCAAAGTAATGATATTTATATTATTATAACTCAATTTTATATAACAATATATTACAAAAAATAAGTAACTTTTTCAGATTAAAAAAACAAAAGGTAATGTTAAATTCTCTCATTATTTACATATTTTTAAATAATAGTGTTCTGTTTTTATTATAAAAACAGAAAAGTGAAAAGTGAAAAAATTTGGGCCACCAAAAATCAACTGTTTTCTTGCTTGCAGACTTCTCAACGAGTGTTCCCTGCAGCACCCGTGACAAACTAATGGGCCAATCCACCAAAGAAAGCTTCCAACTAATGTGGTTTTCTATGATATCTTATGGATAATTGAGCAAGTCTAGGCCCAAATTTAGGCAGCTTGACCCTAGCAAGTCAAGGTCAAGGTCGAAAACAATGATGGTGATGTTACCTGCCAGCTGCCATGCAAACCAATTTTCCATGATAGAACCCAGAGGAAACGAAGAGGGAAGACTTGACTCTCGTATCGAGACGCTGTTCTCAAACTGATGTGCTGTTCAAGAATTTCTTATGGATGCCTCAGCTTGTCTGTCCCAAATTTACGCGGCTTGACTCTAACAAGTCATGATGAATTTAAACGTTAATGACTTTTCTACTAATTATCATATTCGGACCAATATTCATGAGAGGAGAGGACATGAATGAAATAAAAATAAAAAACTTGACTTTTTAATTGTGACGATCAATAAATTGCTAAAATTAAATAATATGACAAGTTCTAATTTTTTAAATTAAATTAACTAATAATTTTTGAATTTATAAAATTGAAATTGATTATAAATATTATATTAAAAATAATTAATTTTAATTTTAATTTCTTTATTTGGTGTATATATTATAAAACAAAATTTCTAAAAAATTATTTAAATTAAATTAATTATTTAATTTTTAAATTTATGAGATTGCTTAAAAATTTTATATAAAATTATAATAGTTATATTTAATTTTAAAATTTTTTCATTTATCATATGCAATATTATAAAATTACCTAGAAAAAAAATAAATAATTATAATAATTAATAATAACAATAACTAGATTCACAAGGATAAAAATGACCCACATTGTTATAAAAAAGTAAAATTTTCCTAAAATTAAAATTTACAGTATAATATAATAATTATAAAATTATAATTTTATTTATAATGTCAGTTTTAAAGAAATTAATAAAATAATATTTTTATCTTTAATTTATATAATAATACTATTTTCATAACAAAATTAAAAATTAGAAAATATGTCATGAATATTTATTTATTATTTTTGTTGCCTTTTTCCACAAATATGGACCCTTCCATGTGAAAATATCTAAATGCACCTTCGCCTCCGCCTATATATAGAAGGCCTAAACTACTCTCAATTGCATAGTAAGAGGTGCTCGGAACATACAAATGGGGCTAGTGGCTATTATTAGGTCATCGATGGTAGTGGTATTGCTTTTGCTTTTGTTATTGGTGGAATGGGGGAGTCAGTGTCATGGTTGCTGGGCACACGAGAGAACTGCTCTCTTGCAAATCAAGTCTTCGTTCAATCGTCCAGCTCCATATAATGACTACCGCGTGTCTAGCTGGGGGATAGATGCTGATTGTTGTACTTGGGCAGGAGTCACGTGCAACGCAACAACGAAGCGAGTCGCCGAACTTGATCTTTGGCCTGCAGCGGATACGGGTTCTAAAGGGTGGTACCTAAATGCTTCTTTGTTTCTTCCTTTCAAAGATCTGACAAGTCTCGACTTAGGAAGGAACAAAATTCTTGGTTGTATTAAGAATGAAGGTCTCTTTTCTACAGCTCTTACTCTATTCATTTCACAATCACAAGATAAGACGGATTATCTTTTTTCTTTTTTTGAAAACAAAAAAGAAACTCATAAATAGGATGATATATTTTTATACATAGCTTATTGTGATATGATATTATACTCTCTCGCGTATGCAGGTTTCGAAAAATTATCAAAACTTGCCCATTTGGAGTCTCTCATTTTATATTCCAATGAATTCAACGAAAGTATCCTTTCATCTCTACGTGGCCTTTTATTTCTGAAATCGTTGGATCTATCCAACAACAACCTAAAAGGAATAGTCAATATGCAAGGTAAGACTCGTGGTAACTAAGCCTACACACGACTATAAAAATCAAGTGACAATTTTTTTTGCCAAATGCGTTTTACTTTTACATACATATATATAAAGAGATAAATAGAACAAATTTTGTTATAAAAAATGTGAAAAAAAAAACTTTTGAGATAAATAGAGACAAAATGAATAACTTTAAATTGTTGATTACTTTTATTTTTGTATCCTTTGCAAAAATTAACAAAACCCAAAATTAAAGAAAAATTTATAATCAAATTTTAAAATTGCAAGAGAAAAACACTTACAAAAGGATGATAAAGAGCCCTCTCAAGTTGTATTTTTAATTTTAAAAGTTTAGCAAATAATAAAATACAATAAATTATTGAATTGGAAATGAAGAATTATAGGTTTGTATAAGATGAGAGGCTACCAACTAAATATTTAATATAAAAATTTTAATAAAAGTGTTCTAATTAATCGTAAAATTTGATAATATTAGTTTTATCAATTTTTTAAGGATAATTTTCAATATTTAATAAGCATTTTAATTTTTAATGGACTTATATTAAGGGAATATCTTTTACACCATTGCACGTGGTTTAATTTACATTAATTAACGAATTTGGAGAAATTAGAATTAACACAAAATGAAATTAGAGGCTTCAAATCTTTTCGAGGTGAGTTTGAAATTTTTTTTTTCTATTTTCTAGTATTATTACTTTTCTAAAAGGTGGTATATGCTATGAAAAGGACTTCTCATATGCCAATAGCTAAAAAATTGTATTGTTATTTGATTCAAAATAATTTATTGAAATTTGAATTGTTTGATACTTGATAGAAACTAGTTAAAATGTCAGAAATTCTACTCTTTACATAAGGTACACAACTTAATTTTCTTATTACTGTTTTATTTAGATATTGTACATTTATAATGTAAAAAGTTATCATTTTCTGATCTCATGAAATTATTCTCTCTTGTTAATATTTTTCACTGTTGGTTATACCCAAAAGCAAATATATATATCAATCTTCTCAAGTTAAGCAATTTTTTATTCCCTATTTTGAGTCTAAATAACTTGGACAGTAACATTTTGTCATTCCTTTAAGGATTTTTATCTCTTAACTAATTATATTTTTAAAACAATTAGTTAAAAGGATTAATAAATGTAAAAGGTAGATATGACTTTTTTAACCATCTTAATTTTTAAGAAATTGAGGAATATATTATGTTAAACTTGGTTATAAATCTATAGTTTCAATTTCTTATTCCCAGAATTACATGCTTTAAGCCAATTGGAGGAGCTAGATCTGAGTGGAAATGAGATCACTAGATTTGTGGGTGAAGGAGGTATAAATCTAAGTTTGTTTTTTCAAATCCATTCCTATCTCGATCCTTTGCCACAACTAGATCTTTATCGCCCATGTTTGTTGGATCAATTTCTTATCCAAGTTGAAGCATTTATGTCAACATCTCTTTTATCATATATCAATTATTAATACAAATTTTACTTTTAATAATCTCTTTTCAAATTAATTTCAAGTATAGAATTTTTTTTTCTTCTTGTCATGCATTTCAAATTTCGTAAAATCATTGAAATATGTTTTTACTAAATTAAACAAATTATAATTTTTCAAAATTGTATATTTATTTACATAAAATACTTTTAGAATTTTGAATACATTAGATAATGTTATAGTATACCTCACTTTTTTATATATTAAAAAATAGGATCTCACACTACATATTAATATTTTTTAGTAATAATGTTGTTTTTTTAATTATATTTTTATAAATTACAAATTTTTCAAGGTTTAATCATTTTATCAAAAAAAAAACTAATAATTTATTTAGTTTACAAAATAAGTATACTTCTTAAAATTTGTTCACTAAAATTGGCCTCTTTAAAAATATACGAAAATAATGTATATTTTGAATTATAACATATAATTTTTTTTTAATTTTGAAGAAAATTTGTGATGAACATAAAAATTATAAAAAGAAATACAATTTTTTCTAAAAATATTTATAATAAAAACCAAAGTGGTGCACTTGCATGTTACCAGTGTGTTTCACTTAATTGAAAATATTTATTTAAAATATCACTTAACTGTTTAAAGTTATAAAAAGGAAATGTCTCCTGCTTAAGAGATCAAGAGTCTTTTTATGTCATATATTTCTTTTACTTGTACTTGTCAGAAAAATAAATTATAATATATAACTTTTGGCATTTGCAGACAATAAAAGTATAAGCAACTGTAGTGTCCTTAGTCTCGGAGGAATCAAGACAGATGCGAGCTCCGTGTCGGAGCTGCAATCACTGCACCGTTTCTTCCCAAACCTTAAGAGCCTTTACTTAACATCTTACAACTTACAAAGAACATCATTTGGTCATTACCTGACATCTAAAATGCTCATCTTTCTTAATTTTTAATTCTTGTTTCTGCAATTGTGTTTCGTGTAATTTATCATTTTGCTTAAATTTGCTAGGATCCTACCATTTAAGCAATCTTGAAGGGCTATACTTGGATGATTGTATTGTGGATGATAATTTCCTCCAAAGTATTGGGGCATTAGTTTCTCTTCGAAATTTGTCCATGGGACGTGTGAATGGTTCCCAACTTACTCAAAGTAAATTTTAACATTTTTGTCTAATCCATAATCACTTGTTACAAATTTTATTCTTAGAACTATAGTTTTGTATTTAAATAATTATATTATATTTTGTTTATGACGAATTTATATTATTGACATTAATTAAGTAATAAATTTGCAAAGTAGTGACATTTATGTTATTATCTAATAACTTTATAAAATAATGAATTACAAAAGATAAATAATTTTTTAGACTAAAATAAAAAAATAAAAAATAAAAAGTAATTTTAAGTTCTAAGATCTTTTACATATTTTTAAATTGATAACTTTCTATTTTTTGTTTTTGTTTTTATTTTCTTAGTTCGGCCTTATTGGAGGAGTCTGCAACATCTTTTCATATATGATTGTCAATTGAGTGGCCCTATACCTAAAGGTACGATCAATCTCCCCTAAACTCCCTTGTGTGTTTGTAGTTGTGTGCGTATCTTCTTAATTTTAGCTCAGTTTCTTATTTCTAAATAATTTTCAGGTTTATGCAAATTAAATCAGCTCATAACACTAGATATTAGTGAAAATAATTTCAGCGGTGCCTTGCCTCCTTGTATAGCTAATTTGACATCTCTTCAGCAATTAGATCTCAGTTTCAATAATCTCAGCGGTACCTTGCCTTCGTGTATGACTAATTTGACATCTCTTCGGCAATTATATCTCTCTTACAATCAATTCACGGGAAATATATCTCTATCTCCTCTCAGGACTTTGACATCTATTGAATACCTATCTCTTTCACACAATCAATTCCAGATTCCCGTGACACTCGGCCCATTCTTCAACCATACAAAACTCGATTCCTTGAGTACTAGAGGAAATAATATATTTGCCGAAACAGAGCAACATAGCTCGATCCCAAAATTCCAATTAACTGGTCTCTACTTGTCTGGTTACGGATACGGCGGAATGTTTCCTAAATTCCTTTACTACCAGCACAATCTACAGTATGTTGATCTCTCGCACATCCAACTGAGTGGAGGATTTCCATATTGGCTGTTAGAGAACAACACGGACTTGTCTCGGCTCTACTTGCTCAATACTTCCCTTTCGAGACAACTTCGGTTGCCAAGTCATTCTCATACGAGTTTACGATCCTTGGACATTTCAGAGAACTACTTGCGTGGCCATGTTCCGGCACTAATTGGAGCACATCTTCCAAACCTGAGGTATTTAAACCTGTCAGGAAACGGTTTCGATGGGAGAATTCCTCCTTTTCTTGGTAATATGAGTTTAATGGCATACTTGGACTTGTCCAATAATGGATTATCAGGAGAGGTACCTGTGCAGTTGGCCACTGGTTGCTTATTTTTACAGGAGCTCGTGCTCTCAAATAATAGTTTGCAAGGCCAAATCTTCCCAAGAAATGTGAATTTGCAGTACTTGCGTTTACTGGACCTAAATGGCAATCAATTCACTGGAACCATCGTGAACAGTTTATCTAATAGTTCCTCATTGATTATCTTGGATCTCAGTTGCAACCATATCCACGGGAGGCTCCCACAGTGGATAGGAAATATGTCTGCTCTTCGAGTTCTGGACCTTTCACATAATGACATATCTGGAAGCCTACCTTCAAATTTCTCTTCAAGCATAGAACAAGTTTATTTATCTAATAATAGATTGCAAGGGTTATTGGAAAATGCATTCTATAACAGCTTTAATTTGGTGATGCTGGATCTTGGCCGCAATAATTTTACCGGCAGCATTCCAGAATGGATTGCTACATTTTCTAACCTTAGTTATCTGCTTTTGGACAATAATTACCTCGAAGGTGAAATCCCAATTCAGTTGTGCAAGTTGGACAAATTACGCTTGATCGATTTTTCTCACAACCACCTAACTGGTCATATTCTCCCTTGCCTAAGATCTGGAAACACTTGGGATGTACCACTTACCCCTGAAAGGTATTTGACAAATTTAACTTCTTTCATTTATCCACATGCCGAGTTCACGACAAAGAGCTTTTCTTATTCCTACCAAGGAAGACCCCTCTCCTACATGAGTGGAATCGATCTTTCCTGCAATAATTTGACGGGAGAGATTCCACCAGAACTTGGAAACCTTAGCACTATTAAGGCGCTAAACCTATCCCACAACAGGCTGATAGGGCCAATCCCATCAACCTTTTCAAACTTGAAGGAAATTGAGAGTTTGGATCTTTCATGCAACAACTTAAACGGGAAAATTCCTCCTCAGCTTACTCAACTGCACCAACTGGAGGTTTTCACGGTGGCACACAATAACTTGTCTGGAAAGATCCCTGATATGGTAGAACAATTCGCAACATTCGACAATAGAAGCTACGACGATAATCCTTTGCTTTGTGGACCGCCGCTGACAAGAAGTTGCAATGCACGCCCATCGCCTCCATCATCGTCCAAGAATTCAGGCAAGCAGGAAGAGGAAACTGGATTGATAAGCATGAATGCATTTTATCCAAGCTTTCTAGCATCCTACAGCGCGGTGCTGCTGGGAATGGTCGCAGTTCTATACATAAACCCACATTGGCGACGAGCATGGTTTTCCTTTGTGGACGAATGCATTAACAGCTGTTATTATTTTATTGTGGACAATCTTCCCATACTCTCCAAGTACAGAGATTGACAACCTTGCGTCTAGTGTAGATGTTTGTGTATGCATTTCTCTCTTTTGTATTTCTCGGATATTATATTTAATAAACCAGCCCCGTTGATGTGATCTGAGAGTTAGATATGTGGATTATATTTAATGAGCTTGTTGACATCTATACTAAGAAGCTTGCTGACACTGGATGAGAAGATACAGCCCTACAGGAAAAAGAACAAAAAAAGAGGTAAATAGTCATTCAGAAAAAGAGACTTACCTCACACAACTCAATATAGGTTCCCTCAATGATGAATTCAAACAATTTTCTACCTATAACGAGGAAAGCAATCCAAGCAGTGGTTGGCTTGGTAGTTTAGCAGAACGTGTCTATTGAAGATGATGGGAAGGATGCCAAGCACTGATCACATGCAATACTTAGAGATCTTGAGAGGAAAAGAAATGAGAAAAGGAAATGAAAGGAAGACAAAAGAAAAATAACAGGGTTAAAAGATAAAAAAACAATATTTCTATTCTCAAGTTCTGACAATATGAGCAAAATTTCAAGGAAATTCTATTTGCTTAGTGTGACAAAGGATCCATTGAATGAGCAAGTAGCAATTCTCATAAACAATAACATTCCAGAAATTCTAGTCTAGATGTTGTCCTGTATGCATTTTTCCTTTTTGTATTTCTTGGATATTTATATTTAACAAACCAGCCCTGACGATGTTGGAATATACCATTTGAGAGTTATTTATAAGGTTTATAAATAAGGCTCCCTACTAAGCTCTGATCTGGACGGTCTCCAACCTGCAACTTCTCGCTGAGAAAGATCCATATTAGTGAAGTTATAGATAGACAAATAAACAGGGTCAGGGGATCAGCAATGAGAGAATAACCCAAACAAGAACCTGGACATGAAGCTGAAGATAGTACGGGCAAGCATGGAACTGCATATCAGAAGATTTTACGCAGGAAATAAGAATTTCAGAGGGCTAAAGAGTTTGCCCTTGTTGTCCAGTAATCTTCACTTGATAGTCATCTGGTACAGGAGGTCAAAGGTCCATTTCACTGCAATTTCACACACAGTATGTGAATCAACGTTAACTCTGTCTCACTGCAATTTCAAAAGTAAAGTGTGCCATATAAGGTAGTGAAAATGAGTGCTAATGCTGCACCAGGAAATTTTAGAGGGAGAGAGAGAGGGGAGGAGAGATTTTCAGATGTTTAGTTCTGAAATATTTTGTTGAAGCACTTCTCTCATAAAGTACAGGGTGAAGAAGCAGATGGCAGGAGTTGACAGCTCAAACAACACAATCTAACAGTCCAGCCTGGTTCACACCTGCAGATAGAGTTTAGTTATCATTTCCTTGAGTTTCAAGAGGACTGCACAACTAAAAAGGCTTCCCCTTTAGCTCCTTTGATTTCAGTAGAAAAACGCTTGCATGCTAGTTGAAATGCTCAATGATTCGATGGCAGACATTTTCTTCCGCATCCAATGCTTTCACAAATGCTATTGACTGTTTATGATGAGGTCTTCAAATCCATCCTCCCAAGAATCAAACTGCATTGGATGAAAGACAAATAACTTCTAATATGAACGAGAAACACAAAGCTGTGTCCACATTCAAAATAATGTAACAAGGTACATACTCAAATCTGCAGGGTAACAGAAACTCTCTGGAGCAAGGAAATGTTTATTTGTGAAGTCAAACTCCTGCACAGATCGGAAAATCTTGAGAGCCAGAAAAATTAAACAGGAAAACATTATTCATCACAAAATGTGAATCCTGCATTTTTGCTTAAATCAGCTCCCTTTTCTGTCCTTAAAGTCTTCTGCATGTTTGGACTGATCCATACTCTTCACCAAATTTGAAAGGTGGTGCAGCAGAAAGCTTCATTAATCAGAGTGAGGTCTCTCTTTACATCTTCAACAAAATACTTCGCCTATGGGATCCCATCAGGAAGAACATACATGCATCTCAAAAGAAAATAACAGTTCCCCTAAGGCCCCAACCAACACTTTAATATACCACAAACAAAACTAAAGGAGGCTCCGAAGCATCCAATAAAATATACACAAGTTATGAAAATAAGTAGAAAATGTTGTGAAGCATTATTGGTGGAAAGTAAGTTTTGTAATTTGTCTTTGTCCCCTTGCTAAGCTTTTGTAGAACATAGATGCACCTGAAATGACGAAACAAATCTGAAAAAACCTTGCCTTCATTTATTGCACTAAAGAAACTATTCAACACAGCGTCTTAACTCTCTCTTTATTTTCAAGCAGACTAAGAACTGAAAACTAAAGATTGTTTCGAACCCAAAAAAACAACTCCCTTTTCAATTTGAAGAATTTAAAGAAGTCAACAATGAAGGTTATTTTAACGCTCAAAGAAGCTCTGTTTTACCTTGTTCGACATTAAAGAAAAAGAAAAGGAGCAGGAGGCCACTCACATAACTCCCAATCGCCACTGGGAATGTATAAACAAACAAGAAAATAAAAATCTAAGGGAACAATAAGTCTCAACCCTAACCAAAATTAAGAATCATATTTTTGTTATAATGCCGGACTTCCATTTCAAGAGAATAAAGAATTAAGGATTAGTACAGGGCATTTCAACACTCAAAGAACCTCGGCGTTTATCTTATTTGATGATAAAGAATAAGAAAAAGAGGAAGGAGAAATCGAAGAGAAGATTCTTGGAAGGGGTCACCATCTCTAAATCTTGATTGGGGCTGAACCCAGAAGCCGCTGGACTATTGCGCAGTTGGAGGGTTGCGGCTAGAAATTTGAAAACAAAAAAAAAAAACAGCCAGACAGAGCAAGAAAACACACAGAAAAAAAAAAAAATGAAAACAACCGTGGTGGGCGTTCGATCCTTGGAAAAGAACAGCAAAGGGAAAGGGGAACTGTGATCGTAAACCGTAGGAGAGCAGGGACTCGACTCTGGAGAGCAGGACGCTCTGTTTGCCGGCGATGAGGGCGCAGGGCGGAGCTCAGAGGACCACTCGATTGCAGAGAAAGGCTGCCTTTGCAAAAATCTAGTGCAGAGAAGCCACCACATTTGCCCGTTACTTCTTGTAAGAGAGAAAAAAAAAGAAAGAAAGAAAGAAAGAAAAAGAAAGCAAGCAAGGTATGGGTCGGCCATAAGGGTGAGCATCTTCAATAATGCGAGGACAAGCCCGGCGTTGCACTCCACCGATCTAAATTTTTAGTACTTCCTACCGAGTTTGTTTTTGAAGCCCAATCAACGCAGATTGCGTTAAATGCTAACAAACATACCAGGTTTGTTCAAAGTCCCGTTGGCTGTAGAAATCAAGATTTTTTTTTTCTTTTTTTTCTTTTGGTTTTTGAGCAAAACAATAATCCAATCCTTACCAACCCAGACTTCAATCCTTCCCAACAAGAGTCCTCACCATCAACAAATGAAGAAACGAAGGACTGATCCCACAAAATTGTGATGAGACCTGCAAAAGCAACAACCGAACCGAAGGACGGTGAAATCTGAACTGCCTCACATTCAATCTGAAATTGGTGCTGAAAAGAGATGACAGAGACTGAAAAAAAAAAAAGACTGGCATTAATCGTGCCGAAAGCACTGCAAATGCTAGAAAAGAATGCGAAGAAGCAAAATCCTAAATATTTAAGGACACCAAAATTAACAAAGAATTTTTCGTCCCTATGTTTGAGGTTGAAGAAAAGAAAACAGAGAACCGCCCAAAAAGAAAAAAGAAAACAGAAAACAGAAGCAGAAGGACGCACTCAAAAAGAAACACCTCTGCGCCGGTGGCGACGGAGACGATGGCCAGAGAACAGTGTAGAGACAAGAAACCCTAACCCTAACCCTAACGAGGAATTGGATTGATATTTTGAAAAACAAGAGCATATATAGAAAGAATGGGAGCGAAACAGAAGCTACCAGACTTGCCCATTGTTACTTCATGGAAGCGGTGGAAAAGAAGCACCGATCAAATACTTTAGACATGGACCTCCAAATGGTTCGGACTTCGTATCTTGTTTGAGCTTAAAGAGTATACCAAAAGAACAGGAAAAAGAAAACAAAAGAGGGAAGCACGCAAAAAGAAACAATGGCGGTGGTGAGAATATGGTTCTTGCAAAAGAAAAAGGAAAGGGAGATGGAGACGAGGGTCAGAGAACAGAGGACCGGTCGATTGTAGAAAGAGAGCCGTCTTGGAGGCAGCCATTGGCGTGGTGTCTTCGAAGAAACCCTAACCCTAACACTGGCAGAGAGGAGGAGAAAGAGCGCTAGGGAAAGAGTAATTGGATTGAAATTTTGAAAAGCAATGGCTTCTACAGAAAGAATCAAAGAGGAACAGAAGCTACCAGATTTGCCCTTTGTTACTTCCCGGAGGCGGTGGAGAAGCAGCACCGAACAAATACTTTGAAAATGGGCCTCCAATGGGTCGGACTTCACTTTACAGTGTCTGGCCCGGCTTTTTCCTCTACGGACCTCAACTTTCTTTACTTATTTTCGTTTGTATTGTAATAAAACCCTAACCTATCTGGGCATAGACTAAGCCCATCTAAAGTGGGCCCCCAATTCACGTTATTTGGGTAAAGCCCAGTCCTTTCTCTCCCTATAATTAAAGCAAACTAGGGTTTAAGACTGCCTCGCGTGTTTCGTGTCTCGGTTTTTGGCCGCTACTCTCCTGAGAACACACAGCTATTCATCATGGCCGAGCAGGTTCTCTTCGGATCTCTCTACCCTTCTCTCTCTCAGAGGCTATTTTGATCTTAATTTTTAAGGTTTTCGTTTCTTGTGTTCTTGCAGACAGAGAAGGCTTTTTTGAAGCAACCCAAAGTGTTTCTTTGGTAATAACATAGTGATTCTGGAGTTTTTGTATCATACGATTTGGGTTTTTCTCAATTTGTTTTAATTTTTTCACTTTTGTTTTTTTTAAGCTCGAAAAAGTCTGGGAAGGGGAAGAGGCCTGGAAAGGGTGGAAACCGCTACTGGAAGAACATTGGTCTTGGTTTTAAGACTCCCAGAGAAGCCATCGAGGGTATTTCTTGTTTATCTTTACTTTCTTCTCTCTTGTTTTATCTGCAGACGGAGATGATTTTGTTACAAAAATTTTTGAATGCTTGCTCGGTTTCGATAGATGGTGATTGGGTAAAAGTGTGTATTTTGCTATTGTGTGTAGATTTCCAGTAACTAATGTTTGGTGAATTTGCGTAGTTTTTTTAATTGTTCACGCTCTGTCGTATGGTCTTGTTGATGCTACTGAGCAAGTTTCACTTTGGCTGTAAATTTTAGTCATGAGAATTGTGACCGACTAAACTCAAATGTGTATGCTATTGGCTTCTAATGGTTAAAATTGGCCTATTCAGTTTCTAGCTGTAGCATTAATCTAATAGCCTAGAGAAACGTGAATTTTCTTCAGAAGGGGTGCCATAAGCATGCACTTTACCAATCTGTTGTCAGCCAGTCCCATTTCTTGTAATATTGGATTATAGGATATTGGAGTTGCTTCGTTGGTCATGTATTTACTTCTATTTCTTGTGCTTTTTGGTCTTTACTAGTTCAATTGATCTAAATATGTTTCATGTAGGAACATACATTGATAAGAAGTGCCCCTTCACTGGAAATGTTTCGATTAGGGGTCGTATTTTAGCTGGTGTTTGCCACAGCGCCAAGATGAATAGGACCATTATTGTTCGGCGGAATTATCTTCATTTTGTGAAGAAATACCAAAGGCATGGTCCCATTTTAGTTTCTGATGAATGTTTCTCTTTGGTCCTTTGATGTCTCATCTTCCTTATATTGGGGCACCATTCTTTGTTTCTTTCTTGTCTCAGATATGAGAAAAGGCATTCAAATATTGCTGCACACGTATCCCCATGCTTCCGTGTGAAGGAGGGGGATCATGTTATCATTGGGCAATGCAGGTATATTTTCAAGCTAAAATATACTTGATTATTCTTTTGCTGAATTTAACTATGCTTGTGTGGAGTCTGAATTTATTATTATTAACGGTTCATTTCACATTTCAATTTTTCTTGTTTGTATTGGTAGGCCACTGTCAAAGACTGTGAGGTTCAATGTGTTGAAAGTGATTCCTGCTGGATCTTCTGCTGGTGGGAAGAAGGCATTTACTGGGATGTGAGACCTAACTTCTGGTTTTGTTGGGCTGGATTATTGGCATGATGAATTAAGGGATCTGGTTATGTAACTGAAAATTTTTGGGGTTTAGACCAGCGTCTAGTTTGGCATTTATTGATGAATAGATGTTCTTTTTCTTCCTCTCATACTGTTGATCAGACAGTGAATTCTTAAGATTCAAGTTCTGTTGCTTTTGATAGAATTTAAGTTGCAAACCTTTTGGTTCTCATCATCTTGCTTGTGCAACTGTGATGAACTTGGCCATTCGCAGGTTGTGTTTCCATCATCAGACCATGGTTTATCCGCCGTTGTAGTATTGGTTCTGTTGTCTGTCCCTTTATAGAACATGCGAGATGACCATGACCTTAGCCATACTGTAGATTGGCCATTTTCAAGCACTGCAGAGTGTTAATGGGTTGTGAAACTCGTGATTCATATGAGTAAGGGCAAATTGTCAATCACTGGGGCAACACATACTTTATGATGTATACTTCTTTCCCCGCATTCATGGCTAATATGTTTTTTAACTCGATTTTCAAAACTATTAACTTCCACGTCCCAAAGCACGGGTACTACCAATAAATGTACAAGTCTGTAAGAATGGTGGGTCGAAATTATGCCAAATTCTGGTCCACTGAAGGAACAACACTGGACTCTGGACGGGGCATGTTATTCCATGTCATCCCTCCGGGAAGAGGTTGCATACTCCTAAGGTCACTGGTCAACAACTATATAAAGATTCCTTTTACGACAACCACAATTTAATGAAGTGGTCTTTCTATTTTGGCTTGGCCTCCTGAGATGCCTTCTCAATTTTTTTCTTTATTACATGTATATAAAGAAGGATTACTAATCGATGACTGACATTTTTCTTCGGTAACTAAATTATGTTAGGCATTTGCAGCGAATTTACTCTTCACAGAAACTACACGAACACACTTTTGTTAGATATATTATGCACAATTAGTTAAAAAAAAAAATATATATATATATATATATATATATATATTTTACTGTTATATGTGTCATATTTTATTAAGAAAATATTACTTTATTAATTGTATAGGGTGAATCTAATAAAAAATTGTGCCCAATTAATTTTTTTTTCTTTATTCTTTTCTTTTGCATTGCAAACGGTTGATATGAAAAAGAAGGACGTCTCCTTTGTGGTGAGTGATCAATTAAGCATTAAACGCTATTAACCCAAAAGCAAACAACTCCATCGCTGTGAAACGAGACAAGATATTTTACAAAGAAGTAGAGGTGACTCATTCCCTTTTGTTGAAAGCAAATTAGAAAGCATCATAAAGTCATTGTCTTCCATCATATCGAGATTTGATCAACTTTCCTCTTACACACACTGGCGGATCAATTGCCTCACATTTCACCTTCAACTCTTGTTGGTCAATTGTGCAATACTTAAATAAAAGGATGCAAGGTGTCATTGGTGAGTGAGTTAGTTTGTCAACGCTTAAATCAATTGATTAACAACTTATTGGCGAATTTGATCAAACATTTTGGTAACTTGGATGCAATCTTCGATAATCTTGATTTGCTTTTAGCCACCTTCTTAAAAAAATATGGGAAAAAAAAAAGGAAATAAAAATTACGCCCCTTCTCTGTTTCTATGCCGACTTTGACAAATAATGGTGGAAATACAATCCACCATGCTTTATCGGTGCGTTAATCTATGATGATTTCTTTTAATATTTCAGTAGCTTTTCTTAACTTATGTAGGCACGCTGAGGTAGATGATAGCCACTTACACGAATGATATTGCTAGAAAATGCCATTTTCCTTCTGGAATATGTTTAACATTACATCACGACTTTTTAATTGGACTACTGTAGGATTTATTCAAGAATAGTTAATTTTATCTACATTTTTTTTATAAAACAAATATATTTCTGCAACTTAAAACGATAACCTTCTAATTACAACCTCTAGATCACAATAAGCTAATGCGTTTTCAGAAGTAAATCGGGATCTTATTTTTGCCATCTCCTTTTCCTCTAAACAGGAACAAAGAAAGTCTAGATTCATGGTGAGACTCCGTTTCTCTCAAAGGAAAGGAAAATGAATTACTTTTAGTATATATTTTAGTGGAAAAGGATGTTTGAGATCTTAGTAAATCCAAAAGACGAGACACAACACAACGGAAAACATTTCAAGGCAAGAAGACCAACATTTGAATTGTTAAAAGAAAAAAATAAAAAGAAACCAAAATAATTAGTCAGAGTAATCTAATTAATAGTTCGATTCTTGATTTTTTTTTTCCTCGATGTGCAAAGAATTATGTGAAGAATATAATATTAATTTTTATGTTTATTAATAATCAGATGTAATAAATTTCAAATAATAAAATTTTTATTAAAAATTAAATAAAAATGTGAACATATAATTAAAATTTTTAATTTATAATTATAATAACAAGCATACTTATAACACTATTTTTAAAAAAATTAAATTAAATCACATAGATTATAACTGGCCATAAATAAAACGCACCCCAACTGACTTTCGGCCACGCTTTCACAGAAGAATATGGAATTTAACGGCTTCCTAGTATTTTCTCTCTCTTTAATTGCTGCCACCATAACTAAAGACAAGACAGTCTGCACATCTAAACATATTCGTGAGAATCTTCTCGCCAATGATATATTCTTGTCTGATTCTCTCTCCCGTTCTCTCATCCTCCATTTTTAGCTTGTTTTTACTTCGGATACCCACAAAGAGCGGCAAATGTATCCTCTCAGCTCTCTTTTACTTTGTTGTACTTCTGTTGTTGATACAGTGATATCATCATCTTTGTGAAAAATTTATTTTGACCACCAAAAACAATATTGATATATGTACGTTGTTTTTGTGTGCAGGATTTGAAATTGAAAATGGCCTTTTCTGCTTGGATTGCTTTCTTAAGTGACTTATCATCCTTCTAATTACTTCTTTTAAATGTCAAATCTTTATGACTCATTCAGTTGGAAAGCATTTGTGAAGGTAGGGTGGTCACAGAGCGGAAAACAAATCCCTTAAAACAATTTGGCCTCTTCCCTTCGGTCAGGAGAATGGTCTGACATGGATGGTAGACCTCATATGGACGATACACACATTTGCATCAGCAACTTGGCTGAGAACTTTGGTTGTAGTTTACACAGTGAGGAAGCCATTTCTTTCTATGGTGTAAGTTTTCCAGCCTTTGATGCTATCTGTCCGCCATTGTAGCCATAATATTCCTGTTGTACCGTTCCTTCATGGGCATTTCTTCTTCATGTGTGTGGTTCTATCTAAATACTGAAAAGAGTCGCAGTTTCTCCCAATCACTTAGTTTTGAGGGTAAAACTTTTCTGATTATCAAGCATAGAAACCATTTCAGGACATCAGATCAACTTAATGGAAGATGAATTTTTCTTCATTTGCCACTTTTCTCTTGTTAAACTTATGATAATAATAAGATCATATCACTCCTGTAGGCAAACTCAACCTACATTGAAGTATGAAGCTTCAATCGATCCTGTGCTTGCGCATGAATTTGTAATTTGGGTCCATTTTTCTACCTTTGTTGTGCCGAAGCCCGAGGTACTCAAAGTGAAAAAAAGAAAAAAAATTGGAAGGAAATAAATCCGGAAAGTTTATGAATCAAAAACTAGTCAATTGAAATATTGGTCTCTGACAAATTGAGGAAAAGGATACTTCACGTACTTGGGAAGCAACAAGTGTTATCTCACAACCTTCTTTCCAGTCAAATCGTTTAACTCTGCCTAAAAAGAGGGGCATACTTTGATCCTTTCGATGATATATTCGAAGTTAAGAGTATTGCCAATCAACAACAATACTGATTCTCGTATTTTGGAAATTTTAAAATAGCAATCCTATGGAATAACAGGTTTTTGATGGGCATGGGGGAACGAGTGCAGTACATTTTGTTCGTGACCATTTGCCGAGAGTCATTGTGGAAGATGCTGATTTCCCACGAGAACTTGAGAGAGTTGTCACAAGGTCATTTGTGGAGACTGATGTCGCTTTTGCAAAGTCATGCACCCTTGCGTCGACCCTGCCTTCTGGCACCACTGCACTTGCTGCAATGATATTTGGGAGGTAATGCCTCACATCCATAACCAGTGGCTGGCCAAGGTTTCTTTTTCATTGTTCTGGGACCTTGTCCAATCTCTTCTGTGTTGTTCCTTTGAAACTTTCTAGGTTAGCTAAGCTGCGTAACAATTCTGAATGAGCTACCACCATTATGACACAAGGTATATGATGGATAAGGAGTGAATGGGACACTAGGGAAAATTAAAACATGCTGCATATGGATAATCAGAATTATGTCTTGAGAGTTCAATGAGTGGACCAGTCACAAAGGCCTGCCATAGCGTGCATAAATTTTCCCCATTTCAGAAATTGCTGGTTGTACCGTGATACTTGTTTGCTCCAATTCCATACAAAATATTACCTTTTCACGTGCCGCCAGTGTTATCTTAATAGTTGCTTGTCACTTTACATCAACTAAACTTGTTTGGCATTTCTAAATTTTGCATAGATCGTTACTCCTGGCAAATGCCAGTGATTGCCGGGCAGTATTGTTAAGGAGTGGAACAGCTATAGAGATGTCAAGAGATCATAGACCCTGTTGCCTTAAAGAAAGGATACGGATTGAATCCTTCTGTGGATGCATTGATGATGGTTATCTTAATGGTCAATTAGGTGTTACTTGCGCATTAGGTGCTTGGCACATTGAGGGAATGAAAGAAAAGGGTGGAACTGCTGGCCCCTTGAGTGCTGAACCGGAACTTAATCTGATTACATTGACCCAGGAAGATGAATTTCTCGTCATTGGAAGTGATGGACTATGGGACGTGTTTTCCAGCCAAAATGCTGTAGATTTCTCTCAAAGGAGACTTCAAGAACACAATGATGTGAAGCTTTGCTGCCAACAAATGGTGGAAGAAGCAATAAAACGAGGAGCAACAGACAACTTGATGGTTGTGATGGTGAGCTTTCACTTGGAGCCACCCCCACATGCTGCTGTACACAGAGCAAGAGTAAGGCGTAGCATTTCTGCAGAGAGACTTCAGAATCTCAAATGCCTGTAATAAGGATCATGCTGAAAATTCTTTGGTGGCAAAGTGTATGTTAGTGAATAATGTATGCTTTTTTCCCAACTTTTTGTGTACATAAATATCTCATAAAATAAAAACTGCAATTTTCCTATCTCATTATTGTAACCTCATTCTATTTCAAGGAACTGGATGTAATAACAATGACTTGAAAAGCCAGACATTGAATGAAAGGTTGCAAACTTGCAATATATTTGTTTTTCATGCTATTGTTGTCTAATGATTGGATGTATGTTTTGAGGCTCCATACACTTATGGTGTGGGTAATGATCTGTAGGAGAGCAATAACACAAGGATAAGCAGCTAGCTTCACAAATAAAGGCATTGAGGAACAAACAATCAAAACAGATCTGAAAGTCTCTTCCTGGGTGTGAATGTATACAAGATATATGTGTCTATAATCACTTGAGAAGTGACTTCATCTGTGCAGTTTTCCTATGGCCATCAGTAGTCTAATGAGATACAAAATGTACATAATACGGTGATGCCTGGAGATATTCTGTCAATGTGCAGTGGTGCTTGTTTAAAGGTCATGTTCTGTCATTCAGTTTCCTCTTAATCTCAGATTTTACAACACGAATTAAGCACAAACTTGCAAAGAAAATGGATGTAATCAGCATAAAGAAGACACTGTTCCATCCTCTGGTAGAAATATACCCAGCCAAAAGGGGGCCAAGAGCTGCCCCAACAGAACCGGTACCATCTATTATTGCAGTCACAGTGGCTAAGGCACGTGAATTTCCCTTAATCAAGTCCTGGGTACCAAGATCAGCAGCGACGGCTGTGGTGATTAGTGAGTATGGCCCATTCACAAGCAAACCAGATATAAACATCAAAGAGATGTTGGAGATCATGGAAATGCTTCCATAAACCCGGTACAAAAATAGGGCTGGAATTGACAGTACTAAAAATGAAACTGAAGTTACTGCACGAGCTTCAGAAATGTCAGATACAAATCCGGCCAAAATTCCACCAAGAACTCCTCCAATATCGAATACTGTGGAGAGTATTCCAGCAGTTTTGTGTGACAAATGGACCCCTGCAACAGCTATAGTCCACAAGTTGCAATTAGCTTTCAGCGTCAGACCAGGAATTATCATATTTAGGCACCCAAGCATTCAAGTAAAGACCAAACTCAATATACCAATTAAAAGGAGCTTCAAGGCAAAATAAAAATCAGCTTACAACCAGTTTGTTGGAATTCACAACTAAGAAAATGATAGCAATATTGATGTTGCAGATTCATTCAGGAGAACGTATCTATATACAAATCTGTGCAAAACAGAACATGGTCATAGATTGCTTTATCAATGAAAACAATAAGGTGGGAGCAAATACCTGTGTGCCGCAAGTAGAAGGGCAACCAATACAGGAAAGTGTAAGCAACCAGCTTGGAGAAGAAGAGGCAGAAAGCAAATGGCGCCACTCCTGGTAATCTCCAAGCCTCCAAGAATCCAATGGCACCCATATTATCCGAATTTTCGATCCCAAGAAGCCCTGCTTCCTCAGATTCAACTTTCTCTGAATTATCCACGCCCATCTCAATCTCCTTCCCCAGTGACCCAAATCCAATGTCTTCAGGACTAACAACAAGAAACAAAAAGACAAAAACGCTAAACAGAATCACCAAAAACCCAGGCACTACAAATGACCAACCCCATCCAAAGTCCAAAACAGCCGACGCCACGACTGACCCCACAATGTTCCCTACTGATGTATGCGAATTCCATATTCCCATTATCAAACCTCTCTTGTCTTTCCCAAACCAATTCCCAACCACTGCCACCACACAGGGCCAACCTACAGACTGAAACAAACCACAAAAGATCTGCACACCAACAAAATATCCCAAAAAATGAACACCAAACCAGTACCCTAGACCGAAAGCTATAGTTAAAAAACCACTGCCCACCATTCCAAAAACCAGAAACAACCTCAAGTCCATTCTATCACCAGCATGCCCTGCAAAATACATCCCTATTGAATATGAAGATAGAAATGCAAGATCAAGCTCCCCAAGCCGGTGGTTCCCTTCCGGACCATTGAATGGAGGCCAGCCGGTAGCATTGGACTTCAAATTGGATTCAACCAAATCAGAATGTAATGAGGAAGAATCCAATTGAATAGTGGGTCCAAGCACGCTCTTGACAATGCTTGGAGGCTTCCTGGAAGCGTGGAAGGAGGCATAAGCCAGAAAGGTGATGATCAGGACCGTAATTTGATGGAAAGTTATGGTTTTTTGTGGGGGTTTAAGGGATGGAAAGAGGTCAACGCCTGGGGCAAGGCTTGGGGTTGACGATTGCATTGTGATTGAATGATAATTCAAAGATCACAGTTCCAACTGAAGTGTCGAATTACTTGCAAAACCCAAGAACCCAGATTACGAGAAAATCTAGTTCAACCACCCCCCCCAAATAAAAAAACAAAATCCTGAAAGTCCCAGTTCATAGATCTAAAAATTACCATAAACAGAAACTTTGATTAGAGAGAAGGGAGACGTTGGATCCAGGGCTAGGGTTCTTGGGTTTGCAAACGTGATTGATCTGAATTGGATCAAAGAAAAATTCTATACAACAAGAGGAAAGAAAATAATGGATTTAGTAAATATAAATTACCAGAAACCAAGATTACTGAGAAGAAGAAGGAAGAGGAGGACAAGACATGGGAGAGGAATTTAGGGCATAACCAGAGATTGGTCCGGAACAACGGTATTTCAAACACAGTTCGGTGCCAGGTTTCGGTCGGACCTGAGGTTTGACGCGTGGATCCACATTTCTCTTTTTTTTTTTTTTTAAATCCTTTTTATTTATGCTCGTAATTTCCCTCTTTTTGCTTTTGTTTTTAATTTGACGAGCTAAATAAAACCTGCAAACAGAAGAAAATACGTTCATATATCATATTTAGAGTTTTACTCCTGCTTTTTGTTTGGGTTAGTGATGCTCGGAAAATCACAAATGTTCACTAATATATAGAGGAAGCGTAAATCCTGGTCGATTCTGTTCATTGTCAGTTCATCTGTGACTTATAAAATCTTTTTAACAGCTCTGGCCAATTACAGGCTTCTTAATTTGGGGAGTTCTTTTTTTTTATTTTTTTATTAGATATTGGTGCATAAATTTTTATTTAATTTCGGTTCATTCCGAGAGTTATTATGTTTCTCAATTTGTACTTGTTATCCTTGCACAGGGCCAATTAATCAAAAAACAAGCTACCGTGTTTTTATGATGTGGCTTGTGATATATTTTCGGGACTGGTGGATAACAACTTCGGCTCTGATATTGTATTTTGGAAGAAAGGAATGGGAGAGTGGAGGAGAAAAATAAAAAAGCAAAAATAATAATATTTGTGCTTGAAAAATATTTTTAAAAAAATTAATTTTCTTTCTAACATACTAAATTTATTTTTTAAAAAATTAAAAATATATATATTAATTCTCTTACTTATTATCCTGAGTAAAAACGGAAATATATAGAAAGATGAGCTGAATTGAAAATAAAAGCAGCCTCGTCTAGTCCAAGTATATGACCAGGCCTAGTGATAAGGCGAAGGATGGTGTGGGCCAGAGGGGCCTAGGATAGGCTGACTAGGGCCCAGACCTCCGTGAGGATGAGGAGGGCCTATATGATGCTCCGGTTCATGATGAAGAGGTCCGGTGGGGGTGCATGGGGAGTAGAAAGTCCAAACTTGTGGTGGACATGGACGAGGTGGCCCTTGGTGTGGCGGGCCAGGGTGGTGTTGTGGATGCTAGTGCGCTCTTATCCTTCTTCTTTTTTATTCCGTGTTTGGAACGCAGTTGTATTTGCACTGTGCCATAGAGTAAAGACCATTTCACTTTATGTGCCCAAGAAGCTTCAAGGATAAATTTGAAAAATCAAAATAAAAACGTGTTTTCCCAAAAAAACAAAACAAAAACGAGTAGCCCATGATGCTCTCTAATGGTGCTGCTTGTGGCTTGTCTCGGGCTCAATTATCAATCTCAACTTGATGTGTGGTGGGCGATTGTGACAGGCTAAAATTCTTAAGTGACAATTTTCTCTCTAAACAAATGTTAATACATTTGTTTATTTTAGTTTGTAATGTATTAAAATGACACCTAAGTTCGGTTTTCAATTTTATAGATTGGATTAATATAGACTGAAAAAGAAAAATATTAATTTCTTAAATTTGTTAGTATGAGCATGCAAATAATTGACGGCACTTTACACTAAGCATAGTAATATTATTATATCGATCGATCACAGAGTACATTGACGTCTTACGTATAGTTGGTAAAACGCAAGTAAACAGAAGGTGAGCGAAACGAGAGTAGACTACTGGTGCAAACTAGTAGAACTATATAGTTGCGTACAATCCATGTCTCGTATATATAGAACTGCTCCTGCTAGATCAACATCCTCTTTGAACGCACATCGTAGATACACACACACACACACACATATATGGTAGAAATATGCCGCAAATATATGGCATATGGTCAAGGGTGGTGATGATGATGGTGATGGTGCGGCGCCGGCTTGTGTGGCTCGGGAGGACCGCCCGGTGAAGGAGCATGGGGACCCGGAGGAGGAGCATGGGGACCCGGAGGAGGAGGGGGATCAGCACGAGGAGGTGGGGGTTCGTGGTGGTGTGGAGGACCCGGAGGCGCTGCATGAGGTGGCGGAGGGTGGGGATGGGGATTGGGGTCTGGTGGTGGAGGATGGTGCATCTTGTAGTACTTGATTCTTGTCACAATGCGTGCTTCTCGGTATTCTTGTACGCGAGTGTGTGTGGCCAAAAGGCACGGTGAAAGCCCCCTGAATTTATAGGCAGAAAAGAAGCTTGGCCATTCCGCGAAGCAAAGTGGGTTATTTTCTAGCAACTTCGATGGGTGGCGTATTGACTCATATTCACAACTACGAGTCAAACTCAGTCTTTATTTTGGTAGGTTTAACTGAAATTCACGTGCCCGTGGATCCTTGATATTTTTTCTTGCACGCTAGTAAGTTCAACGTCTTTTCATGTCGGCTGGTCAGAGAAGTGCTCATCCGACGCAGCAAAGAACGACCCAGGCAGAAAAAGGGATTTTAGATTAGTCTTTTTAATTTTGCGTAATGGAATTCAGAAATGTATGCTGCTAAATCAAGTATCGGTACACTATTTGTTCAAATATCTTAAGTCTCAATTTGATTTAGAGAAGAGAAAGGAGAAATGGGAACATGTTACTTGTTTTCCAAGATCATACTTGAATTATTTTTTCAGTATAATACTAAGATTTTTTATTAAAAAATTTATTAAACTATAAAACGCACAACTATCTTTTTTTTATTTTTATAAATTGTATATTCTTATCAAAAATTAAAGTTTGAATTCTTTAAAATAGAAGTTTAAAATTTTAAGACTTATTTATTTTTTTATTTTTGATTAATTAGCTATAATTAAATTTTGAAATCAAAATTAGTAATTTTAAGAATAATTTCAATATTAATAATCGATAACTTATTAATATATTTCGGTATTTTTTTTTTTCACGAAAATTGTTGTGAAATTTTACTTGGGAGAAGGTCGAACATCTGTGTTTAAGTTTCATAAGCTAAATTGAGTCCCAGCGAAGGTCCAGTACAAAAATATGGCCTGGATTTCCTTTACAATGCTCTTTCTAGTAAAGGGGCCCAATTGGCTAATTTTGGATCCTTCACCCGTCTCTCTCACACAAGTTTAAATTGTTGCTCATTTGAATACCAATAATACCTTTTCTTTTTTTCTTTCTTTTTCTTTTTTTCCATAAAAAATGGATAAACGAGAATACTAAAGTCCCTTGTTTTTTTCTCCCAATTGACCCTTCATGCTATTTAAGGCTTTGGCAATGGCGTTGCCAAGATAAGAGGTAAGGTGACGCAAGCAATTCAACTTTGCTTTAATTAGTAGTGGAAGTTGGAGTTGAAATTTCCTTTTCGACAAGACTTTGACATGCCAAGAAAAAATAAAAATATATGTATATATATATATATATATATATATATATATGAAAAAGAAAGATAATTCCATGGTGCCATAAATTGTTAGGATCACAATAACAAAGACAGGTTGATTTTTTTGGACTTATGCCTATTGCACGATGCTTACAATATATGAAGAAACTTTAATTTGAAATTAATTCCATATCTGAAAATTCGTCAGTGCTGTGCTTCTTCGGTCATGTAGTATGATTACAAACATAATACAGAAATACGGATTGTTGTGATTAAGTAGTTAAAACATCAATGATCTTGTAAAAAAAAATGGTGGGTTTCACTCCTCATTGTCACTTTTATTTATACATTTGTCTGATCAACCAGAAAAAAAAAAAAAAACATGCTTAGAGTCTAAAATAGCAGAAATAATTTTTATTAATTAGTTTTGTTAACATCGATCAACGATCTTTATTTTTCTTAAAATAAAAATTATTAACGCTAATAATAACTTATTTGAAAAATATATATATAATAATAATAATAACACCAAGACATCCTCCTCCTCCTCCCCCCGCGTCTCGTGTCTCACGTGGATACACGCATACACATGGCTAGATTTCCATTATCTTTTGTCACCACCATTTCTCAGCCTTTCTTTTAAAATACTCTCTCTCTCTCTCTCTCTCTCTCTAAAAATGGGTTCGAGCAGTAGTCGATTGGGGTCGCGCCCATCGCGGGCCCGACGGAACCGCAGCAACGGCGCCAGGTTCTTCTCCTCTGTCATTTGCGGTGGCTCGTCTTCTGGAGCTACTCTTGATGAGGTAAACACAATAATAAAGAAGATGCCGTTTTTGTTTTTGTATTTTTTGTTTATATGTGATTTTTTTGATCGATTTTGAATTTAATCAGAAGAAAATTGAGGACCCTTTTGTGCTTTTTGCTGTTTCGATCAGCTATGAATCTCCAGGTTTAAAATTTTAGCACTTTTAATTCTGAGATGGTTTGGTGTTGATCGAAGAGATGATAATTAGGGTCTTAATCAATGAATTTTTTGGTTGCTTCTTGTTTTTTTGACTGGTAGCTTATGTTTCTAAAGATTTCTATACGTGTTGGGTTTTTCAGTTCTCTCGGTCGGCGAATGGATGATTTGATCACCCGAGTTTGATGGCTTGCTCACTTGATCGAGCAAACGTTGTCAGACTTAAGCTTGTATTTTTGCGAACACGGCCAATTTTACCAAGTCAATAATTTGCTTAAGATGTTTTCCAAATTTTCTGCACAATATGAGACCCCCAAATCAAATCTTTTTTAGTATTTTTTTTCCTTTGATTCTGATTTAGGGGGGGGTCTATTATAACGATGTTGTCCTCTTTGGCTGTGTTTTCCGACAATAACAGACTGTAGGCATGCATTGCCAAATATCTGGTGTTTTTGTTAGCTTGATGCAAGACAACAAATAAAGTCCTGCCTGGTTAAAAGTTAACTCAGTTTTCTGTTCTCATACAAAGTTGGAGTTGTCATGTTTGAATTAGTTTAAAAGCTTTCTGATATATGTACAACTGAGTTTGTCATTCCAAGAAAAAATGTCTTTGATGGAAAAGATTGAAACAAAGGTGGTATACCTCTTTTAGAAACAAAGCACAAAATATACGTAATAATTGCATTTAGTTGAGTAGCAATACTAGGTAGTACCATTAGTCCAGATAGGATGAGGTGGCATCAGTCATTAGCTGTGATTTTGCATGTCTTTTCAATGATAGAAATGTTTGATGGTTATAATCAGCTTCTTTCAGCACACTACCTGTGTATGAGACTGATAATCAAGCAATGCTTGTAGATGGAAGATTATCCAGTTCTCCTGGATTCTGCAAAGCACTGTGCTAACGTTACGAATGAAGTCCCAAAATCCATGGTGGAGTCACCTGCTTTTCCTACTTCTGGGGATAGGTCCCACGTGTCAGAATCTGAAGCTGGAGTTTCATCTGAATGCAGAATGACAGCCAGTGAAGTAAATTTGGCTAAACATGATGTGAGAAATATTGAAGGAAGTACTCAAGGGAAATGCTTCTCTGACAGTAGGGAGTTACGTGCTCGATATCAGCCAAGTGAAGATTATGTTCATGAAGAATCTTCCAGGAGTAAAAGTGGTGATGAGGCTAGTAGTTCATTAAAGGATCAACGACCTTCAGATGCTTCTCTGAATGTTTTGCCTAACAAGGATGTAATCCATGGCACTGAAAATTCAGAGAATGTAGTTATCCCTCAGTTCTGTCCTGAGAATGTACATCCTAGCAGTTTGTCTCCCCGAGGGCTTGGTGGTTTACATTCTAATGGTGCCTCTATTGAGAATCACATGGGTGAAGCAATAGCTTCACTTATTACTGATTCTGATAGGTCTCATGTTCCACTAACTTTTCGTGCTCGTGAAGTTGAATCTATACAAGGTGCAACATCTTCAGGTTCAGGACTTCTTTTGTCCAACAGGGAACCAGAGCAGAGAGACAGAAGTGTACTTCATTTAGATGTATTGAGCATATCCTCGAGCAATTTATCTGGCAGCAATGCTGAAACAAGCCGTCGCGAAGCTAGAAGGAATAATACAAGGCTATTTTGGGATTCATTTTCAAGACGCAGTTCTAGAAGGCATGCCGATTCCCCAACCTTTGTTTTCTCAGCAGACAATACTGATGACCTTGTAGCGCATGACAGATGGCTCCTTGATTTCAGCGGTGAGCTTTCAGATGGCAGTATAGGCACCGATTCTAGGAATCTGAGCAGTAGAATTCACAGCTTAAATGAACGAAGACGGCGCTCGAGATCTGAGGTAATATTTCTTTAGACCACTAAGGAAACTTTTGTCTACATGGCCAATTTGCTGTTTATACAGGGACGGACTTCTGGGTCTACACTCTATATACTACTCAACTAAGAAGCCTACGGCCACGTATGGTTTTCCTAAAGGAGCACCATAGGGAGTAACCATTATTTGTCAGCATTATGGGATCAAGTAGTTGCTCTCAGATTCTTAACCAACAGCCTCTTGATTACAAATGCACATTTGCTCTAGTCAAGGCTCCTTTTGCCTGTGTATTCCTTTAGTTGAAATTGTGGGTTGAGTGTACCCTATCAATCATATTTTTCCCTTTAACATTCCGTTTCAACATTGCTATGGACCATTTATTGTATCTCTGTCTCATTTTTGTGAGGGTGAAGCAGAAAATATTTTTTCTCTCCTCTGTTAATTTAATGAGCTGCTTCTGTCTAATTCTTCACAGATCTGGGAAAGACTTCGTGGTGCCCTTGATGATAGTGGTCCACGAAATACCTCATGTCCAACTGGAATCCACCCAGATGGGACATGCTCATGTGAATCATTGTTAACAACTGAAGAGACCAATACTCGTGCAAGTATATCCAGGATAGTCATGCTCGCAGAAGCTCTATTTGAGGTGGTTTTTTCTTTATCAATTGGTTTGCAGTTTGCATGATTGGAGTTATCCTTTCATTGCTTGTCCTGCATTTTTTTGTCACTAAAGTTATGTTGTAATGTTAATCTGCAGGTTTTGGATGAAATACATCGCCAGCCTGTGTCCCTTTCCCTGTCCATGTCCCTTCCGGCTCCGGAATCAGTTGTTGACTCTTTTCCTCTCAAGAGTCACAAAAAGATGGACAAAGTTGAGAGCAGAGATGACCTTGAACAGTGAGTCTGTCTTTGACATAATCCCTGTATAAGTGAAGGTGCATATATATTTGAGCAAGATGATGTGTAGTCATAATGTTTACAAGTTCCTGTTGGAAATGGTGGGTCTTGGACGTGTATTGTGGGGATTTGGAGTTTTTCATGACCCTCATTGTGTTGACACTGAGCTGTATGTGTATACCAGGACCATATCTGAAATTGTCTCTGTAGTCAATGATTTCATATTTCTGTTGCCTTCAATTGAGTTTGTAATGGTTTGATGGACAGGTGTTATATTTGCCTGGCCGAGTACGAGGAGGGAGACAAAATAAGAGTTCTCCCCTGCCATCACGAGTATCACATGTCTTGCGTAGATAAGTGGCTGAAGGAGATACATGGGTATTGTCATGACTACCCTTTTACGTGTTTCGCTACTTATGCAAGGTCTTCATGATCTGTATTTGTAATCAAATTTATGTGCTCTATTTTCTTTTTCTTTTTCTTTGTCTGGCACATTTGTCTCTCTCTCTCTCTCTCTCTCTCTCTCTCTCTCGGTGCTTTACAGGGTATGCCCCCTATGTCGAGGAGATGTTCGTCAGGGAAACAGTGAGACACCTGGGATTAATTCAGAAATCCCTTCTACTTGAGAGAAATGGATATATTGATGTACATAGTAACCCGTGTGGTTCTTTTAATCTTCCACTAAGCTGAATTTTACATTCTCTAAATTCGCTATGTACCAACATTTTTCCAAAGGATTTTCACCCAATCAGGTTTTTGGTTGTATGATTCAACTATAGCTGCGACGTGAACAAGAATGGAAATCATTTTCATTACCATGATTGTGCTAGCAAATTATACCGGCTCTTCCAATTTGGCCATTTGGTACGTCTAGCTTTATATAGTGAACACATCGATAAATATTCAACACATTGAAACTACACAATTTTGAGGGATACAAGCTTCTTAAAGATTCATGGGAGATTCATTGGACACCCTTTCTAATGATTTCAACAGAGTACAACAAAAAGATGGCGATAAATACTGGAAGAGCAGAGTTCTTTTGCGGTCCATGCATGACGAGATTTTCATTAGTACTGTAAATTAACATTTACCGAGCTTCCTGCATTAAGAAAACAAATTCTCCGATACTGGAATAGACCAATCCAATGCTAACGCTACTTGCTTTCCGATTAAGCAAAGAAAGGGCCATCATGACTTGGTGACCAAAAGGGGTTCTGGTAAGATGATGATTTACTGCTTTCATTGTAATCACGGAAGAAGGGATTCTGAAGGAATTTGTTGCTGTCACTAGCAGGATTGGTAGGCGCGTAGTCTTCCTCGCCAATGGGACTTTTCTTGGAAGGTAAATGATCTTGGTGGGCAAACAAATTTGGATGAGAATTCTCGTCACCATCGTCGTCTTCAAATGTTGTCCACCTCATTGAGTTGTTTCTATGCTTTTCTCTCGTGACATTTCTCATGTTCTCCATTTCTCCAACATGATCTTTGAACTCTTTCTTCACAACATCCAAAACAACATCACCATACCTATCGCACCACGATCTTGTGCACAAGATTAACAGTTTGCATTATTAGCATGACAACACGTATTGCCCAAAAAAACAAAAAAAAAAACAGAGTCGTCAAAACAGGCTACTGTTGCCTTACTTGGGAAAGAAATTTTTCAATTCTCCCTTGTCAACGGGAAGTTTGGTGGAGATTGCTTCAACTTGATCGTCCCTGATGGAAGCACAAAAGATAAGCGTCAGTGCAAGGAAAAAGTATCAACATTGGCATGCATACTTCCATTCCAAAATTCCGTTGTTTCTTACGAGAATTTAAAGTTTGGATTTGTGGTGCTGAGTTCTGTCTGAATTCTTAACAGCTCGTTCTTTATCTTGTTTCCCACAACCTGAATATCGATCAAGCGGCACGCAAGCACCCATGGACATACAATATCAGTTAAGGTTTACAAACAAAGCCAGAGAAACTTCACAAATATTTTTCAAGAAGGTACCTTGTCGATGAAAAAATCGGAAGGAGAACCATTGGAATGTAGCTTGCTCTTGATCTGTTTAGTGTCTGGTCCCTCTCCAATGGGGCTGCTAACGAGGTTGCAAGATCCCAAATAAGACTCGGACCTTTCGGTATTGAGAGGCAAAGGAGCAGTCTCATCTTCTGAGTTGTTTCTCTTCCATTTCTTGAATCCATCAAAGCTCCATTGCTTTTTCGCTGATTTAGACACATTCTCCATGGAATTAATGTCATTATTGCCAGCACAACCACCACCACCGCCACCACTGCGTTCCTCTCTCTGATCTTTTTGAAACAAAGTCTTAAAAGGTCTCCTCTTTGCCTTATCTGTGCTTCCACCTTCCTTCGTTGAATCAATCGGCAAGCTTCCTTGCATTAGAATTGATTTTGTTTCACTTTCTTTGTCCTTTAATTGACCATCCCAATACGGGTTTTCTTGCTTACCATTAGAATAATCAAAGGCAACGGAATTCGCTCCAATTTCGAATATGCTCTTTTCTTCTCTGTGTTTACTCTGCTTTTGGGACGAGGCAAAGCCGAAAACTGAGGCTGCACCTTTAATTTGCCTGATTGCCGAGTTAGGCTTTGATTTGGTTTTAGTTTGCAAATTTTCTTGGCTATTCAAGCATTTCTCATCTTTCAAGTCAATCACTGACCACGTTTCTTCTGTGTTCTCTTTTGGGTCACTTGGACCAGCCACAATAACGTCTCTTGCCTCAATTTCTGCCCCCTGAACGGCTAGTCTCTGTAACAATGGCCTCTTTGAAGAATGGTACTCATCTTCTGATATGCATTTTCCATACAGCAGCTCCTACAAAGATTGCACCAACAATTAGCGTAATCATAACTTTTCCAATTCACGCCATCCAGTATGGATGAAGCACCTGGTACAAAGGACAGAAATTAAAGAAAATGGAGTCTCATTCTTTGTAAGTTAGAACTCACATATGATAGAGCAATTTTTATCTTACATGGGAATTTGACATTTTCTAAGATCGATAGCAGAAATTTCCCAAACCCAAGAGCACATTAATTCATTATGGCTTTTCTTTGGTTCATCATAATTAAAGCGCAAATTTTCGAAGAATTAACACATATTCTACTGTCAATTATCCAAAAAAAAAAAAAAAACAAGAAAGATGACAAACTTGCTATTTTCCCGAAAAAGTAACAGTAGCTACTAGAAATTTACCTGCAAGAAGACCAACTTGTCTTTTAAAATCACAGGCTGTTCATGTTCAGCTGGAGAGACGGTGAGGGTCTCGAGCAAATGGGTCCGAAATGCGGAAACTTCACTTTCAGCCAAGATCCCCTCTCTGTGGAGACCCATCAAGTTGAGGATCTGGTGGAAGGAGTCCTGCTGCCATTTCAAGTTGTCAGATTGCAGCTTTGACAGCCTGTGTTCTGCGGACGTGAGTCTTTTTTTCTTGAAGGAGAAAGGGAGAATGGTCTTGCAAAGAGAGGTGATTGAGTCTTGGAGAGTGGAGTAGTATGTTGGCGTGTAAGAGTACACCATTTTTGATTGCTTCTCGGTTTCCTGAATTGAACCTGTTCCGAATGGAGTGGGCCAAGATCGTTGGTGGCTCTTGCGGGATGCCAGGGCTTGAGAACTCAAGATTTTCTCTTTTTTTTTTCTTTTTTCTTTTCCCCCTTTTGTTGATATCAGTTATGGATTTCTTGTGATTGGATCAAATGTGGTATTTCTTGAGTGTTTATTTAGGTTCCCTTGGATTTTTGAATTGTGGGTGAAAACGGTCACCTGGAGGAACTAGCCGTTGGGGGGAGAGAAAGTGAGCGTGTGAAAGGTGGTCCAGTAATTGGTCAACTACAACGCTGTCGTTTGGCTCCGCATTAGTTGTCTTCTGCTAGGCGTTTGGGACCCACAACTGGCAGCAACTACATAGAGTCAGCAGATTGAACGATGATCAGGCCATTTGTAAAATGAATGCGTTCGCACAATAGTAATGCCCGTCCTCATTTAGTTTTTCATTTTTTTTTTCCTATTTGGAATTACGGACAAACAGTGTCTCTGCTTTTTGACAAAGGATGATCATTATTCTCTAATCACCCAATAAAGAAAAATCCAACTTCTAATGGTCTTTTTAAAATTCCCTTTATTTCTATATCAATATCAAGGTCTTGTTACTGGTTAGCAATTATAAGTGATTAAAAAAGTGGGAGAATGCAATGGAGGAACTAGCAAATTGTGGTTGCAATCGAAATTGATATGCACTCTTTCAAAATTAAGCCTAATTAGTTACGAGGCACATCGCATCATTGGGCGTGATACGACCAGCCCAACACACAGCCAGCTATCGAAGTCATTATCCTACATGTCTGTATGATATCATATAATAATTAATTTTGGTAGGCGGCTGGATTTGGATGCACATTACTCTTAATTACGTGACATTTACATTACATAATTGCTTTTGTCTTTGTTTTCCCTCTCAAGGGTTGGTAAAAGTCAGGCAATCAGAGCACAATCCCCATAATTTCCCTGCGAAAATGTCACCATGTTCTTGGCCCATCTTAAGGACGAGCGTGGGGGCAAAGAGATGGAAAGGACAGGCAGCGATTCTCAGGGGAACGAGAAGCACTTTACACAATATCGCATGCTATACGGAATCAAAATTAAAGATCTTATCAATAAAAATCCCCTCTTTAAGCTGTCCACATGCCTATCTTTGATGGATAATAAGACATTACACAATAGGGCCATTGCTAAATTAAAGTTCTCATCAACAAAAACCCCCTCTTTACACAAGGTCATTGGGTTGGTTGCCCATTGCTAAATCCAACCTGCACGCAATAGGGCCATCTTTGTATTGTCTAACATCTAGTTGAGGACTTTGTCCATTCCTATCTTTGTGCCTGCACCTTTCAGAATGTGGCTTTAACTGTTAAATGTTAATAGTTAATCCACTGGATTCATAAATTCCCTAAGAATCAAGAATTGAGCTTGGGCATGCTCTGTATTCAAAACAGAAACTTTGGTTATGGTGACAGCTACAGTGAGAGGATAGAGAGAGGGAGGACAATTAGTTTTGAAACGATTCAATCTCACTCCAAATTTAATCAATAATAAAATAAAATTACAAAAAAATATATATATAATCATACATCCAAACTCTAATTATATTTGTGGTTAATACCTGTTATCACATATATTGAAAACATAGCATTACGGTCTCTTGGCACACCAATCCTATAACAGCAACAAGGTCATTTGATCTCCAGTATCTGCAATGCTAATTAAAGCAAGTAAAAGTAAAAATACTGGGGGAGCTACACATGTATTTCCATTCTGCAACATGGGCAATGGGCATTGTTTTCTAGCCAGGGCACCAAGCACTTGGCATGGTACCTATGTGCACAGGGCAGGTGCACCAGTTGCTGGCTAGCATTGAAACGCTCAAGGCAGATGCTGCACTCATCTTGTTCACTGGCTTTCCAGCTCAATCTGGTCCAACTGAATCTCTTAGAGCCACTCATCTTTGAGCGGAACGCCTCTGTTTGAAATTCCCCTCCTCCGACTGATCTGCCGTCTACAACCCTTGGGCTAACCGAGATGCGGTTGCTGAAATATGGACATCTAATTTAATTGGGACTTGATGCATATTACTAATAACCACAGGAGATATGCTGAAAAGTGCTATTGATACCTTCTGGTTTCTGATTTTCTTTGTATTCTTAGCCTTTCATCTAATCTGTCTTTGGCTTCTCTGGCCTTTGCTCCCAGTTTCTCACCCTCGTGTGCCTCGGTTAAAACAATTCTTTGCTATTTCGACCCCAGAACGACCAATCTTTGTCTCAGTGCCAGCGACCAAAAACAATATACAGTACCAAAAGAACACAGGAGAAAGAGGGGTGTGTACCAGAGATGAGGTTGCGGCGTGGTGGCTTTCATGGTTGCTTGTATACAAGCAAAAAGAAGGCCGCCGTGTCCAGCCATGTGGAGCGGCAGCAGGAGAATCTGCGCTTAGATGGAGCCGTCTCCTGCGGGCACATTCCACACCAGGTAACATGCCAGCCATCGAAAAACAAAACCAGCAGGAAAGGGAAGCAAACCACAAAGTAGACAGGAAGAGGACTGTTCCTAAAAATGTTGACTCAAAGGCTTAAACAAGCATCAGCAGCCAATTTCACATATAAATACTGGCAATAAGATACTGGATGAATCTAAATCTAAAACCAATGAATAATAAAGAGAAAGTATTGGCTACAGCTAAATACAGATAGAGGTAGACAAATAAATGGGCACTCCTTTTCAATCATTATGCTTAGCACCTTCCATGAAACTATGGTCGCAATAAAAAGATATTTAAAAAAAAAAAAAAAGTAATATTAGGTGGAAACAGAAAGTTTGCTTGAAAAGGAGAGGACGAAGGCAGGGGAGTTTCTCGGCAACCTACCCAGACTTGACCAAAATGAAAGAACCTTATAAAAATAATGGGTCTTCTGATCCGACGGCCCGCACATACCGAGGATTAGCCACGTGACCCACCAAGATTAGCCTCGTCGCCAACCAAATCCTGGACATCTACCAAGCGTTTTCCTGGCGGCTACCGTTAGGAGGCGATTTGGCGTTTCTTGCTAGAATTATCTAAGTGGGAGGCTAAATTTCGAAAATATATTTATTTGGGAATTCTTTACTCTCGAGTTTCTGAGATTGAGAGTAGTCATTCATGTGATAAGCCTTCCCGTTTACTCTTGCGTTCATCTTCTCTCATAATACATAATATATACTTGCTTCTTAGGGAGAATAGTAAACGAATAATTCGATAGATTATTTCACAGAGCAAATGCTTGTTCTGAACTTCATGCTGGTAGGGTGTTTTAATCCGGAAAATAGCCGGTGGGCGCACTAAGATTCGAACATTTTAATATGCGTGCGTTTGACAAACGGTGGCTGGCCCGGTTTATTCCGATGACATTGTACCTAATTTCATACATCAGTCAGCAATACCCTAATTAAAACAATTTTGGACCAATCTGATGTAAATTTATAACTACAACATCGTCCATGAATTTACAAAGTAACGTTACAAGTTATCTCTAAAACGGTACAACATACTTTTGGTACAAGGTGTTACGGACGGTTCAAGTACAACTGGAAATAGATATTAAGCCATATACATATAAGTGAAAACTGTTTTTTTTAGAAATAAAATAATAATTTCGTAATAAATATTACTTAATTTCAGTGTCTCTTACCAAATATTTCACATGAAAAATAGACAAACGAGACCCCAATTCTTAACGCCGGAGGTACGAGGGTCTCGAATCTGACAAAAATATTAATAGATTGGTGGAAAAAATTGTTACAGATGAGAGTTAAGTATAACGTGACTTTTTTTTTAAATCTTAGTAGCTGTTTTTGAGAAAATAATAATTTTGTGACGAAGAGTAGCAAATACAAAATAAACGTAGCCGACCATATATCCCTTTTCAAAAGTAAATAGATAAATAAGCGAACATTTACTCTGCATATCCATCCAGTCAGTCGTCTTTTACGTTATTATCCATGTCTGTTACGTAGTGGTGTTTTCTTCTAATATCATATTCATAAATCTAATCACCCAGTAAATAGTTCGGCGACCACTTTATCAAATTTGGTTGTCGTATTTCTCTTTCCCTACTCACCAAAACGATATATATATATATATAAACGTTGAATTTATCCAGTCTCTCGAGGATTAAGGAGTAATTAGGCACTTCCTGTAGCCCTTAATTGTAACAGAAACCAGGGATGTTCAAAGAGGTAATATAGAAAATTACCGCGAAAATACTAATCATGCCCTCAAGCCTACTCACCTGAGCTCATCCAGGGAACTCTGAGTAGGTTCATTGAGCTAAAATCAGCGGCAGAACGCTCATTTTACGAAAGGGAGAGAGGCTTCAGACCAGTCCGGCGAAAGGGCATTTTGAGATCGGATCCTTGCATTCTGGTTGCAGATTTCCTAAGCCTTTCGTTTAATCTTGCTTTGGCTTCTCTTGCCCTTATTCCCAATTCCTCATCCTCGTCTCGTCCCTCGTTTAATACACTCCTTTGCAGCTTAAATCCCGAAGTGACAAAGTCTTATTATTATTATTATTATCATTATTAACAGCAACCGAAAACAATTAACATGGGAATCATCGAAATCTAGGAATAAGAAAAACACAAATACCGAATACGAGATTGAAGCGTGCAGGTTTTCGGTGTTGCTGGCGTACAGACAGAAAGAGGACCGCCGTGTCCAGCCGTGCGTGGCAGCAGAAAGCGAATCGCGACCTTGATGAAGCCGCCTCCTCCGAGCAAATTCCACCCCAGGTAGCATACCGGCCATTGATAATCCAGAAGAAGCGACGCTCCAATAAGAAGAGGCGTTACACAATGTTTCTGCTTTCTTCAAACAAATAGAAACAGAGCGATTTGTCAAATAAAGAATCCCAAATTACGATCTAAATTTGAGGCGTTACAATCTAGGAGGCTGGATTTGAGTCAAGAGAGAATGGAAAATAAACAGATATCACCGGCCAGTTTTGGACGCTTGATGGTATTTTGATAGTACGTGTCACCTTCTACGAAACTACGATTGCTGGCTGCAATAAAGTAATGTTTAGCGAGGAAACGCAAAAGAAACTTCTTGGAACCTTACATCGTGGAAATGCGAACCCGAGACAATTGGGTTATAAAGTTTTTTGTTTCTTTTTTTTTTTTTAATATATTAGCATTACTCGTTCTAATTACTACTGGGAGCCCATTTAGTGCCACTACAAATGGGTTCGGGCTGTAGTAGCTCACCGGCTTTCTCCAAACCAGCAGTATAGTCTTACGGATGATGCTGGGCTTGAAGTCCAAATCAGGCTTGTGTTGAACGACTGACCGCCCTCTGCTCTGTTGTCACCAGTAAGAATGTCTTAGTTTTGTTGTTTTTTTTAGAAGTCAGTTCAATTGATTGAGAAAGAGGTTTTTAATTATAAGTGAAGTTGGGGGTTTGAACCCCAGATCTCAAGCTATACTCAGTGGTTATTAGGAATACAAACCTGCAATTGTCAAATAGTGAAAACAATCATAGAATATCCAACCCGCATAACTTGGCTCACTTGATGCAGGTGTCTTCAAGACGATGGTAATCCAAGGAGAATCCCATTAATTTGTATAGAATTTACATGGTATAATCTTAAATGTTTTTTTTTTTGTTTTATTTCCAAAAGGAAAATCATAAAGTTGCTGTCGTTTTTAATAGATCGAGCGCACGGTATTATCTATTTTGCTAGTTCAAGTTGCTAAGCATTGTAGAATATATTCCTGATCTCGTTCCTGATTCGGTGATTCCACCTTTCATTTGGACTGATTTTATGGGTCCATGGAAGAGTGTATTCTTAGGTTTGTGAAAAGATTTTTCTTTTCTTTTTTATTTTTCCGACCATTCTTGAAATATAGGTAGGTCTTGCCAAAGACAGAACCCGAGGAATAAAAAGGCTCCTGGTTAGGCTTGGTCTTTCTCGAATCAGGAAGGATACGCCTACCACAAAGACAAATCGTATGTCCAGCCAATGCATGATGGGCCATTTGTGGTCTCAGGTTATAAAGCCTTTTTTTTTCCTCCAGCCTGTAAGCTTTCGTTTTCCCGTTAATCGATTAACATTCAAGAGCTCCTGTTATTCGAACTGATTTGGATTGGGGACCGAGATTCCTTCACAAATTGATTTGTTTATCACGCGACTAAAATCTAAGCAAGTCAAAAACCGTAACCAACCCGATATGAAAATTGTTAAGATCCCCAAAACGTTACCGTCATATGGAGTATGCACATTGCTTGGTATGTTCTGATGGGTGAAAATATCGATCGACCCCCATTTGGAAATCAAAAGCAAACAAAATCGCCCCCATACCATGCAAACTTTAACTGCCACATATCCCTGGAAATCCGGTTACAAGCAAAACCACTCCTGGCCTCATGCGCTCTCCCTCTCTCGCATGCCACATCCACCACCACCGCCCCTCTCGCCGCTCCTCAACCTCCACTCTCACTTTGGCCTCTCAAAACTCCTCCGCAACCCCCGCGTCCCTTTTTTAATTATTATTCCCACAACCCCAAGCCGAGCGCCCCACCAAGCCACGCCCCCAACTATTTATTAATTAATTATTATTATCAACAATACTCTTATCGATGGGATCTTGAACCTGTTTTTACGACAATATTCATGGAAGAATCCGAACCCAATTCTCCCTCTTCTCCGAGTCTAAAACAGAGGCTGAAATCCACGTTGTGCTTGCCATCTCCTTTTCGAAAACACCACCACCACCACCACCACGACGAGGTCCACCGCCACCAAAACTTGTCCAGTCCCACTTCTTTAAATCCCTCGGAGAAATCTAAATTGATCCGAACCTCCTCCGTCTGGATCAAGTCACGCGGATGCCATGACATCCCCGAGATCAAGGATAAATTTCTCAACTTCATATCGCGTATCGGCCGGCACGGGCAGGGACATGGACACGGGCACGGGAACGGAAGTGGGCACGGGCACCACCACCGCCGGCGCCACTCTATTTCTTCCGATTTCCAATACGATGCTCTGAGCTATTCTCTGAATTTCGATGACGGTGGTGATGAAAGCCATCTGGATGAGTTCAATCCGAAGAGCTTCTCCTCGAGGTTGCCGCCGTCGCCAACGAGGGAGATCGAGTGCACGTAATATTGTAGCCCTGGGTGGGTGTTTTTTTTTTTTTTGAGATTTTTGATCGCCGGAGACTCTGTGGAGGATGATTCATTCACGTGAGTGGCTAATCTATTTTGGGATCTTTGCATTTTGGTAAGACGCTGAGGCGGTGCGTGGCGGTGCTCACGGCTTTGGAGGTGCCACGGTTGAGGGTGAGGAGAAATTTTCATGCATGGACCACGTGTGCACATCATATCAGTATTTTAATTCAAATTAATCTGCTTTTGGAACGAGTTATATATAAAGCCAACATCTAACCTTTTATTGACGTAGCTGCGTGTGATTTTAGGAATCATCGTGTATAGAAATTCATCAATTTTCTCGGAATTGTCGTTCTTAAAATGCTTTTACATTATTGCTTTAGCTTCTTTATTCAGTCATGACCTTATTTCACTTTCTTTTTTTATTTTATTGTGTTAGCCAAAAAAGGGAGTAGTGCCTTCTTATTCCCACATAATGCCCACGTTATTACGTAATATTGACGAAGGGCAAAAGCCATGAGATCTTCTTCATGGTATATCCAGAAAAAATAAATAAATAAAGAAGATCGTACCCTGGAAATCTTATTTCCTATTGTGCATAGCTATGTGTGGCTGATAGATTGTGCTCCATGTCTACTACAATAACACCAGCCACGGTGGGTAGAGTTGTACGAACAGAATAATAATAATAATAATAATAAAAGTCTATTGAAATCAGTTCCACAAAATGGTAGTATCAGATACAGAAACTGGAATCCCAAAATGGGTAAAAGAGATTTTTTTTTTTTTTTGGTCCATAGGACTGCAAAATGCCTAAGAATTACAGCTTATCATGGAGACTTTATGAGCACTAATTTGGGCTACTGCATTTCTATAGTATTCTGTTATTAAATTAGTTTTAATCTTGATAGAAATTGAGTCAAGTAATATATATCCCACAAAAATATAAGCTCACTCTTAACATAAAAATTCGCTGCTTAATTACTTTTTTTTTTTTTTGGTATATATATTCTCGATTCGAATGTTCTCTTTATCTGGATCAATTTTTTACTCTTGTTGATTAAATTGGATTAAAAAGCTTTTTGTCTAAGAAAAAAAAAACAAAAAGATAGGAGAATATGGCACCATAGCACAAAATAGGGCCTTTAATCCAGGTCCAGAAAACCCGTATGTTATGTCCGAGGCATTTGCCAAAAAGCTACAAAGCCCATAGCCATTCAGACTAAAATAACTATGACCTCCCGCCCGTTGAACTTCGAACTCCCGACTTACTGGCATACAGGCTGAGGAAGGTGCATGTCATCACCGAATCAACCTCTTGGGGTCTTGGGGCTGGGGTTCACACTACGTTTGGGTTCGCTTATTGTCATCTTTTGCTTGTTTTGAGAGAAAATGGTGAAGGAACCAAGAGGAGGTGAGGAAATCCTTCCCAGCACAGGCGCCCCAGCAATTCCTATCTTCCCATTTTGGATTTTGGAAATTAAAGAGAGGAGGGAGAGACACAGGCTTGTAAATTACATTTCTGGGATTATTTTTAAAAATAGAATAAACAACAACTCTACCTTTATTTTATTTATTTATTTTATTTGGCATGTTTTCAACAGACCCAAGACATGATATAACGGTCAAATGGTTTGAACCAATCACAGGACTCGCAATACTCCTACGATGAGGATTGTATTTATTATTTTATTTTAAATCAAAATTTATAATTTCTCTCTCTCTCTCTATATATAAATTAAATGTCTCTCCCAATCAAATCGGTGACTTTCAGTTCCCTCTCATTTTCCCAAATCCCGCCCTCTCTCAGGCCTCCTGCCTCTTTCTCCGGCCCAAAGCGCTGTGTGACGTTACTGCAATCGCCGGGCCAGAGGTTCACAAGCATTTCCGATTCTTTTTCAAGAATGCAAAAGAAGCTCCGAAAATTGAAGACTCTTAGAATCTGAGTCGCCATGGAAATGTCACGCTTCTACAGATCGCCAAGATCTGGCGCACTTTTTACCGATCCTGAAGATTCTTGAGTCCTACTGTTTTTCTTGTTGCGTTTTCCGCAATGGTAACCCCTTTCATTTTGTTCGAGCCGTTTGCGTTCTTGTTTCTGTTTGATCGTGTCTCTTTAGAGTTCTTTATCTTTATTTTATTATTATTAGTTTTTTTGTCGTTGGATGTGCTGTCAGTGCAATCGCCGGGCCAGAGGTTCACAACCTCGTTCGATTCTTTTTCAATAATGCAAAAGAAGAAGCTCCGAAAACGAAAGGACTATTAGAATCTGAGTCGCCTTAGAAAAGACACGCTTCAAAAGATGGGCGAAATTTCACGCACTTTACACCAATCCTGGCGATTCTTGAATCTCGCTGTTTGTTTCATTTTCCGCAACTGTAACCCTTTTGATTTTGTTCAAGGCGTATGTGTTGTTGTTTCTTTTCGACCGTGTTCTATTTGCGATTCTTTTATCTGTTTTTCTTTCTCTTTTTTTCATTTTTGCCGTCTTGGAATGGTTCTTTATCGATTATTTCGCTCCTTTGGGAGGCGAAAACGACACCTTCAAGACTCTAACCCTAATCCTAATTCCTAAGCCTAGTGGAGGAAACGACAAGGATGGCGCTAACTAGTCTGTTTGAAAGACGCGGAATACGATCGCGCAGGGTTCGGTCCTTAGTCTGTTACTTTTATGATTTATATTTTCCATCATAATTGATCTTTACCTATATACTTTTTTTTTTAATTTTTATTTCAGTTTCAAGAGAAGAGATGGAGGCTGACGTGGTCTTGATTATAATTGTTTTTCCTCTTTTGATTGTTGACTTACATAGATGTCCTTCATATAAAGACAACGGACAAGCCATAAGGCCCGATTGGAGACGTACAATTTGATGCCCCGGTATATTCTTGTATTTCTCAATAATGTTGGTTTTATTTATTTATTTATTTATTTGGTTTTTTCAGGCTTACAGCTTATTCTGCCTTGAATCTGCAGATAAAACAATTAAAGGAGTCGCCAAGGCAGCCACAGAACAGTTGGGAGTTGGATGACGTGAATAGTGGACTTCCTTGCCAGGTAATTGGAGAAGTTCACTTATTGATTCATTGAAAGAATTCATTAAAACTTCATTGTTTTTAATTATGTTATGCTGTCGGTATGATCCTTTTTTTATGCCTGAATCATAATTCTTAACGTGTGAATGCTTTGAATTTTCCTTCAGCTGCTAGCTTTCATGGTGATATCAATATCCTTCTTGTTGGTTATCATGGAACTGGCAAGTCTCAGTTGCTTCATTTCATATGCAAGTGATCTCCTAGTGGCATATGCACGAGTGGAAGGGTGGTTCGGTTGTTGGCTTGACTGCTTATGTTGGGAAAGATCCTGAAACTGGGAAAACAGAAAAGTTTCCTGCTCGTTCTGTGTCTGAGACACATGCCTTGGATCATTGGGGATTTTGATTTTTATGTTGTAAATGTCAAGCTTCGGGAAGTGGAGAAGTGACAGGCACATTTGTTATGACAAGGTATTTGATAAAAGGCCTGAAAAATTCAAGGCCCATGTCATATGAGTTACTGAAAGTTTTTCTTTCCTCAGAATTTTGCAGCTTTACATACTTTTTAATTCACATTATGAGTTTTCATTGACCACCAAATTCAGTTCTCCCGATGATTGCTTTGGACAGAAAATTGAGGAAAGCATGTGCATATGTTCGTCACATATGTTAACATTAGCTAATATCATTGTTTGATAATACAAGAAAATAGATTGCTGGATGGCTTGATGATTTAGTGAATGATATAAAACATTGATTTGCATTTTCCAGCACATGTTATATTAGCATACAAGTGCTGCATTTCTTCTTATAAATGAGTTCAATGTTGCTTATCTTTGCAGGTGATGGAACAACAAACTGTTTCTATTGAAAAGGCTGAGACTGTTGTCCCCCTAAATACTTGGTGTAAGTGCTGGCTTCTGCAAATCCTATGGATTTATGGCACAACCTAGGTTGTCTCTGATTTTACATACACTGTGTCCACCTACCCTGTTGGTTGCTGCAGGGAAAATGCGTAAAAATTTCTTCTATGATTCTTATTTTATCCATAATAGATTAATGCTGCTTAGATGATTTGTGATTACAACACAAGAAAAAACATAATAAGTGGCTGCCATTACTACAATGACCCTGATCAAGATGGTTTCCCAAGTTTGATTTGACATGCTTGATCTTTAACATGGCTGACAGACAGACAGACAGGCATCTTGCCAAGCACTTGTTTCATTTCACTTTGAGAATCCTGAGTTCTTGAGAATTCTAGCAATCCTTCTTATTCCAAAGGTCGTTTGTTCATAGTTTTTTTTTCCCCCCTTACTTTCAGAGTGCAGAACATAATGTTGTACACCTTGCTACATTAACTGCATGTCTGAGCTGTGCTCATGAACATATTCAGCCTCAGCTATCAGGATGAAGTTGCTGAGACTGACTTAAGGTTGTTTAAAGAAGAGAAAAGGAAATTCTCCTGGAAGTATCAAAAAAGGTGTAATGATGCTATATTTCTTTTTAACTTTTCTTATCCATACACAGGCTTGTTTAGCAAAATTGGTAGACCTCCTCAACATATTTCTATTTCTGCCTTTTTCATGAGTGGCTTATTATCTCTAAAAGCATTAGAAAACTGTTTACATGAACTTTTGATATTTGCAGTTATGTGATCTTCTACTTCAACATTGACTCTTTTTGCTTATCATTGTCATATTCTTTTGGTATGCTGCATGAGTCCACATTGTTCACAACTAATAACTGCAACACCCAACCAAATACAAATTTTATTATGCCCTAGTGAAGCCTCAGATTTGTTTCTCAGAATGTGTTGGTATTGTTTTCTCTGTGTTTAACTACATTAGTGCAAATGGCATCGTCATAACATATCTCTAATTTGTAACTTTTTTGGTGCCTTGCAATGTAGGTTGAGAAGCATGATGTAGCAGAGGCATTTTAGCTCCTAAAAGTTGCACACAACAATCTGCAACGGATCAGTTAACCAGTGATTCCCTAAGTTTCTGCCCCTTTGTTGATGATTTTCCTTTCCCTCACAGACCAGCAGGTTCTGATGCCTTCTCTATTATTTTTCAATAGGAATTATTGACATGGAGGTCATTATGACTACAGTTTTGGGAAGTGAAATGATAAGAAGGGAGAACTTGGTGTGGCCACTCCTAGTATACTGATGGGAACTTGAGGGACCCTAATCGCTTGGTGAAGGTATATGAGTAGAAGGTACATACTAAATTGCTATCTTATTTTAGCAGAACTGAAGCTGAATGCACTTATTTATTGTCCTGCAGGTACTGGATATGCTCAGGAAGCAGAGCTCTGGCACTGGCGCTGACCTTCATGATGTAAGCATGTAACTCATTTATCATTCACCCTCTTCTCAGTTTAATGTTGATGCTTATGTGTGTCTCTCTTGCTCTCTACCTTTTATCTCTTTGCTCCCATATTGTGCATGTGAAGCTTTTTCTCTTGTTCCTTATGTTCTAACATTATTCATCTTTCTTTTGCGGAGGGGGTGTTTGAGTTGTGAAAAACTCTCACTCACACATGCATGCGCACACACGCCCCAGCTCTCCTAAGATAGAATTGGGCCTACAAAAAAGATGGCATTGCAATGGCCTGAAACTTAGTTGAACCACCTGAAGACAACGAGGTAAATCCAATTGCTTGTTTGTGAAGTTCCTTGAAGTTATTACTTCCGCATCTTCAAATTTTTTTGGTGCTTTATATATTCAATCTGGCTTATGTTCATCTTGAATTCTTGCTTCTTTTAGGGAATTATTTCAATTTTGGGAAATGCCAAGAAAGAGAGAATCATTGGTTTTTACTCCTTTTTTTTCACTTTTTTAGGTTTAATTGTTTTGAACTCAAAAAAAGTTTGATTGTTTAGGCTAGTTTCTTGGCTTATAAGAAGGCTCAGACCGTGACTGAGATATTTTCTCTTTTAAGATCTGCTCCTTACAGTTGATTACCTGTTATTAATTTGAATTAAGAAGACTTGCATCTGTGCATAGTCTTTTGAAAATACTGTTGTGTGATTTCCATCTGAGAATTATTGTTTTTGTTCGTTTGGGAAATTTTAAGCTCTGATTGAATGCCTCTTCTTTAGAGATCTATGAGTGAATCAATTGACTTCACCTGTCATTTATGCTTGAGATTATGTTGTTATTTATGGATTATGCTTGACTTCTCTGCTAAACTGTATGGAGCTTTTATACGTTGGTGCTTGGAAAACAAATGATACATTTGTTGGATGCAAATAATGACAAGCCTTGGAGGTCCTTGTGGCACTTGTGCTGGCGGAGATTGCAGAAGCCACCAAGAAATTGTGAGCTCTAATTTTTCCGGATTTATGTTCTTTTTCTACTATCTTTTTGTTGCTAAGTTTTCTTATGCATTTCTGGTTTGTTGCTTTGTCCTTTCAGCGCTGAAAGTCAGATGGTTATGAAATGTTCTTTGAACTAGATTGAGGAGACAAAGCAAGAAGTCAACTGGCGGTTTCTTTACAAAGGTAAATTTCCTCGTTCTTTACCTTGGAAGTTAATCAAATACGAAAGAAAAAAAAAAAAAACGAAAAACAAATGGAACAAACATCTGTATGAGAGCTTTGTGGGCTTCATCAATTACCCAACATTTATTGTTGTGGGCTTCACGGTCCATTATTATTTTAACTTCAATTCCGTCCGAAGGAGCCGAGCCCAAATAGAAATATTAACTTAAGTTCACTGACTTTAATGTATGACTTTGTCCAAATAAATAAATAAATAAAAGGGCGGGGGAGAAAGAAAGAGAATCTAATTTGTGGGGCTCACACGGGTTTTATCCTTTTTAATTTAAAAAAATTATGAAGGAAAAATAATTAAAGTAAAATATGTACATAAATATTATATTATATATATTTAACACATCTTAATAAATAGTTACATTTTTTTAAAAAAATTTATACAAATTTTATTTTAATTGTTTGTACATAATATGTTTTTAAAGAAAAAAAAAAATCTCAGTACCCCCTCCCCGTCTTTCTAACATTTTCAACAAAAAAAAAAACAATTAGAATTTGGAACAAACATCGGGCATCTCCCTCATTCCATTCGCTTAAAGTCTTAAATAAACATATGGCCATGCATGTGCATAATGCAAGCGATCATTTATTTTGGAACCTTCGTTTCTTAGAGGTCATGTCATAATTATTGTTTTTGTCAACTTTTATGGAACATGTCATTGTTAATTTACTCAGCTACACGCGTAAAGTTTTGTGGGGGCCCACTTAGAAAACGGCCGGTGTTGACGTGACTTATGCATCTATTTCTAATAGTGATTAAACGTTTACTTCTTCTAATGCTTACTAATTACGTGTGACGTTGTGCACTAATCATCTAATTTAACGTTACATTGCTGTTTTGAGGAAAGAGGAGAGAAAGAAAAAAAAAAGTAAAGAGGGGAAAAGATGAAAAGCATTAACGCGTAATCCTTCTTATCACAATTGCTGCAATCAGGAAAAGCCATAGAATTTCTTAGTCTGTTTAGTTAATGATTAGTTTACGTATAGAGGGAAACTCCCGCTAGCGCATATGCTAACCAGAGTTTTGTATGAAAACGTATGGGATAACTTTTCAAGGATTCATTTCTCTTTTCCACGGACTCTCTGTTTCTTCCAATTTGTTGTGTATAGATTTTTTTTTTTTTGTTTTTCATTAAAAAGTTCATAATGCTATAAATTATATAATAAGATAATTTTTTTATTCTTATAAATTATTTTTTTATTCAAAATTTTTATGTGGTCTACGCATGGTATGGGTCAATAGATACTTTGTTTTAGCTTGGGATGGAAGGTAGGGTCGAGGAAACCGACACTTTGTCCGTTTCTTTGCCGTCCATTGACTCCTAGGTCACCGATTTCTCCAATTTCAGGACACGAACATACTCGTTTTCAAGTCAAGTATATTAAAAAAAAGGTTCATAACGGAAATGATTGCAGGCAACCAAAATTTTTAAATTTTATTATTCTTTGTAGAGGCCAAGAATTTTAATTTCTGAACTAATAAAATGTTGAACCAGTAAATGATATAAAATAAATGTACAAAATAAGAAAAATGATTATTTTTTGTTATTTAATTTACGGTTCAATGAATGACTCAATGCTAAAGAATTGATTCCCTGAAATGCAGACCCTCAGCTTAAAATCAACCATCAAACAAGCTGATGTGCGGGAGTGGACACGCTGTCGATTATCCCCGCGGCTATATGGGATCAATTTGACAAGACATGGGATACTAATCAGATTAAGCAGACTCGATTTGTTCATAGCCACCAATCTATGACTGAAAAGTAATTTTCAATTTCCCGTGGCAGACGACTGGGAAAATTTTGACAAAACAAGGTTTAAAATTTTGAAGTACTGCTCGGAGTTTGTTTAGTGGTCCAATGGCAAATGAGCAACCCACCGGTTCGCCGAGGATTGGCGGTCGGGATATTTTTTCTAGGTACCTCACCAAACTCTGCAGTCTAACCCTTTTTAGTACAAAGCTCAAACGCTCTACCTGAAAGCGCCCGAATGGGTACAATCGGTCACATTCCAGATTTCTCCTGTGTACACAAGATGTATGAAGACGACATGGACGTTTATTATCAAAGACGTGATGGATTTAGGAGACAGCACAGGCCCCACCTATTTAGCGCGTTCACCTGCTAGTCAACTGGGTCCCTGATTCTTTTGGCTTTTAGAAAAGTTTCTCTTGTTTGTAAAGTTCTGCCCACTATTTTATAACTTTTTTCATTGATGATGTAATCAGATTAAAAAGAAAGCAAGGTAACGGTACTGTCAAATTACCTATGGTAATTATTGTGTATAGATAATTTTGGCAAAGGTGGTGGGCAATCTACTTCTGGTGAAGGCAACTACACGCCTTAATTTGGATTTCAAGTGAATAGGAAAAGAAAAAGTTGTGAAAAAAAAATGAAATGAAGAAAAATAATTTTTTTGTAAGTTGTTTTGTTAAGTTAGAAATAAAAAAAAGAAAAAGAAAAAGAAAAAAGAAAAAGAAAATTTGCATGTGTAATTACCTTTATGCCTTTTCGTACTGATTTGAATGAATATTAAGTTAGGGGCAGTTTTATAATTACACAAACTTTGCTCCAACTTTTCCGATGCTTTCTCAAGGACTCGATAGGAAGGGATTTGCGTGGGATCCAGCTGCAGATTTTCCCCCTATTTTTCATTGTTTTTCTTTCCCAACCCATCTCTTTCTTTGCAATTATTTTTTTTCCCTATCTTTTTCTCACAATTCAAACACGCTGTAAGTGTAAGAGGTTAATTCTTTTATTCCCTTCTTTTTTTTTTTTTTCCCTCTTTTGATCATTTCTGTTTCATTTTCCTGTTCACGCTATCCTTTTTGTTTTTTAGCAAAGCTTTTGCGCGTAGGGGACACAATCTCGGGAAACGGCTCAAGTCTCTTTCGAAAATATGTTTGCCTCGGTTTTTTAATAGGGCCGACCCCCTTCCAGGCTCCATCTGGTGACACTATTAAATAAACAAATCAAAAAACCCTGAAGAGCCCGTGTAATCACTTACAAGCTCAGCCGAGCTAAAAAGTAACTACATCTACCAACCGTCTCGCTAAATAAAAATATTGCAACTAGCATGCTTAATGGCTTCACACATGGAAGTCTTTAAATAAAGAAAGACTGCCCTTGCTTCGAAGCGCGATCTTATATGTATAATTCTTTAACATCCTCAAAGTTGTTGCTTTCAGCTTAAAAGGTATATATTTATGCATTTGACTCGAACAATTATAGTTAATTGCATGAGCGTCCACTTGAAGTTGAAGATGTGCACAGTTGATTGTATAGCTTTTTTTTTTTGGTTTATTTTTCTCTGCATGTTATTATTCAAATTGTGCATGAAGGTGAAAAAATGATATAAGATATGTTACGTTAACTTTTATTTAAAAAACTAATTCAAAATTTCAAAATCAAATTCATTCAAATTAAAATTTGGGTTAGATTTAACTAATGGCCTTCAGCTTATACAATTTTTTACCATCTCTTTTCACGTCGAGAGAAATTTACGAGAAAAAAAAATAAAAAACTATACGAACCAATCGGGTCTCGCCCACACAGCATGTCGCATTGTCCCATTATCGTTTTCATGGAAGAAGAAAACAAAGGCCTTCCCTTTTTCACTGAAAATGAAAGAATTGCATGAAACCATCCACGTGCCTCAACCCCCTTTCTCTTTCTCATGCTCGGGCCCCTTGGATTTTCAGCTTCCTTAAAGTGTAAGGAAATTATAAATAAATAAATAAATATTAATTAAGGCAAACAAAAGCTGAACAATTCCAAAAGCCTAAAAGCAGGGCCCAGACCAGAGACAGAGGAGCTCTAAATTCCCGTCGAGAAGCTTAACATTAAACAAAACAAATTTTCACACAAACACACACCCACAAAACAAAACAAAAAAAAAAAACGGAAAAAACCCAAACCTCGTAAAATCCATAACAAAACGCAGCGAGAGCGAGAGAGGGAGAGAGAGAGAGAGATTGATTTACCGAAAGCCAAGACTTCCTTCCGCAATCTCTCCATCGCGCGAATACTCGCCGTGCAAATCTGGTACTCATCTTTCTTTCTCTCTCTCTCTCTGGTCCTCTCTTACAGAACTCAATGTCCATCTTGTGCCTTGTTATGTTGGAAAAGGGTTTATCTGAGCTTTACTTGTTTGAACTCGTGAGAATGTGTAAATAAAACAGAACACCTAGATTTGTCTCTTTGAATCCGTTCGAGTACCCGGTTGGTTGGTATTATCTATGGCGTTTGATCAGAACTCAGCGCCAAACGACCTGCGGCCACTAAACGTAGCTAGAACTACCATGCCTGAAGAGCCACGTATTGCGGCAGCGGCTGCAACAACTAGTGCCGTGGCCGCTCCTATTACAACTATTACAGCAGCCAGAAGCCCTGAATTTTATGCCAACCCAGATGGGTCCATACCCGTTTTTTACCCGGCAGCAGTCTCAGGTGCGGGTTGTGTAGCTGTAGGGTATGGGAATCCCAAACCTGGGGTTGCCCCGTGGGGCTCAGTGTTGCATGTCCCAGTTGGGAATGTAAATGTGGGTGCGAATCCCCCGGCTGTGGGGTTTGGTTATAGTCCAGTTTTGGGGAATAGGCTGGTTGGCAATGCTATTGATCACTCAAGCAGTGATATTGCTGTTGGGCTCAGTTGTACATCCAATTTTGGTAACCCGGTTAATGCCAGTGAGAACAATGAATTGGTGAGTGGAGGTTTTAATTGTAATCCAAGTTTGGGAAATCGTGGTCATGGTAGTGGCGGTGGCGCTGATCGTGGGAGTGAAGAAGGTGGGGACGATTCTGTCTCGGGGAAAAAAGTTAAATTCTTGTGTAGTTTTGGGGGGAAGATTCTTCCTAGACCAAGTGATGCTGCATTGAGATACGTTGGAGGACAGACAAGGATTATAAGTGTGAGGAGAGATGTGAGCTTTAATGAGCTATCACAGAAGATGGTGAATATTTATGGGCAACCGGTTGTAATTAAATACCAACTTCCTGACGAGGATCTTGATGCGTTGGTTTCAGTTTCATGTCCTGATGATCTTGATAACATGATGGTTGAGTATGAAAAGTTGGTTGAGAGGTCTTCAGATGGGTCAGCTAAGCTACGGGTATTTTTGTTTTCATCCATAGAGCTTGATGCTTCTGGCATGTTGCAATTTGGTGACCTACATGAGAGTGGGAAGAGATATGTTGAGGCGGTAAATGGGATCTTGGATAGTGGTGGTGCTGGTGGTAGTGGTGGCATGACTAGGAAGGAGAGTATAGCAAGTGCAACATCAACCCAGAATTCCGATTTTAGTGGGACTGAGGGTGTTGATACTTCAGGCCATGGTCAAGGAGATTTCAATGTCCCACCGTCGATCAACATTTTCTCCCCAAAAGGGAATTCAGCTGCTTGTCATGACAGTGATGGAAAGGTACCATTGGTGGATCCTAACCCTCCAGTTTATGCAGATGCTTCTGCAGTTTCCTTGGGCATTCCAATGGTTAAGTCTGGTTCTTCCCAAAATTTGTCCTCTCAGACTGAGGTTGAATTTGAGAGGTCCATACCTGTTTCTTTACCACAACAGCAATTGGGTTATGATTTCCAGCAAGCTGGAATGGGTATTTCAGCTCCTGCTCCTCCGGTTCGGGCTTGCATGGGTCCTCGTGCAGAAATTTCTAATCTTACAGATTATATACATCTGCAACCCCAAATGGGATTTCCCAATACTCAATTGTTTGGTACAGCAGGGCCTGTATTCACCCAGCAGCAGATTCCTGATGGTAACACTGGTGTTAGTCCACGTCAATTTGTACCTGCAGCCCACATGAGCATAACACCCCCATCTTCTCAGGTTTCTGTAAGGCCAGCATTGGTTCAGCCATTGATGCAACCACAACCTCAGGTGGAGCATTATCCTGACGAAAGTACAGTTGGAGCACGGATTGTTCGGCTTCCTTTAGACCCAAGCTACAATGTCTATCAAGCTCGAAATCCACCCATGGCTCCTGGAGGAGGTTATAGTTGGCATCAAGTTCCTCAACCAGATCATGTTGTGTTGTCTGATGGATCTATGGCACATCAGCAGGTAATTTTCCCTGAGAAAATTCACAGATTGGAGGACTGTTATATGTGCCAGAAAGCATTGCCTCATGCACATTCAGATCCTTTGTTACAGGACCAAAGAGAAAGTGGTGTAAACCCTTTATTTGATTCAAACTTGGCTCATGAGAGCCTTCAATTTGAAGGTTCCCTGAAAGCTCGGCCTATGAATAGGATTATGGAAAGCGGTGCATCAGGGGATGGTGTTATTGAACAAGGTGCTGGGTCTCGCACTGTGGCTGTTAGTCATGTGCATCATCAAATTCAAGTGCCACAGTATGATGCAAATGCATTCTCTAAGAATCATGATGCCCTTCAAGAAAATGAAACAATTGCATTCTGGAAAATGGACAATTTTGATCAACCTAAGATTTCAGTTCCACATGCAGTGATGGGATTGCCAACTGATATACATGCTCCCTATGGTGGGTTTGCTGGTGCAGTTCCTCATGCTCACCAAGAAGGTTTGATGCAGCAGCACTCGACGCCAATCCAATACCAGTACAAACAGGAGGCAGTAATGAACAAAACTGTTAACAGTGAAGTTCCTAATGTTTTTGGCCTATCTCAGGCTTCTGAACTCCTAGTTCATGAATCTCCTAAAGGTAAACTTACTCCAATTGGTTCTAAAGAAGATATTGTAAACTCATGCATGTCACATGAGCAGCTGAAACCAATTGATGGATTGATGGAAACTCTCCGGATATGCCCTTCAGAAATGAATGTTCACACTGAGCAGATGCAGTCAACTGTTGGTAAATTTAGAAAGGAAGAAATCCCAGATCATGGAACTCAGCAGATGGCAGTGAGGGATGTGTTCTTTGATAATACCTCTACCAAATCTCAGCTGGTTCTGGACTCAAATCATGTTGAGCAGATAGAGGTCCTGGCTGCCTCAGCAGAACTTTCTTGTAGATCTCGACCAATGGCATCTTCCGACATCACTCAATCATCTACTCTGTGTAATCCTGGATCATATCTGCAATCAAAGATTGGAAATCAACTATTGGATTCTACAAGCCTGACATTCTCCAGTGTTGAGCCAGCTTATGTTGTTGATAGCATCCAGCCTATTGGATTTAAAAATGATTCCTCAAGTTTACAGCCAAAGGTTGTGCCTAATGAGGTGGAAGCTGCATCAAATGCTAACACAGCATCCACCTTATCACCATCATGTGGAGTTGGAGACTTTCAGAATTCTTCATGCTCATTTTTCAGCAGCCACGATCCTTGGAATTTGAGGCATGATACTAACTTTCCTCCTCCTAGACCTAACAAAATTCTAACCAAAAAAGTAGCCTTTGCTAGAGAGCATCATGGCACAAATCATTTGGGTGATCCGGTGGATTTTATCACAAATATATCAGAGGATGGATTTCCCCAATCAGTTAACAATTCAAACAGGGATTCTGGATTGGAAAATGCTCAATCTTCTAAAGGTATGGAATTGGTGTGTAATTGGATAAAGTTCAATAATATGCCAGCTTGCTTTGTTTTGCTTAGATAGATTTACACTGGTCTCTAATTTTGTGTGATATGTTATTTGATTCTTTTGCTTTTCTCTTTAATGTCCAGCAGAGGAACTAATCAAACAAGAGCTTCAGGCTGTAGCTACTTCTGTTTTTCAGTCAGCTTCTCCAAGTTATGAATCAACCATCCATGATAGTAATGAATCTACTTATGAATCAGATCTTGGAAAAGAAGTTTCAAAAAAAGAAGTAGAATTGCAACACAAAGCTAAATTTGAGGTGCTAGTGCTTTTTGTTTTATCATCCTTGTATATGTGTATGTTTTGATTTGTTATTGGGTTCCTCTTTCCCAGTTGTGTCTGTTCTCTAGTTGTTAATTTTCCCCTTTTTGTTGTCCTTCCTTAATCCAGGAATTGAAGAAGAAACTGCCAGAAAAAGTTAATTTTGGGTTTCCAGTATCGGAAGGAATCGGTTGCTTGCAGGTCAAGAGATTTGGCTCTTTAATTATCAAAAAAATAGTCTGTTTTCATTGCTGTGGTCTTCCAGTTATCTTTGCAGCTCCCATTTTATGCATGTCTTTTGTTTTTAACAGATCATAAAGAATAGTGACTTGGAAGAATTACAAGAATTGGGTTCTGGCACCTTCGGCACTGTTTATCACGGGAAGTGGAGGGGCACTGATGTTGCCATAAAACGAATCAATGATAGGTGTTTTGCAGGGAAATCTTCCGAACAAGAGCGGATGGTAAGTGTTTTGTTTTCTTTTTTAAGCTTTTGTATTTGCATATTTGAATTGCAAATAATAGACCCCAAACTTGTCGATGTTGTTTTTCTGTTTTTCACATTGAGTCACATCCCTTTCGCCTTGTTCATAAAATGCATCAGATAGATGATTTCTGGAATGAGGCAATTAATCTTGCTGACTTGCACCACCCAAATGTGGTTGCTTTTTATGGTGTCGTGCTTGATGGCCCTGGAGGTTCTGTAGCAACAGTGACAGAATTCATGGTTAATGGTTCTTTGAGAAATGCTTTACTGAAAAATGAAAGGTGTTGTCTTCTCCTGCCATGTTTTATGTTTTTCTTCTGTGTTCTCTCTCTCCATATTTCTATTTGAAGCAATAAAGAACTCAGTTAAATAACTTGTTATCATCAGAAATCTTGACAAGCGTAAGCGTCTTTTGATTGCTATGGATGTGGCCTTTGGAATGGAGTACTTGCATGGAAAGAATATAGTGCACTTTGATTTAAAGAGCGATAATCTACTTGTGAATCTTCGGGATACTCACCGCCCAATATGCAAGGTCAGTGACTAGGCGTCAAAAGTGTGCAATTCAGGTGGCTGACAAATCTTGGTTTACCATCTGAATCTTTTTATTAACAGGCTGCGTGTGGTGCCTATCCATATAAACACCTTTTTTAGCAATTGGAGGACATTGGTTAAATTTCCTGTGTCTAAGCATATTGTAATTTATTGTTTTCTGGATGAAAACAAGGAAAGGGACATGACATTAACATGCTCCTGAATTTAAGAGATCTCTGCTTTCTTTTGGGTGGCATTTGCTATTGGCCAAAATTCTCCATATGCAAGGTGCTCGTATATGTTGCAGTCCTAATTCCGATGTGATGGGAATTTGAACAAAGTTCTTTATTAGAAATTACAGATCTTTGGTCCAATTGACACCTGGTCCGTTGGTCATTCAATGCAAGATGTTTATTGGATTTTCAGTGCCTAGCAACTGCAATGCAAATCTATTCAAATAATTCTGTTCTTTCTTCCATTTTGGCACCAGGTTGGTGATTTGGGCCTGTCCAAGGTTAAATGTCAAACACTTATCTCAGGAGGTGTGAGGGGAACACTTCCATGGATGGCTCCTGAGCTTCTGAATGGTAGCAGTAGCCTTGTCTCCGAGAAGGTTTGTGCTTCTGCTTGTTTCTTATTATAAGCCCATGTGTTTTTTTTTTTCTTTTTCCTTCCCTTGGTGAACTACGTTCTTTGGGTTAGCAGTGTGACTTTTTCACTCCTCAATATAGGTTGATGTATTCTCGTTCGGTATCGTCCTGTGGGAACTTTTAACTGGGGAAGAACCTTATGCAGATCTACACTACGGGGCTATTATAGGTAACTTGTGAAGTTACACTGACATCATCTATATATATATACACACAGAAGATAACAACATGATCTCTGGACTCCATCACTGCTCGTTGCTCACGAAAATTTTATGCAGGGGGCATTGTGAGCAACACATTGCGGCCGCAAGTGCCTGAATCTTGTGATGCAGACTGGAAATCCTTGATGGAGAGATGTTGGTCGCCGGAGCCCTCGGAGAGGCCGAGCTTCACAGAAATTGCAAACGATTTACGTGCAATGTCAGCAAAGATTCCTCCTAAGGGACAAAATCAAGCACAATAAATCCCTTCAAGACAGGCCAAGGTTCAGAAATGATTTTAAGCAAAGTGATTCGGTTCAGTGCCTCTCCCTAAAGGAAAGGTTCCTGCTTTAGGGATGTATAAGGATGCTTGTTATATATTTGCTTAGATGCGGCACAGGGAAGGCTTTACTTCTTTTTCCTTGATTTTATTCAGTCTTCTTGATTAAGAATTATAGGATTTTAGATTTTTGGATCTCTTGCTCTTTTCCTGTCCTTGGTGCTAAAAGACCCACTAGTCCCCTAATCAAAAAAAAAAAAAAAAGACAAAACAAAACAAAAAAAAATGTATACCTGGTCTACTATTTTATTTATATATATATATATATTTTATTTTTTTTTACACTTATAAAATCATCCTAATTATGGTGTCGTGGTGGGTGTTTGTTTTCTCTTTTCTTATTTTGTGAACGCGAAGCATAGTTTTGCAATCAGCGATTACTCTCAGTAGCTGCACTCTTGTTGGCTTCAAGAATTGAGACGACCATTAATTGCTATCATTTCTGGGTACTGTATTCCCCAAATCCAAGGTAAAAGAAGTTAATGTGATAGGAGGGACGCGAGTGACACGGCCAACCATCCTCGCAGGAAAATGTTATCCAAGAACAGCAGGGAAAAGGGTTGTGTTCAATTGACTTTTCCATGGCCCAAGTAACCTAAAATCAAGAATTTGAAGGAAAATCGGTATGGTTTTCTTCGTGGAAATATGATAGACGGTCGAATTATATGGCCCTCCAGACTTGCATCTTGATATGGCATGATTCACAAAACAGTTGAAAGTTCAAACTAACATGGCGTTAGACAATCCAGCGGTTCTGATTGATTGAATCGTCTGTTTTTTTTTTCTTTCCTTTTATTAATTTGGTTTTTTAGCAGCGGTTGTTTCTTTTCTTGTTTTGATCTTAGGAGTCATGTACTAGAGGAGAGCCAACATGTTGAAGACACGGCGCGCCGATTGGCCACTTGGACAGCGACATATAATGAATTTCGACAATCTTGGGTTACATCGTTCATGTTGGTTTGAAAAATCTAACCATACTAGAGCATTGCGCAATTTCAATCATTGTTATTTATTTATTTATTTATTATTGTTGTTATCATCATCACTCTTTTTAAATACAGATCCTCTAAAATTTCTCTCCCCTTTGGATTCTCCATTTTAATGCTTCTTTTTCTTGTCTCCAGTCCATCGAATTATCGGTATTCTTAGAATCCTCTCTCCTTGTAATTGCAATTCAATCCAAGTCTCTTTTTCTCTCTGTGTCTCCCATGGCAATAACTCGAGAAACAGTGACCCTCGTGAAAATGGAGCATCCACGAGAACGAGATGATCATTTCTGTTATAGTTACGGAGAAGAGACGACGTTTTCAGATAACGGGTGTGATTGTTTCGGTCTCTTCTTCAGACGGAGTCTTGAAAACGACAGTAAAGAACAGAAATCATTGTTGTGCCAGAAGGGAGAATGCGGAGAAACATGGCTGGTCGATAAACTGAAGAAAATGAAGGAAGCTCCAGAGACGTTGGCAGGGCCAACTTGGACAACCTTCCTTAGGAGGTTGGGCATGAAACGGAAGAACTATCGGTTTCAATACGATCCAGGAAGCTATGCCCTCAACTTTGACTGCAGCGTTGATGTGGAAGAAGATGGCTTGATGCGTGGTTTCACTTCAAGATATGCATCTCCTGCTCCAGATGACATAGGTCGAATGCAGTAGTTCTTGAACACAAAGACTTTGGTGGCCTTTGGCAACTAGCCCCTTTTCGAACTCTTTTTTTTTTTTTTTTCTTTTTTGTTTTATCCCATTCTTATTGTAAGATGGAATTAGAGTTTTGAAAAAGTGAAAGCCGTTGTAAATTCTCCACAATAGCTTATCTTCTAAAACTGTGCCTATCGGATTTCTTTCACCAGAAAAAAACGATTTAGCAATCTCCTCAACAGCTAGTCAAGATCTTTCATTGATTTTCTTAGTAGATGTGCCACAGATTGCACATTCTCTCATTTAGTATCAACCCATTTACGGTGGATGGCCATCTGTATCGAATCATTGAGCATACTCGTTAAGCATCAATTCAGAAGTTCATTCTATTTTCGAGCCCCCTTTATTCATTCTCGTTGTGCTCCCCCACCACATAAACCTCCCATGTCCTAAATCCCTCTCTCTGATTCGATGGTGACAATTCTTTTCATGTCTTTCCCTTCTTTCTTTATTTTATTATTCTATTTCTTATTTTTTAATATCATTCCAAATCTTGACCCCCCACCCCCCCAAAAAAAAAATCAATCATCCCCCGCCACTCCATAAGGTTAGCCGTGACAAGTAGCATTGCTCCGACCTACACGTGACTTTCAAGGATTGGTGGGGCTACTTTAGTTAAATATATTAGTAATTTGGATATTTAAATTCCATTTATTAAATGTTATGGATGTGAAAGTTGTGTGGCTATTACATGGGTGTGGTGTGGCTTCTTTCGCTTGGGAAATGGAATAGTAAATACCATGAAGATCTGATATGCCGTGAAATAATATTTGTCTAGTTGCCTGTTGGGGGGGGGGGTTTATCTTGTGGGTTCAGTGATTTGCCGGGTTCAGTGATTTGCCTATCTTTTTAATATGACTTGGATTCAGTAGTACATTTCCTTTTGTTATTTACTTTCTGTACGTGAACTTCCTTCCGGCGAAATGAGGCCCATTTTCCATGGAATGAATGAGGTGCATGTGCTGAACAATTGCAATTGTCATATTTTCTGGGACCAGGCATGTAGAAAACCATTACTACGTGTTCAACTCAGTATGACCGTATGATAAACTCTGGGGGGATAATTGATGTCTGTATCTACCCCGGAAAATTGATCATATAGGAAAAGTTCTACTTTGTAAATATATGATGGTGTTTTCTCTTTATTGAAAATTCAATTCATGCACACTGTTTCGGAATGAGTTAGCCACTCCTATATTGACCCAACAATTCACTGAGGCGAGGTTACCACGCTCAGAGGTTGCAGTCACTTCTTTCCCTGGTAGTTGAGCAGTATTACCCGTGTCTTCAAAATGGATCAGTTGCAGTAATCTTCCTTTGTTGAGTTATAGTGGGGTTTCAGGATATGTTAAAGAAAAAAGTATGTTTTAAGCCCCTACCCAACATTTTTTATGCTGCAGGATTATCCTGGGAAATCCATACTCTCCCTGGCTAACGGGATGGCTCTGCAGAACTCTGTATCCTGCCTATGACAAGCTTGCTCTTGTTTTCAAGAAGAGTTACGCTTGTCTGCAATGGCAGAACCATAACAATTTTCCTTGGACACCACCGCTCTTCAATCCTCATGAATTTTACCCAGCCTTCAATTTTGGACATGTTTCAAGATAGAAATCATTGCCAACCTCAAGGCAGAGACTGCACAATAGATGGAGAGGATACACTTTGTTCTTTGCCCCACCACGAGGCATCCACTTTTGGATTCTAAACCCTTGAAATCACTTAGGTCCTGACACAAGGTCTGTTACTACTCTTACCAGTCACTTGGCTTATAGATTTCACAAAGGTCATCAAAATTTTATTCAAGTATTTGGTTTTAATCACTTTGTAGTGTTGATTGAGAAAACAGCATCTTGTATTCAAGAAGCCTTTCAAGGGAGTACTCTTGTCTTCTTTATTTGAACATCATGATCGGTCGTAATATACTTCACTCATAAGAACATCCACTTTTATCTACTTCACTTTTTGGAGTTTTGCTTTTCCTAGGGTTCATCAAGATGGGGGTAAAGGCGAGGAAAGTGTCGCAGAAGAAATTACAGAAAGCTTCCTCTTCTCATCTGTCAACTGAAAAGGATGCCGATTTCTTGGTAGGTTTTGTGATTTTTTTTCTTGTTAATATTTTCCATCTTGCTTTCAATTTTGGGCAACATCTAGTTCTGTTTTCAAATTTATTGCTTGCTGGTTATGTGTGTTTGCATGTTAAAGCCATTGGAAGGCAAATTTGGTAATAAGCTAATACTAAAGAAAGAGCAGAAGCCACTTGTGCAGAAAGAGCAGAAGAATATTTCTGCTGTGTCATATGTTGGGCGGATACCACATGGTTTCTATGAAAAAGAAATGGAAGGTGTGGGATTTAGTTGTTGGCTGATCATGTCTTATGCATTCCTTTGTGTTTGAGAATAGTATTTCATCTCTTTTTTGTTCATATGCCACAGCATATTTTGCGCAATTTGGCAAAGTCAAGAGATTGAGGATTGCAAGGAATAAAAGGGTCAATTCTTTCTAAACTTGCCTTCAATTTTAACTTTGTATCAGAATCAGAGCAATCAAAATTTCCTTTGCTGTTCATTATTCATGATTTTATTGCTGCATAATGTGTTCTTGTCTGTTATAACTGATCTCATGAGAATTACTGAAAGTGGATTTTTTACTTCGGAGCCCTGCTGTTTTGTTTGGTACTGGTTTCATAACTTCTTACAATTATCACAAACTGGAATTCTATGTAGAAACTGAGAATTTTTTAGAACCTTGTTTGTTTGGTGGCATTGTCATATCATTAACTTGATTTTTTGTTTTTCAGACTCGAAAGTTGAAGCATTATGGGTTCATCCAATTTGAAGATCCCGAGGCTGGACTGCTTGCAATAAAGCTTGACATTTATGCATTTAGTCGTATGCTAGGTCATCAGTGTTAAGTAACAATTTTGGCTGATTTCAGGTGGCAGAAGTTGTAGCTGATTGTATGCATAATTATCTATTGTTTGAGCATCTTTTGCAAGTTCATCTTATTCCTACAGAACATGTTCATCCAAAACTGTAAAGTCCTCATCCTTTCACAATAAATTGAATTCTTCATGTTTCTTTTTTTTTTTTATATTTCTGGGTCCTTTTCTTTTTGTGCCATAGCCTGATATCGTCATGATGCAGTTTTTTACATCTGTTGGCTTTAGCTGAACATAATTGTTTTCTCTTCTTTTTGGCTAAGACAATATGAGTAAGGAACATTCACGCAACAACAAAATTTTGTAAATTTGCCACATAACCTTGGCGTATCACATGATATTTGAACAGAATATGCTTCAGGCAAACTGGTTTACCTGTGGGGAATAACTTAACAAATACAACTATTGTGCCATACTTGAACAGAATATGCTTCATGTAAGCTTGTTTGACTGAGGGGATTAACTTAAATAAAGATAAGCTTGAAAAGGACAAGATTTACTTATTGTTGTATCATTAGATCTACATTATTGTGTAGCTAATGTGATTCCAATGCTCACCAATGCTTGGTCTATGTTTTTTTTCCTTGTTCTTGTTTTATTGGGAGGTGTAGGTGGAGAGGTTTCAATTATCGATACAAAACAGTAGACTGGGTTCAAATCGAACGAAAACAATTGAACAAGGTATCCACTGTGGATTAGGAATTGAATTGTTGTGTATAATAATTTTGAACTGAATGGTCTTTAGTTGAATGATTTGCCTACTCAGGAAAGGACATGTCGAGAGCACAAGAAGTTAGTGGAAAAGATTATGAAACAAACTCAGAAGCGGCAAAAAAAGATTGAGGCTGCTGGTCTTGATTATGACTGCCCTGAAATTGTATGGAACTGTCTGTTTATTTACTTTTGCCAATTTTAATACTTGCATAAGTGAATGATAAACCAGGTCAAAAGGGAAAGTATGCAATGACAATTGTTTTGTTGCCTTTATCTATAAGTGCTAACCCTGAATTTCACAAACATTTTATACTCGGAGAACATTTGACTTTATCACATTTGAAAGAGTCAATGGGGCATGTCACTGTATGATTTGAGAAACATCGGTACATTAACTTAATTAAGAGCACTAATTGTTGAAAGGATGGGGTGTCACCATCAAGCATGCATGTTTGCAAATGGAAACTTAACTAATATCAAACTAAGCGTTTCTTTCTTTTTTTTTTCCCCTTTTAAATAGTAAAGGTGAGTTTTGATGTAATGGAAAAGTTACTCCATTATGACTTAATGGCTATAAGTCTTTGTGAAAAACTAATATAAGGTTGTGTACTCCCGTTTCTTATCTAGAATCCACAGTGTAAGAGTGTTGTGCATTGGGATATTCCGTTTTAAATGTAATTGTCTTTAGCCTTTAGTTCAAACATACTTATTATTTTTTTTCACCTGGTGAATGGTTGATATTCTAGAATGTTATACTTGCTGATGTTAAGTAAGAAAGGTGATTGACAACATGAGCAAGATTAAAGCTTGGAGTGAACATGATGCAGCAAAGTATTTGGTTTTGGCTCCGGCTCTAGACCTATGCAAAAATATATTGGCTTACCTCCCCCTTCTATTTACCAAAAAATTAGTTTGTATGATTATTGTTTAAGCATCTAGTGGCTTGTGGTTGGTGTAAGCTGTTTATTTCCAAGTCATTTATTTACTATAAGAAGATATGCTTTTGCAGGTGGGTGGCATCCAACCTGCTCCCAAGGAGATAAAGTTTGATAAAGATTAGGGTTTAAGCAAACTCCTCGGAAAATTATATCCCGCCTTTGCCTTTTATGGTTTATTAAGGGTAAGGGGAATGCTTACTTCCACTTCTTCTCGGCCATGTTTCTATAAGCATGTTATGAACAGAGGAAATTCATTCAAAAGCGCTGCTCCATGGGGCAAATTCCTGGTGCTGTTTGCTCTCGAAATGTTGAACCACTTTCATTAGAAAAGGAAGACTGTTAACCAACTCTGGCAGCAGAGTTGGCCCCCTACCTCTTGAGCCAGATGGGAGGCGGGGTTCGATCCCTGGCCTTCTTACCCCCCTTCCTCGGGCAAAGCCCTCCCAAAGACCTGAAAAAAGAAAAGGAAGATTGTTTATGACCGTTTGTATCTTTATTTTATAGCTGAGTGTCCATTTAATTGACTCAGACGTGGGTGGAGTCCCACTTGCTTTTGTGTCCATTTAATAGCTTGAAAGAACCAATGACTTTTACCATTTTGTCTCTGGATTGTGATGATACTGAAAAGTCTGAAATGGCAGAGACAATTGTGGATATGCCGCACGAAAAGCGTACATCAATCTGTGACATTGTTAATTGATGTTTCGACATGTGGCCTGGTTCCCGGAGAGTGTGAAGAGTGTGTGGGTTTATGCGGAATTCCAAGTCTCACAAAATTATCTTGTCTTGTGAGAGCGTGTTTCTATTTTAAACAAGAACAAAAAAAAAAAAAAAAAAGCGTTTAACGTTTAAGCAAGAAAAAATCCGTTCATTTTTCGAAATTGTCTAAAGGGCTTTTCTTTTAACAATGTACATTTGCTGGACTTTCCTGACAAGTTATAGCTTGGATAAGCCTTGAGGCAAGAGGAATAGTTCCGGCATGTTCTATCCAGTATTTCCATCAAATGGGAGTGTACCTGTTATGAAATGCGTACCCAGGAGACACAAAAATTCCTTGAACCATCACTCAGCATCTGTCTCTGGCAATGTCGCTAAAATTGCATCGGCAGGCCGGCCGGTTGATCAGTTAAACAGTAAATCCGTCAAGTTTTTGGTTTAATTTGATCTTAAAAATTAGACAAAAATTGAAAACTGTCTAGAAAACTGGGAAAATCGTAGGCACCTATACAAGAGATTGTCTGCTCGGATAATTTCTCTCTTCGTTTGAGCCTTCATTGAGTGCTAAATCAGGTCCAGTGCCTTTTATTTTGTGTGTGTGTGTGTGTGTGTGTGTGTGAAAACACAAGCAAATCGTATACACTCCTTCTCCAATAGTGTCAACAAATGGAGAACGATTATGTTAAGAGTGGCAAAAAGATTCAACCAGAAGAGTGTCCCAGTAGCAATACTTTTATATTTATATATATATATATATATTTTTTTTTTAAAAAAAATATTTTTAAGTCAAAAAACAATAAATATGTATTTGGAACTAAAAATAAATCATGTACAAGCAAAATAATATACAATGAATTATAAAAAGATATTTACTAAATATTCTTTTATTTTCAATTTATCATTTTGTTATCTTAATTACAATCTAATAATTTTGGACAAAATAACTGAAACTTATTTTAAAAAACTATAATTTTATTTTTTATTTAGTGAAACCCAGACTCTTTAACTTATTTTGGCCGGAAAACCCGACCACAAACCTCGGTCCTATGTTAAAAAGAAATGTCTTCAGCTTATATTAATAATTTCTTTTTTTTTTTTGACCCAGTTTTACGAGCTGGAAAGCACTTATAAAGAGCTGTCAATCAGATAAACCAAGTGGATTGACCCGAATTTACCGAGATCCTGTCTTGATTAAGAGCAATTACATTACATAATGATATAGCTGCATTTAGCTTCTAAAAAACCCTGGGTTGAAAAAGAAAAAGAAAAGAAATAAAAAGCACCCCTTGCGTTTTATCTTTGAGTGCATCGTCCACGTACATACATTAATCACACTCGCACTAATTTCAACAGCAGACCCCCTTTTCCAGTTATAACCAGCAACCATTTTCACAGTAAATTTTGGGGTAAATATTACTTCTTGCGTTTGGACTTTACAGTAGATCCTGAAGGATTGCTGGGCCAATTTCTTTTCCTCTGATTTATGAACCAATTATTTATCTGCTTCAACTGCAGGCCCGTTTCATGCACCAGCCTTGTTTTGTCTTCCTCCTGAAACATTACAGGTGAAACGTTTTGAGGCGTCTTTGTAAGTACACACATATGGATCAATTTGCTTCGTCAGACTTACAGTGGGATATGGCCACTTGGAATGCGATTGCCACCAGGATTTTAAGATGGTGGCAGTGTCGCCCGGCAGTTTTCCAGCTCTTCTCTTACGCAGAATTTCCTCTCTAATGTCCACTATTTTCTCCTTGTAGTCCTGAACAGCAGAAAGGAAAGGTGCCCAGTGCCCAATTTTCATGAAATGATGAAGCATTAAGTATGGTGCGTTCTAACCTGTTTCAGCTCATGCTTCAATTCTTGCCTTACGCGCTCCATCAAGGACCTCTCAGTTTCAGTGGGCACAAGAGGGCCAAATCCCATATTATCAAGCCCATCCAGACTTCCATCGTATAAGTTTGTGTCACTATCCGTGTGGTCTTCATCATCGTCAGACATTGTCGCACCAGTGCCTTCTCCTGGAGACACACCTGTTGTCCACAGCAAGAAATGGCGTGGTTATAAGTTTAGGAAACTCGTGCAAATTCAATTACTGCAGAAAAAAAGAACGGAGAAATGTATAATGAAAAAAAACATTAGGGTTTTGTTCGTAGCAGAAAATTGTGAGGTCCTTTGCTGAATTCAAATGAAACGGCATACAGTTGAGGTTTTCCAACATCCAGAAGGAGTTTTTGTATAGCAAATATACAGGGAGAAATTGACTGAGGTAATTGGAATTGGCCCATAGGAATGAAGCAAATGATAACCCCAAAAGATCAAGAAAAACATGGTGCTTAACTGAAAAGGGAATGATCAAATAAAGCAAGAATGCATTGTGGTAACAAATTTCTGTCCCATCCAAGAACCCATTGAGTGTTGAAGAAACAACTCACACCAGCCATTGTTGCAAAGGCATGATGATAGTAATGAACCACATATATAGCCTTGGCCTAAATAAATACCTCTCCCCCCACCCTAAAGAAAAGCAGTAACTACTCAAAAGGGGTGGAACACAGCATCTACATGGCAGAACTCTACACACTAACAAATAGTCCTCCTCTTAATTTTAGACGATAATTGCATGGTTCAAGAATGGGAGATGAGCAGACCAGGTTAAACACTTACATCTCTATGACACATTAGTTTATTGCAAAAAAAATGCCACCATATATAGTGGAGTGCAGCCTGACATAGGGTTAAGCTAATTTTGTACAGTTATTGCTATACCTAGTTAATTACATAAGTGAATCTAAATTGTAGAGGAAAAATTGTTAAATATAAGGGATCAAAAAGCAAAGCAACCAATACAACACTAAAAATGCTTATATGAAAAGCCAATATGCATTGAAAGAACAAAAAAACTGACATTTTCAGGAACATGAAAGAAATACTAACAAGAGATTACCATTTTCACCTATTCAAGAAAAGGAGTCAGGATGGATCACCTGTCAGGCTTTGCAAAGATTGTTCAAGCTCCCAGCAAGCCATTACTGCCTCCATGGCATGAACACGGACATGTTGTTGCAGTTTTTCTTTAAAGGAACACAGCAACAGAACATAGTGTGCCTACATCAGCAGCAACAAAGAAAAGTGGAGAGACAGAAAAGGATATTCAGGTGAAAAAGAACAAAAGGATGACATAAAACATATTCAAGTTAAAAGGAAGCAACAAACAAGCAATCAGGAATGTTAAAAAAAAAAAAAAAAAGACATCATTGGTTACATCATGAATGCATGTAAGGATACCAATTAATATCATTTGATTGTCAATTACCTTTCTAGAATGTGAAGAATTTATGGTGCAGATTATGCACGTATGCATGATACTACATATTGCGTCAGCCTGGGGAAGGAAAATTTTTGTATGTTTATTGAAATTGGAATATTAGAAAACTGCTGAGATGTTGAAGTCATATCAGCCAAAAATCACCTTTAGCATCACATGATCCCCGTCAACCTAAGCAGGCAAGCAGCCAAGCAACAAGGGCCACATATGCAGGAAAAAAATCACAATAAAACACATAGATTATTCACTTTATCAGAAAGGATTGTTTTAGTATCAACCATTACAGGACAAAATTTTGTGATAGATTGTCAATGAGCAACCCAACCTACCAAATACGTCAGCTCATTACAAGAGCATCCACTCTAATCAATGATAGCAGAAAAATTAGTATGTCCGGGGCTCTAAAGGAGGCGGGCGATCCCCAATTCTCCATCACTTTCTCCCATCAAGAACTGTTCTCCAATTATGACCTTTCAAGCGGACCAAGCTATACCAGTAATTATTTAGCAGGCATAAGCTTAGAGGTTTAAAGACTACAACAATCTCATTCGTTGTTAACTCCCCCCCCCCAATTCAATTAGCTATTCAACTAGTATTATTTAGAATAAAATCTCTATGATGAAAATTGAAGTTATCTCCCTTTTGTTGTCGTTTTTTTTTTTTTTTTTTGAGAAGTGAGAAGTGAAGCTGTCTTGTCAAATTAGATTTTGAATCCTCTGAAGCAATCCAAAGTTTCAATCATGGTTTCAAAAACCAGAAACATTTGAATCCATCACCCCAGAACCCATTAGCCGGCTTTTCTCTTTTGGGCCTTTTTTGTTTCTCTTTCCCCTTATTGTGGCCATCAATAAGGGAAAAAAGTACAGATGATCAAAGGGCCTTATTTCTATGTACTCAGTTCTCTGAAATAAACAAAGAATCAAACAATCTTTATCCTCGGTAAACCAAGTACCACAAAGAATCAACCGGAACAAAGGCGTAGAAAATTGTAAGAAAAAGGAGCAGAGTACAAAGAACGAGGGAAACGACACACTAACCATGAACTGGTCAAGTTCTTTGTCATTCGCCACCTGACCACTCCCAAACACGGAGTACTTAGCCACCACATCCTGCGACTGCGCCAGCTGCGCGTCGATCCTCGCCAGCTGGTCCACCGGCGTAGCTATCCTCAAGCACGCCTCGTGCGCGGCCAGCAACTGCTCGTACAACGGATGCCCCAATATCTCCGCCTTGCGTTTAGCTCTCTCCCAATTCTCCCCGCCACCGGCGCCGCTGCCACCGCCATCACTGTCCAAGAACTCCTCCTCGCCACCAACGCCGTTGTTGTTGTTATCACTGTCACTTTTATGAACATCATCGTCGCGGCGAGCGACGGCGGCGTTGTTCAGCCAAGCAGGGCCGGCGGAGGGCGGCGGGTGAATCTGAAAGGCGAGTTGGTGAGTAAGATGATCCTGAAAAGCCATGAATTCTCGGACAAAAGAAGTTCTACAACAACGACAACATACGATCGGAAACTATAAGAGAGTCAAAAAGACAAAGGCCCCTCGGCCACTTTGGGCTTGACGCAGAGCTAAAGCTGAGAGGAGCTTCCAATTCCCATTAGACAACAGTAATAGGGCTATCAGCTACGACTGCCTACTTCTTGGCCACTTGCGGAACCGGGACGGCAAACGCCGATTGGCTGGATAGGGACACGCGTCGATCCCATGTTTCATGGACCACAAACGTGGGGACCGCCGTTTGGGGACCACGACCAAAGAAAAAGAAAACACGCCGACGAATCGCCTTCGTACACCTGTAAGGCTTCGGTAGAGCGGCTGGGACCATTCCGGCGGATTTGACTTGGAGGTTCGTTTTTCCATTTTTATCCATCTTTAATTACTCCGCCTGTCGTGTCTTATTAACAAGAAGAGAGAGAGAGAGAGAGACAGAGAGGGGCGGGCGGGCGAGTGGGCCCCACGTATAAAAGATTCTTCTTTCTAGGTGGTCCTTACCCCCTTTCGGAACCTACTCCCCCAACTGATTGTAGTTACTTTATTAGCCTTCGTTCATTTGCTGCAGTGCTCCTACTCGTACATGTGTTCATTTGATGTCCATTATTGTAATTTCGGATGTAGATCATTGTTCGTGGGGACCACCTCTCTCTCTCTCTCTCTCTCTCCCTCCCCACAATTCAATCCGTGCGTCTGTTGTGTGAAGTTGGGGCCCACCAACTCTGCCTCCTTGCACGTGGTCCCAATCCCATTTATTATTTCCATTTCATTTTTACGTGTTCTCCACTCCTCCTAAAATCAATTTGGTCAAAAACATTGGGAAAAAAAAAAGAAGAAAAGAAAAAGAAAAACAGAAATCTCAATAAAATCAAAGAATTTTTTGAGAACTTAATGAAAAAAACCATTTTTTTAATCAATTTTAAGAGATATGTAATATTAAAGATGAAGTAAGTATCTTTAGCTGGAGTGAAGTGGCTGAACTGTTGAGACTATATTGTTATCTGTGACTTAATTTTGTGTAAGTTTTGTATTTCTCTTTTTTAATATGTACATTTTAGTCAAAATATAGGTCTAGTCTTATGCGAACCCTCAATTAATTAATTCAGTATTTACAATTGCTACTAATCTTATTGAAACTAGGAGATAAAATTGCTTAGTTGGAATTGTTAGAAATTTTATTAATAACTATCCTAATTCTAAATTTGCATATGCATCATTGTACCCAAAAAAAGGAATTTCTGGAATATGGATATCATGTAAAATATCAATCATAAGTATAATAAAACATTTTATATAGTAATTGTTTTTTTATTATTTTTATTTTTTAACTAGAATATCTAGTCGTTACAAACTAGATAAGATGACAAGTTCAATGCTCGTAACACGGAAGTTGGTCCATTCGGCGTACGCCAGACGCCACGAGACCCGACCGAAATGGTTGCCTAATCAACCACTTGGGCTCATCAGGACTGGGCCCAACTTGTGGCCCCCACATATTGGTCTAGCGGAGGAACGGCCCAGCGGAATTTGATAGCTCGTTGTTCATCGAGAGGCTCGCCCCAGCCCTCCCCCTCTGCCCATGATATCAGCCAGTTTATTATGAAAGGAATCATTAAATTCAAGAACTTGAATTGTGACGTCTTTTCATGGAGGACGAGGAACTTTTTCAAGAACAAATCCTGTAGAGACGGACACGGAACCCGAAACAGTGGATGGAATTGGAGGGCAAATAGGACGGACTTAAGGTAGACTAGGAGAAAGAGATGGTTTTGTCACTTTCAGCTCTCCGCAATTGCTGATATAAACAGTTTTAAGTGGCCTATTCCATGTGGCTCGAGCATTCTGCGCTCTTTCATCTCCGAAGAACTCGGCCAGATCATTGAATTGGCGAATCCTTTCAGAAGGCTTGTATGTTGGAATGGAAGCTATGGATTTCACAACGTCCAGCCCTGTAATGATATTCAAATAAGAGGAGAGCATAAAGAATATCTATTCAGTATGAATTCACATTGACACCTTTTTAACCAGGTTTAGAACTGTGTGTTATCAGAAGATAAGATCACTTTCGCTGCCGTTAACTATGAGTTCCGCCAATGGACGGAACACACAGTGACATTCACACACATACAATGGAGCTATATTATGATACACGTTGTGTCAAGATGGTGATGTGATTGTAAACATGGAAGGTGAACAAGGGGGAAAAAAGACTAAATACACTCTATATCATATATGAAAGTTCTCAAATTCTCACCGCGGTATGTCAGGGTCTACTTTGGCGATATCTCTATATACTACAGCTTACTCTTGGTTTTCATGCATTCCAGTTAACCTCATATCCCTGAACAATGTTCCACAACAGTGTACACTACTGTTAACACTTGCATTTCTATACTAACACCTTTACAAGTAAGCGGTGGCTACTAGAAGACACCAGAAAATGGATCTAAAGTCTCTTAACATGGACGCCTTACAGTGTGCAAAACTGCAAGGAACGTTCCCGGGGAGCGAACAGCAGTTAAACATTAAAGGTGACATCAGTACACTTTGCAATTAATGTTTAAAAGGGAAAGAATGATCCGTTTCAACCTTGTAGAAAACAATTTGGATCGGATTTCAACAGAAGTTAGCTTCCTGACTGAAAGCGTTAAAAAACTTCACCATGTTTGACACAATACCCGCACATCAATTTTATCTAAAACTAAATTATCTTCTGCTGCTAAGACAAACAAGCATGTATACAACCCTCGTCCCATTTTGATTTGTGAAATAATGACAAAAATTTAGACAACAATTTTTAAACTAGATTTCACCCACACAATGAACTTCCCACTTTTAAACATGCTAATCAGTAAAAATTAATCCTTAATTTACACAAAATAAACACAAAATCCAGCCAATAATCGAACAACAACAGAGGATTAACCAAACGAGCTCACCTTCAAGAACCACTCCAAAAACAATGTTCTTGTAATCCAGCTGCGGACACGGACCTGGCCCTGTAGTAATCAAGAACTCCACATTTCTGTAATTGGGGTCAAGCTTAATATCATCCTCATCGTCATTCTCTGATAAACAAAGGGAAACAATGCCAGCCCTCGAATGCGTGAGCTCGAAGGCCTTAGAATCAACAGTCTCGGTGTTTCGCTCCAAGTCCAACGGCGGTCGCACCTCGCCTCTGTCCCTCCTTCCCTGGCGTCCGGCGAGGAGAAACTGGCCCGGAAAGATTTTGTGTACGAGGGTGTTCTTGTAGGAGGAGGAGGAGGAGGAGGTGCACATGGCTTTGAAATTGGAGACGGTGAGAGGGACGAGGTGGCCGTAGAGGCCAATAACGAGGCGGCCGAGGGGGGCGGGGTCTGTACAGATGGAGGAAAGAGTGTCGGAGAGGGTGCGGTCCGGGCGGAAATAGTTGGGGCAGATGGAGAACTCCATGAAGACACGGTCGGTAATGGTGGTGTCAGGTGGAGGTGGTGAAATGGAGGAGATGGAGGTAGAGAGAAGGAGGGAGCGGCGAGTGATGGTGGTGGTGGAGAGGAGTGAAGGGTGGCTCTTGTGGTGGTGGGGGAGATGAGGTGGGGGTGGCGGAGGAGGAAGAGGGGAGGCCATGGAGGAGGTGATGTGGCGCAGACATGGATGGCTGGTTAGGAGGACTCGCTGAAAAGGAGTGATTGGTCGGTAGTTAGCAGAGTGTGGGGGTCCACTTCTTGTATTGAAGAGTAGAAGAAGTGGGGTCTACTACTATTTAAAGAATTGCGAGAACTCGTCGATACGGCACCGTTATTATTGCTTTGCTTAAAATGATGCAAACGGTAAAATGGAAACCAAAAAAAAAAATCAATCGTAGCCGTCCGTATCCAGATAGATATGTTTAATATATTATGTTTAAATCATATTATTTTCCTTTTAAAAAAGTGGCCGCTATTATCATATTAATTGTAATGGATTTGTTTCCTTATTAGCTTATATAATAAATTCTAGGAAGTTTTAGTTTGTCGTAAAATTCAACTTGTCTTTTTCTGTGGCTCTGGACTTTGTTGCGTGGCTTGGCTATCAATCTGGAATCATGTGTTGTAAATCGTGCCTTGCCACTGAGACTGGCTATGGAACCCATTTCGCTGACCTGAGTGATGCGTGCGACTAACATAATAGGCATCTTATGTTTCCTCCAAAGGTGGGAACCGGTTGGCTCACTGCTATTTGTTTAACAATTCATTCTTCTGCTCTGTGCTCTTTAGAGATTGCATATTGTGAATGAGGAACTTATTTGTGCTGACCCGTGTTTGAAATCTATTACTCTTTCCCCTGCTTCTATTCAGATGCATGCCGCTGTGCCGACCAAAAGGGATTCTATTCCTGTTTCAAACTCTTCTTCTTCTTCTTCTTCTTCTTCTTCTTCTTTTCTCTTTTATTCAGTACTTTTCTCTTTTCTGCTACCATTATATTTCGTAGTTAGACCATTTTGCACCATATACGCAATTTGCAGGCGTGTAGTTGAAATATGTGTATGTGCGTGCGCGTGTGAAAATTGTGTGTATATAATGCAATCATCGTGAGAACCAATGACTGGAAAAATAAAAGAAAAATAGCTTCTTACTTCCTAACAAATTTTCTTGTACAGTCTTATTGATCCTGGTCGAGTTTATTACATGCTTGTGTGAAGAAGATTGAACCCGAACATTGCAACTTTGGTGAAAGTTACGGAAGTTAAAGGTTGTTCCAGCAAGTTTTTGTTCTTCTGCAATCTTCCGGCTTATTCCTCCCTGTTTTCTTGTTTTTCAAGTAACTTGTAAGCTTAGTATGTAGCTAAGTACGCAGAACATGTGTTGGTGTCTCTTATGTTAAGGTTTTTCAACCAAAATCTGTCAAGTATGGCGGTTGCTTGCTGATTTGGTAGTGTTACTGTTGTAAGTACAACTATTGTTCGAGAGGCATGAACTCCATGCTCTTATGGACTTAATCTTGTATTTTTCATATATATGAATGAAAATGCAGATCAAAAGGGGTCCTTAAGCCCCAATTTCTCTCTTTTTCTCTCCACTACACTTGCTGGTTTCTGATTTTACAGCTGGAACTTGGGTTCTGCAACTTAACTGAGTTTCCCTTAATCTAAGCTGACATTGTGACGACTGCCCACCAACACATGATTGAGAGGAGAATTTGGAAGCAGTCATGGACAAGGAACAATCACTCATCATTTCCTTTTTCTTTGGGAATGGTATATTTCTCTTTTTGTGGTGAGCTTTGGAACATATACCTTTTAGACTGTGCAATGCGCAGTTGCAGTAACGGTGGTACGGCCTTCTTTCGACCTCTATGTCAAGTATTGATAAACTTCCATCAAAGACACGCTGAAACATCGTTGCTGCTGCTCCAGCGTCCATTCTCTTCTCTCCCTTCTGTGCTCTCCCTCTCTCTCTCTGTCTCTCTCTGTGTTTGTTTGGGTGGACGATTGTGCTGCTATTGCTTGTTGTTTATATAGTGAGAGGGCTGGCATTGGAATAAGCTAGGGAGAACGGTTTTGTTTAAATGGTGCTTCCTCGTAAAGTTCTAGGATGCGTTTGGCCTGATTCGATTCTAAAGTAGTTAGACAACTAACACAACGACCGTTTACTCCTAGGAGGTTGTACTGCTTGGTTATGGCGCTTACTGCTACGTTTGCTTTGCTGGGCAGGGAGAGGACTCGGAGACTTCTTCATTGTTATTATTGTGGGGTCTCCTTTCCTTTTAACGAACTGTGTCGAACTGTCTCGGAATAATCGTTCTATGTTAGCTGCTCTCGGTGGGCATACTCTTCTCTCTCTTCTATGTTCCCTGACCTTTGTCTGAACGTGTTGCTGCAATGGCAACTTTTACTTGGTGTTTTATTCGCACCATCATTGTCTATGGCCGCCGGCGTGGGTATTACGACCTGTGGAGAAACGAAATTTCTCGCTCCCCAGGATAACGGAACCAGATTACTCGTTTCATGGAAGGCATACTGAAAAATGAAAACCAGGCCCACAATGACATAATGCTCTAATCCAGTAGATTTAGCAGGCCCAGTTGAATAAAAAATGGTTAATCGGCCACCGACCCCGATCTCCCCAACCGTAGTCACACCCCAGGCAATTATCTTCGTTAAAATTAAAATTAATTGCTATTTAGTTTTCCTTTTTTTTTGGTCAAAGACGCCCGTGTGAGTTGGAGGGTCAGGACCCTGTGTCTTGGACACAACTAGAAGGATCGGAAGAATTGAAAGAAGAAGGCATTCAGGGCACGAGACCCTGTCGATTTTGCCTTAATTGATTTCTTTTGGGTGGTGGGGGGGGGGAGTCGTTGGCGTTTCTTGTTTTAGTTTGCACTTTGCAATTGCCGTGTCTTTGGTGATTTCTGGTGGCTTTGCTGCTTTCATTCGACCGTGGGTTCGGTATTTCTAGCATAGGGTTTCCCGATAGATGCCGAAAGCAATTCCTGAGTTCTTGCACAGAATTTCTCTTTTTTTTTTGGCTGTGGGGTGGCAAAGGCGAATGGATGACTACGTGGATACAACCCTCTTGTTTAAAGCTCGTATCAGTGATGATTAGTAGAAGCGTATAGTTCACTGGTCATATCTGTGGGTGTGTGGGCATTATACAACAGACATTTGTCACATTGATAGCAATTCTCAGGTTTCCTTTTTTTTTATTTTATTTTATTTGGGGTCCTATTTTTAGAACCGAATGTTATTTGTTTGGAAGAACTAACAGGATTTTTTGGCTGAACTGTTAAATGGAGAAATAAACTAAAATTAAGATATTTGCTTTGTTTTTTTTCCTGCTAGCCATCTGTGTCTCAAGGCTTTGGGCTTTATTAGTTTGGTTATCAATCTGGAATCATTCATCATAATATTGCTTTACAATTGAGGGTGGCAGTGGAGGCCATTTGCCTAATCTGAGTGACGCGCGCAACTAACATGCCGCACCAAGCATCTCATTCCTATTTTTCTTCAATGGGTACGGATTAGCTGGCCTATTAGTGTCTGTTCAGCAATTTTTTCTTCTGCCATGGGTTCTTTAAGCGTAAATATGTTGCGAAATTATTTCATTCGTGGTTAGTTTTCATGCGACTGGTAAATTTACTCTGTCATATCTGTTCTGAGTGATCGAAACTTCTTCTTTTCTAAAACAAAGATATGCCTAAATTTAACGTTTCCTTCATCCAGACTGCATAACACAGGAGATTGGTGCACTGAAATTACATTTTTTTCTGTGCTGACTCGTGTTTCTTTTAGTGTTTTGCTTGGCATTTGTGGCCAATTAGGAGGTATTCTCCACTGTGTATGACCTGGTGGGTCATTTTCATTATTGTTTTACTAATGAAAATTTTGACTGATCCAACTATAGAATTTGCTGATCTGATTGTCGAAGCAATGCCGGTGGCCCTACCGACAAGAACCATGTGTGATAGTTTGTCAAGATTGCCGTCATTTTGAAATCTACGACCCTAGCCCTGTGTCTGAACGAAAGAAAATTACTCCATTCCATTTGTGAAGGAAAATGTACAGAAAAATGGTGATTTTACTGGGGGAAGTGTTGTCAGCGTGTGCGCGCGCGTGTATTTGAGAGAAAAAGAGGAACTTCTTCGATCATCATTCTAGCTCTGTTCAAGTCTGCCACTTGCAACTAATCAACTGATGAAGAATTATGACTTGCATTCGATCCGTTCCCCCGCTCTCCCTCGAGCGAGTTTCCACATCTTGAATACTTTGACCTCAGTTCAGCTGCAGGTGGAGCGTCACACAATTCTTGCAGTTAATGGGTAGCTTAAAACCAGATAGGACCTTGTGCTTGTAGATGTACTGCCCTCAATGGATCCATAGGTTCGTGAAGAGCCAGTGGGAGGATGACCATCAGAACATGTGCAATCGCTTTGATTGCCACCATTTGATACGTCAAAATATTCTCAAGTACGAAGGTAAGTAACTTTGTCAGGAAAGCCAAAAAACTTAAAACAAATAAAAGATTTTGAAAAAACAAAGTTAGATTTTCTTTACATCCTTAAAAATTTCCTTGTAGACAGTCTCATATCATCGTGATCAGATCTGTAACACGCACCAGATGATTCCCCTACAATTGATGAGTGACACAGGGCAGAAGAGAATTTGGAAGCTGTCGTGGACAAGGGACAATGACTCCTTATTTGCTGTTTCCAGGGGAACGATATATTCCTCTTCTTATGGTGAGCATCGGAAGATACCCCTCTTGACTTGTGCAGTTCGCAGTTGCAGTAACGGTGATATGGCCTTCGTTCAACCTCCGTGTCATGGATTAACAGGCTTCCATCAAAGGGAGGCTGGAACAAGGTGCCAGATACTCCAGCATCCATTCTCTTCTCTCCCCTCCTCGTTCTCCCCCTCCGTGTGCCTGTGTGTGGGTGTGTGCTGCTATAATTACATTGCTGTTAATATATACAGTGAGGGTCGTTTTTGTTGGCTAGTGCCAATATTGGAATAAACTAAGGGCGATTTTGTTTTCTCGACAACGCTTCCGCGTAGAATCCTAGGAAACACTTGCCCTGATTCCTTCCTAGAGTAGTTACACAACTAACCCCAAAACAGAAAAAAAAAAAAAACCGTTTACTCCTAGGAGATTTGTAGTTCTCTCCTGGCACTTATTGCTACATTCCCTTTGGTGGGCAGGAGACGAAGATTTCTAATTTGTCTACTGTGTGGGGTCTCCTTTCCTGTCAACGAACTCTCTTGGAACCATCACTTGCTCTCTGTCCGTTTCAACGTGAGTTTGGTGGCTGCTTCTATACAGTTAGAACTAGTAATTTGTGACTGGCAGCTGCTTTTTTCTTCTTCTTCTGTGTTATTATTATTATTTGGGTTCCCTCCTATATTTTAGGGATGAAAAGATCGTTGTTCTTTGACAAGTTGCGATGGCCGTACTGAATCAAGAAATGTCGCATAGCATATAGTTAGGAGTAGCTAGTTACCTACCTGACTGGTAGCTACGACAAACCTTGTCCTTTCTTGTACAACCTGTTTTGAAATGCCCCGCCGCCGCCGCCACTGAGAAAGAAAACAAGTCACAAGACTAACATTATCTAACTTGTGCCTCGTTCTAGTTTATTGGCCCTTGGGTTGGTTTAACTATGCGGGCTTCTTGCATAGCATTCTACGGAGAACCAACTTTGATGACGAACTATTCGTCTTCCATAGGCTCCTTTTTTGTAATTTTTTCTTTTTTTGCAATGTTTCTTTTATTAGCTTCGAAGGAGAAACCCTTTTCTTAAGCACTGGTGACTATCGAAATGATACTACTATTCCTAGTTCAAGTCGTACGCTATTTATCAATCATGATTCCGTCCAACTAATTGCTTTGGTCTTTCCGGGATTCTGCATTTTTCTCTTCATTTTATGATCTTCGTGTTTTCCAATTTCTAGAAGTATTGCTTTTTTGCGTCCTTGGTCGTGACAACTTTAGAGTTTAGTCTGTGTCAGTTTAGAATCTTCCCACCAATTCAATCGAGCGATAATCGGAATCAAAATTTTGATAGAATTCGATTCAATTTTAAGGATAAAAATTAAATTTCATTCAATTGTTTCGTTCTATCGACAGACTTTAACACGCCATGTTTTTGTTAGTTCTATTGCATCAAGAGAAGGAAAAAAAAAAAAGTTAGTTCTATGGTTAATTAGCCCATATATGTTGGGTATTCCCTTTAGTCCGCTTGTAGTCGGCAAACAAAAGACCAATTGGAGCTGTGAGTTGTGAGCATTTATGTATGTAATATCTTTCTTGACGTCTCATGCAATACACATCGTCTTTTTTTTTTCACCATAAAATATTCTATCCATTTACGTTATTTTTCTATCTTCAGAGCCAACAAATCCACCAAAAAACTATCAAAATTGACACCCGGCAGCCATCCCTCGAAATCCTAAAAGGCAGCGTTGAAAGCCTTGTAATGTAGCCATTGGAACTAGAAACTTGCCACTCAGATTCTAATAACCTAGCTAGTCCACCTGGGGTGTATGGATGGAAGGCTGGCTATGTCATCAATATTGGGATTTGTGCCAAATTATGGGCTGCTTTAAAGGGATTGGAGAGGGCCTTGATTGGAAGCTGGACTCGAAATAACTGCTGGGGGAGGACGGGAACGGGGAGAATTACACAACCGCACTTATCCAGCGAAGAATTACCCTGGTCATCCAAGCTTAACTACAGAACTGGGCTTTCTGGATTGCTGCAGCTCACCAGTAGTGGTGGGCCGCTAGCTATTTCAGGACACCTGTAGTGTTTTGGAGCCCTCGCAGGATCTTCCAGGCAGCAGTTGTGAGATTTTCTGTAATGGGCTTCAAGGCGGCGGCGGCGGCGGCCTCTATTAGACCACCCAAAAAAAAAAAAAAGATGCGGATTTGACTCGACTTGATATTCACAATTAGTTATTTATTTTTTTTAAGAAAAAGAGACAAGGGATCAATTAAAATTTAAACACACTTCAATCTTTAAGAAATTCAAATAATTGCTTTTATAAATTCAAAAACCTAACCGTGTTTTCAATTATGAAAACAAAACAAAACAAACAACAGTCTACATACATACATACATATGCAAACGTGTGCGTGTAATGTTTCCCGATGTAGAGGCGGGACTGCTGGAGCAGGGAAGGATCTCCCCTTCAAAATGTACGATTTCAGTGACGTGGGATGTGATGTCACGAAACAAATTAACTCAATATTTAAGTTTCGGCACAATGGATGTATATATATAGCAACATAGAAATATTTTCTATACACAATTAATAAATCAAAATACAAAAACCAAGAAGAAAATTTAATAAAGTAATATATTATATTATTTATTATAGTGCATGTTATGTTTTATTAATAAAATAATTATCTTATTAATTTTATGCAATGAGTCTTATAAAAAAGTATATTTATAAAGTATTTTTTAACAGTTATTTAAATATTTCATATTTTTACCTCTATATATTTTACTTTTTAATTTTAATGTTTTAATAATAAAAGATTTTACTATAAAGTTTCAAAAAAAAATTTATAAAATAAAACTTTGGTCCAAATTTTTTTTTTTTTTAGTCTTGTGGGCCAAATTAATATCGAGTCACCGTTCGACCCGTCAGGCCGAATGGATCCATCCAGATAAAATCTACTTAAATTTTGAAAAAATTAACTCAATTTCGATGTCTGATTCCCGGAGCGAGTTTAACAACATTGTCCTTTTGAAGGTCGGCTTCGTCGATAAATTAAATAAAGAAAGAAAAAAGGCTCATTTATAAAGTCACTAGAAATTAATTTATTCTTTTACCTTTTATCCGACGAGAGAAGAAGAGGGATCTCACGACGTGCACGTCCAGGTAAGGGAATGTGCTTGGCATATTCCTCGAATTAATTCGCATCTGAATTGCTCTGCTCTTTATTTTATTGTACTGTATGTATTGGAATTAGAAGTGCAACAATTAGAGAGTATAATACAATTCTAGAAATAAATAATATATATTTTTGATATTTTTATTGGCATTGCCTGGCTGATTTCTAAATTCTTTTTACAAACTTTAAATATATTTTTTAAAATAAAAAAGATACTTATAACAAAGAAACTATCCATTTTTAATAAAAAAAATTAGTATTGAAAGTATTTTTTTTTTAATAAAGAAATTAATCATCTAAAAACATAAGTCAAAACTGTCAAAGATCCCCTTCCGAGGTTGACGCGTATACGCAAAGCTCGCACTTGTCAGATCATTTCAATGTCTCTCACGCAAGATCAAATCTTTTTGCGTCAGCTTTCTCAAGATTGAGTTACAACAATTCGATCAATCCAATGGACATGGGGACTAAACAGGCTAATGAAAGTTGCATCTTTGGACGAACCATACGTCCACCCACCGGATGTCTTTCCTTTGTTGTGAGCGAGTTCAATCCTAAATACGATGTTTTACCAGAATCTAAGAACACGTTCGACAATCAGCAGAGATGAATAACATTAAAGGCCATAAGTAAAGAGAGTTCAACATTTTGCGGACCAGAAGATACAAAACAAACTTCCAATTTCATGCCATATCAGGAAATTCCAGACATGGGTTTCGTAATTAGAAGAAAAAAAAAAAAGAAAAGGTGGGGGGAGCGGGGGAAGGGAAAGACAACCCCTTTTAATTTTTTAGCGACGAAGCTTGCCTTTTCTCTTCATTTGACAAAATTCCAGATTGGATCTGATCCAAGGCGTGCAAAGATGGTGAAGATGATGGTGAGGAAGAGCACGACGACGCTGACAAGGCCAAGCATCCTTCGCTCCACGACTTCCTCAAACGATATGACACGTTCTTGCATTTGGCCACGGGGCCGTGGGGGCAATTCTCTCTTGGCTTGTGAAGGGCGCAGCCGCAATTACGATGATACGGACGGCGTTCGATCACCGTGTCGCCGGCTGAGATGCAACCTTCGTAGACGCACCGGAACAATCCGTCGGCGGCTCCAGTGGCCATATTCCTCCCCACCACCCTCTACAACGACAAAGCCTTATGTACACGTGGGGCAGAATTAGCCCTTCTATTTTTGGCTTGAAGAAAGGCGAATTTTCACTGGGGACGATTATTTATAGGATGTTGCCATGTGGTCACATTGGTTTGCTGGCAATTTCGAGGCAATTACAAACGTGTCTTTCTGCCCTAGTCGTGGCCTAGTTATATTTGGTCTTGCTATGTAAGGACAGAACACACTGGCAGGGTTACAGCGGCGGAGTGGACTTTTCTTTGGGCACGTCAAATTCAGTGGGGTGGGAAACGAGCTGGGGGAATGAGGTTTTGTCGTGTAATTGGAAGATGTTTTAGACGACAGAAGAAAAGTAAATTTTGAATTTTCTTTTGGCCTTTCACCACTCCAATCCACTTCTTCCCCTCGGATTATGACAGGAAAATTATTTGAAATACAATTAATTAGACTATTTCACTTGCTTTCAAACACAAATTATACATATATATATAATTCTCTCTCCCCTTAAGAAGAAACCTCCTTCTAAAACGTGGCTCTCACTTTGCTAATTCAAGAATAATAAATTTAACTAAATATAATTAATTGTTATATTGTATGTAAAGTATTTTATATTATATATAAAAAAGTTTCTTTTTTAATATTTTATATCTGATGATAACTACATCATAGCTAATGGTTCTAAAGTTCTTATAATTGGCATCTCATGGATGCCTTCTAGAAATGCAAAGAAGTGATCTGTTTTCATATACATTCCCCGAACCAATGCAATTGGAGACCCCTTTATGATACGCTTCTAGAAATTTGACCTTTCTCTGCTGGTCGAGGCCCCCCGCTTTTTTTATTTCCTTTTTTTCTGAAAAGAAAAAAGATCCTTAATTTCTTGCACCATTAGATGGTGCCTCTGTCTTGAAATTTGATGTCAAATTAATATCCATTTAAATGGTTAGGGGTGGTTGGTCCTATTCAAGTATCTTATGGTACTAACTGATTACTCTTTCTCACCTCAAAGTCCTTGCAACCCATTATTCCTTTCATTTTTGTCCTTGGGAGTGATACATATTAGCGCATCCATGATCATGATTCACCATTGATCCAACCGTTCCCACCTTGCCGCGAACGATATATAACACCCCATCATACAACTCACACGTAAATGGTCCAGTGTAGTTGAGCGGTGGAGAACAAGATTCAAGCCTGGTCGGACCATGGCTTCGCGCTCACCATTTTCCCTTCTCTAAGAACAAGCAGCTCCTAGTCAAATGTTTGCTGTGGCTGAGCAGCCGCGATACAAGCACCCACGGGTGACTCTAGACCTTAATTTCTATGAATGATCCTCAGGCCCAAGTTATGCAGTCGTAATGAATAATGATCATCCTGCAATGGACCTTCGATTTCCTTCGGCCCAAGTCGCATTGAGCCCAACATGTCCCATTCTCCATTTTCAGTTCAGAAGCAACTGGATCACCCTCCCTGGATCATGTAAAATCTCGGCCCAATGCCCTTGGGAAGCGACAAAAGAAAAGGATTACAAATTGAAGAATCTTTATACATTACCAAAACAAATGAATTAGGAGAGATGCGTAAAATAGACGTAAATTTTGATTATTATTTATAAAAAAAGATAAAAACTTATTGACTACAACTAAAAATTCATGTATAATTTTATTTTATGCGTTTTTGTAATATAATTTTAACACGAAAAGAAAGGAATAAAAAAAAAAAAAAGAATATGCGAACATCATAATTCAAAAGCTAAGGATGTACTGCCGCGGCAGCCCGATGATCCTCCACGCGGCCACCTTTGTTTCCCTGTATTAGAGTTCCTCGACCTTGTGCTGACCGACGTGTCACACACGACCCATCGTTACAGATCGTAAAGCGAAACCCAAAACGACGGAAAGGCTCTGAATTAACGAGGGAGCTCGAGTCAGGGCCTTGCGGTCGGTGGCGACGGGGGCGCTGGCTGGCAGCCATGGGTGGCGGAGGAAGGGGAAGAGCAAACAGAAACAATAACATCGGCAATAAAAGCAGAAACAAAACTGACAACAGAAGGGGATCGAGACAAGGAGCTTCTGCTGTTCGATTCAGGAACTCTGTCTTCGTGGAGGGCGGTGACTTGACCGATTGGCCTCACAGTTCTTCCTTTTCTGGTCCTCCATCTCTCTCTCTCATTTTTATTGTGTACATGGGCCTTGTTTGATAGTTCTGAAAACTTGGGAAATTAAAAGAAAAAAGTTTTAGTCTTGCAGGGAAATATCTTTTTTTTCCCTCAGTATCTGTCTTGATCGTTGATTTTTATGAGAACTTGAAATGAATTGATCGGAAATCCGCCATTTTTTTTTTCTTCAGTTGGATAGTTGACAAAATTGGAAATCGAACCCAATTATGCTTATCCCAACTTTTGGAAGCTTTTGTAGAAGGGCTGCTATCTCTGACTTTTGTTTCTTCTATGCTCTGTGGCGAATTCTGCTTTGGTGTTATATTGCAGGAAGGAACCCCAATGTGAAATCCAAATCTGGTTCGAGATCAGGGAATCGTGGTAAATCGAATGCAGCCTCAACTTCTAAGAGTAGATCTTCCAAACCAAATGCGAATGCTTTTGGTTATGATTACCCTTCTTTTGAGCCTCAGGTATGCCAGTTGAGCCTAAAAATTTATATAAAGAATTTACTTTCAACATTCACTCCTGATTTTATTTGCTTTTTGGATGTTCTACAGGATGGCTTGCCCACGGATTTGTCTGACGGGGTCAATAATAGAGGCAGTGATCTGGATGAATCTCAGCCACTTGTTCTAGTTGATTCAAATGAAAACCAGATTGTTGCTTATTTGGACAAGACAGCACCTCCAAAGCCCAATAACGTAGATTTTATCTATGATTACAATTCAAGTTTTATACTTGGTGATAGCATGCATAGGGGATTGGGGTTCTGTGAGGAATCCGAGGCAACCAAAGATGGTATTGGATACTCTTTGAAGCACATGGAAGAGGGAGAGCAAGAAGGCTCATATTTTAATTCATCATCTTCTGAGAAAGAAATTGATGATGATGAGACTCCTGATGATCAGGTAGGTGGAGAAATGGCTGTAGAAATTCTAAGTGAGACATTGCGACCGAAGGAAAATGCTGGGTTTATATCTATTGGAGGCATGAGATTATTTACTGAAGACATATCTGATGAGGAAAGTGACAAGGATTTACTGGATGATCGAACTGCTGAAATAGGAGAACAAGCTGAACTCTCTGAAAGCGATGGCTCTGAAGACACATCTGATAGTAATCTGGATATTGATGAAGAGGTTGCAGAAGATTACTTGAAAGGAATTGGTGGGGGTGACAACATTTTAGATGCTACGTGGTTGGCGAGACATAATTTGGATGACTTGGATGATGATAGTTCTTCCAGTAGTTGCTTTGATGAAACCGTGGAGAAGTTGGGTGGGATTGCCCTTCAGGAAGCATCTAGGGTATATGGTATGGAGAAATCCTGTTCAAAAAAGAAATGTCCTGGAGCTGCTAGAGATGTTTGGTCATCAGCTTTGGATGATCTTATGCTTGCAAAGGATCCAAGAACCATTTCTGGAAGAAAGAAGCATGCTGTCCACTTGGCTCATTCTTGGCCTTCAAATGCTCAGAAGAGCAAAAGTTCCAGAAGTTTTCCTGGTAAAACTTTTGTATGTGCTTTTATCTCGGTCAGCTGCATAGAATAGTTGTGTATTTAATACTTCCTGTCTGGACGGATGTGTTGCTAATGTGGGCCTAAGATGAGTTTTTAATTCTTAGTGGGTTGGCCAGGTTGTAACCCATGATCTGTGTCTCTCACCATTTTTGTGGAAGTGCTTAGTGCATGTACATCTGGGTCCTTTGTGCTTATTCTCTTTGCATGAGGTTACTGAAGTGGTAACTAAGTCTGTGTGTTTATCCCGAAATTGCTTATTTATTGTTTTTTTGGAGGCCCTGTGAGCGGGGGGGGGGGGGGGGGAGTGTAAATCAATAGCTGCTCGTAACTCAAGCTGGATGCATTTTCCTTATCATGTTTACAATCAGGTGAAAAGAAGAAGCTGCGTAAAGAATCAATTGCCATCAAGCGTCGTGAGAGAATGTTGCGCCGGGGGGTCGATCTTGAAAAAGTAAATATGGTGAGATGACCACATTGGTTTTTTGTCTGCTCATATTCTTATGTGTGAGAGTTTATCAGTGAATTAAATTCTAAACAGTAAGCAGATGCACATAAAGTTGGACACATTGATAGTTTGTTCATCTTCACAGTGTAACTATTCCACTCATAAGGTCTGCAATAAATACTGTTACCGGATCTCCTTAGGCAATTATAGATATTAGTAGTCCATTCTCATCAGTGAATAAGAATACATATGGGAAATTCATGAGCACAGCTTTGCATAAACAGGCATGTGAGAAGCAACAAGATCTAAATCCTCAATTCTCAGTACGGTTATTAGGTTTGCAATGGTGGTGGTTCTTCTGCATATTGTTATTTGCAGTCTGGTTCACTTTGTCATATTATGAGGCTTCTTTTTTGGTTCAGTTTTTATGAAGATAGTGCATGCATGTATCTGGTCAACAGATAAGGAAATCAAATGAATATCCTTTTTGTCAAGAACTAACAGGCTTTTTTCTTTTGTCCCCCATTTGGCTGTGTAGACACTGGAGCAGATTGTTTTAGATGAAGTGGATATGTTCGCTTTTCAGCCTATGCATTCCCGAGATTGTTCGCAGGTGTGGATTTGTAATTCTACTTCATCTCGTAGCTTGTAACCTATAATTGTCTTCTTTCCCGTGCCATTTTGATTCCTGTTATCTTTATTTATGTCTGTAAAGGCAGTTTTTCAAATTTTCATCTATCTTATTAGTCAGTTCCCTTAACTTTTGCCAACATCTGTTATTTGGTTTTGAGCAAAGGGGCATAACTGTTGCAGTAAAGGGCACAATTCCCATGGGGTTCCATCAAGGCATTCAAATTACAGGAGAATCACTTTTCCCGTGGAACTTGTGCTCTGTGTGACTTGTGAAAAGAGAAGCTTTTAATTCTTCGCCTGTATATGTCAAGTGTTGCTTTATTTATATCCAAGTACAATCTGGGACTGGATAAGTGTAATAATGAGGCTTGAATGCTTGTGCACTGAACATTTATTGACAATCTTGTCATTCCCTTTTGATTTATTTGTCTTTTTTTTTCCTCTTTTATGTGTACCAGGTACAAAGGTTGGCAGCAGTTTATCGTTTGCGTAGTTCATCCCAAGGTTCTGGCAAGAAAAGGTTAATGTGCAATCTGAAGCACATGCACACAGAAAGATATTTATTTATTTCTATCTGCAAGAAATTAATACTGATGCATGCCAAGATTGAGATTCAAATTGCCTTTTTATTTTTCCCCTCAGATTTGTGACAGTTATTCGAACTCAACACACATGCATGCCATCAGCAAGTGATAAACTCCGACTTGAGAAGGTTTCTTGATTTCATCTAATTTGCACCCTTCATTTAATCTATGGCACTTCAATTAATGCATTGCACTATCTGCCTTCACCATTTGGTGGGAGCCATCCCCACCAATGACCATAGAAAGCAGGAATACATGACAACTATCTTTTGGGTTTCAGTTAATTGGGGTTGCTGATGAGGATGCTGATTTTGCTGTTAATGAAGGGTCAAGAACAAAATTGGCAAGTACAGACAGGAATAGGATGAAGAACTCACCCAACTGCCAAAGCTCTGGTGCATCCAGAAAACATGGTGGGAAAAAAGGTTCATTTGCCAACCAACCGGTGACATTTGTAGCAAGTGGTGTGATGAAATCTGAAGGCATGGAGACCACCCAGGTGAATTCTAAAGAGACAAACAAAGTTGGTTCAGATGCAACAATTACCACTTCAGCAAAGGTAGGAGCGTTTGAGGTTCACACTAGGGGTTTTGGGTCCAAGATGATGGCAAAGATGGGATATGTAGAAGGTGGAGGACTAGGGAAGGATGGTCAGGGTGTGGCAGAGCCTATTGAAGTGATCCAACGGCCTAAATCTCTTGGGCTGGGCGTTGACTTTGCCAGCCCCAGTAATGAATCAGTGAATAGTAAACCTCAAGGCATTGGAACATCTGTAAGGCATGCTAAACCCCAAACACAAAGCTTTGGGGCCTTTGAAAGGCATACCAAAGGGTTTGGTTCTAAGATGATGGCAAGGATGGGATTTGTTGAAGGCATGGGGTTGGGCAGAGATTCCCAGGGCATTGTCAACCCCTTAGTTGCTGTTAGGCTTCCAAAATCACGAGGCTTGGGCTCTAAAGGTTAGATAACAAAGACAGGACAACCTCAGAATAAATATTTTACTGTTAAAGATTCTATTGATTACTTTATATATGTTAATTATTTGACTTCGTAGTTCAGTTAATTGTATACCTGCACGGCCATTAATGTGCCTAACATCTATTTATGCATTTGATGGATCATCTCTTTCTTGGCCCTTTTCTTTTCTTGCTAGTTTAATGTGAGTCATTAATTCTGTGCTAGAGCTGATCTGATTACCTGCCTATTGTGATTAGCTTTAGGCCTTGTATATTGACACCTTTTAGTGGAACAGCCAATAGCGCCTGCCTAGCTACTTGGGATTGACATAGAACCTTGATAAAAGATTGCTGTGAATGGGCGCTGTCCTAGTTGCTACGCAGTTAATGCTTCAGGAGCATATTGGACGGGTGCTGCAGCATTGTCGTGCCAGTGCCAATGTGATTCCTGCATAATTTAGTCTCTTACTGTAGGGAACTTTCAGTTGCAGTCTGAAAAACGTTTTCAGCGCACGAGACTCTGCTTTACCCGTTGTTTTTATAAAGAGGTTATTTCTGTACTCGAACCTCTCATGTCCTTCCAGTTAAGAAAGCCACCTTACCACCGGAAATAGGCCTGTCCATGCCCGGAACCGGGGGCGTTCGATGGACTTTAGATCCATGACCCATTCGTTGGTCAATCAGATCTTGGCCTTTTCCTGAATAAGTACTTTATTTCTAATTGATTTTGGTAGGCTTAGTTTACCATGGCATGTAAGATGTAAACACTCAACAGTACTCAATTATGTACAAACAAGTTTAGTTAGGCAGTCTTAATTGTCAGCCTTCATTTCTTTCCGCAAATTGTTATATTTATATTGTACAACAACAACAACAAAATTCTCAAATTTAATTGATGTATACTAGCCTTTTTTTTTTTTGACAATACATTTTATTATATATATAATTTATGCCTTCTTCACATTTAATTGCCATGTACATCAAACTTTTGACAAAGTCGATAAGATATAATTATTTTTACTAATAAAATTTTAAAATAAACAATGGAAACATTATGGTTAGTTAATTAAGTCATGATACATTTTCGAGATTCATTGGTACATATCAAAATTTATCGATTGCTATTTACAGTGGATGCATAAAACATTATACAAGTTGATGCGACGGTAAGCAACACGGGATCAAAGGGGCCGAGAATATAACCAGTAACCCATGAATAAACAAAGTCTTGGGCACCCTAATGTCCATTCTCTCCACGTGTCCTTGTTTAAGTACAGTGAATGGAATTAGAGACTTTATTAGTTGTACCAAACCAAACATTTTTCCATTTATGCAAAAAATAAAAAATAAAAAATTCTTTAGAGTATAGACAACTTGACTATAAGCAAGCAATAATAATACGTCTGGTATGAATGAATGCCAAAAATCGTCGTTGTTGTCAATAACAAATCACTATAATGGCCAAAATTCGAAGGCACGAATAAATTAGGGAGAAAAAAAAAAAGTTTTGATGAGTTAAGACTCATTAATGCATAATAACTTCATAAAACCAAATGGAATTTTTCTGTTGGATTGGAGGAAGAGGCGATGGGCAATATTGTCAATATCTGAAAGCTGTAGCATTGTCACCGTCATACGTCCCATGCAAATCCATATAAAGAACCTGCTGACAAACTTCCCCCAAGCTTTCTTCTTACCAATCTTTCTTCTTCTTCTTCTTCTTCTTCATTCCCATCTTTGTATGTTGCAGAGCCTTTTTTTAATTTTTTTATAGAGAAAGTTTCTCACTTTCTTTTCTAAATTTGCTGCCCTCACTTCAGGAGAGGTCAGTTAGATCCACTCTTCTTCTTCTAATTCTTTATCTTGGTGTTTCCACTTCGTTTTCTTTTTTCTTCGTTTGTAAAGTTTCGGTTTAGCTAAATCTTCACCGAAACTCAAACCCCATTATACCCAATTTTGTTGAATCTTTGCTTGTTCAGTCGTTTCACGATCCGGGTCTCCCAGATCTGACGCAATTAGGTGAAAGCTCTTCAAAGATGGAGTCTTTAACTCATTTTAAGTTCTGGGTCTTGGCCATTTTTATGATATTGCATTCTGGGTATGGGTTTTATCTTCCTGGTAGTTACCCCCACAAATACACTATCGGCGAGACTTTGTCGGTGAAGGTGAATTCCATCACCTCTATTGATACCGAGATGCCCTTTAGCTATTACAGTTTGCCCTTTTGCAAGCCTCAGGAAGGAGTCAAGGATAGTGCTGAAAATCTAGGTGAGCTGCTTATGGGAGATAGGATTGAGAATTCACCCTATAGGTTTAAGACGTACACCAATGAGAGTGACATCTTTTTGTGTCAGTCTGAGCCATTGTCAGCTGAGAACTTTAAGCTGTTTAAAAAGAGAATTGATGAGATGTATCAGGTCAATTTGATTCTTGACAATTTGCCTGCAATAAGGTACACCAAGAAGGAGGATTACTATTTGAGGTGGACTGGGTATCCTGTTGGAATTAAGGTTCAGGATACGTATTATGTGTTTAACCATTTGAAGTTTACAGTTCTAGTTCATAAATACGAGGAGGCCAATATGGCAAGTGTAATGGGTACTGGAGATGCGGCTGAGGTTATTCCTACCATTGGAAATAGGGAATCAGAGGTTCCTGGATACATGGTTGTGGGATTTGAAGTGGTTCCCTGTAGCTTCATGCATAATACTCAGTCTCTGAAGAATTCGAAGATATATGACAAATACGCATCTCCGATTAAGTGTGATCCCACCACTGTGTCAATGTCAATTAAGGAGAATGAGCCGATTGTTTTCACCTATGAGGTTACTTTTGAAGAGAGTGATATCAGGTGGCCATCAAGATGGGATGCCTATTTGAAGATGGAGGGGTCAAAAGTCCATTGGTTTTCAATCATGAATTCCTTGATGGTTATCACTTTCCTTGCTGGTATCGTACTTGTCATCTTCTTGAGGACTGTTAGACGGGATCTGACTCGATACGAGGAGCTTGACAAGGAGGTTCAAGCACAGATGAATGAGGAACTATCTGGATGGAAGCTTGTTGTGGGCGATGTTTTCCGTGCCCCTAACAATGCATCCCTCTTGTGTGCCATGGTTGGAGAGGGGGTTCAGATTCTTGGGATGGCAGTTGTGACGATAATGTTTGCTGCTCTTGGATTCATGTCACCAGCTTCCCGTGGAACTCTTCTCACAGGTATGCTAATTTTCTACATGATTCTCGGTATTGCAGCTGGTTATGTAGCAGTTCGCCTTTGGAGGACAATAAGCTGTGGTGACCGGAAAGGATGGGCTTCTGTTTCTTGGAAGGTTGCTTGTTTTTTCCCTGGAATTGCCTTTTTGATCCTAACAATGCTGAACTTCTTGTTGTGGCATAGTAATAGCACTGGTGCCATTCCATTCTCCTTGTTTGTTGTTTTGATTCTACTCTGGTTCTGCATCTCGGTTCCCCTTACCTTACTTGGAGGATACTTTGGGGCAGAGGCTCCTCATATTGAGTACCCAGTTCGAACAAACCAGATTCCCAGGGAAATCCCGGCCCAAAAATACCCATCTTGGCTTTTAGTTCTCGGTGCTGGTACTCTTCCCTTTGGTACTCTTTTCATTGAACTCTTCTTTATCATGTCTAGCATCTGGATGGGTCGCGTCTACTATGTTTTTGGGTTTCTCTTGGTTGTTTTCATCCTTCTGGTGGTGGTTTGTGCTGAAGTTTCGCTTGTTTTAACCTACATGCACCTCTGTGTGGAGGACTGGAAATGGTGGTGGAAGTCCTTCTTTGCATCAGGTTCAGTTGCCACCTACATCTTCTTGTATGCCGGCAACTATCTCATATTTGATCTCAAGAGTTTGAGTGGACCAGTCTCGGCAACTCTTTACCTGGGATATTCTCTCCTCATGGTTCTAGCAATTATGCTTGCCACAGGGACAGTTGGGTTCCTTTCATCATTTTGGTTTGTGCATTTCTTGTTCTCCTCAGTGAAGCTGGATTGAAGACACTTTCTCCACTCAGAATCTGTAACTTTTAAGAGCAATCTGCAGACATTCTGCAATAGTTACATCATGTCTCGTTGTCTTAATTTTCTTTTGCAGTATTCTTTGTCCCATGCTTCGATAATGGCGTTGCCTTGTAGTGCTTCAAAGCCTATTTGCATTTTGGTACCGTCCAATCTACGCAATCTATGGTTGCCGTTTTCCTCTCTCTGATTATTATTATTATTAGTAGTAGTAGTTTTTTTCACTCCTTCGATGTTGTTGCTAACGACTCCAGTGTTGTTGCGATCCCCCTGAATGGAAATGGAGCATGTCAAGTAAAAAATAGTAAAGGTTCAATTAGAGAGACTTAAAAAATGATAATAGATTTCAAATAAACACAATTAATTATTATATTATAAAAAAGATATTTTATATTATATATAAAAATAATAATCTAATATAAAATATTTTATATATAATATAAAAATTAATTATATTCTTTAAATTTATTATATTTGAATTTTTCTAAATATTTATTTATTTATTTATTAAAACAAATTAAAAAGGCACGCCCACACGGAAATGGGGGAGGGCGTGGCCTTTGAATTTTAATTCTTTTAGTATCATTATTATTTTAAAAAATTAAATATATTTAAAAATAATAATTTTAAATAGATATATTTTTATATTATAATAAAAAATAGTATTTTAAAAATAAGTCTTTGTCTTTGTCTTTTTCTTTTTCTTTTTTTAAATGCATGTTCAATGAGAGGTAGACGGAAAAAAGAAAAATAGTGTCATTAAAATGTAAAAATTGATCTTAAGTAATTAAATATCACACTATGGAATATAAAAAAGAGGAAATTTTGATAGTAATACGATACAAAAAATATAATAAATACGTATTATTATAATATAATTTAATTGAAAAAAGGCATATGAATTGTTGAACGGATTATATGCCTCTCACTGTGTTATTTTGTAATAAAGTTCAACAGAGAAATATATGTTCAGATGTCAAATGATTAAATTATGTGATAATTTTTCCTGCTCATTCGAATATCTGCAGAGTTAATATTTGTTAAAATGGTTGAGGAAGAGAATAAATAAATAAATAAATATATATATATATATATATATCTATATATATATATGTATTTATTTTATTTTATTTTTCTTTTTATATACACAAAGGCCAAGCCTATATGACGTAGGCAAATGCCCGGTTGAAAGGTTGAAACAAATCCTAGTACAATGTGGCTTGGAATAACGGCTACTTTTCTTTACTAATTAAAAAAAAAAACAGAAAAAACACTAAAAAAATCAAAATCCAATGCAAATCAAATAAATATTTAATTAATTAAAAAGGAAAAAAGAAAAAAACTGTGGTGTCTGTTAATCTGCTGTATAAATATTCCCCAAGGCCTCACCTTCAACACCTTATCTCAGTCTCTCTCTCTCTCTTTCTTTTATGTGTCTATCTCTCTCTAAAAGGCAGAAACAATGATGCCCACTTCAGTTTCTTCTTGCCCCAAGTCCAGCAGAGTTGCTTCCACTCCAGACGCTGTCTTTTCTCTCTCAACGTTCACTTCTTCTTCTTCTTCTTGTCTGTCTTCCTCTTCTTCTCTATATTTCCGGCCATCCTTCCCTTATAATCGACACCGTCTTGTCGCCTTCTGTCCTAAAAGAAACACCCACTCAAGAATACAATCAGGAACCAAGGTCTGGTCTTTCTTCTTGTTTTTTTTTCTTTTTTGTGTCAAACTTGTGGCTCAAGAAGACAGTTCTGTTCTTGTCTTGTTCTCTTTAATCTCTGTTGTTTTTTTTTTCTTTTTCTGGTCAGGAACTTAGTGTCAGTTGTTCTTTAAGTAAGCCCTTGAGGGTTATGATATCCGGTGCACCGGCGTCCGGCAAAGGCACTCAATGTCAACTCATCGTCGAGAAGGTAATCTTTTTCTCCGTTTTAGTTACATTGCACAATTTCACATTTTCTCCGTGCTATCTTTGTTATGGCACGTCTCCCACTCTTTGTGTAGACACTCTCAGAAGGACCCCCAAAACAAAAGAAAAGGAAAAAGAAAAAAAAAAAAGAAAAGAAAAGGAAGAAAAGGAGGCTATCATTGGAACAGGAATTCGGATGAGATGGGGGGATTGGAGAGAAATTTAGGAAAATGTTTAGGTCTGATAACGTTCCTTGAATTTTCAATGAGACAGTATGCTGGTTGAGCAACTATTAACTCCAACAACGCAATACAATGAAAAAGATTCCAGTTGAAGGAAACTGAAACCGGCTGGGGTAGACGAAACTTTGGTACTGAAAGTTTGGAGAAAGTTTAGTCTTTTTCTTTGTCAATCAATAAACAGTGGCCCTTTATCAAAGATTTTACTGAATGTTGATCTGGTTTTTGTCTGTTGAAGTCTAAGCACTAATGGTCATTCTTTGTTCGTTTTCGTTTTTTTTTTTTTTTTTTTCCTTTAAAGAAATTTTTTTGTGGTTTGATTTCATAGTTTGGATTGGTACATATATCAACTGGCGATCTACTTAGAGCCGAGGTATCTTCTGGGACAGAGATTGGAAATAAAGCAAAAGAGTTCATGGATTGTGGCCGTCTGGTTCCTGATGAAGTTGTCACAGCTGTAACAAACACGGCACTTGTTTCTTTTTTTCTTAAATTTATATGTTTTTCCCTTGCTTAAATACTTCAAAAATAATGTTGTATTTTGTAGATGGTGATCGCACGACTGTCACGAGAAGATGCCAGGACAAAAGGGTGGCTTCTTGATGGGTATCCGCGGAGTTCTGCACAAGCAGAAAGTCTGGAAAAGTTAAAGATCAGACCCGATATTTATATAGTCTTGGATGTAAGTGAGATACTGTATCCATGCTGCCTTCCTTTATGATTTGATTATTGTCTGATATTATATGCATTTGTGTTCTTACACGAATCTTCATCATATGGATAGGTCCCTGATGAAATTCTGATTGACAGATGCGTTGGTAGAAGGTTAGACCCAGTGACAACAAAAATTTACCACATTACAAACTTCCCTCCAGAGACTGAGGAAATTAAAGCAAGACTTATAACCCGTCCCGATGACACAGAAGAAAAAGTATAATCCCAAGCTGCCTATATAATTTTACTCACAAGCACACACACATACCTATACATGCCTTCCTTATTTTCCCATCTTTTGGGATTACAAAATGTTATATGGCATGACACAGTTGTATGACCATCTGTTTGAGAACTTAAAACCGTTGTATTAACTCTCATGTATTTCTGCAAGTGTTGTTTCTTTAATTTGTGTGCAGGCAAAGTCACGTCTTGAAGTATACAAACAAAATGCAGAAGCCATCTCGTCCTGTTATTCAAATATAATGAAGAAGGCAAATTTATATCTTCGATTGCCTTCTTCAATCATTTTCCATTTGAATCTGGGTCAATATTTTTACTTATTTCGTTATCTGCTTTTATGCAGATCAATGGGAACCACCCGAAAGAGGTGGTATTCCAAGAAATTGATTCTTTGCTCTCTCAAGTGCAGAAGGATAAAATAAAACCAATTAAGTCTGGTTAGTGACTTCAAGTTTTCATAAGAATTATGTATGTTTTTTTCTAGCTTATTTAGCCTATGGGCATCTCTTTTCAAGTTGCATGAACCCTCCTAGATGATTTGGAATATGTACAACAATTTGATGATATTCTTGATGGATTTTGAATTTAGTACCACAAAATCAGTTCTTCATAACATGTTTAAAGATTTATGATTATAAGATATTATCAAGTTTGCAACTCTAAGCTAGTGTGCTGCTCTAATAATTTGATGAATGTTCTGTAAATGATAAAGTTTTGTTCTCAGACATGAATTTTACAGATTCACGGCTTTGTATCTTGAGCAGCTTCAAATTCTTGAGTTTTCTAACCTTGCATTCTCTTTACCATACTAGAAAAGTCATTGCCTGAAAGCCAGAATTGTTCTAGTCAGGTCTCACAAATCCAGGTATAAGATTTCTCCATATGTCATAGAAGTCTGAATTACATTTACCCAAAACTTTTTTGATTTTAATAGAAGTTATGAGAAGCAATCCTCTTATTCATTTGTTCTTACTTTTCTTTAGCTCTGTACAGGAAAAATGGAGAGGCATTCCCACTAGATTAAATAACATTCCTCATTCCAGAGAAATCAGGAACTATTTTTATGATGATGTGCTACAAGCTACACAAAGAGCTGTAAATGATGGCAGAATGCGGCTGCAGGTATAATTTTATGTTTTCACTTTTCCACTCCTATGGTTAAAGCATCATACAGTAGCATCATTTATTTTTATCAAGGAAATATATTCACTTCATAATTTTTACTTTACGATGATGGACTCTAATGTATTGGCTTGGTTGACAAAGTGCCTAGGTAGTTATTTCATCAAAAAAAGGAAAGTTGCTCGCACTTGTTCTTTGTTTATGCATCAAGGGAGGTAATAATTATGCATTTTAGTGTTCTTTTTTCATTGATAGTGACTTAGAGCACATGATATGATTGGCACTCTTTTACTCTGAACATCTCTTTTACTCTGAACATTGATTCATAGCCACAAAGGCTTATATTGTCCTTGTTTTTACTTTCAATCTATGCATCTGGTACTGATAATTCATCGTTACCTAACTGTAAATCTCTAAAAATTTTCATTCCACAGAATCTGGTGTCACAGTGATTTTGACATGAGAAGTAGAATCCTTTTTTTTTTCACTATCTTAGATGTTTTGGCTGGTTAAATGGCATAGACTGTTGTTTGTTTATAATTCTTGGTCAGACAAAAAAGAGAGAAAAAAAATAACAACCCTTGAACCCCATCCCAACCTGGTGTTCATTTTACCATTTGGCAAACCACCAGAACCAAGATGTATCTCACATTTTCTAGCTACATTAGAAATTTTGCTTTTTGAAACTTCAAATATAAAGTATTCTACTTATGATGGTTGTTGATTTCTTTGCTTTTTCTGACTTATATCTGGTACAAAATAGCTCTGTCTTAGCAAAGGCAGTTAAACCATAAAACCAAGGAACACAAATTGGTTGTGTTAGCATTTAAACGCACATATTTTTGGTATTCCTGTATGCATATGTGCATTGAGATTGAAGTAGAGATAAAGAACTTACTATTTTGCAGCTAGGTTTAAAGCCATTATGTTTCTGTGTATCTTGAGCCTCATTTAATTCTGTCTGAACATGGTCCCTATTTCAACAGGTGCAGATCAATATTCCGGAGTTGAACCCAGAGATGGTCAAGGAATTTTTATTTTTTATTTTTTATTTTTTACTTTTTTTATTTTACTCACTGCAACTTTTATTGAATCATGTCTTATGCTGCACAGGATGTTTATCGAATAGGTACATTGATGGAACTTGTTCGCGTCCTTGCCCTTTCATTTGCTGATGATGGGAAATGTGTCAAGGTGATCTTACATGTAGTTCAATGATGCTGCAGATTTTGCTTGCTTTATTAGCATGTTAAGATACTTGTCTTTCAGGTTTGCGTTCAAGGGTCAATGGGTAACGGTGCGCTTGCTGGAATGCCACTGCAACTTGCGGGTAGTCGAAAGATATTGGAATTCATGGATTGGGGTGATTATGGTGCTTTGGGGACTTTTATTAACATTGGTTCAATAGGTATGAAATCTAATTGAGTACAAGAAGCCTCTTTGGTCCCATGCTAGGAAGTAAGCTTTGACAAACAACTCCACACGGTATAAATTTTCCTACTCCTATAATTGATTCAAACATTAAAAAAAAAAAAAAGTTGAGCTTTAGCCACCTGGAAATGACCTCACAGAAAAGAAAATTTTTTTACTCCCATCATTGATTCAAACATAGAGAAATTAGTTTTTTTTACTGCTTTCATTCAAATGATAGAAATGTCAAAATTTCCATGTTAAAGAATGATATCTCATTTTTATGACTGAATGAGTACATATGCTTTTGAAGACACCATCCTTATCTTACACACTTACTCTGTGGAGACTTATTGAAGTTTTATAAATTTTAGTTGTCTTCTGCAGCAATGTTCCTCAAAGTTAAATTTGGTACGCAAGAGGTTCCAACGGTCTTATTTCATTGGCTTACTTCATTCCTTCTTTCCTTAAATGTAGGTGCTAAAGAGGTTGATCAGCAAGATGACATGTTCATCTTAGTAGCTCCTCAAAATGCTGTGGGGAATTGCATTATGGATGTAAGGAGCAGGGGAGAAAAAAGAAAAAACACTTCAATCACTTGCTGTCACTAGAGATTATTTTTGTCTTCTTTCCTTTTCTTTTCACTAACCTTCGGATCTTAACCTACAGGATTTAAAAGCCATGACTGATGCTGCTGGGAACCGACCTGTTATTCTTGTCAATCCAAGGCTCAAGGTTGGGAAACTGTCTCATTACCGCCAGTCGTAAAAACTGATGGTTTCATGAATATCACACATCATGATGCAACTGTCTTGCCCAAGCATAGATTTTGCTCAATTTTATGCATAAATGGTAACTATTACTTTTTTTTCCCCCTTCCAGGTCCCTAGGAATGGAATTCTTTAGTCTCAATATTTTTTGATGGAAACGAATATGTTGTTTGATGAGACAAAGTCTTTGTTATTATGTTTAAGCTCTTTGCATCTCAGTTACCATGAAAACTGTCAGTTGCTCCTTGGCATCAAAATCAGAAGCCTGAATAACTTTCTAAAATCTTTTTCTTTCACAATTTATGATACATAGGTGGTTGATCACACACTCATTGTCTTCTTTTTTTTTTCACTTTGGTGTATTTATATTTAATATTATGTACATCTTGTGTTTCTGCAAATTCAGGATTTACCTAGTTCAAGTGGCATCATGCAAGTAAGTGGACTAACATGAAGTTAAAGTGTCCATTAATATTAAGCATTAATTGCTTTTTTTAACTAACCTACTTCATGTAGACGATGGGTCGAGACAAGAGGCTGGAGTATGCTGCTTCTTTTGAGAACTGCTATTTCTTCCGGCTTCTTTATTATGCAGGGACTCAATATCCTATCATGGGAGCTCTCAGGTACATTTGCACAAGATAAGTAAAATTTTCCATTGAGTTAAACCAATTATTATATGATTTCTCCATGATCATTTAGTAAGTAGTCTTTTTACTTATCACTACTCTTGGAAATCATCGCTTCCTGACTGTCAGAAGTTTGGTTTTTAACTGGTGGAATCTGTGGCTCGTGATGGGAAGCTTCCTCTGTTGCTATCCACCTTTTGCAGAATTGCAACTATAGAGAAATCCAGTATAGTATGCCAGCAGTGCCCCATGCTTACTCTGACTCACCTCCTCAGCTTGCTTATAGTCTTGCCACTAGTTTAGTATTCAAGCATTTGGGGACTTAACAAGCACTTGAGAATATTTAATATTAGGGGCTTTAAATAAGCTACCATCTATCTCTGACTACTCCTAGGTGCATTTCTTCACCAATAGACCCTCTTGAAATTAAATGGTTCAGGCAGAGTCATGCACATCACCTAGGCTAGTCTAGGCTTTAGAAAATATCCCTCTTTTTAAAACTTTTTTTCTAAATAGTACTATTAACCCTACCTGTTGCTTATCCCTTGAGGAGCTAAATGCCCAGGGCATTGAAAGAGGAACTTTTGGGGAAGCTTCATGCATTTGCCTGCATAAATTTGTGGTTTTGAAGGACAAGCACATTTAGTTAAACAACTTTTCTACTTAAGCTACCTTAGTGCTAATCATACTTCTTAATTGACTATATTCCCAGCAAAGCAACATCACATTTTCCCTTTCCTCTCCTTTTTATAGCAGATGACATAAAGCTATGGAGCTGCCTTATTTCAAATAGCCTTGTTTTTATGATATTGTATAACATGTTTACCTCATTGTCAAAAGGTTAGAATGATATAAACCTACACTAACAAAAAGACTGAATTCTTTAAATGCTTTTCTGCCTTATTATTCTAGGATGTCTTACCCTTGCCAGTATGAATTGTACAAGAGGGTGGATCAACCATCGGGGGTAGAGGAATATAGACTACTGTCAACATTTGCCGAGAAGCCAAGTACCGACGATGTGAACGATGCCTTCCTGGGAAAACCAAGGTGATTTTGTGCCTATTAGTTATAAATGGTCTCAAAATTTTCTTTCATTTTCTTTCTACTTTTATTTCCAATAGATGTACCGGGCTGAATGATGTATTTGTTATCACTCATACTTGCAGAGACCGAACCAAGAAAGCCTCGGGATTCTGGTGAGTAACATCCATAATTTCCGAAGTTCTTCCTCTCGCTGTTTCTTATTTTTTTGATTGATCAATTGTTGTCCTTGCAGGGGATTCTTAAGTGGTGTGTTTTGAGTAGAAAGTTACGTGTGGTAAGTGCAATTATGCATACCATCGTGGAATTTCAGATTTTTATGAAAAGGACACCATGCTTTAACATGTTTTTTAATTGAACACACCCAAAAGTAAGAATCTCACATGTTCCTTGAATCATGTGGTATCAGGAATCTACGAACTTTACTGTGACAGCCCCGGATACAGATTGGTAATTATCGTACATATCTTCTTTTTAGGGGAATGAAAGCGATACATAATATTGTCAATAGGACATTGTCTAGCGTTGTAATGTAAAGAAAATGTCTTTTTTTGTTTCTTCCCCCTGTTTTGTCTTTGTTTGCTTGATGAGAGGAGGTGGAGAGGGAGAGTACTGGGTTGGTTTTTATGAACCTTGTTAATTTGAATATAATGGAATACAAAGAGCACCAAGAATAGCATCAGCTCCGGGCCTTTGGCTTAATGGTCTTAGCTTTAGCTTAATGATGCTAGAGTTGTTTTTAGTGTTGAAAATTATGAGTTTATGAGTCCCAATTAATCAACAATAATAAAAAAAAAAAAAAGACCAACACGAAGATAAAATTGTAAACCCAATTAGACCTTTTTTATTTCCTTTTGATCTTTTGGTAGCTTTATCGTTTACCCAATTTATGCTTACTGTGTTAAAGTTACCATCCATTTTTACCCACCGTCCAATGGGGGACTTAGAAACTGAATTTTCTATTTCACTAAAGAATCTTGTGAAGAAATACTTTTTATTTTTACTCGCTAGTTGCCATATAAAAAGGACATCGGATTGACGCTGGAAATGCTGATCACAAGGTCACAGCGTTTGTCAACCAAATACTCTCTCTCTCTCTCTCTCTCTCTCTCTCTATATATATATATATATATATATGAATACTTCAATAGTCAGTCGTTAGCTGATTGACTAGATACTAAATACTATAATTGGGTTCTTAGCAGTAGAATATAATCATATTTTGCAATTCGGTGTATATTTTATATTGTTATAGTTTACAAATTTCGAATAGTTGCTTAGAAAAAGGATTGCGGAGGGGCAAACATCTAAGGCCTACTTTTGTTTAGTTCTGTATTCTTCATTCTCTAATGAATGTTACCATTGAAAGAGACCGATCATAAAACCAATGAGATCAAATATATTTCCATGTTCCTATGGGATAATGATGAGATGAAAGTCCACGAAATAATGAAGATTGTTTGATGATGGAGAATAATGCTGGACAGTATGGTTCAATCATGGGACTTGCATAAAGAACGTTTAAGATTAGGAAATATATAAAAAAAAAAAGTTCCCGAAAAAGCAATTATCACCAAAAATTCCAGTCTTCCAATTATATTTGACACAAAATTGAATGATAAGATGAGATGGAAATTAATGATCAACAGGAAATGTGGATGGTAATTAATAACTATTTAATATCCTGCGGTTAGAGATTTTTTTTTTTCGGGGTGGGGGGGGGGAAGAGATGGGATGTCTAAGACTCTAAATAGCCAACCTTGTTATAGTTTCTAACTGACCAAGTGCACTAGCAGTCACAATCATGGACGTCACACCATTGAATTTGGTATGCTCATTTCCATTAATGTCATATCTTTTATGTTTTTGTGGTGCTTTTATATCATTAATATTTGAGGAAATGATAAAATCGCTCAGAAACACTGCCTGATGTAGATACCCTCGTGGGAAAAGAATTAAATTTCTTACAATTATGCACTATGCGTAGAAAATTGAAAATGTCAACGAATCCAAAGAAAATAAAGGTCCTGCCCTCAAATCAAATTCAAGGAGACGATTCCAAAGAGAAAGACGTGGAAAACTACTGAAAAGTCCAGATCACCTGCCCCATTGACGTCCCGAATTGAATACGGTGGCTAATCTGAGCTCCAAATTTTCTTTTCTTTTCTTTTGATTTAGAATGAAATAATATCACAATCCAGCTTGCATTTGCTATATACTAAACTTGATTATCATCTTTCTGCACCACAAATCCTGGATAGTTAAACTATTTGGTTCGCAGATCTCGAAGACATAGTGTAGATTAATGGTTATAGGCTAATTTTGATTGTCAGAGGCTCTTAATTAGTATCATGTGCTATATCTGAAATGAGAAGATTATAAGGAAATAAGCTATTTATGTTATCTAGGCGATTGCCGTTGCATCTCTAACAAACCGAAAAAAGTCAAGCATTAAACAAGTGAAAAGGGAATGTGGTCTGGTGGGGTTCCTGATAAATGCCATTCGTCGAACTTAAATCTAGCATTAGAATTGTAGAGGCTGCAAAAGTCGAGCACCAACCAATTCAAATTCTAACAAGAAGGAGAGAGGATGGGACATGGGGCATGGGGCATATCAAACAAGTCACGACAAACCCGAGTCGTACGTCAATGAAAGCAAGCAATCACTCCTAGTGGAAATAAACCCACCAAGAGACCAGCCCGCGTCAGGGCTGCATCCGTGGACCTCTCTCCCACCCCCAGTCCCGCTTTTACATTTCAGAGAGATTATACGGAGATCTCGTTTTCAGTGCCTCTCCAAATTCCAAGCACACCCATATAAGGCCACAAGTTGCTCGTTAACCAGATTTGGTTAGAGCATTGAGCAAAGATATAATTTTGCTAACATCATGCAAGTTGTACTTGTACAAGAGCCATTTCTTACAATTCTGCTCAGTGTTTCTGGACCATGGAGAAAGAGACAAAAGTACACTTAAATTGTAGGCTGTGATAAGAATTGTACAAGTAATAGTGACTCGTCAACGGTATGGCACAATACCAAATTATGCAAATTATCAAAATGGAAGCTGTAATATCAACTGTCAAGTTCACGAGTATGGCACCCCCCCAGTGAAATACTCTAACCCAAGCCTCTTGGCTTCTTGATATAATTCTTAATAATTATAATCTCGATATAATTCTTAAATAAACAAATATATTACACCCCAGTAAATTTTAGCTCAATAATAAATGGAATAAAGTTTCTTTTAACTTGTTCCACTCCATCTTCTTCCATGCGCAATAATGAACCTACATGGAAGCAAATATTCATGCCACGCAGACAAAAGGGGGATCTACAGGAATTCTCCGCGTCAAGCTGGACTTTTTCAATTTCAAGATCATGCGGCTGAAAAAGGCATACCTCTTTCTATCTTATGCGAAACTCAATTATTGTTCTGCTAAAAAAAAAAAAAACTCAATTGTTGCTAAAACCCGTAAAAATGGACCATGCTTTTGTTTAACTTAGCTAAGATATGGGGTGCATTTATTTAACTATCTAGATGCTACTAATTACACAAATTAGCAGTCTCCCCATACTAATAACATTGGTTTGGTCATTGTTAGGTAAATTTGATTAAAATATATAAACCATCATGATTTTCAAAGGACCTGCTTACCAAAAAAGTGCCCTTTGCCCTGATATTGTATAGGGTTGCCAGCCGTAGAACTTTGTTGGGTCAACAAACAAACAGCATATTGGATCAAAAAACATGACCTTCTATCCTGCAATATGATAGCCGTAACCATTTTCTATTAATAAGCCGTAGTTGGTTCCTTAGCTCAGTTGAGATTCACAACATACACTCTTATTTCCATCACAGTTATAAGAAACACTCTTTCTTTCTGTCTTCACTTCAACTACAAAAGGTCCACAGAAACCTCAGGCTAAGTGAGACTAGTATACAGCCATCAAGAACAAACAAAGCTTGTCTCTCTTTTAGGGAGGGGAGCGCTAAAGATGGCAGGAGGGTCCTTTGCACCGGCCGGTGTGTCCAAGGAGAGAGCAGAGTTGTACCAAGGGAGAGTCACCGCATCTGTGATCATTTCCTGTTTTGTTGCCGCTGTTGGTGGGTCTATCTTCGGCTATGATATTGGAATTTCGGGTACTTCTTCATTCTCTTGATCAAAAAGTCCATGGCTGACAAAAACTGTGTTTTAAAATTATATCATAACAAGTGGAAAGAGTGAAAGTTTGGTGAAGGAGTTAGTTGTCTAAAGGCAGTGATGATAGAGAAGGTGGGGCACTAAAAAAATTGCTTTCTTTGGGTTTTTCAAATTGCATGCCTATGCTTCTTCCTGGACAGCATGGCAAGAAGACAGAACAATTGGGGGGAGGGGGGAGGGCTCTGGTCTCTTTTTCTTTTTCTTTCTATTTTTTTTCGGTCAATCGAATGTTTTTTATCATAAAAGAATTGAAATCAAAAGTTGATAGATTTGTGGACAAAGAACTTTCATGACAGAGATTGATACTTAAAACCAGTTATAGGAAGATTAGTAACTACTAACTCCAGTGATAACATTTATTGGCTGTTTCCTAAATGGATTGTCAATGCCCCCTTTTCCGAGCATTCATTCTTTCTTGCCAGAAAAATGTCTTGGTCGCTATGCTGGACAATAGGGGGTGTGTCTTCCTGAAGATCTCATCTTATTAAGTTAATACATCTTGCTTCATGCGGTGCTGTCATGAAGTTAGATCCTTGAATTGTCCTTGAGAAAAATATTACATTTCCGGTGGCTGTATCCCCAAGCTAAGACTCTACAAATCAGTGAAAGTTTAGTGCCTTGGCAGAACAACAAAACGCATAAAGAAAACAGAGGATACTTGCTCTCAATTATTTTACTCTGCATAGCCATATACAAGTCAACTACAGAGATTTCTTATGTTAAAATCAAAAGGTATGATGATCATAAGGCAATCAGAAAGTGGGAGAACTAAAATGTTACTCATGGAAAGAAATTTTAGGAAGAAAAATTCATCAAACTCATCAAACTAAATGCGAATATTTTCAAGAGAAAGACATTCAATAACTATTGTCACTATTGCTGGACTTCTCAAAGTTGAATCATTTTCTAGTATGGTTTGAATGTATGATTGACCGATCAACAGGAGGGGTGACATCCATGGACGGGTTTCTGAAGAAGTTTTTCCATACTGTTTATGAAAGAAAGCAGCATGCACATGAAAACAACTACTGCAAGTACAACAACCAAGGGTTAGCAGCATTTACCTCTTCTCTCTACCTTGCTGGACTGGTTTCATCACTCATGGCAGGTCCTGTTACTAGAAAGTATGGACGCCGTGCAAGTATAGTATGTGGAGGTATCAGCTTTCTTATTGGAGCGACCTTAAATGCTGCAGCAGTCCAACTGTCAATGCTCCTCTTGGGTCGTATTATGCTTGGTGTTGGCATAGGATTTGGCAATCAGGTAATTCATTTTGCTAAATCTTGTAACGAAGCAGACTTTCCCATAACCAGAAGTTTCTAATTTCTCTTCTTCTTCTTCTTTTTTCTTGTGATCAAATAGGCAGTGCCAGTATATTTGTCAGAGATAGCACCGACTCATCTTAGAGGAGCACTGAATATGATGTTTCAGTTGGCAACTACCCTCGGGATCTTTACAGCGAATATGGTAAATTTTGGAACGCAAAAGCTAGAACCATGGGGATGGAGGCTCTCTCTTGGTCTAGCAGCAGTTCCAGCTTTCTTGATGACAGTGGGAGGTTTACTGGTGCCAGAAACACCCAACTGTTTAATTGAACAAGGACACAGAGAGAAAGGGAGAGAAGTCCTAGAAAAAATCAGAGGAACCAAAAATGTAAATGCCGAATTTCAAGACATGCTAGATGCAAGTGAGCTGGCTAACTCTATCAAGCATCCTTTCAGAAACATCCTTCAAAAAAGGAACAGGCCACAGTTGGTTATAGCAATTTTCATGGCTGCATTCCAAATCCTGACGGGCATAAATTCCATTCTCTTCTACGCTCCAGTGCTGTTTCAAACTATGGGGTTTGGAGGAAATGCTGCTCTTTACTCTTCTGCTTTGACCGGTGCAGTCCTTTGTTCTTCTACTTTAATCTCTATTGTCACAGTTGATAAATTGGGTAGAAGAGTGCTGCTTATCAGTGGAGGAATACAGATGATAAGCTGTCAGGTAAAACATTCATTACTATGTTAGACACATGCATTGCAGTTAGATCTATTCATCAATAAAGAAACGTTAAGTTCTACTCATCAATTGCAATAAATGCATGAATAGTAGCATTCAATTACCTTATACACCGAATAATCATCACCTTTTTTGAAACAGGTTATTGTCGCCATAGTCCTGGGACTGAAGTTTGGAGGCACCGAGCAACTATCAAAAGGCTACTCGGTAGTGGTTGTGGCTGTAATCTGCCTCTTTGTCCTAGCTTTTGGGTGGTCATGGGGTCCACTCGGCTGGACTGTGCCAAGTGAGATATTTCCACTGGAAACGCGTTCAGCTGGGCAGAGCATTACGGTAGCAGTAAACCTTCTGTTCACGTTCATCATAGCACAGACTTTTCTTTCCCTCCTATGCACACTCAAGTTTGGGATTTTCCTCTTCTTCGCTGGCTGGATTACGGTTATGACCACCTTTGTTTACTTCTTCCTGCCCGAAACCAAGGGAGTTCCTATCGAAGAGATGATATTCGTCTGGAGAAAGCATTGGTTCTGGAAGAGTATCTTGCCTGCGGCTCCAGTTGATGACAGTAGAGAAGGTTCATGAATGGAATCTGGTGAAGGAATTGCCAGGACAGTGACATGACCTTGCAATGAGACGTCCATCAAGAACAATTTAACATTCATAAAGCATGTTTTATTATTAAAACTCACGTAGCCACCGGCTATCTGGGGCCTCAACTGTGTACTTGTTCACGATGAGTGCCCTTATCGCTCTCGCGGGTCAAATTCAACCTTCTCGGTGTATTCATCTATTTTCCCGTAAAAAAAGAGGAAAAAAAAAGAAAAGAAAAGAATATTAATCAAGAAAGCAATTGGTAAATATAAAGAGACCGTGGAGAGGAAATCTGAACTTTATCCAACAGGGAGATGGGCATCCCAATATTATCACAGGCTAGGCAGCTGAGGCAATGGGCTGAGATCTGGCTGAAGGAAAATGTTCAAGATTGCCAAATCCGAGTAGAAATATTTAAAAGAAATGGAGGAATAGAGAGTGAAGCAGCAGAAGAAGCTGTAGGGCCTCGCTGCTACTAGATCAAGACAGAAAGATCAAACAAGAACAAATAAGAAAATCTAAAAGGAACCCAATGATCAATTACCAATAATTATAAAGATAAATAAGAAAACATCTGACTCCTAAAATATTTCTTTTGATTAGTACCTGCAACAGAGAGTGTAAATAAGGGCTCCATTGCAATAGCCATATCCAATTGCCATTTATAACAATTGAACGAGATGCATCGGGTAATCGGGGGGGGGGGGGCGAAGAAAAGGAAGAAAGCGTGAAAGCGGTACGAGAATCAGGTTAACTTTGTTTCAAGTATCCTTATAAATTGTAATGAGAAATGACCTGCTTGAACTCTGCACTGATTGTCAGGCTCTTGTCTGGTCAACTGCAAGAGCACGAGTAGACGATTTTAGAATATAAAAGATACACTCCATATCGTTATTTATTTTTTCCACACAAATCCAAGTTAAATTCAATATTTGTTTCTGTTGTTTGTTCCAACGAACAAAAGGGCCAGGAACTAGCTTAAAAAATGCTTTTTTGGGCAGATAGTTACAAGTTCTTAAAGAATCGAAAACCCAAAAGGCTACAGGTAAAAGCCTGTTTGCGCACCCAAGCGGACAGGAATGATCTGCAACGCCTGAAACTTGAACGAGATGGTTCTTCTGCTACAAAATATATCCACACATGGTAGACACAACGTGATCGATTCTGAAATGAAAACTCTCTTGGCCCGTTAGGCTGTTACAGCAGCTCTCGAGAGCCTGAAAATGCTAGTCATAGATTCATCAAATGCCATCAAGAACTCTCACTCGTGAATGCTGTTCTCTCATACAAAGCCAACCATCGAATGAGAATCTGTAAAATGAAGTCTTCACAAAATGGTCATATACCCAAGCAAGCACCACTCACAACACAGGGCGGCAATTTTAAGACTACCAAACCATGAATTTTATTGCTTTTATTTCTTCTGTAAGCGCTTACATCGAAGTAATACAAGCCCAAACAAACTAGTAACAGCAATACTAAACTACAAAGGTAATCGTTTTGATACACACAACCAGACCCACACTCAGAGACTAGCACACTCGAGAAACAGAATGTGAAAAGGCCCTACTAGAATTTAGAATTCAAGCCCTCTTTGTCATGAAACTTCACTTGCTTTCCCCCCCCAGAAGAGATGAGAATGACTTAATCATTCAACCACTTAATCGGCTTTTGCTTCAAGTCCAATCATCTGATTTGATTCACTTGCTCTCAATAAAGGCAAGAACTTTGAGTTCCTCCGCACAAGCAAGCAACATCGACGAAGGAACGACGTCGGATGCAAACTCTGATCCAATTTCTCGCTGATCACCCGAGTTAAACCAAGTCGAGGCGCTAATAACAGCAATCACGAGATGTCACTTGTTGCCACTCCTAATTCCCTTCCCCAAAAATCCAGGTACAGGAACGGAGCTCGGCGGCGGCGATGCTACAAACGCGGTTCCGGCGAAAACACCGTCCACAACTCTATTAATTTCCCTAACTCTCATCATCTTCGGAACGATCCCCGGATCGGGCCCCATCCGATTAATGGACCCTAAGAGCAAGTCCGGATCCTCATCGCTCTCGGCCCTCGGCTCCCGATTCTCGGCCAACACTCCCAACGGCTCCCCGCGCTTCAGGATCTTGACCTGGCCCATGACCAAGGCCTTGGCAGGAAACTTGACCACCATGGATTCAGAACGAGACTCGCCTCGATTTCGGACATCGCGATCCTTCGGGTTTGATCGAGAATCTCCCGTGCTCCGCTTCTTCCGGCGAGAGGCGGTCACTTTAGGGTTACGTAACTTCATATTTCTACTGCAGAAAGGCGCTAGGGTTAGGGTTTCGTAGTCAAGAATTGAAACGCCCATGATGGCTTGACAACGAAGAAAAGATCTAGAAAGTAAACACCAATGGCATAGCTGGAGTTGCATCCAGAGAACCCTACCTGCTCGTACTTATTTATATAGAAGACGACCAAGAGTTAACCGACTTCAGGTAGGATTGCGCTATATTGGGCCTTTGGAGCCCAAAACGAATAATCCACTTAGCAATTTTATTTTATTTATTTTAAAAAATAAAATTTATATTAAATTAAAAAAATTAATAATTTAATTATAAAAAAGAGATATATTTATACATAATGTCTAAATAATTGCCAAGTAATTGTATCAAATGAAATGTATTAAATATGAGATAAATTTAATTAATAAATTAATATATAAAATAACTTTTAAAAATAAGTTAATATAATGACAAAAATTTTTTAATTTAGTAGGCGAAATTAGTTTTTTTTGCCATTTTTATTGATTTTTTATTGAAAATTTTCAAATCTGGAATTTTTAATTAATGGGAATATATATATCGTCCTTTCGAAACGACAAAAATCCAACCGTCACTGGGGACAATTTTGGGAATTAACTTTCAGGCTAAAACGACAGCGAGTATAATTTTCATTAATGAATAATGGATCTTCTTCTGTCAAAAGAATGTTCTTCTCATTACCCGGCTTTTATTTTCAACGTTTGACATAGACCGCGGTCAGTGTCTGCTGAGCTGGCGAAAACTGATTCGCCTTTTTCTTCCATAATTAATTAACTAATTTATAAAAATATTCAAAATAGAAGTCTGGGCGTTCGTTAAGAAAAGCCGGCGAAACTACCTATCCAACCAGGTGCCATTTGGGTATACATTATATGCGTGTTTGTCTTCACGGTTTATTTCTTCCAAGAAAAAACACCAAACCGCAGCGAATCGGCCTCCCCTCCATCCGGGTTGTGTTCGGGAGAGAAAGATTATGGAGACGACGAGGAAAGCCAGGAGCTGGGGATCGGAGAGGGACGGCTACGATAGCGGCGGCGGCGGCATTGGCGGAGGAGAGGAGAGGGAGAGGGGGAGTTTTGAGTATTTCGGATGGGTGTATCATTTGGGAACGAATTCCATTGGGCACGAGTATTGCCATCTGAGGTTTCTGTTTATCAGAGGCAAATATGTAGAGATGTACAAGCGTGACCCTCACGAGAACCCTGGCATTGTAATCTCTATATACATTCCTCTTCTTTCTTTCTTTTTGGATCTTTGCTTTTCCTCAGTCGAGGCTTTTGTGTTTTTTCTTTCTTGAATTTCTCTTCTAATCTTATTTATTTATTTATTTATGTTTGTAGATGATGTTCTGTGTGGATTAAAAAGTTACTGGTTCTTTGTTTCTTGGACGACTTTCTTTTTTTTTTTTTTTTTCCTTTTTGTAGTCAAATTTCTTTTATTTTCTTCTTTTTTGAGGTTTAACAACTGATGCAGTTGCTGATTAATATATTCTATTGTTATTTTGATTATTTCAGAGTCACTTCAAGAAACCGTTTCTTCTTGTTTTTTTTTATTTTTTTTCTCGTCGTTTTCCTGTTTGTATCTTGACTGCAATCTCTTTGTTTTTTTTTTTTTTAATAGTTCATCTGGTTTTTTTTCTTTCTAATGCTTTCTTTCCTCTCCCTCGCCCGCTTTTCTTTTTCTTGGGTGAAAAAAGTTGTTGGATCTTTCTTTTGGGTTCTTCCTTTTGTTTCTTGTTTTCTTGTATCATTTGTTTCCTTGGGGAACCGAATTTCGCTGTTGATGTTTTTGGTTTTTACTTCTTTTAAAGGTCTTAGCGCTGTTGTTGTTGTTGTCTTTTTCGGTTAGTTATACGAAAGCTCAGATTGTCACTCTTTCATAATTTTGAATCACTTGTTACTTTACCCTCGGACATCGTGGCCCTTAATCCTTTTGAAATTTCTTTCCAGCATCTTTATTTTGGTTTCTTGTTCTTCAATTTTCTGGAAAAGAAAAAAAGAAAGAAATCTTCTTTGTATTTATAAATCTCCTGCAGCTATTCTCTACCACTAAAAATTTCTCTAAATTCTGTCGTCTGTTCGGATCATAGGGTAGAAACTGTTCTGTTGTTCTGATTTGACAGAGAGTTGGTATTTTGATTGAATGCAAATCTACCCTCAATAGGAAGCTTGACATGGTGAGTTCGAGTGGTCTTTAAAAGTCGTGCATAAAGGTTTCTGTTGTTGCTTCAGAATATTTCCCTTCTCTATCTGTATTTTTCTCACCAATCTTGAGGTGACATTATTCTAGTATCTCCTCATCTGAGTTTTTCTTTGAATGTCACACTACTTCAATATTTTTATTTAACATTGATCACATCTGTTGCTCTAACTTTTTCTTGTATCAGAGACCTATTCGGAAAGGAGTAGTAGGTCTTACACTTATGGTGGAGGAGCTAGGACGACGAAGGGTCAACAGTGGGGTAAGGCCCTTAATTTGCAGATTACATATTATTCAATTGGTATCAAAGGCTTTTTTTTCCCCTGTAATTTTGGATGGTATATCTTGGATTTTTTTCTTTTTTTTAATGTTTAGGCATTTCTTTTTTGTTACACCCTGGAGTTACTGTTGCTTTATGATAGTTTTTGTCATCATTTGATGCAGAGCTGTTCACCTGCTTCCGGATATCATGGAAGACTTAATTTAACTCAATTTCTTTATAATTTGTAGGATCTTTATGTTATACGGTTTTACAATCGATTGGATGAGATGAAAAAAGGAGAAGTAAGTTACAAGTTTTGCAATTCCTTTCATATACACTTTCTCCTGTCCAATAAATATTCGCATTATCCCAAAACATTGCTAGAGATGTGTTCGAGTCCGTTGGTGTTGGCTTGATCTTAAGATTCATGTTACATGTCAATTTTAATTTTGTTGAGTATATGTTCAACTGCACCCCGTATGTCATTTTGCTTGGTTCCCCACATCTCTAGATTTCCTAAGTTCCAGTCTGTTTTCTTAGTATGTGATTTGTTATTCTCATATGTTAAAAGGACTCAAAACCAACCGCTTGTTTTTTGCTTCAAGATTGCTTGCGCAACGGCTGCAGAAGCTCAGAAATGGATTGAGGCATTTGATCAAGCAAAACAGCAGGTACAATGATGACTATTTTTATTTTCTCAGTAACATGGTCTAGTGTTGGATTTAAATAAATTATTGCAATCAGTTTTCCTATTCAGATTGTCACCATTGAATCACTGAATTGCATCATTCAGTATGTTTAATTGTGCTACTTTTTTTGACTAGATCGCCCCTAATCTAGTAAATTTAATTTCCTTGATTTCATGTTGATAGTCCTTGTTGTGAAAACAGAAAGTCACAAATTTTCTCATGTCTCTCTCCTTGCCACTATTCTTTCAACAGGCTGAATATGAACTTTCAAGAGGAAGCAGTGCCAGAAACAAGCTAAACATGCAGACCGAGTATGTTTTCTTTGCATGGATTATCTTGTTTGGATGGTTATAAAGTTGAGTCTGTCAGATAGCTTGTGATGCCTGAATCAGGGGTCTTAGAGTTATTTTAGTAAAGATTTAGGCAAGTCCATCAAACTGCTATCATGTTATTGCAATCAACATGTTCGGCTTGTTTTTTGGGTTGATGCAAGGTTTGTACATACATGCATATACAGACATTTGTCTTTATTTATATTGGTTATTAGTGCACATGCTGCTCATTTATTCCAATAATTCCAGTCACTATATTTAATGAAGGATGTGTTTTAGAGTCAATCTCTAGGTCTTTAAGAAGTGTAGTTGCAATGAGTTCTCCATACAGAGTTTCAGATCCAATATTGGTGTGTCATCTAGGTTCATTTTTAAATTCCTTTTGTTGTCTGCATAGGTAGTAGATTTCAGATCTTTAGTGTGGGTTCAAAAAGCACTAGTTGGTTTACAAGAGCATTGTAGAAGAAAATACTCTCTCCTATTATTTGTCAAGAGTACAAGAGGCCAATATATACAAGTAGAGAATCAATCTAAATCCTAGAATTAAAAGAATCAATCTAAAATTCTAAATCTAGAATCAAGCCCCAAAATTAAGTGAATATATTTACCTACTATATTTAAAACAATATATTTACTTGCTATATTTGCAAGAAGCATCAATTTTTTACCTAGGAGAATCTAGTGATGTCCCGTGTCGATATTCTACTAATGTATATGGTTGCTCGTTATCTTGCTATTACTTTTTTTAGGATAAAATCAGCACTAGGCTTGGCATGTTTTGGGTTTGATATACCATTAAAATGGTACTTTTGTGCCTAAAAATAGTTCTGACTGTTTACTTTTTGTATTTTCCTAGATGTGTTCTGTTATTGTAATTGTTATTGTCACTATGAACATACAAATAAAGATAGCATACAGAGAGGGTAGGAACGACTTAAATGTATTTCTGTGGTTATATCTCTATTCACTCAATAAGATGGGTTTGAATTGACTTGCTTGATATGGTCTAGAACAAGGAAGGCTAGTTATGTTTTGAGGAAGTTCGTAAATTGCTTATGGATAATGCATGCACCTCTTAATGGTGAACTGCAGTTTTTCTTGGAATCACTCTAAAGCTGTGAAAGCTATGTATATTGCAGATTGAGAGCAGGTCCCTTATGCAGCCTCTTTTTTTTCCTCTCTATTAATGCTTTTTGGCCTAACTAAGAGATTCATTACTTGTTCCTCTCTCTCTCTCTCTCTCTCTCTCTCTCTCTCTCTCTATTTGTTTTTACTGCATGGTTTTGACACATGATTTTCTGGTCTAGTGTTTGATATTTCTCTCCTCTTTATCTTGTGGAAGCATCAACCTAGATGGACATCGACATAGAGTGAGGCGTTACGCACATGGATTGAAAAAGCTTATAAGAATAGGGCAAGGTATGGTTGTATGCTCTTGTCTATTTCTTCTATGCAAAGTCATTTTATGGGTAATTGATTAAAATATAGAAATGTATTTGCCATTTTATGCCTATAGAAATTATGATTTTATTTGCTGGACAAAAATTGTGAAATACTTCCAAGCTATTTAAATATTTTGAGTGTTTTTTTTTTTTGTATTTAGCTTGCAAATATTAATATGGTCAGTTGATAAATTATGAAGGCCATATTTAAAATCACAATCAATCGCTATTTTAACACCTCAAGCCATTTTTATATCTAATACTCAAGATATACATATAATTGTATTTTTTTTCACAGATTCAACATTTTTTATCTCTTCGTGCTTATATGTATTCCTGATTGTCCCATCTTTTATTCTTATTAGGTCCACAGGCACTTTTACGACAATCATCAAACTTGGGAGTGAATATTCGTTCAGACGAGTACTTTGAAGGGGAGACAGGAGATGCAATTGAAGCACATAAATGGAAATGTGTTCGTACTATTAATGGTGAGATTCTGTTAGTCATGCATCCCTGAAGCTCTTATTTTCTTGCTTCCTCTAGTTCTTTCAAGGATTCATTTCTGCCATTTGTGTTGAGGCTAAAAGTTATAATTGACCTTCCAAGATTCTTTTCCTGCACATATGCATACTCTTAGCGCTGAAAGTGTCAACATACTAAGTTGCTTCTGTAGTGCCATGAAACAATACTCGGAGTCTATGCCACTGAGTAGGGGAAAGAGAATTCTTATTCTCTATGCATTGGGCAGTTAGTCAAGTGTACTGTCCTTCATGTGGCTTATGGCCAACGATCTATATGTTGTTGATTGTTAGTTGTCCTGCTGGTTTTTGACATACACAAACTCCATACTTGGATTGTCTTACTTCTATCTATTATCATGAAATGGCTTACTAACCTACTATGAGCCATTGGACACACAAATTAATTGTTTTGGTTTCAGGTGTCCGAATTTTTGAGGATGTATCAGATTCCAAGGTACGTGTATGACCGTATCTTTCAAGCTTTATCAAATTCAGACACCCTTGTCATTTGGGTGCCATTTTTGTGAATTTGGGTCTTATCAAGATTTTAAAAGGGACTCATGCTACATATCATCAATTACTTTGGGAAAAGTTAATTCAAGAAGGCATTCTTGTACATGAGGCTCCATTGTTGCATTGGAGGTCAGATGTGCAGGACCTTCCCCCTTTTCTTGGGAGAGCCTGCTTCTGTGACTGGAATTCATGACATCTAGGTCATAGTAGAGTGATCTTACCATCACGAGAAGGCTCACCCAGAAAAAGATTTTGTGTATAGATTTTCTGTTTCCATCAAAGATGTGCTTGCTCTGGGCACTTGTTCTGTGTGCCTCTTTCTAAATAATGACAAGAGCAAGTAATATGTGCATGTATAAAATGGACAATAGTAAATAGGAGTGATGAGGAAAAATAACCAATACACATTAAAAGAAACTCCTTTTCTTTCCAATGTATAATGGTTTCTACATTTATCCATTTGACAAGGAGCTCCTTCTGGAGCAGATGCATGTTAGTTCTATTCCTTGAGGCTAGTAAGAATGAGAATCATGTCATGGAAACATCATTCATCTATATGAATTGGATCACTGTCATCATTTGATTAAAATTCTAAATAGTCAAATTCTGCAGTAATCCCATGAGATTCATTGGTTATAACTTCTGATTGAAATTTTATTGCTTCCTGTCCTCTGAGTTCTTCTCACCCTCCACAAATAATCTTCCATGAGCTTAGTGATCCATGTAAATTGGTATCAAATTAAATCAAAGGTTACAAGAAACATTTTTTCAGAATTTAAAGGTGAGTGATAAAGTGGCTGTTATGGTGTCTCTGTATGATAGTTTCATTTCCTAACATTTATGGATTGATGATTCCCTTCAGGGAAATTTTTCATAAAATCAATAACCAAAGCATCTTGAAAAGAATATGTATCAAGTTTATTGCATCTCTCCCTTCTTCCATCTTCTTAATTATTAGTTTACTGCCCTATTTTAACCTTGTAGCCTTTCTTATCATTGGAAACATCCATGTACATGATCAGTACTAAATCAACAAATGACGCCTGCTGTCTGTGCACTTAATTCATAGAAGTATGCTTAGGCATGCCTATATGTCACAAAATATTTTTTATGAAGCTTAAGCTTCCTGATATTGATGTTTAACTGTACCAACAGAGTGGAGCTTTTATGAAGTTGATAAAGGGCCTTTAGATCTGCTCTAATAAATTTGCACTGTTTGTATTTTGTAGAGTGGAAAAGGTGTTCTTGTGAAGGCTGTTGGAGTCATTGATGCAAGTGCTGATACTGTTTTTGAAGTGGTTTTAAACCTTGATCAACATAGAAGATATGAGTAAGTTGCTTTATCTCTTATGGAGCTGTCTGACATGTTAATTACATTGGATCTCTCTGATAATTTTGTACAGGTGGGATACCTTGACAGGTGATTTGGAGCTACTAGATTCTTATGATGGACACTACGATGTTGTCTATGGGTCATATGACCCAAAATATCTGACTCGGTAATGTTGCAGGCAGCATTGCTGTCTCTTTATGTAGTCCATGTGTTTTGGTTAGTGTTTGATTGTGCACTTTGATGTGTCTGTTGGCATCACTATTTTGGCTCTTCTAGCTGAACCTAAAATCTAATTTCAGTTGTGCATTTATGTTTTCAGATTATCATTTAAGCTTACTTTCCTACTACCAAAATTTTATGCAAAGTGCTTAAGTGACAGATCACAGTGCAGCTTTTCAAATTATGCAGAGAAGGAAATCAAGAGGAGAATAGAGAATGACAGGCTTTTAAATGACACAGAAAGACTCCTTTTGTAGAGAAATAATGAAAATCCTAATGAAAATGCCTATTAATGCCTTTCTATAAAAACAAGGGTAAGGCTGCATAGGTCTGACCCTTTCCTAGACCCCACAATGTGAGAGTTTCATGCACTGAAATGCCTTTTGAAGGGTGAGTTTTGGTGTAATGGTAAGGTTATTCTATTCTGACTGGAGGTCACAGGTTTGAGTCATAGAAATAGCCTCTTTGTGGAAATAAAGGTAAGATTGTGTATTGTCCATTCCCCAACCCCCACAGTGTGAGAGTCTCATACACGTATGACTTTTTTTCACTTCATTGATTTATCTTCTTGTATTCTTCGTTATCTAACCTGTTTAGTTCTGGTATAGACTGTAAATAATTCACCTTGTTTTAAAATTGGAGTTAGATTCAATCCATTCAACTTAAATCATTGCAGCTCTGCTATGTTTGACTATGATATATGTAGAATAGATTACTGTTACATTTCACTCTTTTGTCCATTGCTGTCTTTATTGCCTCACATCCCATTATACCTTAAAAAAAAACAGTAGTTCTGAGTTTTGAGATCAAATGCAGCTTAAAGAAGGAGAATTCCATTCACTAGCCTTCTCAAAATTATGTTTAGATAATTTGGTACTCATTTGTGAATGATTGTGCCACTACTAGGTTTTGCAAAGTGTATGGCAGCATATATGATGCAAGTGGTTAATGTTTGCTCTTTCTATGCTCGAGGGATAAGTTTCTCAGAGTTGAATTTTTGCAATAATGAAGTTGGTTTTGGCTGTATATTGTTTCTGTCTTGTCTATGTGTATTTAATTGTTTGGTAATGCACACTGCAGGTGGCAGTCTAACAGAGATTTTGTCTTCTCTAGGCAATGGTTTCGGGGACAAGATGGAGCATACAGTAAGCCAAAATTATTTGTCAATTTTATTGTGCCATTTAGCAACATGATCTGCATGTGAGGCACAATGTTATGTGCTCCTCCATTTTTTTCCCTCATACATGTGAATGACCAGAGTCCCTCACATTGAACCATGATTACCTTCTGTGTGTCCAGTTTATGTAGACAAAGAGCCACTATGGTAGCAATCCTCCAATGGCAGTGCATAAACTTTCTTGGAACATTTGCTATGATTATCTCAGATCAATTTGGTTTAAAGTTTTGCATGAGCCAAGGAGCCAAAACCTTGGCAAAAGATTTGGTTTATGATCGTGGAAACCATGGTTTTCTATGATTTAAGATTCTGTATCCCATGCATCACTTCTTATTTAACTTAGAGAACTATGTAAGTCTTCTGTATCTTTCTAATTTTCACCTACATGGCATGCTAACATGAGTTCCCCTTTCTGTGCAGCAATTTTGCAATTTCCTGCTGTACATAAGAAGCGACCTCCAAGATCTGGCTATCGACGAACAAAAATCAACCGTAAGAGGATTCATTTGCTAAATTTGAAAATTTTCTTAGTACTCAGAGCTTCTTGTTTTTTTTTTTTTTTTCACACCAACTGCCCCATATTTATATGCCATTATATAGGTCAGTAGAGGATCTCTGGAGTGCACTATGATATATTATTCTGAAAATAAGGATCCAAAATCTTTAATTCTTAGGGGCTTACACAGTAAAATGTATCTATATCAAAAATTTGATGCTATGTTAACTTCTTTAAGTTTTTACTTCCACTATTAATTCATGTTCCGAACCCATATAGATTATATTCCTAGCTAGCTTTTGTGTTTAGATTATATTTGGCATTCATACTGTGTTTGTAAGGCTTTTACTTTCGCTCTTGTAAGTGAAAGCTGACTATCCTATTGGCAGTTGACTCTAAACTTAACTCATGAATCCTGATGATTTTTTTAATAATATTGTTTATCATTTTTAACTTGTAGCTTCTACTTGGGAGATTAGGAATATAAACACACCCATGGGTTCAGATACAGCAAGATGTCTTGTGACCCAAATGCTAGAAATATGTCAAGAAGGATGGTGTACATGGAAGAAAAATCACAGCTCAAAGTTTGACAAGAGCATCCCTCATGCATTACTGTCCCAAGTGGCAGGTCAGTTCTGTTTTTTACTTTTCTATTTAATTCAGGTAATAGTCTGATGCTTAAGCGAGGACTTTTGATTTCTCTCCATTGTTACTTTTCAAATTTGTTGTAACCAATGTTCACAAGATCCTGGGTATAGTTTGTGGGATTTAAAAACTTTTAGAATCACACAATTTTTTTCAGGACAATGTCCAAAGTAAAGCCTATGAAGTTATGTTGCACAAACCAGTTATAAATGACCATGGGATTGGTAGTTATGTTAAACTTGTGGATAATCGTCAGGTTTGAAGGAATATATTGGAGCAAACCCTACACTCAAAATTGAAATTTCTACCATGGTTGTCCCTTCAAAATTTTCTGATGTTTCAATCGCCGGTAATGAGCCTGGGGACACAGAAGTGAAGGATGAATTTTATGATGCAATTGCCGCTGATGCATCATCATCATCATCATCAGAAGAAGAAGAAGAAGAGAGTGACAATGAGAAGGATCCATTCAGCAAGGTTTTTCTTTTTCCTATTTCTTTCTAGCTCCTCTGAATGATTTTGGTAGTTACAGGATAATTAATGTCTGATTGAGCACAACTTGATGATAACATATGATTAACGCAACTTGTCTACAGACAATATACCTAGAAAATGCATTGTTCAGGACCTTATGAGAATTGAAACTGCTAATCTGTGTCGCAGGACAAAAAGGTGAAGCTGAAGAATGTTTCATGGGCCATCACAAGCTTAGCTCTAAAGCGAAATTCAGGTCCTTTCTTAGCTCAGCACCTTGATATTTGTGCAATGGCTAACAATAGTCTCAGTGGTCTTATGGATGAGCCTGTTTGTTCTGCTCTTCCATTTCCACAGAAAGTGTTTCAGTTGCAAAACCATATTTGCATTCACAGAATTCAGAACACAGTGAAGCATTCAAATAATTTTTTTTATGCATGTGATTATCTCTTTGTATCTCCTGTTGAAATGTTCAAGAGGTGACATCGTAACTGAAGAAAAAGAAACAAAAAAAAAAAATGCTTGATATCAACTTTACTTTGCATATGGACAAGGCTTTAATGAGATTATATTTCCTTCCTCCAGTTCTGTATTTCAGTTTCAGTGGTAAATTACTGTGTCTGCAGTTCTTGATGCAAATAAGGAATTGGATCCTAATGCACCTCCAATCTGTATTGATTCAAACCAATTTCATGGATCTCTGCACAAGGGAAATGATGACAATGACTCAAGCTGTTGGACATCTCCAAATGGCATGGGATTTATGATCAGAGGAAAGACTTACCTCAAAGACAAATCGAAGGTGTGTTTTCTCTCTTTCTCATAAGAGTATATTTTATGGTTATGTCATCTAGATGAAAACAAACAGGAATCCTCCCTGTCTCAAACAGTACTCTCTAGAGAGGACGTGTGCACACATGTTCACTTGCAGAGAGCTAATGTATACTTGTTTGTCCTGCAACTGCTATAGTTTCCAGATTTAGGAGAAGAACTAGTTACTTTTGTCATATTTCCACTCCATTTCTTCCTGATATACTTCAAATTTATTTGAAATATATCTTCTTTTGGCACTTCCATGCCCCATTGTTTTTTGAGAAAGGTACTTGTTTTCACATGATTATGAAGTTGCATGGTTGAAGGCTTTTGGTAACCTCAACAGTGCATAGGTTTCTTAGGGATTGGGAGTGGCAGCAGATCTTTCTGAAGTCTTTGATCATTTGGAAGGGTGCTCATTCTGACTTTGGTGCCCACTTCTTCCATGTTTACGAGTATCATCTCCCATTTTCATTGCCAATTTTTTAAGGGACAAATTTCAGTTTTCACATCACCGTTTACCATTTTTTATGCTTGTGATTCCTAAAATTCTTTTTGTTAAGTATATTTTGCTCTAAACATCCATGGATGAGTGCTGAACAATGTGCTATATTTTTAATTCTTGAACATGAATTGATTTTCGAAGTTGCTGTAGTCCATTATCTGCATCAAACGAATGTTACTTTGTTCCATTTTTACAAAATCCTGGTTGTCTGTAGGAAAAGGCCTTTTTTTTTCATATATATTTTTAAAGGAGAAGACTTTCTCCATTTCTCCAAGGTTTTTTATATTCAGAACTCTTTTCAGGTGATGGGAGGAGATCCACTGCTGAAGCTCATAGCAGTTGACTGGTTCAAAGTTGATACAGTTGCAGAGAGGGTTGCACTGCATCCTAGGTGTTTGGTGCAGGTAAAACAACTTCTTTAATGTTTTCATACTGTTTATTTATTTGATAGCTAAAGCTGCAAAAAGTAAATTATTCAATGATATTTTATTTGACACTGTATTCTAGTAGGTTCTACCTAGGTCCTTTATTGTTTGGTAGTTTGCTGTATTCCATTATATCGTCTAGAAATCTATTTTAATCATCATTGAGCTGACACTAAAGAATGGTTTCCTTGACTCAATTTGGTCTAATTTGGAGTTGGAATTGTGACAGCAGATTTTTGGATTTCAAATATATCCTTGTGTAAGGCTCCTGCCACCTGTTTGAGTTTCATTGATTTCTAACGAAGATTTTGTGTCTAATATGTGTCATGTTTACAAAGCAATGCCTAGGGTCCTGTATATATATATATATATATATATATATATTTTTATTTATTTATTTATTTTAAGTGAACTGTACCATGCTTTCTTGATTCAAGAGAGGAATAAAGGAATGGAAAAAAGATACCTCTGTTTTTTGACATTTATGATAGGCACTTATGTTGTTGAGGTAGTATGTCATTTGTAATGCCTGTTTCTCTTCATTGCTATTTCCCTTTAGGACAGCTGACTAATGAAATTTGGTTTACTGCTCACTTTGGGTGCCTTTAGAGTTGGACAAAAACATCACTGTATTTGGTCAGAATGGTTGATAATATCACCAGTCACTATTTGGTTCATAGCAGTTAATATGATCTTAATAACTGATGCTGGCAAGACAAGAGTGCTTCTAAGTGTCATGATAATGCAAACTAGTTTTTCTTCTTATTGCACATATATGGGGTTAGATTTACCCATTTGAATCTGTTTCTTGAGCATATGCAAGCGGGGTTTCTTCCTAGCCTTGAAAAAGGATTATTTTAGAGTATTCAGGTTTGTTAATTGTTGTTCTACTGCCTTTGAGAAGTGACTCAGCAACTGAATGTACCTTGCCAATTTCAGACAGAAGTGGGGAAGAAGCTCCCCTTCATCCTGGTCATCAACCTCCAGGTACAGAGATCAACGAATTCTTATTGCCTTCAAGCTGACATGCACATATATTAAATACATTAACAAATATTAAATAATAATTATTGCTTGCATCTTGAAGTTTATGAAATGTTGAAGAATAATATCAAAGGTATTTGTTATATATGGGACTGAAATTTGTTTTGTAATTTAAAAGGATTATATTTTTATTTGTCTCCAAAGAGTTGGTGGATACACTTTTTTTCAGGATCATGAACAATTTACTCAAAATCACCCCAAATGTTTCATATGCTGAAAGATTTGAGGCTCCAGGTTACTAAAAATATGTCTGCAGTGATGGAACCATCATTGTTTCATTGGATTTGTATAGCAAAAGATATAGAAAAAAAAAAGAAAGGAAGATCCAAGTACTAGTTAAAACTCTAAACAAAGTAGCCTTTTATCCTGTATTACAATGCTAAATTTGTCAGACAATTAGAATTGTTTATCCCATAATTTGTCAGTTAATGGCATGTAGAGGCATCATTATCAAGTGTCTTAGATATGTTTTTGGTGTTTCAAAAGCGTCGTTTGCAAGCAAACAATAACATGTGCTTGATGTATATCAACTTTTGGTTTCAGATTCCAGCAAAACCAAACTATAGTATGGTCCTCTATTATGCTGCGGAAAGGCCACTAAAGCAAAATTCTTTACTGGCCAAATTTGTTGATGGGACAGACACATTTCGCGATTCAAGATTTAAGCTTATTCCAAGTATTATTGAGGTACCAAATACTTCTTTGGTCCGTAAACCACCTTTTTTTGGTCCATGAAGTATCGCATAATTCTGAAAAAGGAGATTTTTAAAAACTCTGGCTCTATCTATTTGGCCTCTGATGTGTTGCGCAAGCAGAAGCTCACTGGTTTTAAATGTTGACAGGGATATTGGATGGTCAAGCGTGCTGTCGGAACTAAAGCTTGTCTATTGGGAAAAGCTGTGACCTGCAATTACCTCAGACAGGACAATTTTCTTGAGGTAAATTGTTCCCCAGCATTCTCTTCAGCCTTTTTAGCTGGCTGTTTATTGATTGCTGCAATAGGAATAAATCTGGTTGTGATTTAGTTTTAAACTTATTTTTACACAAAATACAAAGAATGACTAGTCATATTGCACTAAGAGGCTGGACCTGCAATGAGCAGAATCATTCTGGTTATACTTCTGATTTAAACTTTAAAGTTATTTCTTGGCCAAACCTGAGGATGAGTTGGTCCTATCAAACCAAGAATGTTCATCAAATATAAATTCTCTAGTCCAGATCATGTCAGGTTTCTCTGTTTATTTGTTTACTAGATAAGGAAGTTTTTCAAGCTGTAGGATTAGACTTGTGCCAATTATGATTCTCCAATAAATAAAGTGCTTGATTTTGTTCTGATGGTTGCTTCTTGTTCCTCTATGATGCAGATCGATGTGGATATTGGATCATCATCTGTTGCAAGAAGTGTAATCGGCCTTGTCCTTGGATATGTGACAAGCCTGGTTGTTGATCTTGCAATTTTGATTGAGGTTTGTTCATTTTGTGGCATTTGCATCATTCAAAAAGATTCCTTCTTATGTGCAATTAAGACTGTGAATGGCTGCAAACTTAATGCTGCCGAGGGTACTGCAATTTGTTCCCATCTACAAACTTTTTCTATGAGTAAATATTTAAATCATAGGTTCTCTTATACTCTAATTATCTTGAAATTGATAGTCTTTTTAGCACTTAATCGTTTGGTGAATCCTTTTAAACAAATCTCCGATGGTGGCAAATGGGATACTATGGGGATTCATACTTACATGGGTTCAAGGATGGTTTCTTTATTTTGGCGGTACAGAAAAATGATGTTTGCTTTTATGCTCTCTAGTCTTGCTGGTACTTGATGGTATAAATTCAATAACTGAAATGATGATGAATAATCTCTCTTGTATTGCTATTTGCTCCTCCCCTTTCCTTTGAGAACAGTTCATCTGTTTTTCACGACGCACTATATTTGCTTTTCCATCTAAATGTTTTGAAAGAGTGCTGGAAATAGAGTTTGGTAATATAAATGATTGAAAGTTGGTCTGTTTGATTCTTTTTATTGGATGCCACATTTTAAGATTCTACTGCACAGAATTATGTAGCAGAGTTTATGAACTAATATGACTCCTTTGTAGTTGTATCAGTTGTTCTTTGACCTGATAAGTAGGTGCATTCATGTCCTAAACTACTGGGTTTTTTATGGTGGCATCTTTTGCAGGCAAAAGAAGAGCCTGAGTTGCCCGAGTTTGTTCTTGGGACTGTCCGTCTAAACCGTGTGAGGCTTGACTCTGCCGTGCCTTTGGCTGTATAAGGTTTCAACATGTGCACTGTGTTTACTGTATTCTTTCTCCATTATTAAAGCCATTGTTTAACTGGTCTTGACCAATGTTTTGGATCTTGTCAGAAACTATAAGCCCTAGAAGTAACCTCACGGTAGAATTTACATGTGCGCTTGCATTCACCCATGACCAAAGCAGTCTGCTCATGGTGTGAATTGAGTCGCACTTTCAGTTTCTTTGCCATGCAATTTGTTATTGGCAAGGACTAACCTCGTCTTCTTCCCCGAGCCTTTAGCTGAACCTGAATTGTTGGATTGGCTGCTTAGTGATTGAGAATATCTCGAGAACATAGAGTTTCAAGTTATATCTGAAGAACAAAATTACACGCTCGTTAAAGTTTGCTTCGGTTTGCATGTGTTTAGTCCACGAGTATCTGACTGAAACCAATGGATAATCCTAAGAGCTTCGAATGATGTCCTCCTCCTCCTCTCTCTCTCTCTCTCTCTCTCTCTCTCTCTCTCTCTATGTTGGTGGGTTGAGGTTTTAAAAGTGGGTGATGCGATCAACCGAGAAGGTACAGTTCAAAGTTTAAACCTCGTCCTTCGCTTGGGAAAAAAGCCAATGAACATAAAGAAAGGTACATCATTGGGTTTAAAAACTGTGGATATTTCCTATACTAATAAAGCATGAACGATCTTTCTGTTCAGGTTTAGCTTTGGCTTTCAATCCTTATATCTCTCATTTTTCGTGAAACTCACGTCAAGGAAGCCTCACAGAGCTCGAAACATTGGGTCCAAAGTGATGACCCGAGACACAGCCTACTTCATCCATTTTCTTGACTTTCTCGCAACGACAGCACTGAATCGCAAATACCCAACTCGAGAAAGAGCTTCCCCATCATCGAATGCTGCATATCTACGTGCATTCTAGCTGGGCTTCGGTCACAATGACAAACAAACGGATGCGGGAATGTGGAGGCTCGATCATAATCAAGAGAGTTTCACAAATGCCACTGCCACCAAGCACAAGAAGACGAACACTCAGAAGGAGATTGGACAGATTTTGAGGTATACAGTAAATATTTTCATTTTTATAAATTTTACATTCTTCTCAAAATAGAAATATAAACTTTATTTTTTTAGAAGACTTCATAGATTTTTAACAAAATGTAAGGGCTTATTTACTATGTTTTCCGTTGCATAAGTAGGTAGAATTTAACGTAATACAGCCGGTCCTTGTAATAAGTTTTCTAGCAAAGTACCTCTTGGAACACCAAACATAAATTTTTGTTTTTGAAATCTGTAATTTCGATTTTAAAAAGAATGTATAAAATTTATAAAAATAAAAAAAAATATTTTGTAATTCATGATTTAATTTAATAGACTTAGATAAAAGAGAGAAAAAAAAACTAATTTATTTGACAAAAAACATCACATCACCGAGGTTGAATACTCGATCATTCAGGGCAACCCCATGTAAGCATGGGATGGCAAGTCAAATAGATGGTGGTAGGCGAAGACTCAATGGGGCCTCCAGACCAATGCAGCCCCTTTGGGTGCAAAACAAATGAGTATTTGGACCAGATCCCACCTCCTCCTCCTCCACCTCCTCCTCGGGGCAAGTAATGATTATTCATTTTCCCTTAAAACCCATGTAAAAGAACAATTAACTTTGTTCTAGAAGAGATTTATGATGCATGCGTGTGCGTCTGGCAGATAGATTTTCTACCTTTTATAGTCTGTCTGTCTAGTGATGACATTTTAGTCTGTACAATCATTTCTACATGATATATTCGGACATTGTGATTGGTGAAAGTTTATTTATCTATTTTCTAATTAATTGAACTAGAAATCTGAGGTTTTTAATTTTAAAAATAATTTTAGTACTAATTAATTATAGCAATTCATTAGTTGTAAGGGTAGGTTTAAGTGTTTAGGTCATGTGACAGAGTCTCCGGGCCGCAGAATTAATGACATCGAGGCCCCGAGATACTGAGACATGCTCCTGACTGCGTGCGTGACGTCTAGGAATAATGCGGGTTCTGGTGGAAAAACATTTGACAATATTATTATTTTTTATAAAAAAAATCAGACTCACTTAAGAAAATACATTTAAACATAACAAAACTATAAATTATTTATATTTTTATTTTTATGAATAAATAAGTGTATATATATATTTTTCTTTTTAATATCTGATTTTAAAAATTGCGTGTCTCAATAAATGTAATTATTAAGTGGGGTTGTTGTTGTTGTTGTTGTTGTTGTGCTGCTTTAAATAATACGCTTCTCTGTTTATTTTCGTTTTCTATTTTTAGCCGGCGCAAAGATAAACAAACACTTAGAAAAACACAGCATTTTTATTATTAATTAATTAGTTTTTTTTTGGGTTTGTTTTTATAAATAAATAAAAAAAAATTTAGGGTAACAAATAAATAACCAGTTTCTTCCGTTGACTCGACGGACATTGACTGGACTCCCAGAGCCTCCGTCAATTTAAAACCCAGAACCCCCTCTCTCTCCCCGGAGCCAACTTCTTTTGCTAGCTCCCACTCTCAAGACTCCACGAGCGGGGTCATCTGTCTTCTTGTTTGGTCCTTTTGTCCTCAGTTCCAACTTCATTTGCCTTGTTATTACATCACGGAGGAAATTCTCTTCTCTCTCTCTCTCTCTCTCTCTGTCTCTGTCTTTGTCTTTCTCCCTCACTTTCCTCCTCTTCTTTCTGACGATAAAAGAAGGAATAAGGAGAGAAAAAGAAATAGCCTTTATTCGTTTCTTAGACAAAAGCAGGATAAAGAGAGAAAAAGAAGTAAACTTTATTCGTTTCTTAGGCGGGGGTAAATCACACGGTGAGGTCATGTCGGACGGCGAGGTCACGGGCGACGCTGCCGATATCGGAAGCACCAGCAACGTCTCTTCGGGTGATTTCTTGGAGGAATCCAAACTGGAAACTCAGAAAACAGAGAAAGATCCGAGAAAGATCGCCAGAAAGTTCGTTCCTTTTCTTTCTTTCTTTCTTTCTAGTTTTAGTTCTTTTTCTTTTTGGTGATTTCTTTCTTACTTTCTTTCTTTCTTTCTTTTGGTTTGTTGTTTTGGACTGGGTCGAGTCTTGTGTCCGGAGCCATTACATTCTTTGATGTTCCTTAAACAGAGTGAAGTAATGGTTCTGTTTGGTTTGGGCGAAAACTAACGGTAAAGAAAGCAAACTTTTTCTTGCGGTTTCTTGGCCGAAAACTGACAATTTTGAATCGGGAGATTACACCGTCGAGTTGCATTGGCTTGATTATAGATTTCCCTGAATCAAGTTTCCAGCTTCCAGTAATAGTGACAGCAAGAAGCACACACCCCCTAGCCAAACAGAAGACAACCTTCAATTTTCACTATGAACGAATCCAAACATGCTTTTGAGAATGTTAATGACCAGTTGTCTCTTTAATCAACCCAAGAAGTCTTTGAGTGGCTGACTTTGTTTTTGATTTTAGGTATCAATTGGAGTTGTGTAAGAAAGCCATGGAAGAAAACATAATTGTGTATTTGGAGACCGGTTGTGGCAAGACCCACATAGCCGTTCTGCTTATTTATGAATTGGGTCATTTGATCAGGAGTCCTCAGAAGAGTGTCTGTGTCTTTCTTGCTCCTACGGTTGCCCTAGTTCATCAGGTCAGTTTTTTTTTTTTATTTGGTTCTCTCAGTGGGACTCTTTTTTCTATTTGTTTAAATTTAAACACGGATTTTGATTTTGAAAATTCATATCACAGTATTCTGTTTGTCTGTGTTTATGCGTCAAACAATGGTTTATATCGTTGCGTCTTTCGCCTTGGTATTTGGGTGGAATGCAATTATTGCTAGGACGTTGATTTGGGTGGTTGAACAGTGATAATGATATATATATATATTTTTTAATAATACATAACAACTCCGAGTAAAATATTTTTCATATGATTTAAAAATAAAATTGCACATATTTATTTGATATCTTGAGACAAATTGAATATAAATTTATATTGTGAGATATCATAAAGAAAATAGTTATCTAAATTAAAAATTTAATTTGATATTATAAATATTTTAACTTTGAATCTAAGTATGTCAATGTTAAAATATCTTATCATAAAATTTTAAAACAAAACAATTAAATTGAAAAAAAAGGAGGAAAAAACCCAATCTAGGTCAATGCCTGGGATGGGTCATTCCAGGTCAAAGATTTATTTGGTTTTTTTCTTTTTAGTAACATTGAATCAGGCGGGTCTTGTTCTAAATCTTGTTAATTCGTAGGGATATTTAAACTATTAGGAAACTGAAACTAAAGGGTGCCGAGCTAATACTCCTCTGAATTTTTGACTTAGTGCCTGTTGGTTTGGAAGTTAGAACGTTGAAAAATTGATCCAGATTTGCTATTTGATGTCTTTCTAAATGTATGCTAAACTATCTTAGGTGTTCAAATTTGTGTAGACTGCACATCCCACACCCGTGAATATGGAGGTTCTTAAAGAATGTTGCTAGTCATCAAAATAGAGACTGGGTTTCTATTATTTAGTAAGAAATGTGTGGAAGGTTCTACAGCTTGTGCAAAGAATCTATGAGACTGACTCAACAAAAACAAAACTAGAGAACAAATTGCTTGCATAAATACTCTGGAGATATAAAGAGAGCTGAAGGGAATGTATTAGCAAGGCTGACAATAGACCCTTGATGATGAAGAAATATATAATGCCATTATGTTTCCTTGACATTATTTATTAAAAATCTGTTGTCATATCAGATGTAAGTCCTAAAGATGAAAATTTCTAATGCTGTCAGTGCTATTTTTTTGTGGATTCTATCCTCTTGATGGGCAAAGGATAATCAAGTCTGTATAAGAACTTGTATGTTCTGTACTCAGGCTAAAGTTACTTGGTTTGGAATCTTAGCGTCCGTTTGAATGCCTATTTTTATGGTTTGAAGTTTGATAGAAATGACAAATTGGAACTACTTTTGTAGCAAGCCACGGTTATTGAAGACTCTACTGATTTCAAGGTTGGGATCTATTGTGGAAATTCCAAGCACTTGGAAAGCCATGGTGATTGGGCAAATGAGATTGAAAGGAATGAGGTACTTATTCTGTTTAATACAATTGCATGTGTGTGTACAAAATTTTTACAATCTGAAATTCTGTTCCTTTCTAATTTACGTGGTTTTAAAAAGTACAAAGCATATGATTTAAAAAGTGACATGTATGGGACCACTTTTTGGGTTCATCTAAAGGAATGTACCTTGCCATTAGGAATTTATTTTATTAGATTCCCTGTCTCAGAATAAGAAAAGGTGCAAACTTTGATTTTTCCTTGCCTTCTTTGGCCCAGTGAAGATTTTCTTTTTTTATCCTTTCTTCCAGTGGAAAACTTGTTGCAGATCCACCATCTTTGGGTCAGAATTTTTTTCTTGTTTGATAATTTATGCAGGTTCTTGTTATGACACCTCAGATACTTCTTCGTAACTTAAGTCATGGTCTTGTCAAGATGGAGTTTATTGCACTTTTGATATTTGATGAGTGTCACCATGCACAAACAACAACAGGTCATCCTTATGCAGAAATAATGAAAGTAAGTGGCTATAAACTGTTTTATTTGTCCTTTTTTGGACATTTCTTGTTCATGTTAACATGTACTACTCCCGTGAATTCCCCAACTCTCTTTTTGCTGGTATTTGACTTATCTCAACAATTATAGGTCTTCTACAAAACAAAGGATGGAAAATTTCCCCGTATATTCGGCATGACTGCATCTCCAGTTGTAGGGAAAGGTAATGCTTTTGGATATTTTTGGCCATGATCATTGTGTTGTTTCCTAGGTAGAAATAGCTGAATGTCTCCTCTTCCTCGATTGTACAAAGTTTATTCATCCACAGTTGCAGCGTTTAGTATGAAAAAGCAAATGGAAAATGTGAAACAGAAGCATGCATTTCCAAGTTTTTTGTAGGTCTTTTACAGCCTCTGTCATCAAGTTCTGCATTCACAGAATTAGGAATTATTTGGGCAACTCATTGTAAGATTCTTGTATATTTGTGCAATTAACAAATAGTAAAGGTATCCATGTTCTTTAATTGGTCGTATTATATTTTAAGTAGCTTGTAGATGGAATCCTTGCCTGGTCAGCAAATTGTTTGTATCTTCCATTGTCTGGAAATATTTTTGGTCTATATCTTCATGGATACCTTCATTTCATCCTTTTATTTAGCTTTTCTGTGTTTGTGGTACTTTTCAGGTTCATCTAATGAAGCAAATTTACCAAAAAGCATAAATAGTTTGGAAAACATACTCGATGCTAAGGTAGGTTGCGGAAACCAGTAGTTTTAGATGTCTGTCATGCTTGCCTTGCCTTTTGTTCAAATCCTTCTATAAATGCTGTTGTCTAATACATCAAAACTTGTACACCTGGCAATGCGTTCTCCAGCCTCAAAGCTTTAACATGATTTACTCTTACTTTTCAGATTTATTCAGTAGAAGACAAGGATGAGTTGGAAAAAGTTGTAGCATCTCCAGTAATTAAAATATATCCATATGGCCCCCTTGCAAAGGACATTGCTAGTGCCTTTGGTTCTTACCGCAATAAACTTGAAGAGATAAAAGGCCAGGTATAATATTGCTCTTTTTAACCTTTCCGATGTACCCTTGTCTTTTTTGGAGCTGGATCTGCATGCTGTTTCCTTTTTTTCTGATGAGTGCAGTGCGTATCAGAGATTGGAAAGGAAGTAGATGATCTTCAAAGCCTTCGAAGCACCAAAAAAGTTCTTATGAAAATGCATGAAAATATGATAGCTTGTTTGGATAATCTTGGCCTTTGGGGAGCATTCCAAGTAAGTTGTTCCTGTGGATGGAGTGTTTTGCAATATGTGTATGCAATATAGCTGATTATTCCAGTTGTGTCAAGTATTCAAATTGTGGTTAAGTGGAGTGCACATTATTTGTGCACAGTCAAGTCTAATGGTGTTGGCATTTGAAGGGTGGTCATTGTAAAACAAGTGGTAATTTATTTCAAAGATATTGTTGGGAGCATTGTTGTTATGCAAGTACTGTATAGAGACATTTGATGACCAGGACTCCTTGTGGTGGGCCTTATGGTTTTTAATTTGGTAACCATACTATGTATTGGGGCCAACTATGCCCATGCTCTCCATGTTTCAGTTTTTCTATGAAATTTGCATCTCGTATATTTTGGTAAATGTTATTCCTATTTTGATCTGGATGACTATACAAGGCTTATGCTCGGCCAATATCATTACCTGTTTTGTGTTTTATTGCAACAAAACTATGATGAAGTAGCAGTTTAGTTGTCTAGTTTAGGCTGGAAACATGAGCTACTATTGTGCATTGTCCCCCTTTCAGACCACTGGACTTGACCTTCTTATATGGATCTTTCTATCAACTAAATTTTTAGAGTTTGCCAAATGCTCTCCTGGTTGCTAATTGCGATTCATGGAAACAGGGCTCCGTTCCCTGTTAATCCTAAGTGGCCTAGCAAGTTGATGATTTGAGAAACAAAGTAGATAACGTTTGTGGGCAGTGTTTTATTATAAAAATTTAATTTAAAGTTTTTACTTCATTGTCTGTCCTTTGACGACAAGATTTTGATACTTTGTCTTGTCTGAAGGCTTGTCAAATTCTTCTGAGCGGTGATCATTCTGAATGGGAGGAATCAATTGGAGAAGAAGGAGCTATTTGTGACAGATATCTAGCTCAGGTTGCACATGTGTTCTCTGCTGACTGCAAAAGAGGTACATAAATGCATGAGTAGAAATTTTATTGAAAAACAGATATATCTATAATATGATGGAGTTTTTGGCTTTACCCATAACAAATCTCCAAGAATAAATGTTGCACTTGACTGTATTTTTGTATTTTGGAAACTGCTTGTTCAGTTTGTATTTTCTCACCAGGTTACCCATGCATTTGTCCTTTGTACTTATCAAAACTTTAGTGCAGCTAGTTAATACGAAAGCAGCAGTATCTTTTTCCTGGGTTCAATGGAAACATCTGTTTGCATAGCTTTATAAATTGTGATCAGCTGAGGCCAAAAAAAGAAACTTAAGATTGGATCATAGAATCTTGTGGCCTTGCCACCCCAACTGAGCCTCCAAACAAGATATTCATCAATCCCATGTGAAAGGGATTCTTAGAAGAGGATACTGCCATGACCATTAATTGTATGAAAGTGCTCAATTATTGCCTGCTTGCTTTCTTCAACGTAAACAAATGCTCCCATATTTGTCTGACCCAACTGGTTTGTGTGAAGGTGGGTGGAAACTGGCAGTTTACTGGAAAAAACTTGAGGTAGTGTAAAATGATATTTTCATAAAAAAGAGTGCAATGGATTATTGTAAATTCCTAAAGTAGACTGTAATCAAGAACAATCTGTGGTCCTAGGTTGTGAAGTATCAAAACATCTGGAATTATGTGATGGTCTTTTAATATAACTGATAGCAGGTTCATCATATTAATATTGAAATAATGATTTGTAAATATCCTGTAATTCATTTGGTGCACAAACAAAATTGAGTAGATGCATTGACTTTCTTTTTAATTACGATGGATTTTCTTTTTGATTTCCTGTAGATGACATTTCATCTGACCTATCGCATGTAGAGGATTTAAAGGGGCCAATTTTCTCAGCAAAGCTTTTATGCCTTATTGGAATTCTTTCAAACTTCAGGTTTGCAATAGAGTGCTGAATGTTTTCTTTGCAAAATTTATGTCAAACCTTGTATTTTGGAATTCACATAATTAGTTCTCTGTTGTGTTCCTTTTAATGTTCATTTAGCTGTTCACACTTTTTCTTTCCATAATTTATTGGGAAATATAGGGCATGTCATATGTAAGGCTGCAGCTGCTTCCATCCAGAATTTTGTTGATCTTTATTCCTTGTGTCTCATGCTCTGTTTTTGTTAAGTGTTTTGTCAGATGAATGATGGAAAAATAAATAAATAAATAACGATATATGGTTAGAGTATCCTTGATAAGGTTTTTTTTTTTTTTCCAGGGTACAGCCTAATATGAAAGGTATAGTTTTTGTAAATAGGATTGTTACTGCAAGATCCTTATCATGCATACTACAAAGCCTTAAATTCTTAACATCTTGGAAGTGTGATTTGCTTGTGGGAGTTCACTCTGGGCTGAAGAGTATGTCACGTAGGAACGTGAAGAGCATTCTTCAGAAGTTCCAGACAGGAAAGGTAATGCTTTTATGGGTATGATCATCATCAAATTAGGCTATGTCTGTTGAATATGTGCAAGAACAATAAGATATGCTGCATAGAAGGAATTGCAGGTCATATCCTGCTTAAAACTTTCTAATGTAGTACTGGGGTTGCAACCCTTGCTGGTTTCTGCTGAACTTTGCTCATCCGACATGCAAATTATGTGTCAGCTGCTGTTGATGTAGTACTGGGGTTGTAATCCCTTGCTGGTTTCTGCTGAACTTTGCTCATCCGACATGCAAATTATGTGTCAGCTGCTGTTGATGTTACATTGCATTTTCAATGTGTCCTAAGATCCAATGCAAATAATTATCCCAAGGCAACTTGGCATCGGCAGTCCCCACCGCACAGAGCATGAGGAAATTTCCAAACATAGGAGGATAACTGGACTGATCGCTAAAACCAACTTGATAATGCTTTTCTTCTGTGGCATATAAAGTCCATTTAAATGTCCTAACCTAAAGTTTCTTTACAGAATCAAAGCTCTTAAAACATGGTTTTCCTTGGAAGTAATAGCTAAGGTCACAAGGGGCCAAGTTGATGGGTGGTTAAGCCTGACAATTAGAATCAAAAACAGGAGAGAAATGAAACAGAGTATGCTAACCTGGCCATTTCAGAAGGAACAAGAATAGAGGATGATAGCTTAGCTATTGTCAGTCAAGTTTTAAAATCATATAGCTACTGCTCAGTCTTGAATGACATTAGCAATTACTAAGTTCTTGTGACAGATTATATCAACAAAATAGCTGTTTGGTGCATAGTCAAAACTAAACTATAGGCACGACTTGTAGGAATTCTTTGCATGGATCCTAATTAGTTTTAGATGTTAGAGGTGCATGCTCAAATTGATATGGTTTATTGTTACCACATAAAATCTAATTTATATTGTTCAGCTTAAAAGTATGTCAACTATGTGATTGGTGTGTGGCGCAGTTTAACAATGGCCTTCCATTTTTTGAACCTGGCATTTAATTTGGTTTCTTTACTGATTTTGCAGTTAAATTTATTAGTTGCAACCAAAGTTGGTGAAGAAGGACTGGATATTCAGACATGCTGCCTTGTGATAAGGTTTGATCTTCCAGAAACTGTTGCGAGCTTTATACAATCAAGAGGTCGTGCACGAATGCCTCAGTCTGAATATGCATTTCTGGTGGACAGGTTCTTGTCTGATGCAAATAAAGCATAGTAGTCCATTTTTCTGCAACACCTAGTGTTTTGCTTAAAAATTTTCAAGCAATTATCAGAATAACTATTATTTATGTTGCAGTGGCAACCAGAAGGAGCTAGATTTGATAGAGAATTTTAAAAGGGATGAACGTCGCATAAATTTGGAAATTTTTTCCAGAACATCTGATGAGACTTTCAATAGCCCTGAGGAGAGAGTTTATAAAGTAGATACATCTGATGCTTCCATCAGTTCTGGATACAGCATCTCATTACTACACCACTATTGTTCAAAGCTCTCCCATGACGAGTATGTGCTTGTTCCAACTTGTTGTTGGACCATTTTGTGGCTTTAGGATTCTTTCTTCCACTATATTTTTGTTGAGATCATTGATCAATGTTTTCAGGTACTTTGATCCCAAGCCAAAATTCTTTTGTTATGATGATTTAGGAGGAACTGTCTGCCACATAATATTGCCCTCCAATGCTCCATGTCATCAGATTCTTGGTACACCACAATCTTCAACAGAAGCTGCTAAAAGAGACACCTGTCTGAAAGCAATTGAACAATTGCATAAACTTGGTGCACTGAATGACTCTCTTTTGCCTGGGCAAGGAGACATGGAGGAGTCTGTGGTGGTCTCTTCTGCCTTTGAAAGCTGTGAAGGTTGCAATATAGCAAGGTTCTATAAAAGCATTATTGTTCCATTTTGGCTGACAGTTTACTCAATCATTTTTTCTTTTATATATTGGCAGATGAAGGTTCACGAGGTGAACTACATGAGATGCTAGTTCCCACTGCACTGAAGGGATCCTGGACAAACCTCAAGAATTTGGTTCAACTTAAATCCTACTATATAGAATTTTGTCCTGTCCCTGAGGACAGGACCTATAAGAAGTTTGGTCTTTTTGTCAAGGCACCACTCCCACACGAGGCTGAGAGAATGGAGGTTGATCTTCACCTGGCTCATGGTAGACGCGTGAAAACAAAGCTCATCTCACTAGGACTTAAAGCGTTTAATAAAGATGAGGTAAAAAAGTAATTTGTTAGTTAAATTAGGGATGCTTTACTAGGATAATGTATTCAATGTTTCTACATGTACAGATTGTGCAGGCACAGAATTTTCAAGAAATGTTCCTAAAGGTCATTCTTGACCGATCAGAATTTGTTCACAAATTTGTTCCACTGGGAGAGGATGGTATCTGTAAATCAAGCCAGACCTTTTACCTTTTGCTTCCCATTGTTCTGCAAAACTGTGAAAAGAGAATGATGGTAGATTGGGAGATTATCAGAAGATGTCTGTCATCTCCTGTTTTCAGAAGTCCGGCTGATGCTGTGGACAAGGAAATTCCTCCTCTTGGTGCTTATTTGCAACTTGCTAACGGTTGCACCAGTATTAGTGACATTGAGCACAGTTTGGTGTATGCTGCGTACAAGAAAAAGTTCTACTTCATCACTAACATTGTCACCGAGAAAAATGGTTACAGCCCATACAAAAATTCAAGTGCATCAAGCCACATGGAGCACTTAGTTAGCACGTAGGTAACTTGGTCTTTTTAAACTTGAGTATATACATCGTATTAAATTCCTTTGAAAATGTCATATGTTTTACTATCCGTGCTTGCAGTTTTCTTTCAAGGAGTTTCTTGATGAAAAAACTTTTATCTCATCTTAAGAACTTGGTGAAATTTGTGATAATATACTTTCATTTGGAATTTGAATTTGTAAATTCCCTTTTAGGTTTGGTATTCATCTTAAATATCCTGAGCAGCATCTTTTGCAAGCAAAACAACTCTTCTCTTTGCGCAACTTGCTACATAACCGAGGAGAGGAGGATTCAGGTAATTTACTTTTTCAATTTTTTTTTCTAATAGGCCCATTAACAGAAGTATGCTTTACTTCTTCATTTAGTGAATTATAGAATAATCATGTGGTATCTCAGATTTTTATGTATGGAGAAGCATCTGATGCATTTGTGTTGGAAGACCTTTCTGTTTTTATGGAATTGCTCAAGGTCCAGCATGGGAAACGGAGAAAGACCTGCTATGTTGTTAGAAAAGAAGAATTAAGTAGATAATAGACCTTATTATTTTCTCAGGTGTTTAATTTGAACACTGTACTTTGGTTGGGGTTTAACCTTGTGTGAAGTATAGACAACACTTTTTCAACCTTTTGCCTTTGTTAGATAATGAAGCTTAGTGACAGCAAGAAAGTTGGATGCAAGTAGTAAATATCATGGAAGGATTTGTGTTTCTAGACCTCCCTAGTGATATTGGCAGCAAAAAAGTGGAAATAGATATTGCACATATCAGTGGGTGGGAGACTTAAGAGGCATGGAAAGGGAAAGGAAAGAAAATTATCCAGCAGGACTAAAATCTCTAACTTAAAATCTATGAAATGAATAAAAGTTCTTAAGTCAAACTTTTGGTCTTACATCTGACCCTTCCTAGGCCCCAAAATAAGGGAACATCACGCCCTTTGGATGCCCTTTTTTAAGTCAAACATTCAGTTGGACAAAGAACTTTTTTATTCTGTTATAAAATACTGTGTGTGTAGTGTAAAAAAAGTCCTCTTCGGTAAAATTTTGGAGTTGACTCCTGCATAAAAGTTGTATGAGATAAGAGATGCACTACATAGGAATCTTATGTGATTCTAAGTTGCTTTTTCCATCACAACAAAAGCAGAAAGAAGGGGAAAAAACAGTGTTGATACAATGTCAAAGAAAATGGAGTCACTAACATGGTAGAGATCTTCATCAACTATCAAAATCGTTCTAATATTCTCAGACTCTTGGATTGTTCATTCATATAAACTGACTAGGAAAGTAGGAATTAATTCTTAATAACAAATGTACCATATCATCAACTACAAGAATTACATGTCCAGGAAATTTTTGCTATGAAACTGCAATTTTTTCTTGTCTTGTAAGTATCATGTGACAAGTTGTCTTAATTTATATTCTTTTATGTTTATTTTTCTCTAGTTTGCAAGTTCTATTTGTCCAGACAGCTTCATTGTTTTTTCTTTCAATCCAATCTGATGACTGGAACACTTGCTGACTGGCGTTAGATTTCTGAAGATACAACATCAATGTGCTGTGTATGACTAGGGTTACATGCAACACATGGCAAAGGAACCAGTTCATTTGTGTGAATTGACAATGAGATGGAGATAAGCTTCTTTTCAGTCAAACAGAGGCATATATCTGAGTTAAATGCAAAATAGTTGACAGCATAATGCATATTGGATTGTCTTATAGATGGGCCAATTAAAAAAGTGCAAAAATATATAGATGGGCCCATTAAAAAAGTATAAAAAATAAGCTTGGCCTGATGAGGAGATCCATATTGAACTTTTGAATATAAAACAAGTGTTGCCTGTCTATGTTGCAGTTGCTCTCTCTCTCTCTCTTTGATTCAACGTTCCTTAATTGTTGGGTTATTTTCAAAAACAGAATCACAGGAACTGGCTGAGTACCATATTGATTTGGCTCCTGAACTTTGTGAGTTGAAGATAATGGGCTTTTCTAAAGATATAGGGAGCTCAATTTCTCTGTTGCCGTCAATTATGCATCGTTTAGAAAACTTGCTTGTGGCCATTGAACTCAAGTGCCTTTTATCTGCTTCATTCCAGGAGGCAGCTGCAATCACTGCTACCAGAGTAAGTATTGACCACCTAAGTTATGCTTGTTTAATGGTTTTTGTATTAGGTTGATCATCCCTGATGGTCCTGTGCAGGGTTTTTGACATGTACATGAACCATCTTTGACTGCTAATATCTGTTAATTGATGTTAGGTTTTGGAAGCTCTGACCACAGAGAAATGTCAGGAACGGCTTTCTCTTGAGAGACTTGAAACACTTGGTGATTCTTTTCTTAAATTTGCAGTCAGCCGGCACCTTTTTCTTCTCTATGATACCATTGATGAAGGAGAGCTTACCAGGAAACGTTCTAATGCTGTAAATAATTCCAATTTATTCAAGCTAGCATGTAGGAAGAACTTACAGGTATTGTTGATTTCCAAAATGGCTTCTATGTTCCAAATGATGCAAATTTGTGGAAAGTTGAACATTGTTTATTGATAAGATCACTCACTTTTTCTTGGTAATTATGATTCTTTTACCTCTCGAATGCCATTTTATAATTAGTTTACAGTAAAGCTGGTGCCAAATCGATCTACTATGTCTACTATGGTTAAAATCATAAAAACTAGCCTCAAAAGGGCTTATAATAGCCTATGACAGGAGAATTTTTTGAATTGGCAAAAGTGGAACAAACTGAGTCTTCTGTTAAACCCTCTCACTCTCTCTCTCTCTCTCTCTCTCTCGTTCTTGTGAATCAATTGGTCCTGCTTATGTCCAATTTTCCTGAGGCTGAAAAAGCTTTAGTCCATTATGTTATTGCAAACCTATGTATATATGCAGTATCACCATATCAAACAAAATTAGTCGGGGAATTTTTTTGCTTGTCATTTTAACAACACTAGTTAGAACTTTTTCCCTATTTCAGGTGTATATACGTGACCAGGCGTTTGATCCCAGCCAATTTTTTGCACTTGGGCGTTGTTGTCCTAGAATTTGCACCAAAGAATCAGAAAGTAGTATTCATGGTGAATATGGAGGACATGCGGAAGGTCAAGCAAATGCTAGTGAAGTCAGATGCAGTAAAGGTCACCACTGGTTATATAAGAAAACTATTGCTGATGTGGTAGAAGCTCTTGTTGGAGCATTTATAGTTGATCAGGGCTTCAAAGCCGCAATGGCATTTCTTAGGTGGATTGGCATCAAAGTGGATTTTGAAGCCTCACAAGTCATACAGGTCTGCCTAGCAAGCAGTAGATACATTCCAGATGTTCCTTCCATGGGCATTGATGCCTCTGTAAAAAAGTTATTGGGGTTTCAGTTTCGCCATAAAGGTCTACTTCAACAGGCTTTTGTGCATCCTTCTTATACTAAACATGGAGGAGGCTGCTATCAGGTATGTGCTCTTTGATGTTTCCGTCCAGCAAATGGGCAACAATTTGTCATCTCTTCTTAGTGATTCTTTCTAGGTTAGCCTTTTTTTTATGCTGGGATTTGCTGATATGGGAATATGTTTGACCAGAGGCTTGAGTTTCTTGGAGATGCTGTCTTGGATTACTTAATCACATCATATCTGTATTCTGCGTATCCAAAACTGAAGCCTGGTCACTTGACAGATCTGAGATCGGCATTGGTGAATAACAGGACTTTTGCCAATATTGCTATTGATCAGTCTTTCCATGAGTGTCTTATTTGTGATTCCAGTGGTCTCTGCAAGGCCATAAAAGACTATGTGGAATTTGTCAAAACGCCTCCACTAGAAAGGAATACACTCGAAGAGCCAAAATGTCCTAAGGTTGGCATTGATTTTTTTTTTTTTTTTAATAATTACTTCTTGTTCTTCTTAAAGAAAATGATTATGGAATATTACGTCATATCTTTAACCCTTGCTTTGAAAGAACATCTTGACTCTTTCCACTTGTCAAGTTATTGGTGTTGTTTCCATGTGTAAATTTGTAGAAATAATTGAGGAAATTTTGCAACACTTACTGTACCTATGTACGGATGAAGAAAGTCAGATCAAAGGAAGCAAAGTTATTTGCGTTGAAAAATTGTTGCAACATACATTTCCACATGATGGACAACTGGGGGATGATTTAAAGTTCATTGAATTTAGTTCTAGGATATATTGGGTTTGGAAATTTACTTTTTTAGGGTTTAAGGGATGAAATTGAGATTTATATATAGTGACGAAATTGTCCAGAATCATAGAAATTGAAAGAAACTGTTATTGTCACATTAATAGGGTAGAAGAAACTGTTCACACCAGTTGAACTATTGGAAATGCTTTAGGAGGATTTAGGAGGCCCTCAAGAGAAAGAAAGCATCACATCTCTAGATAGCAATACCACTAGCAAAAAACACCTTCATTAACTTTTCTCCTCCGAAAATATTACACACATATTATAGACTTGTGACCTGAGACTACTAATTCTTGTAGATTTTAGACTACTTAGTTAATTAGGAAATGAGTTAGAAAGGATATGCACATAGGCCTGCCAATCACAAGAATACAATTAAAAATTATTGGCCCCACAATCCTGTATGGCTCAGAACATTGTAGGGTTCTGGCTTCAGAACATTGTTTGGTCGCTGTGAGAATTGAGAACAGCTCACATTCTGTTTATGCTGCATCTTTAAATGTCCTTCCATATAAAAGACTGGTTTATGCTGCATCCTCGTCAACTTTGTGGAAGATTTTTTTACCATTTTGCAAATTAAGAAGGGTCCTGAAATTTTTCTATTCCTGTTCTTATAAGGTTATCCCATTTGCTGTCTCAGGTGCTCGGTGACTTGGTAGAGTCTTTTCTTGGTGCCATTCTTCTTGATACAGGGTTCGATCTGAACTATGTCTGGAAGTTAATGCTATCCTTCTTAAATCCAGTCGCGAACCTTTCCAATGTACAGCTAAACCCTGTAAGGGAATTACAAGAACTTTGCCAATCTCGTAGTTGGGATTTACAGTTCCCAACATCAAAGAAGGGCAGAATGTTTTCTGTTGAAGCAAAAGTGTATGGCAAAGATATGCACGTATGTGCTTCTTCAAGCAACTCAAGTAGAAGGGAGGCTGTTAGAATTGCTTCAGAAAAAATATTCGAGAAGCTAAAGGTAGAGTTTTCTTCATGGATCTTCTATTGCCTGCCATATTTATCTTTCGACACTTGCATGCTTCCTGCAACATTGTGAACCAGACTTTCCCATGACATTGTCTGAATATTATTTAGATAACTACTTTGTCACAATAAGATCAAGATAGCATGTCAGGTGTTGTAAGAATCATCTGCCCGGTAGCTCAATTCCAGAGTAAAACGAAGATATTCAAAAATTAGATTTGTTGGGAAATTTGAGTATTAGTCTGTGTGTTGCAATTCTCTCTTGTTTAATCTGTCATCTTACCTATCAAAGGAATTATATATCCTGTTGTTATTGGCCTTGTCAACTGTAAAGTTCCATGGAGGCTATAAAGACTGAAAAATGCATTTCATTCCTCTCTAGCCAGCAGATCGATGGCTTAGGAGGTTAAGAGAAACTGTAACTTCTAAAATTGCCATGTGTTGATGAGCTTGGTGAAGGAGAGAGAGTGTGTCAGACATACAAAATAATTTAGGACCAGGGAAAGGGGATGGGGGAGAGAATGCTTTGAGTGGAAGAGGGCAGTAGATAATGCAGGTTGTATCTAACCATTTACTAACGTCGCTTAACACATACCAAGAAACCTTCTGATTTTCAACAGTCATGCAGGATCAAGGTTACACTCTCAAGTCTGACCAATTGGAGGAAATGTTAAGGAGTAGCAGCAAGATGGAACCCAAATTGATTGGTTATGATGAATGCCCAGTAGATGTCACGGCTGATGTGCCGCAACCCGACAATTTGAAGGTCCAAGGACAGTCTGGCAGCAACCTCGACCCCAAAACTTCTTCCATCAGCCAAATGAATAATATGCATCAATCCTGCTTTGAACCTGAACAGCCCCCATTTCCATCAGAATTGATTCAAGGACAGTCTAGTGATGCTGTTGCAGATCCTAAGTCTGACAGAGACTCACAGAATACAGGTGTGCCGTAATAGCTATAATTGTAGGCTGTGAAACCTTGGGAATGGATCCTTATGTTTATAAACTTTCAGGACAGGCAGTCTGTGGATCAGCTAGATCACGTTTGTATAAGATCTGTGTTGCTAACTGTTGGGGCTCACCTTCTTTTGAGTGCTACCATGAGGAAGGGGCAAGCCATCTGAAGCTGTAAGTCTGTGATATATTGGGGTGGATGTTAATCTGTTTATGTTGACATAAATATTGTTGTCATTAGGAAATCATAACAAATGTGAACAAGAGTTTGAAACTAGGAACCAAAGCCGCAGTTAAGAGTAAATAAGAAAACTAGACTGAGTTTTGGTGGTACAAATCTCAAGGGTCTTAGCTCCTGTGTCGTGATTCACTGTGCTTCTAACATGAGTGAATAAAGGCAATTCTCAGGAAACTGTCTTTACACCTGTGGGGATAAGTATGAGATATGCATACGTGAGACAAACATGCATATTATGAGATGAAGTTTATTCAATTTTCATCTTAAGGTTGTCTTTTCTGTTGCATTGACCACCCTAGGGAAACATGCTGTCGGCAGTGGCAGTTGTCTGATTAGGAAAATTATCAGCTATGAACGTGATCAAGCTTCGAGATATTCTTACCTGTGTATTGTAGCGTATTTCCTTCAACTGCATCGTATCTTACACCGATTGGTCTTGAGTGCTTTGTTCAAATGTCTTGCAGCTTCACCTACAAGGTTGTTCTTGAAATAGACACAGCACCTAGTTTTATTTTGGAGTGCCTGGGGGCACCTCACTCTAGAAAGAAAGCTGCGGCAGAGCATGCGGCAGAAGGGGCACTCAAGTATTTGGAGCAAGAAGGCTACTTACTTCAAAGTGAAATAGCAGAGACGGTTTTTACCTAAAAGATTAGCGGAACTCACATGGAGATTGCGCTGTATATTCACGGATGATCTCAATGTATGGAACCGGGCACTGAACAAGTAGGTTCAGTGCTTGTACACTAATTCATTCTTAATCTGATATGTGCAGAACTTGTATCCAATTGGCATTCCTAATGTACGAGTTACCACACTGTAAAGTCCAAGGAAAAATTAGATATACACATTCTTACCCTATTTTCACTATATATATATATATATATATATACACATACAAGTGCATGACCATTAACTAGGGGATATAGCAATGTGCAAAGGAAATAATGAAGACTAGGGCTCATGTCTGTGAACTATCAACCATAACTATCTTATGTACGTTGTCTCATTATTGAAGAGAGTGAAACTCATGTCCCTTTCTGATCTTAGCACGGGGTATGTTCAGCTGTTCTGTTTCTGTGTCTCCACAAATTCAAATCGATGAGTTGTATTGCAAAGGGAATGGAATGATTTTTATTGACTGGTATAAGTGGGAAATAAAATGAAGTAAAAGGTGGTAAATATATTCAGTAAAAATTTACCTTGTCCCAAAATGGAAAAGGGACTATCTCCGACTCTGGAGAAATCCAATTAGAAACTCCAACGATGCTTTTGTTGGCAAATGGTCAGTCTATCCCCCACTCCTGCCAATAGTGTAAGATAAAATGGACGTGCATGTGTTGTTATTTGATTTCGGCTATCTTCTAAATTCTAATAGTTAAGTGGTAGAAAGAGAATTATATGAATTTTATTTTATTTTTTTCACATTTAGTCAGAAAGAAAGTAAAATATGAGATCAACCAAAAGCAAAGGAATTTTGGGGGGTCAAAGCTAGATTTCCCCCACCCCATCTCCCCCTCCCCCCTTTTTTAAGTCTTCCCCTAAGTCTAGTTTGAAAGATGTGAGGTCCATAGCCCATTGGGCCCAAATCCTACAATCTATGCTTCATGCTCAGAATACCGAGAGAAAAAGTCGTTGAACAAAAGAAATGGCAAAGAAGAAAAATAAGGCCTTTGGAGTCAAATGTTGAGGCCCATTCAGCCCAGGCCCAGTTAACTACAAAATAGGCCCAGTTAATTATAAAATACGAACGTGCCAAGAATCCATCATCGGTTACATGTCATCACCCGCCAAAATTTCCCGCCAAAACCCCCCTATTGCTGCCTTCCCCTCATCCTCTCTCTACGATCTTTTTTTCCCGTTTCAAAATTCCCAAAATCATATAGAGAGAGAGAGAGAGAGAGAGAGAGAGAGAGGAGAGGAAGAGAGATGTCGGGATGGGACGAAGGAGCTGTGTACTACAGCGATCAGGCGCAGTTTCCGGAATCCGGGTCGGATGCAGCGGGCGGCGGCGACCGCGGCCCCAGCCGCCACATAATCCTCCGGAAGTTCAAGGAATTCATCCGGAGCTTCGAGGCTCAAAAGAACCGTTTCCCCTACCGAGAGAGTCTCGTGCACAACCCTAAGTCCCTCCTCGTCCACCTCGAGGACCTCCTGGCCTTCGACGCCGAGCTGCCATCCCTCCTCCGCTCCTCCCCCGCCGACTACCTCCCCTTGGTACATGAATAATAATTTAAGGTTAATTCTTCAAATCTGTGGGTACAGTGTGTGGGTTGCTAAGTAGGGCTTTTCTTGTGTAGTTTGAGACAGCGGCCGTGGAGGTGCTGCAGGGTTTGAGGTTGAAGGAGCAGGGAGAGAGCGGCGAAATGAAGGAGCCTGAGATTCGGGAAGTGCAGATCTTGCTGAGTTCCAAGGAGGACCCCGTTTCTATGCGATCCCTTGGGGTTAGTAGGAGATGCCTTTGTTTTGGCCCTTTTATGGTTGCCTTATATATATATATATATATATATATATATATATATATATAGGGTCAAAAAAAAAACAATCGGTTGTTTGCTTTCTTTCTGGTCAATTGATGAGTCTAGACGCGCCTTTCAATTTCTTCTTAGGGCTGTTTGTTAATAATCTTGGATTTTAAAGGTCGTTACGCTTAAGAACTTATCTACAGTTCTGCTTTCCATAAGTTGCATTTTGGGTAGGTATCATTGCATTACTGTGCCATCTTAGGCATCAGAAAATCCACTTTTTTTTTTTTTTATTACACATGGAAAAACTGCCTTGACCTTTTTTGAAGGAAATTTATTTTTCAATATGCTTTCATATGCAGGCTCCGTATATCTCAAAACTTGTCAAGATTGCTGGGATCACCATTGCTGCTTCAAGAGTTAAGGCAAAGGCGACTTATGTGAGTCTAGTGTGCAAGAATTGTCAGGGCACTAGGGAAGTTCCATGCCGCCCTGGCCTTGGTGGGGCAATGGTGCCTCGCTCTTGTGACCATATTCCTCAGGTTTACCTTGAATCCTATGTAAATTCACGCGTGCATGGCAGTTTATATCCATTAATCTTATTTTCTAATGGGAATTTGCACAGCCTGGTGAAGAGCCATGTCCTATTGACCCTTGGATTGTGGTTCCTGACAAGAGCAAGTATGTTGATCAGCAAACTCTGAAACTGCAGGAAAATCCTGAGGTAAAATTTCTCGTTTTGGATGAGTGATTGTTAGTATCAAGTTTAGAACACTATCTAATGGGTGGATGTTTTTGCTTGATTTCAAAGGATGTCCCTACTGGAGAGCTCCCCAGGAACATGCTCCTCTCAGTGGATCGCCATCTTGTTCAAAGAATTGTACCAGGCACAAGATTAACCATTATAGGGATTTATAGCATTTTTCAGGCAGCCAATTCGTCAACCTCGTAAGAGCTATTGTACTTTATATTGCAGTTCAAAATCTCCAGATTATTGGCCATACTTAGCTACTAATTCAGATTTTACTGAAATTCCACTGTTTATGCAGCCATAGAGGGGCAGTAGCAGTAAGACAGCCTTATATCAGGGTTGTGGGAATGGAAGAAGCAAATGAGGCCCGTTCTAGAGGTCATGCAGCATTCACGCAAGAAGAGGTAGTGGGGAATCTTCACTGTGATCTTTTAACATATTGCAGCATTCATTCTTACATTGCACGTGATAAATTGCACCACCTGGTTCTTTACAAACTGAATTCACCCAGCATTTCCATCATATCAGCCAAAATTGGCTTCCTCAGTCCTTTTTGTTCTTTCTCTCTGTTTAGGCTGGCTGATTTTTCATTAGCTGGGTGTGATATTCGATGCCAATTTTATAACTTTTAGGACATTTCTTCCTTGTATCTTGATTTTAATCACCTCACTGGTGGGGATAAATGGCAACTTCTTTTCTTTTCCTTTTTTTATTTTTTATTTTTAAATCTTTGAGGACTTGGGAGCAGATGAGAAAGGAAGTTTAAGAAACCAAGCAAGCGTGCTTTCTGTCTTCTTCTCTCATGCTTTTTTTTCTCTTCCTTCTCTTTCCTCTATGAAATAATGTGGTATCATACGCAGATAGAAGACTTCAAAAAGTTTGCCTCACAAGCAGATGTGTTCGGAGCCATATGTTCCAAGATTGCTCCGTCTATCTTTGGGGAAGAAAATGTGAAGAAAGCTGTAGCTTGCCTTCTCTTTGGAGGATCGAGAAAGGTATACCTTTAGCTTTTGTATTGATTGTTATAAAGCTTTACGAGGACTCAAGTCTCTCATAATGTGATTCCAATTGCTTCATATGTACAGAATTTACCAGATGGGGTGAAGTTAAGAGGCGATATCAATGTCTTGCTTTTGGGGGACCCATCTACTGCTAAATCACAGGTAATTAATGTGATGCAAGTTTGGTTCTCTTTAGATGTTTCACCTTAGTGTTTCCTTACTAGAATCTTGATTTTAGATTGTTTATGTTCTCACATTGCCATGTGGGAGTATGTGCTGATTGCATAATTACCATGTGTTTAAAGTTTCTCAAGTTTGTTGAGAAGACAGCTCCTGTAGCTGTTTATACTTCTGGTAAAGGCTCATCAGCTGCTGGTCTTACAGCTTCTGTGATTCGGGATGGCAGTTCAGTAAGTTCTCCAAGTATTTATTTGTATAATGGTGGAATTGTTTCCTTTGTTTTCATTGAGAATTCTGACTTTAAATCCATATTTGTGAATTCAGCGTGAATTTTACCTTGAAGGAGGAGCAATGGTTTTGGCAGATGGTGGTGTTGTTTGTATTGATGAGTTTGACAAAATGAGACCAGAGGATAGGTAACTCAAAATAAAATTGGAGAGCACCTTGGCATGTGTCATACATATACAATTTTAAGTGTGTGGATGTTGGTGTTGTTCAGGGTTGCCATTCACGAAGCCATGGAGCAGCAAACAATATCAATTGCAAAAGCAGGAATAACAACCGTTCTTAATTCTAGAACATCTGTGCTTGCAGCTGCCAACCCTCCATCAGGACGCTATGATGATCTTAAGGTCAGCAGCTACAATTTCTGTTTATTCTTATTCAAGCTTTTGCATGCATTATCGTGATTTTCTGGTTAGCAACTAACCAAATTTGTTCACTTTTCAGACTGCACAGGAGAATATTGATTTACAAACGACAATTCTTTCCAGATTTGACTTAATCTTCATTGTCAAAGATAAAAGGGACTACAGTCGTGACAAGGTATCTCACAATTGTGTTGCTCATCTAAAGTGCTTGAAGTGCAAGATGGCCCCCCAAGAATATGCAATGATATTCTTTATGTCTTGATTTTGCTTTGAGGCATATAAACTTGACTATCAAGTGTTATTTTTGGACAAGAGCAAATAGTTTATTTTCAACTTGCAATGAATTTTGTGAGTTTAGATTGAAACTACTCTTAATCAAACTAAATTAGATACATGTATTTACAGTTCACGCTTCTTTTCTAAATGCCCATCAGGCCATGCAGTGACTTGAAACTGAATAATCTGTTACAGATCATAGCCAGCCACATTATAAAGGTTCATGCATCTGCTGATAAACATTCTGTTGATACTAGAGCTTCTAAAGAAGATAATTGGCTCAAGAGGTATGTGCAGTGTATCTTGAAGCAGCCGGAGTCAGCCCAAAGTTTTTTTCCTGTACCCTTGATCGGTACACTGCTGACACTGATTTACAACTATTTTGCAGATATATACAATACTGTCGGACTGAGTGCTACCCGCGGCTGTCAGACTCTGCATCCAATAGACTGCAAAATGAGTATGTCAAGTTCAGACAGGTGATTCACCACTGCCTTGTGTCATTGATTGGCTCATTAATTCTTCCTGAATAATCTAACACACTGAGCCTTGTGTTTGAACATACACACGTTGATATAAATTGATGAAATCCACGGAAATGCATCACACGGTATATCCTTTATTAAATCAAAATATCATACTGGGGAAAAGCAGGGCATGTTCTTCTCTATGTACATCCTAAGATTATTTGTCTATTGCTAATTAAGACTAAGGCAGTGAGAGCAATCACATTTTAATTGTTCAAGTTTCCAAATCTGAGCAATCAATAATGCCACCTCTTGCTTCAGAAAATTCTACTTTTGATGCTTTTTTATGGTCCTTTTCTTTTGGGTATAAACTGCACCTACTATTAGAATCTCCAGATTAGCATGTCAAGGAATTTGGAGCTTGGTCTTTAAACCATTGTATTCAATATTTGCATTTATTTGGCAGGACAGCCAGTGGCTGGAAACATAATAATTAATGTTGTTATTGTTGGACATTTCAGGATATGAGGAAACAGGCAAATGAAACTGGTGAGGCTGCTCCGGTACCCATTACTGTAAGGCAACTGGAAGCTATCATAAGGTTGAGCGAGTCTCTTGCAAAAATGAAATTGTAAGTTATCATGTTAGACTCAAAACATAAACCTGGCAGGTGTTCCTGTGTGCATGAAATCTTCTTGGCAAACAACACATACCCTTTGCTTATACCAATTGTATTTACTTTGCTACATATTTCACTCATGCATATCAGTTTGTGTGCATACATCCATGTACACTCAAAGTGTTTGCTATCTCCAGGTAAATGATTTCTACTCTTTTATGTTCTTTGCTTTTAGGTCCCACATTGCCACGGAAGCAGACGTGGTTGAAGCAGTAAACCTTTTCAAAGTTTCAACTATTGAAGCAGCACACTCTGGAATCAACCAGCAAGTGACCCTTACTCCTGAGATAAAGGTTTGTCAATGGAAATAGAACATTTTTGCCATTTCTGTTTTCTACAAACTTGTCTGAACTATGAACGATTTCTGATTGCCCCTTTCTCAACTTCTTGCATTGTGCAAATTAAAAAGCAAGCCGAAACTCAGATAAAAAGAAGGATAGGAATTGGAATGCGCATTTCAGAAAGAAAGTTGGTAGACGAGCTCGCTAGAACTGGAATGAATGAATCGATTGTAAGCATTACTGTACTGACAAGTGTTCTTCAATATTCAATACATGCATGCTGTTTCCTTCATTGACGTTTCATTTGCAGGTCAGAAGAGCTCTCGTGGTTATGCACCAAAGGGACGAAATCGAGTACAAACAAGAAAGGCGTGTTGTTGTCCGGAAATTGTAGGAGGCTGCAAAATTTCTTTTTATCTAATCATAACTAATCATCATGAGCTGTTCAGTGATGTCAATGGGGCCATAGAATTGGTAGTAATACGTGCAATGCAAAATTGGCAATGGTTTGTTGTAGTTTGCTTTAAATGCAGCCAAATTATTGCAACATGAACATTCCTTTTGTTTAATGCTATTACTGATAGGTCATGTTAATATATTAAATCTCAGCATCCCATTGCAGCATTTTGGAACTCTGCCTCGTAAATGAGAGCTCTTGAATTTGAGTGGTTTATTCATCTTTAGTAATTGCGAAGGGGTCGCCCCGCCTCCATCACAATTCTGTCGTTCCTTTTTTCCACAGCCAAAAAGCAGCGCAAGAGAAAGGCAGCAATGATCCATCGTCTCAGGCCGGCCAGCTCCGGTGGCCCGGCCCAACAGGCACCAGATGTTCTTTGGAGGATCGAGACGTGTGCTTGCTTTTCTTTTTCCTTTATTTCTGCTCTCTTTTCTTTATTTACGGAAAATAATGTGCTTCCTGCATTTTGTTTTGAGCGTTAGGGTCTTTCTTGGTTTTTTAAATCCTGGGAAAACGGATTATTGTAGGAACGGCGGCAAAATGTGCTCTTCGGTGGAACGTAGATTTAAGGAAACCTGCGTACGTGGCCTGATCTGAACTGTTGGAAATTTTCATTTATTTTCCCTCGATTAATTTCCAGATCAACTGTAGTGTTGGGCCGTTAGCGATTCAACTTCGAATTATCTTATTATAAAAGAAAACTCCGAATTTTGTGTAACATATTATTTGAAATTTTAGAAACAGAGTAGATAAATGTGAATTTCAACTCTATGGAATTTTATTTTTGTCAAAAAAATTACCTTTTGGCCGTCTATATATATATATTCTTCCAAAGAAAAAACGTAATGTTGTTTTAGAATTTGTTATATTACAAATCACTTTATGTACTGTACACAAACATGACGTATTGTTTCTGTTTTAATGTAATCAAAGTCGGCTCAATGAAAGAGGGCGTTCGTTCCATAGTCTAGAGGCGAAAATAAAAATGCGAAAGAGAGTAGAGCAGAAGAAGCAGAGAAAATTCTGACAAAAAGACCTTATCTACTACTGGACTCAGTACGATGAAAAAGGGTTAGCCAATATATATATATATATATATATATATATATATATATATATTTGCTTTACCTGCAGCCTTCGGGACACACATTATTCACAAAATCAGCTACAAAGAAAGTTGAACTTCTGAACATTGCTCCTTCTAACATGGAAAAAGGATAGAAATCTTAATAAAGAATTTTAAATGAGCACGTCGAGATTGGCTTCTTCGTTTGGTTCTTTCCTTCAAACTCCCTTCTTCCCTCCCCCATCTAAATTACTTGTGCTTTCTTGTAGGTTAGCCTCCTCTTAGACCGTGTAGTGTTGTTGGATGGTCTCAATGTCCAGACCCTTCAGCTGGACCACTGACTCAACATGTCCCTTCAGCGTGTGAAGCTCCCTGAGCCTGAACAAGAGAGACATGTACCTTATCGGACATAGACACTTCATGCGACGGAGCTGTCGCATGGCATGCAGGGTTCAAACAAAATTTTTACGAGTTTCTGAGTAGAGTTCGAAAATTCAAATCTTTTACAGGTAACATATTCTCACTCTGTAATGCATTTTCAAAATTATACAACACAATTTGGATGACAGGTGGCACATTTTTAGAATACTACAAACATATTTTTTTTTTTCTTTTTTTCTTTTTTCGTTTCAAAACATATGCAACGTGAGTGGCATTGAGTTGATAATTTCCTGATCTATCGTTTTTATGTTTTTCCCATGCTCTAAAGATAACTCACTGGAAACACCTTTGTTCATTTTAAATAAAAAAGAAAAATTTTTAGACTCTGCCTAAATCTTTTCAAAATCTAGTTTTGAACCAAAAAACGTTCTATTGCGCATTGCCACACTTGGGCCTGGATCACTTTGCATCAGGCATTAAGCATGACTTAGTCATCCACTTCATTGCAAAATGGGACCACAGTGGCAATCACATTGGTTAATGTCATATATCAGATTTGCCTGCATGATAACTGACCTTGCAACTTCTGCACGTCTCTTAGCTTGTTCGGCAATCTCTGACAATTCCTTGTAGCTGGTCTTGTCAGGATGGTCCGTGGCTTCTGGGGGTTGGAGACCATGAAGTGTGCGCTGAGCTGAAGCCCACTTAGCCTCCCTCTCACCCCTTCCATAGTCCTTCTTGGTTGTGAAAGCAGTCTGGATTTGATTTTCGAAACAAGCACAAGGGAAAAGTTGTTAGCAAGAAGCTTACATAGGAAGCTTGAAAGAAGAACTTCACATCGTCATTACAAACCCTGTTCTGTAGCAAGTTGTCCCATGCCTTCCCACTCAAGGCATAGCGGATGATGAATTTGAGGATATCAAGAGGGAAGTAGGTGACAATGCTGTAAAGCCAAATCACTCCTGCCCATCCCCATCCAACTCCTTGGATTCTTGCAAAGTGCCAGTTTGCATACACAGCAATGATGGTAGCCAACTTCAATGAACAGGGGTTAAGGTTAGAGCAACATTAAACAATAACATGAACGAACAAAGAAAGGTTCTGCTGACTGTGCTCAGTGAACAGAAGTCGACACAAGAACGGGAAAAGGGAAAGAATAAAACAATACTGACCAATTGTGCCACAAGGAAGGCAATGATGAGCATGAAACCAGGGCGTTCGCAGTAGGACCAGCCCCTTGATCGGGTCACAAAGATGAGTGCTTGACTGATAATGCTCACTTGAAGGTATAGAGCTGCCGTAAGCTCATCTGGTTTACCCTTGATGGTCCTGACGCCAAATGTATCCTGCAATACATTCACATTTTATTATTTGTTTCCAACTTTTCCTATTCAATTTCATCCCATTGCTGGCTTTGAGAGCAGTTCCCTTACAGCGAAGAAGTGAGTGTCATGAGCAAGCCAGAAGAAGACCGCAGTCATGATTGCCATGTAGGTTCCGAGGACGACACCGGTGGCAAAAATTTCATTCAGCTTCCAGGAGTCTGGCGCAGGAGACGGCTTGACTCTGTCCTTCGAGATGGTCATAATTGTTCCATCGTTGAGGATGGCAATGATCAAGACCATGAAGGGAGAGAAGTCAAACTTCCAAATAAGTGCAACGAGCAAGAATCCCAACACAATACGGATTGTGATGGAAACCGCATAGATTGTGTAGTTCTTCATTCTCTGGAAGATGGCTCTGCTTGTCAAGACAGCACTTACAATGACACTCAATCCTGGCTCAGTCAAAACAATGTCTGAGGCACCTCGGGCGGCATCAGTTGCATCTGCCACAGCAATGCCAATGTCTGCCTTTTTCAATGCCGGTGCATCATTCACACCATCACCTGTCATACCACAAATGTGCTTTCTCTCTTGTAGCTTCTTAACAATCTCGTACTTGTGCTCTGCATTTCCCAAAGCTCACATTGGTTAGATTAGCAACAAATCTTATGAGTACCAATTGACAAAATGATATCTTTATCCTGTCAAATACATTTAGATTGAAAACTCTATTACCAGGGAAGACTCCAGCAAATCCATCAGCCTTCTCGATGAGCTCATGAACTGAGATGGCAGCAATAGCATCATCCTTGCTATCACCAAGGAGGGACGAGGAGGGATACATGTTGGTGCCCATGCCAAGCCTGCGACCAGTTTCTTTTCCAATAGCCAGTTGGTCGCCTGTGATCATCTTAACATTGACACCAAGGTCAAGGGCCCGGCGGATAGTCTCTGCACTATCATGCCTTGGAGGGTCGAAGAGAGGCAAGAGCCCTACGAACTCCCATGGCCCACCAGCGCTTTCTTTAGTCTTTTCTGGAATTGCCTATAAAATGAAGGTAAAAAGAAAATATATGACCCATTTGGTATTTTTCTAGCGCGGAATGCACAGCCAAATCATCATGGACAGGTATTTTATCAGACCAATATACCTGGACACCAACTGCAAGAGAACGCAGGCCACGGTCGGCAAAGTTGTCAATGACTTTATGAGCCTTTTTCCTTGTCTCACCCTTGAGTCCACAAAGATCAATAATCTAGCAAACAAATTGAAAGTCAGTAGTGGTTTGGAAGAGCTGAAGAGGTTACATCTCGGATGCAAAATATTAGCAAACTTTACCTGCTCAGGAGCTCCCTTGCTGCATCTGTGCCAGTCACCATTGCTGTCAATGTAGGTGATGGCTGTACGCTTTTCAACAGGGTTGAATGGCAGGAAATGTACCTCAGTAATTCCTTCTCTTGCCTACAAGCTCAATAAAACAAGTAATTATACCATTTAAATGTCTCCATAAGACCTGCAGAGAAAGTATAGTGGCTTTAACCGCCAATATTCGCATGAGGACTGAACTGTATACCTCCTTGGGGTCACCCAACATTCCAACAATTGATGCATCAATGGCATCCTGGTTTTCAGTTCTCGAAGCCCTGGCAGCAAGTAATACAACGGTGTCCTTGTCTATGTCCTCGGCAAATACCTGCAGCACCATTATGCCAAAATGGGTTTCAAAAACCGTGTGCCTAGCAAATCATGGAAGATAAATTGGCCGTTCTTGTTCTTGTAATTGTATGGTCTTAATTTACCGACCTCAATGAGGGACTTGTCAACTGTGAGCTTGTTGAGGGTGAGAGTCCCGGTCTTGTCGCTGCAGAGGACATCCATCCCAGCCATTTCTTCAATAGCAGTCATTCTCTTGGTGATGGCACCTTGCTGTGACAGCCGGTGGGACCCAATAGCCATTGTCACTGACAAGACTGTGGGCATGGCAATTGGGATACCTCCAATGAGAAGTACCAAGAGGTTGTCAATACCCTCTCTGTACCTTCTGTGCTGGATTGGGTACATTACTGCAATCTCAACCAGCATTCCCAAAGCAATTGAGCAGATACAGAAGTTACCAATGGCCGTCAACACCTGAGCAGAAGATTAGGCCAAAAAAGAGGAGTTATAACAGAATACATAGTTCATCGGTATGGTTTAATCAGAGCGGAAAAAACTAACACCTTTTGGAAGTGACCAACGTTGTTGGTGTTATCAACAAGGTGAGCTGCCTTGCCAAAGAAGGTATGCACACCAGTGGCAATGACAACTGCCTCAATCTCGCCTTGCTTGCAGGTTGAGCCAGAGAAAACCTCATCCCCCGAGTTCCTTGTGACTGGAAGTGACTCACCGGTGAGGGCAGATTGATCAATCTTGAGAGGATCTCCTTCGAGGAGGCGAGCATCAGCCGGGATGATATCTCCTAATTTAATGCTAATCAAATCTCCTGGAACCAAAATTGCTGCTTCTTCCTCACCCCATTTACCATCCCTCAAGACCTACAAAATTTTCCACATACCAGCGAACCACATTACATGTTTCATCTTCCATGAGCTGCCAATATCAAAAGCATCAGGCATGAAAAAGAATGGATGATATTACCTTAGTTTTAGGGGCAAGACCAGCCATCAAAGCGGCGGCAGCGTTGCCTGCATTGTTTTCTTCTATAAAGCTGATGGTGGAGTTGATGAAAAGCAATACAACGATACCGACAAAGTCTTGCCAATCCGGAGGCTTGCCTCCTCCGTTGGCCAAAACGATGGCCATAATGGCAGCTGACTCCATAACCCATGATAGAGGATTCCACATGAAACCCAAGAACTTGAGGAGCTTGCTTTCCTTTTTCTCCTCGAGCTTATTGGGGCCAAAAAGTTCGAGCCGCTTTTCACCTTCTGCAGTGCTCAACCCTTCTCTCGTACATTTTAGCTGCTGGAAGACTTCCTCAATGGGAATTGTCTCCTACACAAACCAACAAGCGCACAATAACAGTAATAAGACACTCATGTCAACATGCAGTGGGGCTTTGTCCCTTGAGTTTTATTTCCAAGAGGAAAAGAACCACATTGCAATTGTAATCAAGGTGGGGAATCAACAATGCTTACGAGATCAACATTCTCGTTCTTGATCTGTTCCAAGGAGATGTCCGCCATGGCGAAATAGAGAACCACGGAGTACTAAACCAAGAAAAGGGGTCAAAGAATCAGAGGGAAAAACAATAAAAAATAAAAAATAAAAAGAGAGAACTCTGAAACAAATGAGAACCCCTTACAAAGGTGTCCTCTCGCTATATCTCTCTACTACTTGGTTTGGAGGCAGCAGCTTGTCGTCGTCTCTTTTAATAGGCCTCCACTTCGTCCATAGGCCTATCAAAGAGACAAAAAGATATTTTGGGAGGAGAAAAGAGAGAGCTTCTGTTGTTCGGTTGCCTGAAGAAGACAGAAGGAGGCTTCTTATTTTAGAAGGTCGTTAAGATTTATAACCAACTTTTTTTTTTTTTTGTTGTTTTTGTTGAAAACAGAGAGACAATTAAGGAAAGGAACGAGAACTCGAGCAACACGGGCCTGTCTGTTTTGTCTTCGTGGCTTGCCAAAGTCTCCGCGCCTTCTGGTGGTCAATGGCGAGTTTTTATGATTGATCACTAATTGTTGTCACGGCGTGGCTCTAACACCGCTGCCAATGCCTACGATTTTTAAGTTTGAAGAAACCAATTCCATGCCATGTAATGGAATATTGGTAGCACATCGTCCAACTTTGTGGTTTAGATTTGACATAAGTTCCAACTGTTTCTTATTGTTTAGACATCCTGTATTGTCTCCTAATTTACGACCTTGGCTGCACTGAACTGCTGTAAAACAGATAAAATTGCTCATTTTATCGAACGGAGTCTAACACTAACACCTGTATGAATGATCCGAAAAATCGTCTCCTTTTAATAATGGCGTATCTTCAAAAGTCGGGGCTCACTTTGCGGTTATTGGAGCCTTTTATAAGAGATCTGGGTCGAATGTCGCTTTTAATATGAGAGGCTTGGCCCGCATCCTTTACATCGTTACTCAACGAGGGTAAAACAAACATTAAGGAAAAACACCCCCTTGTGTCCCCGTTGAATCACTTTTCCAAAGCCCAAACCCTAGCTTTAAGCCCATATGATATAGTTATCCTGACCCTTTTTTTTTTTTTTTTTAATTTGTAATGCTATTGGAAAAAATTTCTAAAACGTGATTATTATTATCCTTTTTTTCCTTTTAAATGCTATTGGCATAGGCTGTTAGAGTATTTGTATCAATATTTAAGTATTTCTGCCTAAAATAAAAGATATGCCTAACGTCGAAGAAAACTTTTTTACCATATGCAGAGAGGCTGTTATATTCGTACAATCCATCATAACACCATTTACAGGGCACCGAGTAAACTAGTTAAAATTAGCAAATGACAACAGGATGCGCTTTTCTAATCTGTACAACCCGTCCCAACAGTAGAGCCAATAACGTGTCATGCGCTAACTCGCGCAGCTAAAATATTTGGAAAGATCAGTGACTACGGTTAGCCCCATTTCTCAGAAATACCGGAATGCAATGAGTGCATCATTCGCAATATAGATAATAGACACTGCAACTAAATCGAACATACACAACCCCACTCAAAACCCCAAATTGAACATTAGTCGCAGGAATTCCTTTTTCCTTTACCCAATTCCCAATAGCTTTCAACGAAGAATATATGTTTTGAAGGCAGTGAAGAGCAAAACTTCGCTGTCCTACACTTCACAGATCGAATCCAGGTATATCTCACGCAACATTAATACTCATAACTTGTACTCAAAATAGCAGCATTACATCTGCCACTCATTACAATTTGCCAAGCTAAGTCCGCAATAATTTGGATAGCTAAAGTAACCATTGAATCCTTTCTCACCCGCATCAAGGTTGCTAGTGATTTGCAACTATATAAAATATCAACTGCTTTCTCTCCACCTGGTAACCATTCCTAACCGATGCCCCCCATCATATTGTTGACAATAACTTCATGATCATTCTAAGGTCTAATAATGTTTGAAAAAACAAGATTGTCCCATTAAACTCTACATTAGCCCTCGTGCCCTTCACTGTATTTAAGTGATTCTCACACAACCCATTATTCTTCATGGGTGGTTCAACTATTTCTAGCTAATCCACAGCTTGCACCGTCCCACCCCAGGACTCGGCAGCATAAAAGGAAAATCTTCCAACTCAACACACAGAATTACCAAAATTATGAACAATCAGTTATTTCAGCATAGTTATAGCTTCTAGGATGTAACAACCACAATTCCATCCAGAAGAGAAACATCACAACACTAATGAGAACAGCTCCAGGGTGAGCTACCCAAAGAGAGTAAAACTTGAGGTGTATAGATACAATGCAAGAACAGCCAAGAGAAAATTCATTAAAAGGCACAAGGGAGAGGAAGTGTTGAGATTGAATATATAGTTAAGCATGAAAGGCATAAATTCCAACAATCACAACACAAAACAATAAAATAAACTGAAATTAAACATCAATTCCATTAAAATCTCATATAATCAACTTGTCTTGGGATTCCAAAACTTAAAGCCACATGTAAGGTCTTGCAAAACAACTAAAGAGAGAAACCAATAAAGGACCCAAATTCCAAAATCCGCTCAAAACCCTAGCTTGGTACGGCGCCAGTGCCTGCGCTTAGCATTGTACCTACAAAACCACAGAAAACACAGAGCAAAATAAATAAAGATATTAAAAAAGAAAAACAAAAACCACACACACACACACACACACACACACACACACACACACACACATATAAATATATATTTTGTTCCAAACAAGAATACATAAAACGGGTAAAAGCAGTTTAAAAGCACCTGATGGTGTTGTCGGTTCTCATGCGGATCCAGTGAGGGATGGGCCGGTTCTGCCTCATCTTCTTCGCCAGCTTCTTCTTGATCCGGAAGGTCTTGTGCGACGGCTAAGCAATCAAATTCACACAAATAATTATACACACAACAGCAGATTACAAACTAGATACGCCGATTGCGAATGGTTAGTGAGCAAGAAATGGGAACGCGAATAACTATCGAACTTGCAGATCAACCATACAGATTATACTCAAACATCATATTATACACACAACCACAACAAACCACACACAGCAACAGAAACACAGAGTTACCATTTTTTTGAGACTTTGGAGCTTGGGAGGCGCGAGGCTGAAGCTGCAGCAGCGAGACCCGGAAATTAAAAACCCTAGATCCTTGGGGTTTACCTTATTTATAGGTGGGGTTAAGCTCTCTACGGCGTCGTTTATGTACTATAAATTTGGGCCCTCTGTTTATGATGGACAATGATCATGGGCTTCAGAAACCAAGAGACGGCCCATATAAAACTGCCGAGCTAAATTTTGGGCCTCGTTCATAAATTCAACTTGGGCCAATCAATTTTTTTTATTATTATTATTATTTACTCTTCCTTTTTGAAGATATATATAACTGCAAATTCTTTTATAAGAAAAATCACAAAAAAAAATTGTAGAGAGGATAGATGGAGAGATTGCGCAGAGTTGTGAAAGTTTATCATTTAATCAACCAAAATTTAATAAGAAAACTGTCTCAATTTTTAATTTTATATTTAAGATTTAAATTTTAAACCTTTTTTTTTTTTGAAAAAAATATTGCTAACTTATTGTTGTTGGTTCAGGTTCATATGTCACATCTAAACGGAAAATAGTGAGCAAAAATAAGAAGACATTTTGACTAATTTATAGACCCAATCCGCATTGCAGGTGGAAAAAAAAAAGAAAGAAAAAGAACCTTCTGTTTTCCCTATTCCGGAGTAAAAGCGAACACTCTCTATATAAAGAGGCCCCCCCGGCCCCCACACTTCCTCTCTTTGGCTTTGTGTTTTTGACTGAATACGGAGCTTTGGGAGAGGGGGGGGGTTTGGGGTTTTGTTGTGGACCCGGGTGCCAATCAGAGATCGTCGATCAAAGATCAAACGGTCGTGGGATTTTCGTCAAACCCTGTCCCTGTCAACGGAGATCACCACAAAGATGCCACGCTCGTCAAAGCGAAAAGCGGCCCCACCAGCACCACCACCAAGTTCCTCCTCCTCCTCCTCCTCCTCTTCCGTCAGATCGTCATCAGCTGGTACGGTGGTAGTTTTAACTGTTAGTCTGTTACCATCCTCCACCCCCTCCTCCTCTTCTCCACCTTCCCTCTGTCTCTCTCCCCCTCTTGTTTGCATTGTTTGGTTACCGAGAATTCGCGGGAGAATCGACTAGAAAAACAAGAAAGATGTTAGCTTTGTTAGAATTCCTCGGACAAAAAAAAAAAAACAAAAAGAAAAAGAAAAACAAGAAACCAAGAGAGAACGCTGGTAAAGAAACCGACACAGAAACACCAAACTCAGAACCATTAACTTGGAATCCCTGGCAATGGCCCATTAAAGATTCTTTAATATTCTGTTTTGGTGTGTTAATTTTTCCGAATTTCTTGGTGTAAGCTTGCCCGTTATTTCTTGATTATGTCCTTACTGTCTATATAGGTATTAAAACAATAATAATAATAATAATAATAATAATAATTATTGTTATTATTATTATTATAATGCTTTAACCTTGTTGTTTGAGTTCAAGATCTGATGGGTTCTTAAGCAATGCATGCATGCCCAATGGCTATGCTCGGCATCAACTTCCTGTGGTTAAAAAGAATTAAGGAAAGAAAAGATTTTCTTTTTTTTTTGTCTGACAATAGGAAAGAAAAGAAAATTTACTATGATTTTTCATGTTGGGCCTGAATTTTATGTGATGGTGTCTATGTCATTAGTTCTTTAATTGCAATGATAATTTAGTTTTCATGTATATATATATATATAATCCAAGCATACATCTTTTGGTTTCGGGAAAGGGAAAAATTAGTGTGCATTTACCCCGTTTTGTATAGAATTGAAGCTGAACTCTCTCCTTGTTGCCTCTACGTCTTCATACTCACTGGACTTGTGTCAAGGCAAGGGTTCAAGGGTCAGTAATCACTGAGAGAACAATGCCAAAAGAAAACGTCTTGTAGAGGTTAAATATGGCCTAACTTACAATTCTTACTACTTTCATAGTTCTTCTCTCTTCATTTTCTCCCTTTAGTTTGATTATGTATGTAGTTGATAGGTTTGTTTGCTTATAGTTAGATGCTCTTATGATTTTGGGTTAATAGCAATCCATTAATTGTAGCATTAATCAAGAAGCAGTTCCTCTTTAACCTATCCCTTATCTAATTATATGCAAGTTCTACTAGTGATGTTTTGTGTGATATTATGATAATCTTTTAACAAGCTGCTCTGTAATAACGACACTGAAGTATTAGGCTTTAGGAGAGAGCAGGGCATTGAGCGAAAATAAACCTTCTATGGGATGTCAATGCCCAAGCTTTTTTCTTGGCAGTGATAAAATGGGCTGATGACTACAATATGTGTGTGTCTGTCTGCTGCCTGTGTTTTTCTTTTTATTTATCAGCAGCTTTTGCCTAAGTTGCTTACTGGAAAGTGTTCCAGTCTTTTCATTGCCGGGTGGCAGCATTGTCGCATTTCGGCTTCTTGTGTGCTGTCAAAATTTGAATAACAAAGGGTATATTATGCTATTCCTCAGCTACAGTATGGTATGTCTTATGTTATATGTTAACTGCTTACATGTGAATTGGTTATATGAGTGGAGCTTTGCCTGGCATTAATCATGTCTAAAGGAGCTTCAAGCCTTAAAATTGCTCCAAGATGTTGTTTCTGTTATGATGACTCGATTGCCTTGTGAAAAGTTTTTTTCTGCACATATGCTTGCCTTACTTGAATCAGCTCTTGCAGCCTTGCTATCTGCCTGGCTACTTCCTAACAGCATTTCATGAACAATATTTTCCTCAGGTAAATTCAAATTGAAGGACATCAAATGCATAGATCAGCTATTTGACTCATATGCCAATACATCACTGGGCATGATAGAGTAAGTTTTGTTATCTTGTTGACACTTGGCATGTTACAAATATATTGTAATTTAGTTTTCCAATGCTATATAATGGTTGTTTCGGTTGCTGCTTATGACTGATGTTCCATGTCATTATCTGCTGCTCTCAGTGTTTGAAACAGGTTTCCATCACCATCTGTACATGGTACATGTGGTGATGATCTGTGCTAGGTGCTTCCATTTGCATTTGATAATTGGACGATAGATTAATCTTATTGAGTAGTAGAAACTGTCTGCTTATTTCTGGTTTTTTCTCTTTAAGTAGTGAGGATCTCAATGGGTAATACACACTTGGCATATTTGCATATCATAAACATTGATGTAACCAGGAATTGATTTGTCTTTAGCTTCACTCAAGAGAAATCTCAAGTTTCTTATGCTTCTCTTTTAAGCTAGTTTCTTATGCTACTCTGTTTGTTCAAACAGCCCAGAAGGAATTGAGGCACTCTGTTCAGATATGCAAGTGGAACACACTGATGTTAGGATCTTAATGCTCGCATGGTACCTTTAGTACTGATCAAGCTCCTGAGTCTTCCATTATTATTATTCTTTAGTCCTAGGTTGCAAACATCTGCCTAAGATTTCATGTTCCATGTGTTTTAGGAAAATGAAAGCTCAGAAGCAGGGGTATTTTACCAAGGTAAAATGCATGTTCTATGTCCTAATCCCAGCTATATTTGCTGCTTCTAAACTTTTGGTCATGTTTTTAGCACCTTATTCTGCCCCAAAATGTGTTAAATAGTTGTTGAGTTCCAATATGATAGAAACTATAGTTTTGCAAAGATAACCAACCATCCCAGGGATCTTAAAAGGCTTCAGTGAATTGATAAATGTAGAATTATTATGTATCACACTGTTCTATATCTCCTGCATATTCTTATTAAAAAAAAAAAAAAGAACTCTGATCTAGGAAGTCAAATTTCCTTAGATGTATGAATTTCAGCTTTTTCAAATTTTTTTACTTATATTAAGTACAGCTTTTTGTATTCTATTGATTTTTTTCAGCAGACAGTCCTCTCAAAGGTAAAGCCAACTTGAATCCTCCTTTGATATGATTTCTTTTCAGAGTTTTCTAACCATCATACCCTTTTACCATCAGGAAGAGTGGCAAACAGGCCTTAAGGCTCTCCAGGCGACTTCTGTATATAAATTAAAGAAAGCACTCGCAGAGCTGGAGAAAGAGGTATTTCTCCCTTTTGGTTTATCTATTGAGTTCCTCCAGCACATAATGCTTGCTTAGTACAAACGGGATGAATTACCGATTTTTTATTGTGTCCTGAAAGGTGGAAGCACCAGAAAACTTTGAAGACTTCTATTCCTACTCATTTCGATACTGTCTAACAGGTGAACTCAACTTTGATATCAACATACTGGCTCATTGAAGTGCCTTTGCTTTGTGGAAATGTCTTGCTATTTTTCTCTCTTTATTGTTTCCAACTTTACCCAGTTATTTATGCTGCCATTAATTGTTTCAGAAGAAAAACAAAAATATATAGACATTGAGAGCATCTGTGAATTGCTGAATCTTGTCCTTGGGTCTCAATTTCGTTCAAAGGTTGATCTGTTGACTGAGTATCTAAAGGTAACCCTCCAATTCCCATGTCATTGCTGGCGAAATTTCACATTTGATGTTTTCCCATGGTAGATTGTGTGGATTTGTGTATTGAATTTATGGCAGATACAGAGTGAGTATAAGGTAATAAACTTGGACCAGTGGGTGAGCTTTCTGCGTTTTTGTGTAGAGGTAAGTTGATGCTTTTAGCTGTCTCATTCTTTAGAAATCTTTTGTTTGATGTAATTCAGTTTGATACTGAGGGCCTTTTTCACCCAGAAATGCAATTATACATTACAATTTCTTTAATGAACTTTTGGGGTTTAAGGGATGCCAAAGGAGGTTTTAACTTGGCTTGTACTAATGCTGGGCTATCTAGACATACATCTCTTAAGTAAAAATTAAGCAAATGAGTACACCATTATTCGAGAGCGACTCTTGCTATGAGGCTCTCTGTTTTTCAGTCTTTATCAGTGAGTAGTTAGTCATGAGTTTCTAGACTCATAATGTCTAGGGCTGTCAAAGGGGTAACCTAGTTGGTCTAGTTAACAATGGGAAGCACTAAATCCTTGTTTGCAGATTAGCTTTCCAGATCTCGAAAATTATGACGACACCCTGGCTTGGCCCTTGATCCTAGACAATTTTGTTGAATGGATGAAAGAGAAGCATAGACAGTTGCAGTGATTCTTTGGCCATCTGTGCGCCTTGCCTCGGTAAAAATCCAATTTTGGTAAGTAAATTGCTTCTGTGGAAATCATTTGGGATGAAAGAGCCCCCAACGAAGGTAACTGACTTTGTTTTGATTGATCCATATGCAGAAATTTTCCAAAAGCCCTACCGTGAAGCATCATTAACAAAATTTTGACACCAAGATATTCTTTGCTGGACTCTGAAGTCATTTATACTGCATCCTAGAACTTCACAGGCAGTTTTTAAAGTTACTGCTCCATCAATTGAATGTTTCTCTGGCCTCTGTCGACCAGCCAAGGACATTTTATTTAAGGATTTCACACACAAATATATAAGTTATTATTTGGTGGATATATGTTAGATGTCATCGCTAGCAGTTTCATCTGGGATCACCGATCGTCGTGTATCCCTCTCTGAAACTTTTGATGGTGTTTTAACTGGTGTTAGCTAGAACACCAACCAAAAACACATGCCACCCCGCGACATTGTTAAAGCAGCCAAAAATATTGGCACAGCCATAGCTTTACAAGACCAGTGATAGAGAACCCATATCAGCTGGTATCTCCACTCACTGAGAGTTTTCTTTAATATGCATACAAGCTCCTAGTTTGCTAAACATAAATAATGGATGGCAGGAATTTAATGGTTGGCATGGTTTTAATTTTGAACTTGAGGTTTCTCTAAGTAAACGATAGATAGGAAACCAATATCAAGACGCACACAATGTCACGCGCTTCGCGGATACATTATCTCTGGCGAGTCAAAATGAAGATACGAGCTTACACTTCAAATTGACTGGCAGCAGCATGCAGAACAAAGCATCACTGGTTCAATAAACAATCATATTAATAACAACGTTCTCTTAACCAGAGAAGACAAGCGTTTAACCGCCAATTTTACGCCTCATTGCCCCATGCCCCAGAAGCTGCAAACAATCAAGAATGTGGATTCAGACATGCATGCAGCAAGTAATTAGGTTATTTTGCTTTAAGGAATGATATGGAAGATTGCTTTAACGAGCAGGTAGGCTAGATGGTAATTAGATGAGGCGGATTACCTTGTCTGGAGATTTTCCATTCATTATCGTAGCTCAGGGCCCAAAAGAAGTACCCACGAAGCCTGAGGGCTTTAGCAAACAACAGTTTGGTTGTGGTAGATTCGGTATCATCATAGCCAACCCAGGTCGACCCAGCATAGGAATATGTTGATATGGTTTCAACATCATACACCACGGTGGCGTCGTTCTCTCTGTTGAACTTCTCTATTTGGTCAAACGTCATAACCCCATCGCGGTACGGGCCGGTGGCAATCGCTGGCGCTCCGATACCGTGCACGTTTGGGTCTTTGAGCAGCCAAGATCTCCCATATAATGGCAGACCCATGACCACCATCTTTCGAGGCAACCCAGCTTGTATCCACGACCTAAGCCCATAGCTTGTGCTTATGTTGCTTCTTGGATCGTACAGTGCAGCATGGGCCCCTGTAGCGGTTGGATCCCATCCACCGTGATAATCATAGCACATAACATTAATCCAATCCAAATTATTCTTGATTGAAGAGGCCGGATACATGCGGTATACTTTATCCCACGAGAACTCGGCGGCAAAGTAAACAGCCGCCGTGAGCAGCAGAGGAGGCCGGCACGTTGACTTAGCCTCTTTCTGGATAGCGTTCCGCCACTGGTTGATTAAGGAGCCCAAGTCTTGCATCTCTTTTGGGTTTGCAGGGAATTCCCAGTCAAGATCCAGCCCATCAAACCCATACTCTCTAGCCACCTCAATTGCTGAGTTGATGAAAATTGTACGAGTCCCATCATTCGAGGCCATTCTAGCGTAGAATTTCGGATCATCCTTGGCTCCACCAAACGAGAGAAGTGTTTTCACCGGCGCATCTTTCTGATGAAGGGTGTTGGTGAAATTTCTAAGCAGCACAGCTTCCGAATCGGATGCTTCAAATTTGTAGGTGACATTATTCGGGTGGAGAAAAGCATATAATACGTGGGTGAACAAAGTAGTGTCTATGGCGGATGGCGGCAAAGTTTTGGACCATGAAGGCCAATAAGCAGCTTTGATCGCCGGAGTTGGCCAAAGCGCAGAATCTCCGGCGGTGGAGAGAGCCATGAAGGAGGCTATGATTGTAAGGATGATGACGCTAACCATGGTGCGATTGGCTTGTCAACGGACTAAGGTTTGAAAGGGTCTCCGGGGAGCTATATAGTGCACATCCATATACCATTCAAGGGGAATTAACGTTTTTCGTTTTTTCCTTTTTTTTTACACGTGGCTTTGAATGATTGTCAGGAACTTGCCTAAACTGATGCCCTGGCCATTGATCGCTTTGTTGGATTATCTGGTCAATATATCATTAAGGGCAGATATTTTAAAAAATTTGTATTTATGTTACTTCAGGAATAAAATAAATACGTTTATAAGTTATTTTTTATTTTAAAAATAATAAATATTATCAATAAAAAATAAAAATATGTTTTTTCTTCATCTTTTTGACTCATTTCATATAACCTTAATATTCTAAATCAAAAAAAAAGATGAGTTTTTTTTTTTTTTTTCTTTTGGGTACATTGAAGGTAAGTTCCATACTTTGTGGAAAAGGTTTGAGCCCCAAGCTCTCTAAAGCTTTTACTCTTGTGTAGTCAACCGAGTATTTTCATTTTCTTAGAAGTTAAATTGCTGGAAGCAAGTGTATGGCTGGAATCCATCAGTCCCATGACGTTCACTCTCGTGTATCAACAAGCATACATTTATATGGGACAGGTGCAAAATCCCACACACATGGTGGGCTGGCTTCTACGTTATATGATTTATGAGCTTTGAATCCACGGAAAGTTGATTTGAAATATTCTTTGGGCTTACTCTATATGTATCTTCAATGACAGAGAATGACCTTCACTTGTTTGTCTTTCTTGTGTCTATGTCTAGCGTGTGTTGCCATGTTGGTGAGATTCGACTGTACGGTTTTCATGTATAAGAGTTACGTGGAAGACAAGAGAAAGACTTTGAGAGACCATCCATGGATTACAAGCCCAGATAAACAGTGCCTAAAAATGAAGAGAAAGAAACCAAAGTTCTAAACTAATAGAAAGCGGCAATCGGCAGAGGACTTTTCGGCTTCCGGTGGTTTGATTCGGTCTCTCATGTTAACCGGACATTTCCATACAATTGATAGGGACTGGGCCATATATATATATATATATATTTATTTATTTATTTATTTATTTTATTTTTGGTCAAAGTATCTATTTTCACAGCTAGAACCTGTCACTAAAGAAGTGACAATTAAGTAATTGTACTGTCAGTTATACTAATCTTAACAGTTAGTAATATATGCTAATCAAAACAGATCAGATTCACCTAATGTTAAGATGTTAAAGCCCGTGGCTAACGAGAAACGGACTTGCTGATTGGGCTATGAGATGTTCGAGGCCTTTATCGATCCCATTTTGAACCTATAATTAACATGGAGTGCAATTTGTGAATGAATTTTCACATCATCAGGCATCAAGGGAAGATTATACTTCCTTAAATTGAGTCTATGTCGTCAACGAGGCTCCACTTCAGAGAATTGTGGGTCATTCCCTGTATAATATTCTTGCTGCTGGCGGGATGTGGATGCATTTCCTGTAATTTCCTTCTCTTTCCCAGAAAATGCAGGCATTTTAGGAGTAGCAGTCACAGATGCATCATTTTTGAGCATGGAAAACACCTCCAACATTGTTGGCCTGTCGTCTGGGTTCTCTTGAACGCATAGCAGTGCTACGTGCATACATATCGCCAGTTCAAGGGGTGAAGATGAATCATCCAGTGATGGGTCTACGAATTCCTTGCCTTGGCCCTCTTTCCACAACGCATATGCCTGCCTTAGAACATATTTGTAGCACTTAAATTATGCTAAAAAGAAACTCTTAACAAATAAAAATGATAATAATAGTATGCTTACATGTTCTAAAAGGTTCAGATTTTCATTTGGGCCATAGTAGCATGTGTTCCTCTTGCCACTTATGATTTGCAGAAGCAAAACTCCGAAGCTATAAACATCATACTTCATGGAATATATGCCTCTTCTTACATATTCAGGAGGAATATATCCACTGCATAGTACATAGAGCCAATTAAGCGTGTATCAGTTTGAGAAACAGGTGCTGATGATATATTATACAGAGATAACCAACTCACTATGTTCCAACAATCCGGTTTGTGTTTGCTTCATACACATCTTTTCTGAAAAGTCTAGCCATCCCAAAATCTGATATCCTAGGATTCATCTCGTGGTCGAGTAAGATGTTGCTAGCTTTTAAATCTCGGTGTATTATTGTGAAATTTGAGTACTCTTGGAGATATAGAAGCCCCTGAGTAACCCCTTCAATAATACGAACACGAGTACTCCAATCCAAGTCATACCGTCTTATTGGATCTGCAGAATATGACAATATAGAAAGCATTTACTTGCCAATCATACTTCATCAGCCAATCTTAGGCAGGAAATTGATTAAATCTAAATTGGTCTATAATTGCTGTTTTAGATCTTAAAATCAAATAGGCTCAGCAGCTGTTATTGCAAACCAGGAAGGATTACAGACCAAAGAGGTAGAGATCCAAGCTTTTATTTGGCATGCACTCGTAGACCAACATCTTCTCTTCCTTCTCCGTGCAAATTCCCAGAAGTTGAACCAGATTTACGTGCTGAAGCCTTGCAGTTAGTGAAACCTCATTTTTGAACTCCTCGAGTCCTTGAGTAGACGATGCTGAAAGCCTCTTCACGGCTATCTCCAGTCCTTGAGGTAGTCTGCCCTGATAATTTTGACAATCAGCCATTAGCAATATTAATCCTAAACAAGCTGGATTCAATGATGAATTGGAAATGTTGGAGGTAGTCCTCGCTAGTGCTACTACCTTGAAAACAGGACCAAACCCACCCTCTCCAAGCTTGTTTGCACTTATAAAGTTATTTGTAGCTGCTTTGATGTTTGAAAAACTGAATACTTGCATATTAGGAGCATCGCTATCAAGCTCCTCAGCAGCCAAAGAACTAATTCGTGGAGTTAATGAACCTCTATTGCCTGAGACACCCATTTTTGCAATCCAAAAGGAATAATGAATAAACCCAACAAATGTTTTCTTATTTACTTAAATGTGATCGAAAATTGTGCACCACAAAACTGATAAAACTTACCTTTACTTGCAAATACTCTGCTTCGGTAGCAGAACATTACAGAAGCACATAGGACAACAATCAAGGCAACTGGAATCAGAACTATTAGCAGCAACCTACGCTTGCCTCCTCGAGCTGCCTCACCTTGAGCTGTTGGTAATTCATTTTAGTAAATTTTTCTTTCTTCAAACATAGAAAGTGCCTTCCCGATGGAGCATTTATAGTGTTGCAATTAAGATTACTAAAAAACACAAGGACTTTCTTCCCAATTAACAGATTTATATTGAAAAAGAAAATTCAATACCCACCTGCATAACTAAGTGCCCAATTATCGTCATTGGCAATCTGAAACACATTGGAACCACGCATTCCCTTCTCCTTTGCATAAGCAATCTTAGCTCTAACAGTCTCCACATCATCATAGTTAATCCAAAATGATCCAACAACGAAGTAATTGACTACATAGGTTGAATTATACACAGGCTTAGCTCCGTAGCCATAATTTTGAATGTATGACTTGATGAATCTGAATCCAATGGAACCATCAATAGTAATGGCTGGCCCGGAGGCTGGTGAACCAAGAGAATTGTCACTGGGGTTCACCAGGGTCCATGCATATCCATGGTAAGGCAAACCCAAAACAAGCTTGCTTGCTGGAAACCCTCTACTTAGCCATTCTTTTACGCCAGTATCAGTAGCAATGTTACTAGAAGGATTGTACAAAGCAGCGTGGTTCCCTGTAGCATTTTCCCTCGAAGGCATATGATAGTCGTAAGCAGCAATATGCGCCCAATCCAAATTCCTGCTCATCGACTCTATGGGGTAACTAACATTTGTTAAATTCGGCGAGTAACGAACAACCATTGTTAGCATCAATCGAGACCCACTAGCGTTTCTTGGCTCAGAATCAATAGCAGCTCTCCACTCATCTAATAAAGTTCCTATCTTTGACAAGTCTGTGCTGTTAGGCCATACCCAACATAAGTCTATTCCCTGGAACCCGTAAAGCCTAGCAGTTCTTATGGAAGACTCAATAAAAGACTTCCTGTGAGAAGGCTCTGTGAGCATTGAAGACAGGACAGAAGAGTTAGCTGGTTCACCTAGAATTGACTGAGCTGTCTGAGCCCCTCCATTCCAGATAGACAGCAGCGTTGCAACTGATGGGTTCTTGCGCTTGACGATGTCGGTGAAGGTGGAGAAGTTTCGTTGCAAGCTGGAAGGAACGGAGAGCTCATAGGTGGCGGAGTTTACATTGGCAAATGCACAGAGAAGGTGAGTAAACAAGGCAGAGTTTATGTCAGGTATAGGATAGCCACCGGCGGCATACCAGTAGCCGGCTTTAACCCAGGTCTGTGCAATTGAGCAATGGAATTGAAAGGACATCGAGGTGAAGAAGGAGAAGATGATGATAGTGTTGGTGATTTTTCTGGCTGCCATGGAAGTAAGACAGCAGACAAGAATTGGCAACTCAGTGCACAGGAGCCCTTTTACATATAGCCAGGTAGGTACACTCGCACGTTTGTGCTCTGACTCTTCCAACTATAATCCGATCAGCGCACCGATTCTGTCGTAGTCAAGTCATGCCTTTACGTATCCTACAAAATGACCAGATTTCTAATTTTATTATGCTAAAAAAATAGTGAAATTAATTTAATATTATATATTTTAAAAAATAAATTTGTTAAATAAAATTGAACTAAAAGATAAATATATACTTACAATAAATAAATAAATATAATAAATATCTAAAATATCAAGTTTTACAGATTGTGACTCCACGCTACGTGTCTATAAAAGATATATTTGTAATTCATCATTAATTTAGAATATATATATATATATATATATATATATATATATAAAGTAGTATCTAAGATGTAATTAATGGGTTGAGTCTATGTTAAAAATTTGTTAAAAAAAAACATTAATAATAGTGTCCCACGATGTCTACGAGACGTTGGTACAATTCAAGTTAACCCGAGGGCCAAGACCAAAAGCTGAAAACCGTAATAAAATTCCCTGGATTTTCTTGTTTTTTTTTTTTTTTTTTGCTTTTTTTTAATTAACAAGAAAAAAAAATAGACAACACCACCGCAGAATGTCTTAAAACATTTTATTACATGCTACTTAATATAAATATATATTTAGTTTTATTAAATATTTTTATAAAGACTTAAATTGCAGGCATTTGTAGGATGCCGGTCGTTTCACGTAGGTCTAGTTAATCTAGGCACCGAGTCCAATGACCAATTGTCCTTTTTCTTTTCCCCTTAGATTGTCCAAAGATTAATTATCTTCTGTCCACCAGTGTGACAAAGACAGGCACCAAACACAGTAATGGTGGGATCTTCCATCCCATCGCATGGACTTCATTAGCAGATCCTTTTCAATTTCTTCTTTCTGGGAAGGAGATTTCGCCTAAAGAACAGTCAAGAGAAAATGTCAAATTCTAAAGCATCAAACACTTGACAAGTTTCGCTTCAAAACTTGCCGGGTGGAGAGTTATGGACCGAAAGCCTTTCCTCCTCTTTTCTTTTTTATTTTTATTTTTATTTTTTTTTTATTACATGACGAAACTGGAGATTTCGTGGAAGGCCACCTTGTAATGGCTAATGGGTCCCTTATTCAAAGAACTTTAAATGGGTCAAGAAAAGATCAAATTCTGATTTTCTGGTGCTTTTTTTTTTTTTTTTGGGTAGAACCCAATTGGCCTTTTGAGATGTAAAAGCGCTCCTGCTTGTTTGGACGCGGAGAAGAAAATTTGCATTTGTCTCTAAGACGTGCCTTGCACAGCACTGCATCATAGCCTCTCGTGTACTTTTTGCCTTTTTGTCAAATTTTTGTTTGAAGGTGCTTGTCACGAACCACACTTGAAAATCCTTTTCTTTTCTAATGATGAAGAATTAATTTTCAACAAGTTAAGATGGGCCAGCTTTTGGGAATCCTGACGAAAGAATACACGGGTATACCACTTGATAAAAAAAATAATAATAATAATTAAAAAAAAAAAACACAGACGCATTTTGTTGATAAGAAACTTCAGTTCATCGAGGTGCCACTTCGGTGATTGGGGCATGATCAACTGAATAGATATTAATTCCTAGCTTACGTTCCTGGTCTTCATCTTTTTCTACAGAAAATGCAGGCCTTTCTGGGTTAGCGATAGCAGCATTTTCACTCTTGAGTAGCAAAGCAACCTCCAACATAGTTGGTCTGTCCATAGGATCTTCCTGGACGCATAAGAGAGCCACTTGCATGCATCTGATGAGTTTACATGACGAAGACGAATCGTCCAGGGAAGGTTCAATGAATTCCCGGCCTTCACCATCTTTCCACAATTCGTACGCCTGACAAATTTGCGTGAACTGTAGGTAAACTTGGAGTTGAAGGGCATTGCTGAATTTATGTACGTTGGGGAAAGCGGGAGACTTACATATTCAAGAAGGTTCAAGTTTTCATGTGAACCATAATAGCAGGCAGTCCTCTTGCCACTTATGATTTGCAGAAGCAGAACTCCGAAGCTATAAACATCATATTTCCTGGAGTATTTCCCTCTTCTTACGTACTCAGGAGGAATGTAGCCACTGCAATTCATGGATAAATAAGATTGCATAGCATACAACAATGAAATTTAACTGAAAAACAACTCTCAGGAAGACCTTCTTACTATGTTCCAACTATTCTTCCTGTCTTTGCTTCCAATTCATCTTTTCTGAAAGGTCTAGCCATACCAAAGTCTGATATCTTGGGGTTCATTTTCTCGTCCAATAGAATATTGCCAGCCTTCAAGTCTCGGTGAATGATTGTGAAGTTTGAGTATTCCTGGAGGTACAGAAGACCTTGAGTAATCCCTTCAATGATGTGCACTCGTTTTCTCCAATCTAAGAGCTTTTGTCTTATGGGATCTGCATATATGTATAGATATGTAAGTACGATTATACTTATGAGCAATCAGTTGTAGAAAACTTAGGGCACTAGGTTTTGCAGTCCGTATTTTAATGGTCTGGCTATAATTTCTTGAACTTGAATTATTGTTTCTCCCCGCAGGGAACTCTCCGTCAAGCCATTTTCAATAGTTGGAGGATGAACAATTATTTACCGAAGAGGTAGAAATCCAAGCTTTTGTTTGGCATGTACTCATAGATCAGCATCTTTTCTTCCCTCTCACTGCAATATCCCAAGAGTCTCACTAGATTTACATGCTGAAGTTTCGCAGTGAGGGTAATCTCATTTTTGAACTCCTCTGCTCCTTGGTTGGAAGTTTTTGAAAGCATCTTCACTGCTATTTCCTTTCCTTTTGTTAGCCTGCCCTGGCAAAGCCCAAAACAAAAGTTGTTCTGTCTGCTGAAACCAGTTCATGCAGAGAAAATTCATCTCAAGTAGTGACTGAATCACAATGCCGGCTATAGATATGGGGGGTTACACCTACATATATACAGCATCTCATGCACCCTAAAGTATTCTTCGGCATTTGTATCCGAAATGTTACCTTGTAGACAGGGCCAAATCCGCCCTGTCCTAGCTTGTTTTGGCTTGAAAAGTTATCTGTGGCTACTTTGATGGTGGCAAGGCTAAAAACTTGGAGGCCTGCAGAATCAGTGTTGATTTTTTCAGCAGTAAATATTTTGTTTTTCAGCTTAGATAAGGGCCTTTTAACGGCACCAATGATGCCTGCATTCAAAAGCAAGAGAGAAAAGTAAGGTCCTTTTGTCTTCAGCTTGTTGTGGTTTAAACTTCACTCTGTTAGTTGTAAATTCAATCATGGGAAACTCTCACAATTAAGAGAAGATACCTGTGGACCTGATAACTACCCTTTTGAAATAACAACACGCCATTGTGCAACAAAGGAGGAAGACCACTGGGATCACAGCCAGAATAGGTGCCAACAATTTCTCCTTTTTATGCTGATCTTTATCTTTCCCCTGAGCTGAGAACAACATTCATTGTGTTAATTGTGATCTGCCAAGGCAAGTTTGCTAGTATCAAACTGGCAATAATGCTTGTTCTAAAAAACTAAAAAAAGGCATTAATGTGTTTTCAAATTTGGCACTCTATAACACAAGGGTGCATGAAGTATTGCAAGGGAAGCCTGTTTGCTGTATATAACAGAAAATGCATGCATCTTTTCAGTAAAGGGGAGGATGGGGGGTGGGGTGGGGGGTGTGCCAGGTGTAGGAGAGTTAGCATGTATCAAATGGCTATTGACTGCTTACCTGCTAGGGAAAGGACCCAATTGTCATCATCAGAGAGCTGATAGACATTGTAACCAGCCAGCTTATTCTGCTTTGCATAAGAGACTTTAGTTTTAATAGCCTCCACATCATCAAAATTGATCCACGTCGTTCCCACGGTGAAGAAGTTCACCACATAAGTAGAATTGTAGACTGCAGCAGCTCCAAATCCATAGTTTTGAATGAACGATTTAATGGACTTGTAACCCATGGAACCATTTGGAGTTATGGCTGGACCGGACGCGGGAGCACCAATACCATTGTCATTGGGGTTTACTAACGTCCAACAAAAGCCATGGTAAGGCAGTCCTAAAACTAGCTTACTAGCAGAAAAGCCTCTTGCAAACCATTCTTTTATGCTGCTATCGGTATTAACCCAATTTGGGCCTCCATAAAGAGCAGCATGCGCACCTGTGACATTACTGTTTATCGGAACATAATAGTTATATGCAACGAGATGTACCCAATCCAATTTCCTGATAAGGGAGTCAATCGGATACGTGACAGAATCCAGAGAAGGTGAGTGATACGCTGCCATAACCAAGAGCAACCTTGGCTTGCCTGATTTTCTAGACTCGAAATCTGCAGCTTCTCGCCACTCATCGAAAAAGGTTCCTAAATTGGTCATGTTGATGCTCGTACTAGGGACAACTCCGGACAGGTCTAGACCACCAAAGCTATAGAGCCTTGCCATATACATGGAGGATTCAATGAAGGACTTTCTACAAGAAGGCTCATTTATCATTGAAGAAAATATTAGAAGGTCTTCCCCACCTGCCCAGATAGACAAAAGTGAAACAACCGAAGGGTTTTTGCCTTTGATGGTGCTTGTGAAGGCAGAGAAGTATTTATCGTTGGAAGACTTAATATAAAGCTGGTAACTGGAAGAGTTTATGTAAGCAAAAGCACATAAAACATGGGTAAAAAGAGAAGAATCAATGCTAGAAATAGGGATCTCGCTGCCGGAGAACCAGTAACCAGCTTGAATCCAGGTCTCCTGCGATTTAGAGCAGTGAAACTTGACAGAAAAAGAAAGAAGGAAGATAAACACAGTGATGAAAGGTTTGCAAGCCATAGAAGAAGTTTAGAGAACATTCGAAAACTACCACTCAATTGACAACATCAGGACCCAGGAACCTTTGTGTAAATTAGACCTCGTGAGAACGTTATATTCAAGAAGATCATTTTCTTTCCAACCGAACTTATTGTCTACATGTGGCCAGAATTTCTCAGATGATATGTCCACCCGAGTTGGAAAGACAAAACTTATGCGCAAAAGTCAGCCTTGGTGGTAACTTGAAAGTCAATGATTTTTTTTTATAGCGCCCAATTCTTTTATTGGCTCCTTTTGGGCTTCTATGCGAAGGAGGGGGTGTCGAACGAGTCACTCTCTCCTGCAGAGCAATCGTACCGAGATCACATCTCTCGCTCAATTGGCGGTTTAAAGCATCGGGGAAAAGAAAAAAAAGGTGAAAAATTCTGGGGTTCCGTGTCAATTCCCTTTTCTTCAACTTTTGTTGCTATTCTCGTGGGGGCAGGGCAACAAGAATTACTCATGTTTTCCTTTGTTTATTTGCAGCCACCGCATTGTTAGCTATGTTCAATTTGACTAGCTGCGTGGGAACTGCGAGCAAAGCAAGAATTATCATTGGAAACTTGACACTCAAAATTTTCAGATCATTGAGCAAAAAGGAAATGTCTTCTTCTTCTTCTTTTTTTTTTCGGCGTTGACACAGATGCGCCGGTCTTTATTTGTTGAGTAGGGCAGCCCTCTTAAAATACTATCTACATCCATACTTACCATATAATCTATAGTCAATACTGCAATTGCAAAGTTGTGTCTATTGGCCATTATAGGCATAACACAAAGAAGCACGAGTCCTGGAAGGATTGGAACCTGCCATCTGTTTTGTTTGATGTATTTTACCAAGCTTGATATGCATAAAATCAATAACAACTCTACAAGCGCAGATAACTGACATAAAATAAAATACCATGCAAAGGGCAGCGTGCATTAGCACAAATCAAGTTGAAAGTATCTAACACCACACAACATGAGCAATACATACACATATACATACATACTTACATACCAAAAGCAGGAATGACCCGACTTCAGGTGAGCATGGCAGGACGGCCAAACCCACCAACCAAAATTTGGGTCGGAGGTCTCCCAATTGCTGTCATCCAAGTGCTAGACCAGCAATAGTCATCAGAATGCGTCTCGTAGCCCAAGGCAACGGCGGCTACGGCTGGATGAACGCCAACTGCCGGCAGAGGAGGGGCACGAGTCAATCTACAGCATATCGCTCAGGCCATTCTTCGAAAAGGGTTCTTTTTTTTTTTTCTGTAAATAGACGGTGCACTGCTGGGTAACCGGTAAACAAGGTATTAATCTCATGGATGGCCTCTAGCATAGGATTTGAACTCAGAGAAATCATTAAAGAGATCTTGAGATTTGCAGACCATCTTCCGGATTCACTTAACATATATTTTTATACAGAATTCTTGATGAAAGCATATGGTTTTAATCCCTAATCTCCACTCCACTAGCAATTTTTGCATCCCTAACTTATAAATAACTTGTTATTTGTTGTTAATTGCTAGTGTCACTTTTTTCTAGTTAAAATTTAATAATAATTTAATATATTTTTATAAATTTATTTAAATTTTTTAATAAATAAATAGAATATGAATTTATGAATATTTTAAATTTTAAATTTAATAATTATTATAATTAAATATATAATATTTATTTAAAATTATTATTATTTAAATAAAAAAGATATCACATAATTAAAAATATTAATTTTTTATTAATAAAAAAGTATTTTGTATTGTATAATATATGATAATTTTTGTTTTTATTTTGACAAATTTTATATTTTTTTATAAATTAAAAGGTAAAATTTTAAAATAAATATTTTTATTTTTTAATGATTAAATTACTTTTTAATTACATTATTTTCTAAAATTAAAATTAGGACCCAATGGGCCCAATGTCCATGGTCCAATCCTCTCTAGACTTTTTCCCTAAATTGTCCAAAAATTAACCTCGTCCACACGTGGGAACAAAGACTAGTACCAAACGCCCAACTGAACTAGGAGAGAGAATACAAGAATCTCACATCACATTACATGGATTTTATAGGAAATCTTTTTCTTCTTCTTCTTCTTCTTTTTTTGATTTCTCTAGGAAGAAGATTTTGAGGGAAAAAAAATCCAATTTATTAAAAATTTAAATGTTTAGTCTAAAATTTATAAAAATAACAAAAATTACACTTATTATTTAAGTTACAATTTAATAAACTTCTTATTAAAAACAAAAAAAAAAAAAACATTTGACAAGTTTGGTTTCAAAACTCGCCACGTTGAAAATTAGGGACCGACAGCCTCTCCTTTTCCCTTTTTTCTTTTTGTTTTTTGGGTGCAAGTTGTCCTGTTAAGGGAAAAATATTGTTCTTTGAACCGAATAAAATTCGCAATTCCTAGACGTTTATTATTATTTTCCCTTACTTCTGTTCATTACAGGGGAGGCTGCTGCCTCCGCATGCAAACGGAGACTTCCTCCTTTGTCTGTTTCTTCCATACTGACTTCTTTATGGGGAGATTTCATGGAAGGTCCCATCCCATGCCATGGGACTTTAAATGGGTCAAGAAAATAAACCCATCGTCATTGTCCCTTTCCCTCGGCGATGATGGTCTCTCGTGTACTTTTTGCCTTTTGTCAAATTTTCGTTTGAAGGCATTTAGCACAAACAAAACATGAAAATCCTTTCCTTTTCTAACGATCAAGAATTAATCTTCTAACATTAAGATGGGCTAGATTTTTGGGAATCCTGACAAGACAAAAGAATACACACGTATACCATTGGGCAACATTTTTTTTCTTTATTAAAAAAAAAAAAAGAAAACAAAGAACCTGCGTTCATTCAGTGAAACCAGAAGCCAGAATCTTACTTCCAGTAGCCCAAGTCTTGCATCTCTTTTGGGTTTCCAGGAAATTCCCAGTCAAGATCCATCCCATCAAGCCCATGTTCTCTAGTCACCCCAATTGCTGAATTTATGAAAAGTTTACGAGTCCTAGCATTTGATGCCATTCTAGCGTAGAATTTCGGATCACCCTTGGCTCCACCAAGTGAGATAAGTGTTTTCACCACAGATCTTTCTGATGAAGGGTGTTGGTGAAATGTCTAAGTAGCACAACTTCCGAATCGGATACTTCAAATTTGTACGCGACACTATTTGGCAAGCGAAAAGCATAGAACACGGGGGTGAACAAAGTTGTGTCTATGGCAGATGGTGGCAAAGCTTTGGAGCATGAAGGCCAATAAGCAGCTTTGATTGCTGGGGTTGGCCAAAGTGCAGAATCTCCGGCGGCGAAGAAAGTCGTGAAGGAGGCTATGATTGATTGTAAGGATGATGTGCATAATTTTGACTCTAGCCATTGTGCCATTGGCTTGTCAACGGACCAAGTCTGAAAGGGTCCCTGTGTAACGATGTAGTGCATATCCATCTATCATTCAAGGGGAATAAACGTTTTTTTTTTTTTTTTTTCATGTGGCTTTGAATGGTTGTCATTATCCAGGAACTTGCTTAAACTGCTGCCCCGGCCATTGATCACTTTGTTTGATCATCAGACCTTAATGATTATGGCCAATATATTAGAAAGGGAGGATACAGTCCGGAATGGAATCAGAGGCGTCCCCCATCCTTTTTTTTTTTTTTTTTTGACCCGTTGAAGTTGCTGTTCTGAATAATTAAAGTTCAATTTGGTCTACATGGTTTGTTTTCACTACATGGACTGGAACGAACCTTCCCATGTAACGCCAATGCTCTGAATCATAAAAAATTGAATTTTCATATAAAGAATAGAACAGTTTTGTACTATACAAGAGAAAATATTAATTTGTCTGTGTGTAATAATTTTCTCAAAACATTGCAAGCTAGTGTGAAGCATTTTGCTATTGTCCCGCATTGCTCTTTGCGTGAAAACGAGACAAGTGGAAGGCAGCCAGTTTGTAATTGCCATTAGTTTATCACTCTACTTCGGTTTGATCTCAACGGGTACTTGGTCTATTGATGCATCGCCAATGTTTCGTGAATAATAAAATATAAAGCAGGAAGAATAGCAATTATATATTTGGTGAAAAAATGATCTAAAGGTCGAGACACAAGGATTTGTCTAAGAAAAGAAAACAGAAGAATGAGTTATTTTTTTATTTTTTATTTTTTATTTTTGGGGTACATTGGAGTTAAGTTCCATATTTTGTGGAGGAGGTTTGAGCCCCAAAAGCTTTGCTCATGTGTAGTCAACCGAGCATCTTCATTTTCTAAGAAGTTTTATTGCGGGAAGCAAGAGTACGGCCGGAATCCATTTGTCCCATGGCATTCACTCTCGTGTATCAACAAGCATGCATTTATATAGGACAGATGCAAAATCCCACGCATATTGCGGGCCGGCTTCTACGTTAAACGCACTGGTTATTATATGATTTATGAGCTTTGAATCCTGGGAAAATTGATTTGAAATATAGGGAGATTCAACTGAACGGTTTTCGCGTATAAAAGTTACGTGCAGGACAAGGGAGATGATTTGAGATACCATGCATAGATTACAAGCCTAGATAAACAATGCCTAAAAAGATAGAAAGAAAAGAAAACCAAAGTGCTAGACTAATAGAAAGCAGTTCTCGGTGGAGGACATTTTGGCTTCTAGTGGTTTGATTCGGTCTCTCATCTTAAGCTGGACATTTCCATAGAATTGACGGGGGGCAGGGCCGGCAGCAAGTTGGCCTTAACAAGTCAGCTATAAAGACGAATTGAGTATGAATATACCAAAAATACAACTCAGTAGAACCTGCTGTACTATCCTTAATAGAAACCAAAAGGCATCCGAGCGCGCGAGAGAACAAGTAAAATATATACAATTTTACTTTTTTTCTTTTTTTAGTAACTTTTGCGATAATCTTGCTGTCAGTTATATTAATCTTAACAGCTGGAAATATATGCTAATCAAAACAGATCAGATTCAACTAATGTCCAGATGTTACGGTCCGTGGCTAACAAGAAACGGACTCGCTGATTATGAGACGTTCTAGGCCTTTATTGAACGGATTTTGGATCTATAATTAGCATAGAGTGCAATTGCTGGATGAATTCATACACCATCAGGTATCAAGAGAAAATTATACTTTCTTAAATTGAGTCTATGTCGTCAACGAGGCTCCACTTCAGAGAATTGTTCGTCATTCCCTGTATAATATTCTTGCTGCTGGCGGGATGTGGACGCATTTCCTGTAATTTCTTTCTCTTTCCCAGAAAATGCAGGCATTTTAGGAGTAGCAGTCACAGATGCATCATTTTTGAGCATGGAAAACACCTCCAACATTGTTGGCCTGTCGTCTGGGTTCTCTTGAACGCATAGCAGTGCTACGTGCATACATATCGCCAGTTTACAGGGTGAAGATGAATCATCCAGTGATGGGTCTACGAATTCCTTGCCTTGGCCCTCTTTCCACAACGCATATGCCTGCCTTAGAACATATTTGTAGCACTTAAATTATGCTAAAAAGAAACTCTTAACAAATAAAAATGATAATAATAGTATGCTTACATGGTCTAAAAAGTTGAGATTCTCATTTGGGCCATAGTAGCATGTGTTCCTCTTGCCACTTATGATTTGCAGAAGCAAAACTCCGAAGCTATAAACATCATACTTCATGGAATATATGCCTCTTCTTACATATTCAGGAGGAATATATCCACTGCATAGTACATAGAGCCAATTAAGCGTGTATCAGTTTGAGAAACAGTTGCTGATGATATATTTACATAACATCGATGAAAGAAAACCAACTTACTATGTTCCAACAATCTGGCTTGTGTTTGCTTCATACACATCTTTTCCGAAAAGTCTAGCCATGCCAAAATCGGATATCTTAGGATTCATCTCATGGTCGAGTAAGATGTTGCTAGCCTTTAAATCTCGGTGTATTATTGTGAAATTTGAGTACTCTTGGAGATATAGAAGCCCCTGAGTAACCCCTTCAATAATACGAACACGAGTACTCCAATCCAAAACATACTGCCTTATTGGATCTGCAAAGTATGTCATATAGAAAGCGTTTACTTACCAATAATAATTCAACAGCCAATCTTAGGCAGGGAATTGAGTAAATTGAAATTGGTCTATAATTGCTACTTTAGATCTTAAAATCAAATAGGCTCAGCAGCTGTTATTGCAAAGCAGGAAGGATTACAGACCAAAAAGGTAGAGATCCAAGCTTTTATTTGGCATGTACTCGTACACCAACATCTTCTCTTCCTTCTCTGTGCAAAATCCCAGAAGTTGAACCAGATTTACATGCTGAAGCCTTGAAGTTAGCAAAACCTCATTTTTGAACTCCTCGAGTCCTTGAGTAGACGATGCTGAAAGCCTCTTCACGGCTATCTCCTGTCCTTGAGGTAGTCTGCCCTGATAATTTTGACAATCAGCCCTTAGCATTATTAATCAAAAACAAGCTGGATTCAATGATGAATTGGAAATGCTGCTAGTGCTACCACCTTGAAAACAGGACCAAACCCACCCTCTCCAAGCTTGTTTGCGCTTATAAAGTTATTTGTAGCTGCTTTGATGCTGGAAAAACTGAATGCTTGCAGATTCGGAGCATCACTATCAAGCTTGTCAGAAGCCAATGAACTAATTCCTGGAGTTGGTGGACCTGTATTGCCTGAGACTCTCAATTTTGCAATCCAAAAGGAATAATGAATAAATCCAACAGATGTTTTCTTATTGACTTATATATGATGGAAAATTGTGAACTGCAAAACTTATAAAACTTACCTTTACTTGCAAATACTCTGCTTCGGTAGCAGAACATTACAGAAGTGCATAGGACAACAATCAAGGCAGTTGGAATCAGAACTATTAGCAGCAACCTGTGCTTGCCTCCTTGAGCTGCTTCACCCTGAGCTGTTGGTAATTCAGTTTAATAAATTTTTCTCTCGTCAAACACAGAAAGTGCCTTCCATATAGAACATTTGTAGTGTTGAGTTTAAGTGTACTGAAAAACACAAGGACTTTCTTCCCAATTAACAGATTTATATTAAAAACGACAATCTAATTCCCACCTGCATAACTCAGTGCCCAATTATCGTCATTGGCAATCTGAAACACGTTGTAACCGCGCATTCCCTTCTGCTTTGCATAAGCCATCTTAGCTCTAACAGTATCCACGTCATCATAGTTAATCCAGATTGATCCAACAATGAAGTAATTAACTACGTAGGTTGAATTATACACAGGCTTAGCTCCGTAGCCATAATTTTGAATGTATGACTTGATGAAACTGAATCCAATGGAACCATCAATAGTAATGGCTGGCCCGGAGGCTGGTGAGCCAAGAGAATTGTCACTGGGGTTCACCAGGGTCCATGCATATCCATGGTAAGGCAAACCCAAAACAAGCTTGCTTGCTGGAAACCCTCTACTTAGCCATTCTTTTACGCCAATATCAGTAGCAATGTTACTAGAAGGATTGTACAAAGCAGCATGGTTCCCAGTAGCATTTTCCCTTGAAGGCATATGATAGTCGTAAGCAGCAATATGCGCCCAATCCAAATTCCTGCTCATCGACTCTATGGGGTAACTAACATTTGTTAAATTCGGCGAGTAACGAACAACCATTGTCAGCATCAATCGAGACCCACTAGCGTTTCTTGGCTCAGAATCAATAGCAGCTCTCCACTCATCTAATAAAGTTCCTATCTTTGACAAGTCTGTGCTGTTAGGCCATAGCCAAAACAAGTCTATTCCCTGGAACCCGTAAAGCCTAGCAGTTCTTATAGAAGACTCAATAAAGGACTTCCTGTAAGAAGGCTCTGTGAGCATTGAAGACAAGACAGAAGAGTTAGCTGGCTCACCTAGAATTGACCGAGCTGTCTGAGCCTGTCCATTCCAGATAGACAGAAGCGTTGCAACTGATGGGTTCTTGCGCTTGACGATGTCGGTGAAGGTGGAGAAGTTCCGTTGCAAGCTGGAAGGAATGGAGAGCTCGTAGGTGGCGGAGTTTACATTGGCAAATGCACAGAGAAGGTGAGTAAACAAGGCAGAGTTTATGTCAGCTGTAGGATAGCCACCGGCGGCATACCAGTAGCCGGCTTTAACCCAGTTCTGTGCAATTGAGCAATGGAATTGAAAAGAAAGCGAGCTGAACAAGGAGAAGATGATGACAGTGTCGGTAATTTTTCTGGCTGCCATGGAAGTCGGACAGCTGACAAGAATGGGCTGCTAGGTGCACTGGTGCCTTGTCACATTTTGAAAAAAGCTAGCGGACCAAGGGGTTGACGTGTTACGGTAAGATCCAGGCAGGTCTCACTTGCTTTAAATTTCTCTTTATTTTTGAAAAAAATATGATGTATATATAATTAAATAAAATATACATACAATTAATAATAATATGTATATAACTTCCAAAATAAGTCGTATGTATACTATCGTTGTTTACTATATATATATATATATATTTACAGTATTTATTTATACATCATTTATTTGTTTTTTAAAAAATACACGAAAATCAACTTCTTCTCTCTCTTTCTCTCTCCCCCGTCAGGACCTGTCTACAGACTTGTCCCTGTAGCAGGGTCCCATTTGCATTTTGGCAGGTAGGTTCACCCACACGTGTGTGCTCTGACTCTTTCGTCTAAAAACCCTGTTCCTGTGGCTGGGTCCCATTTGCATTTAGCCAGGTAGGTACACCCGCACGTGTGTGCTCCTGACTCTTCTAACTATAATTCGATCAGCCCGGCGATTATCTCGTAGTCTAAGTCATACCTGCAGGTTTGCCATAAAATGTTGAAATTAAACAAAAAATATATTATATTACAAGACTCTCTTCAGTTACACTATTAATATTAGGTGTAGCCTTCAAGGAAAATTAAGTGTACAGTCACAATATAATGTCAAAAAGACGTCAAATTGACGCTGGAATTGCGTGGTGCTTCTAGTCCTGGTAGGAGTGGTATTCTTGACCCCATATAGCAGTGTGTAGGGACAATGCATTTGCAAGACAACGACGTGCTCGTCATCTGAACAGACTAACATGCTCTTTTTTTTTTTTTTTATGAAGTCCTTATCACGTCCTCCTAAAACAACACAGAATCAACCATTTAGTGATGGACCAACTTTCATTCGTACGAAGACTTCCAAAATCCAATTCCAAGCCTCCAATCAAAACCCCATTTGATGCCTTGAACCCGGGGGCATACTTACCTTCCCCAGCCAACCATGTACATAGAAAGTGCATCAACCAAATTGTCCCTAAGACAGTGCCTTGCACGGCGGTTCATCGTAATGCCTGGTGTACTTCTTGCCTTTTGTCAATTCTTTATTTGCAGATAATTTTATTTTAATTATTTTTTAAAATATAATTTATTCACAATTTTATATTATATAATAAATAAAATGTATTTAAAATAAATTTATATAATATAAAATTATATTAAATAAATAAATATAATGGACACTTTTGTTTTGTTTTGTTTGAAGGTATTTGTGACGGGCAAAAGATTTGCAATAGCACAAATCAAGTCGCAGAGAAGGACGTCTGTCAGCTGGATGGACGCCAGCTGCCCCTCGGGAGTGGGGCACCAATTGCACAACTTCTTTGACGTTCTCGCCTCTTCCGGATTCAAAAGCAACCATCCTATGCGGCCTCCCACTTCGCGGGGACCGCTGGAAACGCATGGATTAGCTTCTCCTCTTCGACGACGACGACAATTCTCGACTCATTTATCATTGGAGAAATGTTTAGCAGCAATGGTTTGTTCCTTATCTCTATCAGTTGGGCGTTCTTGGAACACACTCATCTGAATATATGTCAGCATACTCAATTTTTTTTTTCGCCCCCCCCCCAAAAAAAAATCTTTATCGTTTGTCCTCACCCGAATGATTGAAATTCCTGAATCCAGGTCAACGTCCAAAAGCTTCAGAAATCGTTGCTTCATTTATAGACACATTTTCAATGTGCAATGGAGGCTTGATATTGGCGTCTTCTTCAATCTTCATGGAGAAAGCAGGCAATTTTGGAGTCTTCGTATCTGCATTTTCATTTTTGAGCATGGAAGAGACTTCCAACATGGATGGCCTATCACTGGGGTATTGTTGAACGCTTAGTAGAGCAATTTGCAGGCAGGTTGTTAATTTGCAATGGGATAGCCTATCATCCAGTGAAGAATCCATTAACTCCATGCCCTTCCCTTCTTTCCACAGCTCATATGCCTGTCAATAAATAATCCAACATGTACATCAAATTCAAATGTTTTTCTACAATAATGTTAGTATGGGCTTGGACTTAGGTAGTCTAGAAGGCTCAAATCTTCGTTCTAACCATTAAAAAAAGCATTCCTCTTGCCACTAATGATTTGTAGAAGCAACACTCCAAAACTATACACATCAGATTTGGTGGAATATACACCTTGTTTGACATATTCCGGAGGAACGTAACCACTGCGTCAGAGATGTGATTTCAACCAAGTGGTCACAAATGAAAGGAAATGTTGCTACACATAATTTCAGTTGTTTTATGCTTACTATGTTCCGACAATCCGGCCGGTGTTTGCTTCTTGTCCATCTTTTGCAAAGATTCTGGCCATACCAAAATCTGATATCTTAGGCCTCATATCCTTGTCCAACAAAATATTGCTGGCTTTGAGGTAACGGTGAATAATCGTGAGTCATGAATACTCTTGCAGATATAAGAGGCCTTGAGTAATCCCTTCAATAATTTCTACTCGTTTTTGCCAATGCAACAAGCGTCGCCTATTGGGGTCTGACTAGATGAGATAAAAACACAATGATATTATATGACCATTGCAGAACTAATAAGTAAGCCCGGTGCAGAAGAAATGCTAACAAATTTCTACCGCAGGGATCTAATATTGAATCACACTCAATGGTTGCTGACTTTTTGGGAACTAAATAAAGAATACAAACCGAATAGATAGTAATCCAAGCTCTTGTTTGGCATGTATTCATAGATCAACATTTGCTCTTCTCTGTCAATACAGAATCCCAAAACCTTGACAAGATTCACGTGTTGTAGTTTTGCAGCAACATAACCTCGTTATTGAATTCCTCGAATCCCTGCGTTGAGGTTTTCGAAAGTTTTTTCACTGCTATTACGTGTTCACCTGGTAGCATGCCCTGTCAAACACACTCATTTATAGTGCTGTTTCCCTGGAAAAGCTGAATGCCAAGACTAAAGTTGTATCTCTGTCTACAATCATCTGAACCGTAAAACAGGCCAAGTGATTATTGTACTTGGATAAAAGTGGGACAAAGTAGTCCATTCTTAATTTTGTAGGAATGCTTCGAACCAATCAAGAATAAACAGAAGGGAACAAACTGTAAAGCCAGAGTGATGAAATGTGGTATGTCAAAGAAGCAGTGGCACGTTGTAGATGATTTTGTAAAGATTCACCTTGGAAACTGGGCCATATCCACCCTCCCCTAGCTTATTTTCGAATGATAATCCATCTGTAGCTCTCTCAACGTCGGCCAAACTATAAACTATCAGATTTGGGACATTACTGGCAGCCATGCTCTTTACTGGCAACAGGGATCGTTTATCTGAATTCCCTCATTTCCGTTGACAATGAGAAAAAAATTAGGAGAAAAGAAACATAGAGAAAACAACTTCAAAATCATAAAATGTCATGGTGATCTTTATAGACAAAAGAGTTACCCTCTGATCTCAGCATTTTCCTCCTCGCACAGTACAATAGCATGCTCAGCAGCACAACTGGAACAGTTGCACTTACGATGGTGACTGACAATCTCCGCCACTTTGGTTGTCGTTTGTTATCTTCTTGCATTTGAGCTGAGAAAGAGTAAGAACTGAATCAAATAGAAAGAAAACTTCCCACAAAAGACCACCCTTTTCAATTACTTTCATTTGGTTTTCTCAAGTCTTCTCTGCTTTCTTCACAGTGGAAGACTAGACGCTGCTGTATGTCTCCTTTTCACATATTCTCTGGTGTCATCCCGATAGGATAAATTATTTTCACTTAACAGTCATTTAATTTTCTCACGCAATTTAACAATCAAGAGATTGGACCATTTTTAAGGCATAAGATGAACCTTAAGCAGGTCATCAATGTACTCTGCATTACTAATTCAAGCATGTTCAGGAACAGGGAAAGAAATATATGATAGTGGCAGTGTGGAGAAGTTTCATTAAAAAAAGAGTCTAACCATATGTTACGAATTATAGATCTAAAATTACTATTAATTGAAAAGACTCTGTTTAATGGCCAATTAGCCCCTTTCATTAACGATATAAGTTCCCTAAACCTCCTGGCAGCATCGTTTGAATTAAAATAACAATGACAAAGAAAGAGAAAGCTATTCTAACCTGCTCGAGAAAGTATCCAATTGTCGTCATACTGGACTTGCCATGCAATGTAACCAAGCAACCCTTTCCCTTTAGCATAAGCAACCTTAGTTCTAACAGCTTCGACGTCGTCAAAACCAATCCAAGATGACCCAAAGGTGCAGTAATTCACCGCATAAGTAGCATTGTAAAAAATTTCAGCTCCATATATTCTCGATGTCCCCATAGGTCAGTGATGAACCAATGGTCGCCGATCCTGTTGCCGGTGCATCAACGGCACTGTTATTAGGGTCTGCAAGAGTCCAAGCATAGCCATAAAAAGGCAAACCTAGAACCAACTTGCTAGCTGGCAATCCTTCACTTATCCTTGCTTCGATCCCGCAATCAATGCTAAGATCACTCTTTGGGTCGTACACAGCAGCATGAGCAGCTGTAAATTTGTGAAAGTCATAAGCCTGGACGTTAACCCAATTCAAGTTCCTTCTTATTGAGTCAATAGGGAAGCTCCCTGCATGTAATCTCGGTGAGTGATAGACATCTGCTGTCAATATCAGTTCTGACTGGCACCCTCATTAGAATTTTGCAGTTGCAACAGTTTCTCCATCCTCTCAAGAATTAATCTTAATCGGTTAGTAATTGACGGAGAAATTGTAGCTGAAGATTGAGTTATTAGTGATAAAATTGTACATTGGTGGTGAGATTATTTTGCTAAATTATGACACGTATTGTTTCTTTTGACGGTCATCACCCGTACGGAATCTAATCCAAGAAAGCCATAAAGGCAACTAATTACAGCAGATTGGCAAGAGCCAATCAGATTTTTTTTCTCTCTCTTTCTTGTTTTTAATGTGCACCAAATGCGGATCTTGAGACACGGAGAAGACTGGAAAGTAACTCGATGAATGCAGGTCAACATACCATGCTGTTATGCTAGATTAAGTGAACAGCACACCCTTTTCGTCACTTGAATATATAAAAATTTAGATATTTTATTTCTGAAATCTTTAATTTTAATTTGAAAAAGAGGATATAATATTTATAAAAAATAAAAATATTATTTTTATTATATAATTTATAGTTTGATATAATTTTTAATAAATAAAATAAAATGAATCCTTACGGTTTTGCACTAAAATTTTATCAGTTTTAAGAGTAATAGTAACCAGAGCGCCACATACTTCGAAAGGGTCGCCTGCGGCATTGCATTAGCCTAATTCCATAGGTATACGCCCACGGCCAACATGCCAAAAAGCTCGCAAGACAACTTCTTTGATAATAGTCAGGAGAAGGAATAGTTAAAACTTACAAGTTCAAAACAATATTGCAAAAGTGAAATATGCTGAGATTATTTCTTCAGCCGGCATGCAATGGCCGATAAGACTCAGAATTTTGATTATTGTTATTTTTATTTTTGCTTCCACTCAATTTTTTTTTCCTTCATTTGCCACCGCTCCCAGGAACGATTTCTCGTGACATTGGGTTCTCCTTCGTTACAAATAACCACAGCACCTTGAAAACATCGTATTCTGTTTATAAGAATAAAAATTAGACAAAAGAAGCCTGCAAATGCTTCGGAGTGGCCTCTCTGTTTATCCTGCTTTCACCGAGTGTGTATGCTCCCAGTGCGGACGGTGCTGCCATGGAAGGCAATTTGGTGAATGGTGCTGGATATCGCATGCTACTTTTTGCTTCCCAAGTATATTGAGCTTTTTTTTTTTCTTCTTCTTTATCTTTTTTTTTTTTTATTGACTAAGGTACAATTCCATAGCTTCAAACGCAAAATTTGGAAAGTAAGAGGTTTGGATTGCGTGCTGAATCACTGAACGTACCTTAGTTGAATTTTTCAAAATGCAATTGCCATATGCTGTTGTAAAACTACTCATCCAATATCAATAGGTAGGAGGGTATACTACAAGGAAGAAAAAGACTCTCTGGCTACGTAACAGCTTAACCATTTTATATTAATCACCAGTTGGATCTCTCACGAAGTACGCCGATTTAGATATAATCGGGCTGTTTGCCTTATTAAAGCTTGCAAGATTGATATAAAAGTACATGGTTTCGTTTCTTTATTCTTTATTCTTGATGCGTGCTTTCCTTTTCAGCAACAAAGGATCTGCATTTAACCCCATGTCTGGAATGCTGCAACCACACAAGAAAAATTTTCACTTTTGATTGATCAAAAACTAAAATCTGTATACATAATCAAATAACCAAACGATTGACTAACCTTTGGTAGAAAGGGCCCAATTGTCATCGGCACCAACGTGCCAAGAAAAGTAGCCAAGCAATCCTTTCCCTTTAGCATACGAAACCTTTTTGGAGATACTCTGAATATCGTCATATCCAATCCATGTAGTTCCACTATAGCAATAGTCAGATACAACAGTGGAATTGAACACTTGTGTAGCCTTGTTCTGGGTTATGAACTGCTTGATCTGCTTATAACCAATTGATCCGTCTCCCGGCAGACCTGGTCCATTAGCCGGTGCAAAAAGGCCGTGGTTACTTGCATTAGTGAGAAGCCAAGACCAGCCGTAGAAGGGGAATCCAAGCACTATTATCTTAGCAGACAAGCCTGACTGAATCCAAGATCGAACCCCGCGATTCCCACTTTGAACGTTGCCAGGATTGTACAATGCAGCAGGTGGTCCCGTGCTGGATGGAGACCAACCAGGGCCATAAAAGTCATAAGCCATTACGTTGATCCAATCCAAGCTGTTGGACACATTCTGGATTGGGTATGGAACGTCGGGCGAGTAATAATAAGACAAATATAAAACTGCCGCGGATAGAAGCAAAGGTGTCTTGCCAGACCTCTTTGCCTCGGCAGCCACGGCTGCTCGCCACTCGTTAAGGAGGACACCAAAATTATACATTTGGTCAGTACTAGAGGGATACTCCCAATCAATGTCAAGGCCATGAAAATTGTTACTCCTAGCTAAAGATATCGATGAGTCGATAAATATCTTGCGGGTACTGGATCGGCTGGCCATTGCAGCAAAAGTGCTCACATCGGCGCCTCCTCCACCGATTGACAAAAGGGTCTTCACCGAAGGGTTCTTTTTTTGGACAGTTTGAGTGAAAGTTGAGAACTGCGCCTGGTTTGACGATGAGATGGTAACTTTGTATGTTTGAGCATCAACATCAGCAAATGCACAATAAAGATGAGTGAAAAGTGTGGAGTTTATGTCAGAAACTGCGAATCCGCTGCCAGGAAACCAATAACTGCCTTTGACGACGGTTTGGCCCGCGGAGAAATGGAGCTGAAGTGAAACAAGGATGGTGGAAAGGAAAAGAGGGAAAGAGAGGATTTTAGGTGCCATTGCAGATTTGGCAAACGTACTTCTGTGCCTTGTTAGCTGAGAAAATCTCTGTGGGAGTTATGCCTGTGCTCTGTGTATGTATATACAGGCACAGCATGTACGGAATTTGGATCATAAACCGCAAGTAGCAAGTGAAATTATAAATAGCCTGTTTTCAATTTCACTAAATTTCAAGTCCTTTATTTTTAGACGTCTCATAGTATTATTATTAGCTGGTGATTTTTTCATGATAATGTTTCAATTTAATATTGTGTAAAATAAGTCAAATTATAGTTGCCTAACTTTTCCCTTTTTTTTTTTTTTTTTTTGGATTTAAACTTGTTTGCCTAACTCAAATATCTTTTTTCTGCCTACCAAAAATAAAGTTAATTTAGAAGAAATCTTTTTTGAGTACAGAGAGGTCCATGATGGGACGGAAGGCTAATAAATGATCGCAGGGAAAGTCTCGTTGACTTCGCAATGAGACATAGCTTTGGGAATTATGACTTTTTTTTGCGAACGGCGATGGAATGTGCCAAGACGGCTCGTTTTGGCTAAAGATAAATACCATTTCATGTTTGTTTTGTTCAGTAATAGTTTTCTGTTTATAGTATTTTTGGCGGCACCCACCCCCCCCCCCCAAAAAAAGACAAAAATGGGGGAAACGAAGCTATCAACAAAGGTAATAAGGGCCTACCCTCTAAAATCAATGTCATATTTTCACTATAAAAATAGAAAAATCAATATCTCATTTGATTATAAAAAAAAAAGAAAAACAACAAAAGGGGTATTCACTATTCACGTACTAAAAATATATATATAGAATGTAGAAATTGTGAAGATTCACAACGACTGATAGCAGTGTTTACACCACGAGTCATTCAAGAATTGAATTGAAGATGGGTTTTGCAGTGACTTTAATAACTAAGGGGATTAACCACATTCCAAAGCCTTTTTTTTGTGTTAGATAAATATGATTCTTTCTTTGTTTATGCAAATATTAATTAAGTAAGATCCTCCTATCATTCTCATCTAAGTAATTATTTTAGATACACGCATGTCTCTTATCGGTAATTCCCCCCCCCCCCCCCCAAAAAAAAGGAAGTAGGGTTTATCTTGCGAGAAACATGTCTTAAATTCTAGACTTTTAATTTTAAAAATAACACCAACACCAAACTAAAACTCATATGTTTTTATTTTTATTTTTTTTCTTGTGATATGCATATTACCCATCGGGTTGTGAGCAATGTAGCCCATGAAGCATTGGTCTTTGTCCCTGCCTAACAGTCATTGGGCTAAAAGGCCCAAGTCTTTTTCTTCTTCTTCTTCAGTATTTTTAACAAAGGAAAATTTTATTTACCAAAAAAAAATAAAAATCATAGATGGATTGATTTTTCAAAAAGAGATATTTCTTTATTTTTTTATATATATATCATTTTTTATTATTTCCTTTGCATGGGAACCCAAACAAGTTGCTCCTCAAATGAACAAATCTGGACCGTCCATTCTGTCCCACTGTTCTTTTTAAATTTTTTTATTGGTTGTATTTTAAATAGGCCGACTCATTGTAACGGTCACATTCCTTCGTCTATATAAATCCACCTCTCTGGAATGAAACTACAGATTTCACTTCCCTCCCATTTTCCCCCAGTTCCTGCGCCTCCTTGCCGCCGCCGCCGCCGTCTTTTGGCTTTGCCGGCGGCTGAAGCCCTGCGGTTTCTTTCTTATTTTCCGGCGGAGTTCACAAACTCTTTTCAATTTTTACTGCCTTTTTTTTTTTTTTTTTTCAAAGAATGCAAAAGAAGCTCTGAAAATGGAAGAATCTTTGAATCTGTGAGTCGCCTTGGAAGCATCAAGCCCCAAAGATCACCAAGATTTTGGTGCTTTAATGATCAGCATTTTTTTTTCTTTTGGCCCCGGGGGGTGTTGTTGAATGTGATGCTTGGCTTTCGTGTTTAATCATTTCTTCTGTGTAGCATTTTTGCATCCTTGTGATTATCGTTCAAAGGGCTTCGAACTCTGCTCGTTGCTCTACTTTCTTGCAGCTAACTGGTGACAAGGACTTGACTTTTAATGTCAAATTCTAGGCTGATTGGCCTGATAGAATGAACATCCTGAGAACTGGTAAGTTGTTTGAACTTCTTTTTCCTTCATAAAATTTTGTAATTGGGAAAACTCTCTGACCCATCCTACCTTTCAGCGGTTCGTTGAGTGAACTTCATATTTGCTGCCACCTCTATGCCTGACATATTTATGGAGTCTAGAAAAAGGACACAAGGCTTGTTATTTTCGAATATTCTTTGTCTGGATGTTCAGCCTTTTGTTAACCCAAATGGTTCTTCTTATTGCCTTTTCCTACCATCACATCAAAGGTAAAGTTGTTATTTCTTGTTTAGCAGTATTTTTTTGTTTGGTTATGTTTTCGACTTCTGTTTGTTGTGGTTCTGGTTGAACTGGCTTCTAGGCTGGCGTTAATTTAAAGAATAAATTTCTGATTTGGTTGGAGTTTCTTCCGAGGGCCTGCACAGTTGAAAGTTACACTTTGCTTGAAGACCAAAAAGGACAGGTATTTGCCATTTTCCTTTGTTTCTTGCTAGCTTTATTTTTTAGTGCAAAAATAATTTCAATAGTTGATATTGCAGTTTAATCTGAATTTTTCTAAATAAATTTCAACAAATAGAAGACTGAAAGTAGCATACTCTATGACAAAGAAAGGCATTAGGTTTTTCACCAAGCAAAGAAATTAAATTTTGTTTAAAATAGGATGTAAGTGATGCTCAGCAGCCAATAAAGAGTGGAGATGGACTAAGAAGAAAAAGAGTCGAGACCCCAAAGATTTGTTGGGGTCAAGTCCATCTGCCTGAAATATATACCAGACCCCAAACCAGCTTGTCCGTGACCACAAGTCCTTAAAAAGTTTCTAATGGCCACAAACCAGCTTGTCCATGCCTTGAGCTTGTCTTGAATTGAAGACTCAAGCTTAAACCAGACAACTATGTCTGCTGAAAATTATTATGGAATCTATGAGAAGATTGGCTAAGAGTATGGAAAACTGGATTTCCACATGCAGTTCTCCCTAGGATTTTCCACAGATAGCTCCTCAAGATTGATCTACAAATGGCATCATCATCCCATACAAAAAACCACGTCATTTTCCGTGGCATGCAGCCTGATATGGTGCTGTTTACAGTCAGGTTTCCTCCTCCATTGCCATTTGTCAATATGAAGTGCATTGTGTGTATATTTGGTGCCTTCATGATTCACATTTCTTAGATGGTGAGCTAAATAGCAAGATTGATCGGTGTCCAAAATTTACCATGTATATAGCCTTTACATGGTAGGAGTCAGCGATATTTTAAATGGGATCAAATAATTGGGAATCTCAGCCAACAGGTGTAGTCTAAAATTTGCTGTGCATATTTTAACTTCATACTTAAAGGGTCTATGAGAGTGTTCGTCCCTCAATGCATCTTTTTCTTTTTTTTTGTCATTTCCTTTTTTGGGCTTTTTTCAGGTGACTTTGTTAATGACAATGTGGAATTGTCCAAAGCATTGCAGATCTTCAATTTCCCAAAGCAGTTATTCTGAGAAACCCCAATGCTCGGAACCTTCAAAAATTCTGAATGGTAAGTTCACCTGCAACTTCCAATAGAATAACAAGATGAATTTACTGCTTATGGTTGACTGATTATGTGCATCAATTATTCCATATATTATCAAGCTCCATGACATTTCCCTGATTCCATCTTAAAGTCCTAGAAATGAATTGTAATTTGTTTACCTTTCTTTTTTAGGGATTGCAGTGGATAAGCGGTAATAAAGGGGACTTCTCGTATTTGAAACTGCTGTTAGAGCTTGTATATGCATGCTCATTTGCATCAACTGTGATTATTTGAGACTAAGCATTGCCAATTTTTTTTTTCCGGGTTCAGTAGCAGGCATGGATTTTGGATCATCATTATTTTTCTTGAGCCAACTTAAATGTTTAATATCAAGTTTCTTTTTTTTTTTTTTTTTTGGGTACATAAAGTTTAATATCAAGTTGACTAGTAACTTCTCTGATCTCAGTCCAAGGAGGAAGAATGGTGGTCATCTTCAACTTGAATGATAAGCTTATCAATAGTCTCTGAACAAGCCAATTTTTCAGGATGGTGCCTTTTTGCAACATGTTTCCATCTTATATTTACTAGCATACCTAGATTATTTTGCATCTTTCTGTTGCACAATATTTATTATTTTTATCTTGTGGTTGCAACTTCCATATTCCATTCATTGGTTTTTGTGGTGAATTGTACTCATACTTGCTTGTTCTATGGGCAATGGGAAATGGAATCTGTTGGAATTGTGAATAGATGATCTGGAAAAGGGCTATTTAAGCCTCCCATTTTCAGCTGATCAATTTTGAGCACTTCATCAATGATACCTTCTGTTGATGATCATGTGACCAATCCAGACAGACTTGCATGATAAATAGATGCCAGACAATTCATGATGTTCAGCAATTTCCTCAATTGATTTAAAAAATGAGTTAATTGGTGTTACTTTCCTCATGTTTTTCGGTTCAAGTATCTTGTGAATAATATTGCAAAAGCTCAAAAAGCAAGTTTATCATGAAACAGAGCAAGATTTGTGCATGCATCTTCACTACTCATTTTATGTTTCGTTGCTTTCACCTTTTATTTTATTTTGTCATAAGTGAGCACCATGTACATAGTGTTAGAATGCATGTTAATGTATGGAAAATGTGCTTCTCTTCTTCAGTTTCAGTAGCACATGAAATATCATGTTAGAATGAATTTTGAAAGATGATACCTTTTTGCGGCAACCAGTCTTGGTGAAGAGCATGTAAATTATAAGCGTCTGGACTTCCCTACATTAAAACTTGGTGTTGTTGGCTGTGGACGACCATTATTTGTGGTGGCAAGCAGCTGTTCTGGAAAAGGCTTCTTTCTGCAGGGTTTGTATCTGAAACATATCCTTGTATCTGGAGCAATAATTTTGTCACTCCTTTATAGCATTTTTGCCACACGTATCAATTGGAGATAGTCTAAGAGTTGATCTTTTGAGAAAAAGATACAAATGACATCCACTGATATTCTTGTTTTGATGCTGTTCATAGTCAAATGCTTTTAGTAATTAAATTTCTTTCTGTGGAGAAAATAAACCCTTCCTCTACTGGGTCATAAATTTTTTCTGTTAAGCTCCAGCCTTCTATTCGGGGTTGGCCACCTCGGGTGCCATACAAACAAGGAAGCGAATCATATTATAAACCTTCTGGGTTCTGACCCAGCAAATCATATGTAGAATTTTATCTTTTCATGGTTTTCATATTCAGGAGATAAGCTGGTCTCTTGCTTGCTCGTATTTGGTTTGTTTTTCAACTAATTTAGCTTAATATGTTTTGCCTAGGCATGGATTCAAGGACGTGGATGGAAGTGCCAGGACGATATATATTGCCGCAATGGGCCGCGGGGGGGCCATTTGATTATATTTCTCTTGCATTAATGGCGCCGCAGGTGTGTTCCATGGCCGAACTACTCCCAGACGATTTTTTGTTTAGGGATTAAAGATTAAATTTTAAATATAAAATTAAGAATTTAGATAATTTAACCACTAAATTTTATACCTAATGCAAGCATACAAGGTTATTGTTTGTTCACCTTCTAGCCTCTATCACGGACCCTTAAATTATTAGTCTCTATCGAATTATTATAAATTAATTTTATTTATTTTGATAATTAAGTCAATCATATCTATTTTAAAAATAAAAATATTTTTATTTTTTAATTAAAAATTATTAAATTGAAATAATTTTTAAATCTTTATAAATTTTATATTTTTAATAATTAAAATTTTAATTATTAAAATATTTAAAATAATAATAATAATAATAAAAAGGTATTATTCGCGCGCAACATTTCATCGATTTTGTTAATGAGGTTGTACCACAACTGCTCTCAGTGTAATCCTGTGGGGTGGGTCCAGTGTTTCCCTCTCCAGTCTTCTTCTTCTTCTTCTTCTTCTTCTTTTAAAAAAAAATATATATATATATATATATTCAAAGAGACGCAGCCTCTTTTTTTTCTCTCTTTTTAAATGCACCAACTTCCAAGCATTCTATGAGCTTTTTGACTTGGTCTACCCCTCGAAAGACTGGGGTCAAAGAAAGTTGAGAAGCCTAATAAAGCATGTTTCGGAGATGTTTAAAAATAGTATAAATGGGGCAAAATCCAGGGTCCCTGGGGCTGTAATTGGTTGCCTTTGTCCCCTGTCAGTGTTAGCTACTCAGCTTTATATGTTTAATTGTTTCACTAACCCTCGTGATTGGATCACTCGATGGCAGTATTGGCGATTTTGTTAATCTGTTTAGAACCCCACTTTTACTTTTCAATTATTTGCACTAGTTTAGGTCGCTCAACTTTTAAAAGCCAGGGGCCCCAATATTCAAGATTGATGACAATCCACCACTTACCCAATTGACCAAATCACCAATACTCTTCCCGGTGGCCATCTTCCGCCCGATCTATTCCCCATTACAGCAAAAGCTTGAAGCCATGGCAAGTATGCTTCGTTCCTAACTAGGCTTTTGATACATGTCTTTATGGAACGTGTTTTGTCCCAGTGCCCCTAACTATTCTTACCCACTTGATTTATAGACTCTAGTGTGTTGTCGTTACCACAAACGCAGTTTTTTTTTTTTAATTCTGATGTGTTCCCCGGATATGAAGGTACTTCGGTCATATTAGTGTTGAATTATCCTACCCCAACGAGTGAAAAGGGAATGAATTTGACAATACGGCACTCAGTGGGCCAATTTAATAGAAAATAATTTTCCTCCATGTTAAGCCCAATGCCCTTGACCTAATTTTCATATTATAAAAGTCAGGACAAGCACTAAAAAGCTTTGAACTTATTTTCTGTTCCGACTTTAGATATCGCCGGCGAGAATCCGAGTCTGACAATGAATGCAAGTTTCATTCTAGGTATCATCATTATTCAGCTCTTTATTGCATATGGTTTATCTTGAATTTTTCTCACCTTACTCCCACATGCGACTTAAAAAAAAAAAAAACACTTCGCCCCCCCCCCCCCACTTAAAAACGTTGGGATCAATTATAAAATCCGTCAACTAAGGTATAATTGACAAAGAAAGAAAGGCTGTTCTGCCTTACCCAGTTCCATCCATTTTAATGTTCTCTGATTAATCTCATGATACTTAATAATCAATTGGATATGCTGCATAAAGACAATGAATTACTGTTTATCTACGAATCTATTTTATGATTTTTATTATTGTGAAACTATCTTCAATAAATTTTCAAGGAAAAAACAAATTCGGCAAGGCGGGTTATTTTTCAGTAATAAATTTTATTGAAGAGGAGGAGGGCAGAAAATGAACAAAAACTCATTATTTTTTTTTAGCGGGCACGTGACCCATTTTGTCTGAGCAAAACAAACAAGAAAAAACGAAAGAATGCCTGACGCTGACAGAAGTATTTTGACCCCCCTCCCCCAGCTCTCTCTCTCTCTCTCTCTCTCTCTCTCTCTCTCTCTCTCTCTCTGCCTCCTTCCTTTAAGATCATTAGCAGCCTTTGACCAAATCTCATCCGTCCATCTTCTCTCTTTTGGATTTTTCATGTTTTATTTTCTTCTTTTGCCCCCATCCCATAAAGGCTAACTGGCAAAGGCCCCAGAGCCCTTGTTTTTGACAACTTACGACTAGCCTTTTGCTTTGAGATGATAATAAATTATACAGGTTCTTGACGAAATTGCCACTCGATGCCCAACAAAGTAACTATAAAAGAATCATAACAAAAATTGAAGTACGTATTTTATAACAAATCCAAAGGATGCAACCGGGTCAAGTAGAGGCTTGTGTTGATTAGACGTAACCACGGTTTGTAGTGGATTTCCACGGTTTGTCATACAACGAAGTGTCGTGTACGGAGCCAAAAGCAACCGTCTTCGAATTAGCAATCATTATCAAGTGATCGAGGTCTCACGGAACGCCGAAAATTGACCAAAAGCCTTTGCAAGCATCCGAATGAAAACACGACCACCATGGCTGGACTTCTGGGGGAGAAGGTTAAGACTGTCATTTCGAGCACCCTGACCTCAGGGAAAACAAAACAATGGGTGATGCCATGCAAATCCCAAAATATAAAATGAAATTACAATGGTTTACAATACTTTCACAGATCACCCTGTGCCCACATCATCAACATCTCATCATCTTCTTAACAAAAATTCTCTCTCTCTCTCTCTCTCTCTCTCTCTCTCTCTCTCATGTTCCCTAAAAATCCTCATTATTCATTTCTCTGGGTTTGTGTTCCTTGCCATCATCTCCACCGCCATCATCACCACCACTACCAGCTCACCCTCTTAGATCGGATCCCTTCACATTTATCCATAAAAATCACCTCATAAACCAAATATTTGCACACACACACACAAAAAAAAAAGAAGAAAAAAAAAAGAGGAAAAGCAAAGGAACAATCTTGACATCCTTTAACCAGATAAATAGCATTATCCTCGTAGCACCAGGGAATCTGAAGTGGGTTGTTGTTAGATTTTGTTTCTGTTGCATACATGTGTTGTGTCTCTTCTTTGAAAACAACATAAGAGATAGACAACCTTGGTGGCACGAAACGATACATGGGAAATGTTACATCGAATGTGGCGGCAAAGTTCGCGTTTTTCCCGCCGGACCCACCAACTTACGACGTGTACAGGGAGGAGGATGGGAGGCTGGTGGTTCCCGGCGTCGCGGCGGACAAGAACGTGGAGGTGCATTTGCTGGAGACCAAAGCCGGCAACAAGATTGTTGCCATGTTTTGGAAACACCCTTTTGCGAAATTCACGCTCTTGTATTCCCACGGAAACGCTGCTGACCTTGGACAGATGCATGAGCTGTTCATTGAGCTCAGGGCTCATTTGAGAGTCAATATCATGAGGTACGTTTTGGTGGGCTTATTTTTTTGGTCCAATTATTGGTCTTTCTTTCCTTTTGTTTGTTTGTTTGTTTGTTGATATCGCTTCCTACTGCTTCAATTCCTTTTTCTGTAATCGAAGCTTTCTATGTTTTTTTTTTTTTTCAACAATTTGGTTTCGATTGTCTGAGATGGGTTTCTTTTTTTTTTTTTTTTTATCCTTTTGGTTTCTGTATATGAACCGGTTCACATGCAGTGTTCTAATTGATTCAGAACTCATTTTCTTTGCCATCAACATCTTCAAGATTGAAGAAATGACATTTGCTTACAGTTTTACAATAATTGAAAAATTAGTATTTCCAGATCAGCTAAAGATTTTGTTCATGACAGAAAAAGGCAAACAAAAGGCAGATAGGAGCATATGTTGTAAATTTTGTGTTATTACTCACGTGGTTTCTTGCTGTTCTGCAGCTATGATTATTCAGGATATGGAGCATCTTCCGGCAAGGTAAAGAATTGTATGTAATCAATAGTTTTTGGGGAAAACATATGCATAAACACGAAATATGTTCTCTTCTCGGAGAGAAAGATTAATGGCAAAAGGATAGATTTTGTCTCAACAATCGTTGAACCATTTCCATCTGTCTTTCGTTCTATCTGGCTAGAACTTTACCTGATTAGTTGTTCCCTATTGTTAATTAGCCTTCTGAGTTCAACACATACTATGACATAGAAGCTGTGTACAATTGTTTGAAGAAGGATTATGGAGTTAAACAAGAGGAACTGATCTTGTATGGTCAATCTGTTGGAAGTGGGCCTACCCTGCATTTAGCTTCTCGTTTACAGAATTTAAGAGGTGTTGTTCTTCACAGTGCAATACTTTCAGGCATAAGGGTCTTGTATCCCGTCAAGATGACATTCTGGTTTGACATTTTCAAGGTAAGATTAGCAGCAGTGTTTTAGATTTCATATCCTTTCTTAAATTTAAGTTAGCTAAGTTACTTTTGTACTGAGGTGGCTCTGTCTAATGATTGCAGAATATAGACAAAATACGGCATGTTGAATGTCCAGTTCTTGTTATACATGTAAGGTCTTCTCTTTTGCTCTATGCTGGTCACTCTGAACAGATACTTTCTTTCTAATACAGAATTTTCTGTACAATTGTTACAATGTGGCATGTATTTGCTGCAAATGCTGAACCTTTTTTTTTTATGATCTGATGTCTTCTATCTATCTAGCTTAACTATAACATGTCCACATCTTGAATTCTTTTGATTAGTCTGCCTTTTCTTGTCTTTCTCTTGTTTTTCCTTCTGTAATTGGTTTAATGCAGTCTTTATAATCAGGAGTCTCTGTTGGCATACGAAAAAATCCTTGTGACTTTTTCTGCCTCGTACAACGCGTGCCAGAAGACTCTAGAACTTGTGAAGGCCAATTAACTTTAGATCCTTGCCTGAATTCATCTTCAATTTACTTAGGGCACAAGTCCTAATTCCTGCAACTATAAATTTGTAGCTTGTATTAATTAAGAACATAAATTTGTTCATTTCCTGCCTCTAGAGATTGTCAAGACTTAAAAAGTTGTTGCACATGACTTCTGAAATGGAGTGTCATAGGCCCCTGTTAAGAGTACCTTGATGCTTAAGCTGGTGCCTTTTGTGCCAGATTTTTCAAGATTATCTTCGTGGACTTTAACTCAAATGAATCTCCATAAAAACTGCAATGCTAGGGCCTTGACCTAAATCTCTTCTATTTTATTAGATGACATTACAAGAACACCAAAATGAGTTATTTTTGTTGGTTGCTAACCAAAAGGATCTGGTCATGCTACTGTTGATCTTTAGAAGCAATGATTAAAATTTCTCAGTGATGATATCAACCAAATGTGAAGTTTTGCAGACATAAAATCTATTTGGGCAGAGCTTGAACGAATTGAATCCAAAGTCCCAAGAGTCAATCTTCTTGGTTTTCCACTGTGACATCAATATTTTTCGTGTGCCCTGTATCCACTACATCATTTTGAATGATCTTCTTGTACAAGATACCTGTTACCCGGAAATATATGGTCAATCATGGTTTCGATTAGTTTGAGTCAGCATACATCTGTGGCCATCATTGATGATATCCCTTGTTGAGTATCTTGCAGGGAACAGATGACGAAATTGTCAATTGGTCCCATGGGAAGCGCCTGTGGGAACTATCCAAGGAAAAATATGATCCATTATGGGTGAAAGGTGGTGGCCATTGCAACCTTGAAACTTACCCTGAATACATCAAGCACTTAAGGAGGTACATAAATGCAATGGAGAAGGTCTCCGCAACAAAACCAGCGAAGCAACTCACTTCTAACCCCAGTATTGATGTGAAACATAACAAGTGCTTAAGATTTGGGATAAGGTAGCCAATCGAGATGTTGTACATCTGAAGACTTAGTTTCACTGGAATGCAAACCCATCACCAAAGATGCATCTGCTTGCTTTATGGACCTGGGGATAGGCAACCAAGTATTTTCAGCTGCTTGGTATGTTTATGAAGATCAGGAAAGGAACGGACAGATGGGAACTAGGCTTCGTTTAATCTAGAACCTATCCAGGCATCAATTTTGGGTAGCAATCTTCTGTAGCTATCTTTAATTAATGAATGTCAAAGTGCTGTGCTTTATCTAGAAACGGGAGAGAAAATATACTTCACCATGATTTGCTGTATTGTGGGATAGAATTGAATTGTTTTGTGTAAAGTCTACAATCATCATTTTCTTTAAAGCAAATACACGGCTTACTTTTGTTTGTTTTTGGACCAATTACCTTTTTCTTTTTGCTTCCTATCTATGCAATCGTGTGATGTATCGACATCTCTATTTTGAATTCAGGGAATGATCATTAAATGAATTCTGATGGACAAGCTTAAAATAATGCAAACGGTAGGGAAGTGGCTGGAGCCTTACGATCCGATGACCTTGGAAGGGTCACCGCTGATGCTAAAATGCTCGAAACCTTTGTGTTTTCTGCTCTGCCATTCCCACTAGAGTGTTTCAACGTATAATCAGATGGAACATGTGCCTAAAATGCGGCAAATTGTGCGTATTCATATTATAAAACCCCATTAATATATATATATATATCCTTTGTGTCCGAGTAGTCAATTGCCCGGCAACACGATCAGTATTACTTTGAAGACCGCGAGTAGTGATCGCATTTATTCAAAAAGACTTTTATTAAAAAATAAAATTAAAAAAAAAATGAAAAAGACAAGAAGGGTCCAAAGGGGCAGAGTAGCCCATTATGCTTTACCCAACTGGCATTGTAATTGCAAAGGCCTTACAGCTATCGTAGAACACTTTTTTTGTTAGACAGAGCCCAACAAATACTTCACCATCGAATCATTTTCAGGCCGCATGCATCTTTCAGGGACAAGCAGAACCTACGGTAAATTAGGCTAGCCAAGATGTTTTTTCATATCAAGAAAGCCCTTCCATTTTGTGGCAATTAATTCCCCCATCTCTAATTTGAGGTTGAATTGAACCAAGTCGGTTAATTCTTGCATTGGTCCATTAAAAAAATTCATTGGACCATAAGTCAGTTAAATTAAGAGGAAAAAGAAATCCAAGAGATGCACTTAATGCTAAAGTGAGGCCCTTAAAATATTTATCCCACAACCCAAACTCCCCAATGGGTACATGGGTCTGTTTGTACAATTCGTGTCGAAGTAGCCGGCATCAACCCTTAACTCTCTCTAAAGCCTTCCAATAATGGAGGTTGTGCCACCAGGCACATTACTGGCAAAGTAATTTGACCCACATAGACAATTTATTCATATCCAGGATAACAACCATGTAGTCTAGAAATATTTATTTTCAGGACACATTTTAGTTATATATATAAAAAAAAAAACATACTAATGAAATTGTTTTTTTTTTTTTTTGATAATTTCTGAATCGACTTATGCACATTTAGATTACTACGTCCCTCCAATTCAATCAAAACATACTCATCCATATCAAAATTAGGAGATTCCAAGAAAATTAAACTTATAATTTTTAGCAGAACAATTGAAACTCAAGAAGAAGTTACTGAGGAAGCAAATTCCATGAACTAAGAGCTACCCCCTAAAACTAATTTATATTTTTAAACAAGACAAAAAAAAAAAAAACTGTTATTAGGTGTTTCAATGTTAATCTCGGTCAGCTACATCATTAGGTACATATACCTCTACTTATCTCCTAATAATTTCTTCTATTGCATTGTATAATAGAATTTAAAGAAGTACACGTTTATTTCTTCACCTCTCAATGCCAACAGCTTCTAAATGATTGAGATATGTTAGGTATCTACAAAACAGGCAAGTGGGTACACAAATTCTGGTCAAGTACTACACGTTTCCGCCGCTGCTTTTATTCTATCATCTTAAATTGCTCCTTGCCTTTTTCAAGGACGTTAAAAGAGTGGCAATGATGCTTGAAATCCGAGCAAACTGTTTCTTTTTCTTTTGTTAGTGAGAGAAAAAAAATATATGTTTTCAATTTCATCTGTTCCTGATCACATAACCAAGGCAAGTTTAGCTATGGCAGATAGGAGATTAAGGTTATGATTATCATATACTTTACAGCTAACAGATGTTGGGTTACGTTACAAATATTGAGATTTGAACAATTCTATATAATGATGCTACAATTATGGTCAGAAAAGCTCAAAAAACTCACAGAAATTTTTATTAACATAGAGGAAAAGTAGACACACTAATGCATATGGGGAGACTGCTGCCCCACTTTGCCTCTTATTAACATAGAGGTTGAATTGTATAACCACTCACTTTATTTTACTCTAGAAACAGTAATACACCTATTTAACATTGACTTCAAAATAAAAAAAAAAAAAAGTACTTTCATGATTTTTAAGTGATTAAAAGGATTTCATTTATCTCATATAATTATAAATTTAAATTTTTATAAAAGTATTTGGTGAAATTATACGTATATATAATTTTTTGTAGTATTAATCCAACGAATCTTTTCTGATTTTTTTCTAGGGAAATTGTGAGGCATAACCTCTACTCTGCCCATTTCATTGTAACTTTTTGAAGGAAAACGCAGTCCCATTATAGGCTTAGCAATTGTGTGATTTCCATATGTACGAGGTAAGTTTATAACTTACTGACTCCGACAAGCAAGGCAAAAAGAATTGAGGAATCGACAATTTTGTCAAGAAGATTCACCTTCTTTCCGAAGCATTGAATCAAGTGATAAGAAAATGGAAAGAATGCAGCTTGCCGTGCCAACAAGCCAGATGTTAAAAAATAAAAATGCTGAAAGAACCACATTGATCACAGAGAGGAAATAATAATTTTATTTTTAAGGAAGGCAGTATAGCAATTTGGATCACTTACTGAAAAAGACGATTAACATTGAATCCACTGAGTAAAAATTGGTTTAAGGTTTCCCCGTCAACTTTCATTGCGGAATGAAAGTTAACCAAAAGCTTTTTAAAATCACGAAAACCCAACTTCACGATGCGTTTTAAACAATTTAATTTGCTATTGCGAGCCACATGGCTACAGGTCCAACTCAGTAAATGGAGTTTAACACGGGAATTGATGGGCACTCAAGAACAAGATGATTTGCTGGGTCCATCTCCAATCAATTTTCTGTTGTAGATAAGCCATAAATCATTCCCCACACCACCGGGGCGCCCGACCCCCCAGAGTTTCTTTGAAGCCAGCTCTGTCTGTTCCCATTACCAGAGCCAGCGGGTCCGCTTCTTTTGTGGCAGTTTTTAAGGTTCACCTCTATGCTTTCGATTTTTTACCAAAGCCAAACATTTTAAAAAGTTAACTTTCATCCATTATTGTGTGTTTGACGAGGAGGGTCGTAGGCCCTCAAAAGGATTACCATTTGACTGTGTTGGGTTCCCTTCCTATGTGGATTAGTTGACTACCACGTGTGAGTGAGTGAGTGAGAAAAAAAAAAATAAAATAAAAATAAAAAGAAAACAAAGTGAGTGCGGTGGTTCGGCCGAAAATAGAGAGAGAGAGAAAAGAAAAAAAAAAAAGAAGAGAGAAGGGAGAGCGTCGCCCGAGAGAGAAGAAAAAGAAAAGAAAAGAAGAAGAAAAACAGTGACTTTGATCTTACGTTTGGAAGAGATTTCTTTGTCCGATCGACTTCAAATTTGGCTGGTTGATAGAGGACGTTTAGTTCTTATTTCTGAACGGTGGAGATTGGATTTCGAGCACTGTAAGTCCTACTTCTCTTCAATCTTCGTAGGTCTATTCTCTGGGCAAGTTTCTGTGTGCAGTTTTGATCAACCGTGTAATTGAACGACTTTTTGTGGTCCGATCTAACTGATTTTTGGTCAGTAATTTGAGGACATATAGATCTTGATTGTGAACGGTTGGATCTGATTTCTGTAAACTGCAAGGTCAGGTTTTCTATTCGAATCGAAGTCTCTCGATTCTGGTAACTCTCTGTTCTCTCATCTGTGACAGTTTTGATCAACCGTATAATTGAAAGATTTTTGTGGTCCGATTGAGCTGATTTTTGGTCAGTAGTTTGAGGACACATAGATCTTATTTGTGAACGGTTGGATTGGGTTTTTGTGAACTGAAAGGTCAGGTTTTCCATTTGAACCGAAACCTCTCAATTCTGGAAACTGTCTGTTCTCTCATCTGTGGCAGAATTGGTAAACCGTGTTGATGATTATTGATCTGTGGTCCGATTGAGCTGAATTTTGGACAGCTGGTAGGGGACATCTGGAGGTTCATCTTGAACGGTTGGATTACTGCCTTGAGGTCTACTTGTTGAGTTGTAGTTGACAGAACGTGGTTGGTTTGTCTTGCTTGACTCACAAGTCTCTTGTTTAATCCAAATTGAATTGTATTCAATTTGTTTGATGTAATTGAGGTTGTGTACCTCTATTGTACTCTCTTGATTATAGTGGAGCTGACCTCTGATTCAGAGTGTCCGTGGTTTTTCCCCTCCTTTGATTTGAAGGGGTTTTCCACGTAAAAATTGGTGTGTTATCTTGTGTGGTTTATCTGCATTGCCATTTTTATTATTCAATCATCTCCTCACTGGTTCAAGCAAGTGGGAGAAGTTTTTTTGGGGCTATTTATACTCCGCTGCGCCTCTCCTTTCTCCCATCAGAGTGGTATCAGAGCCTGGTTGGTGTATTTGGCTTGTTTGAATGATGGAGTTGAATATGAATAAATTGGTATGTTTGAATGGCACGAATTATCACATATGGAGGAGTAAAATGAAGGATCTCCTATTTGTGAAGAAATTGCATTTGCCAGTATTTGCTACTACAAAACCTGAGTCTAAAACTGATGAAGAATGGGAGTTTGAGCACGAACAGGTTTGTGGTTTTATACGGCAATTTGTTGATGATAATGTCTATAATCACATTTGCAATGAGACACATGCACGGACTTTGTGGAGCAAACTTGAGACTTTGTATGCTTCAAAGTCTGGTAATAACAAGTTGTTCTTGTTAAAGAAAATGATGCGGTTGAGATATAATGAAGGGAGTTCTGTTGCTGACCACTTAAATGAGTTTCAGGGTCTCATTGATCAGCTATCAGGCATGGGCATTAAGTTTGATGACGAAGTTCTTGGGTTATGGTTACTTGCTACCTTACCTGATTCTTGGGAGACTTTTCGAATGTCTCTCGCTAATTCTGCCTCCGGTGGTGTTCTATCAATGGAACTTGTAAAGGGTGGTGTGTTGAATGAGGAGATGAGAAGGAAATCTCAGGGTTCATCATCATCTAAATCAGAGGTTCTAATTACTGAAAATAGGGGGAGAAGTCAAGGAAAAGGAAATGGGAAAAATGGTAGAAGTAAGAGTCGAAGCAAGTCACGATCTAAGTACAAGAATGTCCAGTGTCATTATTGCGGGAAGATGGGTCACATTCAGAAAAAGTGTTACAAGTGGAAGAGAGAAAATAAAGATGACAGTGATAGGTACGAGAAAAAGAATGTGAGTAATGATCGTATTGCTACTGCATCTACTGCATCCACTTCTGGTTCTGGTGACCTCATTATTGTTTGTGATGAGGATGTAATTAATTTGGCATCTCATGAGACTGATTGGGTCATAGATAGTGGTGCTTCTCTTCATGTTACTTCAAGAATGGAGTTCTTCAAAACATATACTCCTGGTGATTTTGGAGTTTTGAAGATGGGTAACAACGGCTTAGCAAAGGTCATTGGCATTGGTGATGTTTGCTTAAAGACCGGCAATGGAGCACAGTTGACATTGAGGGATGTTAGACATGTCCCTGATATCCGTTTGAATTTGTTTTCAACGGGAAAACTGGATGATGAAGGTTTTTGCAGTACCTTCAGTGATGGTCAGTGGAAGCTTACCAGGGGCTCCTTAATTGTGGCACGAGGTAAGAAATGCTCTAGTTTATATTTCATGCAAGCTGTTATCTTCAAAGATGTTGTGAATGCAGCAGAAAATGATAATTCTGTTGAATTATGGCATAAGCGGCTCAGTCATATGAGTGAAAAGGGGATGGATTGTTTGGTAAGAAAGAACCAGCTTCCAGACATAAAGAGTGCAGTTTTAAAGAAGTGTCCTTACTGTCTTGCTGGGAAACAAAATAGAGTTACATTTAAGAGTCACTCACCTTCAAGGAAATCAGAGTTGCTTGAATTGGTGCATTCTGATGTATGTGGTCCTTTGAAGGTACGCTCACTTGGTGGTGCTCTTTATTTTGTGACTTTTATTGATGATCACTCAAGGAAGCTTTGGGTTTATGCGTTAAAGACTAAAGATCAAGTCTTTGATGTATTTCAACAATTTCATGCCTTTGTTGAGAGACAGACTGGTAAGAAGCTGAAATGTGTCCGCACTGATAATGGTGGTGAGTATAGTGGTCCATTTGACGAATACTGCAGAAAGTATGGGATCAGACACCAGAGGACACCTCCCAAGACACCACAGTTAAATGGTTTAGCAGAAAGGATGAACAGAACGTTGATTGAGAGGGTCAGATGTCTTCTCTCAGATGCAAAATTACCTAGATCCTTTTGGGGTGAAGCTTTGAATACAGTCACACACGTAATTAATCTGTCTCCTAGTGCTCCGCTACAAGGTGATGTTCCAGACAAAGTGTGGTTTGGTAAGGAAGTCTCTTATGACCATCTACGAGTCTTTGGCTGTAAGGCTTTTGTTCATGTCCCTAAAGATGAAAGAGGGAAGTTGGATGTGAAGACTCGGCAGTGTATCTTTCTTGGTTATGGTGAAGATGACTTCGGGTACCGTTTGTATGATCCGGTTGAGAAAAAGCTTGTAAGGAGTAGAGATGTTGTGTTCGTTGAGGATCAAAACATTGAACACATTGAGAAGTCAACTCCTCAGGTTAATGATAGTCCTGCTGATATTGTTCCATTTCCCCAGACACCTCTGAATGATCCAGTTGATGTTCATGGTGATATTCAAGAACGTGATGAGAATGTTCAACAGGATCAGAATATGGAGGGTGCAGGTGATATTGATGCTCCAATAGAAGATCATCCGCACATACCTTCACCTCCATTTCAACCACGGAGGTCCAACAGAATTCCAGTGCCTTCTACTCGGTACTCTCCTGATGAGTTTGTGATGTTAACTGACGGGGGAGAACCTGAGTGCTATACAGAAGCAGTTGAAAGTGAGCACAGGCAGCACTGGATCGATGCTATGACAGATGAGATGAAATCCTTATATGATAACTCTACTTATGAGTTAGTAGAGTTACCTAAAGGCAAGAGGGCTTTGAAAAATCGGTGGATTTACAAAATAAAGCAAGAAGAAAATACTTCATGTCCACGATATAAAGCCAGATTGGTTGTTAAAGGATTTAGTCAGAAACAAGGCATCGACTTTGAAGAGATCTTCTCACCGGTGGTGAAAATGTCTTCCATTCGAGTTGTGCTGAGTTTGGCTGCTAGCCATGACTTAGAGATTGAGCAGATGGATGTGAAAACGGCCTTTCTCCATGGTGACTTGGAAGAAGAAATTTATATGGAACAACCAGAGGGTTTTGAGGTGGAAGGAAAAGAGGATCATGTGTGCAGGTTGAAGAAGAGCTTGTATGGTTTGAAACAAGCTCCGAGACAATGGTATAAGAAGTTTGAGTCTGTTATGGGGGAGCAAGGCTATAAAAAGACTACTTCTGATCATTGTGTTTTTGTTCAGAGATTTACTGATGATGATTTTATCATCTTACTACTTTATGTAGATGATATGCTTATTATTGGTCGTAATTCTGTTAGAATTAACAAGTTGAAGGAAGAGTTGAGTAAGTCCTTTGCCATGAAGGACTTGGGACCAGCAAAGAAGATCCTCGGCATGTCAATCACTCGGGATAGGAAAAAGAACAGGTTGTACCTGTCCCAGAAGCAGTACATTGAAAAGGTGCTTCAGAGGTTTAACATGGATAAAGCTAAAGTGGCACAGTTAGTCGGTTCCTTTCAAATCCCGGTAAAGAGCATTGGGATGCAGTAAAGTGGATGATGAGATATTTACGAGGTTCCACTGATTTGAGACTTTGTTTTGGGAGTGATAAGTCTATCCTTACTGGATTCACTGATTCAGATATGGCAGGTAACATTGACTCCAGAAAGTCTACTTCAGGTTATGTGATTACTCTTGCAGGGGGAGCAGTGAGTTGGCAATCTCGATTGCAGAAGTGTGTTGCATTGTCCACTACAGAGGCAGAGTTTATTGCAATAACTGAAACGTCTAAAGAGTTGCTTTGGATGAAAAGATTTATGAAGGAACTTGGTTTTCAACAATCAAATTATGTGTTGTACTGTGATAGCCAGAGTGCCATCCATCTTGGTAAGAATCCAACTTTTCATGCTAGGTCAAAACATATTGACGTACGGTATCATTGGATACGAGATGTCTTTGATTCTAAACAGTTAGCACTTGAAAAGATTCATACAGATAATAATGTTGCTGATATGATGACTAAGGCATTATCAAGATGGAAATTTGAGTTGTGCTGTACATTGGCTGGGATGACCAATACTTCCACATAGTTGGGAGGGGGAGAATTGTTGGGTTCCCTTCCTATGTGGATTAGTTGACTACCACGTGTGAGTGAGTGAGTGAGAAAAAAAAAATAAAATAAAAATAAAAAGAAAACAAAGTGAGTGCGGTGGTTCGGCCGAAAATAGAGAGAGAGAGAAAAGAAAAAAAAAAAGAAGAGAGAAGGGAGAGCGTCGCCCGAGAGAGAAGAAAAAGAAAAGAAAAGAAGAAGAAAAACAGTGACTTTGATCTTACGTTTGGAAGAGATTTCTTTGTCCGATCGACTTCAAATTTGGCTGGTTGATAGAGGACGTTTAGTTCTTATTTCTGAACGGTGGAGATTGGATTTCGAGCACTGTAAGTCCTACTTCTCTTCAATCTTCGTAGGTCTATTCTCTGGGCAAGTTTCTGTGTGCAGTTTTGATCAACCGTGTAATTGAACGACTTTTTGTGGTCCGATCTAACTGATTTTTGGTCAGTAGTTTGAGGACATATAGATCTTGATTGTGAACGGTTGGATCTGATTTCTGTAAACTGCAAGGTCAGGTTTTCTATTCGAATCGAAGTCTCTCGATTCTGGTAACTCTCTGTTCTCTCATCTGTGACAGTTTTGATCAACCGTATAATTGAAAGATTTTTGTGGTCCGATTGAGCTGATTTTTGGTCAGTAGTTTGAGGACACATAGATCTTATTTGTGAACGGTTGGATTGGGTTTTTGTGAACTGAAAGGTCAGGTTTTCCATTTGAACCGAAACCTCTCAATTCTGGAAACTGTCTGTTCTCTCATCTGTGGCAGAATTGGTAAACCGTGTTGATGATTATTGATCTGTGGTCCGATTGAGCTGAATTTTGGACAGCTGGTAGGGGACATCTGGAGGTTCATCTTGAACGGTTGGATTACTGCCTTGAGGTCTACTTGTTGAGTTGTAGTTGACAGAACGTGGTTGGTTTGTCTTGCTTGACTCACAAGTCTCTTGTTTAATCCAAATTGAATTGTATTCAATTTGTTTGATGTAATTGAGGTTGTGTACCTCTATTGTACTCTCTTGATTATAGTGGAGCTGACCTCTGATTCAGAGTGTCCGTGGTTTTTCCCCTCCTTTGATTTGAAGGGGTTTTCCACGTAAAAATTGGTGTGTTATCTTGTGTGGTTTATCTGCATTGCCATTTTTATTATTCAATCATCTCCTCACTGGTTCAAGCAAGTGGGAGAAGTTTTTTTGGGGCTATTTATACTCCGCTGCGCCTCTCCTTTCTCCCATCAGACTGTTCGGTATATACCCACTTTCAATATTTAAGGCTGAGTGGGGCCCTAATGGTTTTCTATGCGAGTATGGCGATGGTGGACCTCGGTCATCAAAGAACTGAGTAATACCTTTGAAGGGTCATCGAGTTTATGAATCCTTGCGGAATTATAGAATTTGCATGGCCTCTTGAGACCATAACAAAAAGGTCTAGCCTTATGATTGTTGATGGGGAATTATAGACTGTAGCACCATTTGCAAGGATCATAAATTTTGAAAAATCGAGTCTGATTCCCTTTATTATTTAATGAAATGACATTTAGCAATCTCCACATATTGGAGTAGATAGTTTTTGGGGGCATTCTACATCTAGATTACTTGTGATTGTTTTTTTTTTACCGTCACAACTAATCCAAATACATTTAGCATTTAATAGATGTTAATACGTGCCATTGTGCTTGACTTGTGAGAACGAAGATAAGCAAGGAGAGAGAGTTTAAAACTGCTTAGATCACCATATTGTAGCAACTTCTTCCTCTCGAAGATTATTAATTTGCTTACATAAGAGAACTCTGTCTCACATCTAATGACATTGAGAGGTCATTTTATTTCCTAAAAAAAAAAAATGTCCATTATCGAGCGGGTTAATGACACAAGTGGCAAGCATATCTGTCTAGTCATGCCGTTGACTTGAAATATTCAAGTTTTCTCTCCCATTTTCTGTGTATAATTCATTATATTTAGATACCATGTAAAATAACAATCAGCATCTCCATCGTGTGTTCTTTACAAGCCATTTGCTTCCAAACCCACTTTCCCTTCTTTTTTTGGCCCGGGGGGGGGGTGGTGCGTTCAAGTAAGAAAATGAACCGTAATTTCGTCATCGCCCCCCCGCCGTGGTATGGTCGGCCCAATGCACCGAGTCAACCCTCGAGGTCCGTCAGCATCAAGCGACGTCGTCGGTCTCTCAACTCTGAAAGCGTCTGGATGGGTCCCCCCGAGGAAGAGTAGGACAATTGGCGCAATTCCCGACATGTCCTTTCCCAGTTGCCCACTTGACATCCTGCGACCGACGTGTCGTTATCAGATAAAGGCTGCATTTCTTTCCGGTGTGTGGAGACTTGGACGGGGGTCCCGAGCCCCGCGCGAGATTCCACCAATCATATTCTGAAACGTGTTCGAATCTTTGGCACGTGCACTTCTGTTGGCCTGTCTCCTGCGGCACGAGTAATGTACTTTTTGGTACTTTCGGCTGTGGACAAGATGACCTATTTGCGCTTTCCCACTCTCTTCTGGAGCGATTGACGGCACGCTCTACGTGAAATTTCGACATTAACAATAATAATGATTTACGAGTTCCCAAAATCTTGGAACGGTCGTCTGATTCTTATATTCTCATATTATTGGCATATTTTGGAATCGAAATGTTGAATAAAAGAAGGATATAAAATTGGCATATGGTTCATCAAAATTTTAAGAAGAATTATTCAAGTTTTAACTCTTTGGCATGAACTTTTAAAAGAAATTTTAAAAAAAAAAAAAAAAAACAGAAAAGAACTAATCTATAATTAAAAAACTCTCTCTCCCCACCCCCCCTCTCAATAATCAAATATTCATTGAAATTTAGTTGTCAACTTAGGCAATTCTAATAGAAGTACAACTTTGGAAATGTTTGCAAGTCGTGTCCTTGACTTTAGTTAGAACTATTTTATACCAAATCCCTCGATTAGATAAAGGTCGAGGTCCACATGAACAAAATGTGGACGCAAACAACCATATGCGAAGCTTGGCCCTTGACCTCGAGAATGAAAAGGGGGTTTCACCAAACTATTACTTTTTTAATTCCAGAGTTACCAAAGAGAAAATAGGAAGATCCCAAATGCACCATCAGACGAAGACTGACCATTTTTGCCACTTGACCTCTCAAAACAACGTCCAAAGAAACATCGTTTCCCGTTTTAATTGCCCGAAATTCAGTAGTTAGTGAAGGCCAAATTGTCTTTTCACGCGACATTTTACTAAATAACGATGCCTCGACATGCCTCTAATCAAGGGCCTACGAGCATAAATCAAGGAAAATTAAGAATTCATTGTTGGAGCCTGGAGGGTTTGTAAATGAAATCCCAAATTGTGGTACAAGAATATCGTCGGCGTTAATTAATGGTAAATAATGGGGAGATTCCATTCAGCTTTTCACAATAATATAAACCGAATGTCTCACAATCAGTTGACCAATTGCATTCAAATGTTTTAAAATTTAAAACAGTAAAAAATCCAAAGCCATAAACGTTATTTATTAAGCAAGCTTGCACGATAGGGATAAAAGAGATTTCTATTTTTATTTTTAGTATAACTTACTTATTATCTTATATATCATATAATAAATATAATTTACTTAAAATAAAAAAAAACAATAAAATAAATGTATGAAATATTAATAAGTTATACTAATAAATAAATAAATAAATAATACAATAAATACCCTTAAAAATAAATTATTCGACCAACAGAAATTTATGAAAATGCTCTTTAACAATGGCACATAAAAATATTTTATTTTATATTACCAAAATTTAAGTGATTGTGAAAGGCCTTAGTAAATTCGTGATTGGACGGTCCAAATTGGTGAGAGTTCCCGCACTCACCATCACACTAATATTCTTCCATGGTTCGCTGCTTCTGAGTTCTAGGAGGAGAGAGTCGGAGAGAAAGATTTAACCATAAATACCCAAGAGAGAAAAGGAGAAAGCTGTTTGCAAGAGAAAGAAAGCCTGTGTGTGTGTGTGGGGGTGTGTGTGAAAGTGATATAAGACCAAAGGCTAAAAGTTTAAACAAAGAAAAAGACAAAAGACTTCAGTGTTCTGTTTAAGGAGAGGAAAAAGATAAAAGACAAATACAGATTGTGGCGAGAGAGAGAGAGAGAGTGAGAGAGGTGTGGGGCTGTTTTGGGCTAAAAAAAACTGATTGATTTTTTGTTTTGTTGGGAGGTGAAGTTGAACCCCCTCCACTCACCATCGCCATCATTGTCCAATTTGTACAGCTTTCTCACTCAACTTCCATTCTCTCTCTCTCTCTCTCTCTCACTCTCTCTGTTTCTTCTTTTGAGCCACTTCCAATTGAGTTCCTCTCTCCTTTTCATCTTTTGCAATCTGGGTTTTGTCTGAAAGTCTCAATGTCATAAGCAGTAGAATCAAATACTGCGCAAAGATCGAATCTTTTGTGTCTTTTCGCATCTGCTGCCTCTGTTTCTTGGTACTATCTTTCTTTTCTTATCTGAGTGCTTTTCTTTGAAGTTGAATCATAAATCATAATGAATGTAGAGGGCACAATGGGTGGTCTTGTTGAGGAACAGAAGCTCCCAGATCTTCTGCGCGTCTTGGCCGTTGACGATGACCCCATTTGCCTTGAAGTTTTGGAGAAAATGCTTCTTAAATGCCACTATCAGGGTCTGTTTTTCATTCTGTTTCTCTGTTTTTCATCTTTCTTTTCTATCTCTTTCTATAGTTGCTTTCATTTTCAATTGCTTTTATTCATGGCCTATTTCTGTAATTCAACTTTTTTTTTTTGTTCATTCAAGTTTCATGCCTGTTTGACAAGTGGTGGTTTTAGTTTTTTTGTTTCTTGAATTTCCTTCATAGAATCTTTAAAATTTTATTCTTTTTATACTGTAATTTTTACACATGTACGATATTGGGCTGCTGGTGGCACTGAGATTCTGTTCCTATCACCCGGGTTGTGTTTCTGATTATTTGGGTTACATGTTTTTATTTTTTATTTATTTTTTGGGTTAGGAAAGATTTCTTGAAACTTGATCCGTACTTCTGTATTGATGTTTTGACTTTTGATAATCTGTGTTCTTCAAATATGGATTCTTTCTTCAACATGATCAATGCTTCTTGCAGTTACAACGACCAATCAGGCAGTGATGGCATTGAAGATGTTAAGAGAAAACAAAAACAATTTTGACATTGTTATAAGTGATGTCAACATGCCAGACATGGATGGATTTAATCTTCTTGAGCTCGTGGGACTTGAAATGGACCTACCTGTCATCAGTGAGTAAAAGACCTCCTTCTTTTTTTTTTCTTTGTCTTGTGTTTGATTTTTGGTGATTGTAGAATGATAATCCATTCAAAATTTGCAATCTCTGATTATTGTGGGACAATGGGAAATTTTAGTTTAGACAAGGTGATTGTTTCAGATTTATCATTTTCCTGTAAACTTTGTTCCAGTGTTATCAGCCCACAGTGATAAGGAGCTTGTTTATAAGGGGGTTATACACGGTGCCGTTGATTATTTGATTAAACCTGTCAGAATGGAGGTGCTGAAGAACATATGGCAGCATGTAATTAGGAAAAAGAATTTGAACCCCAAGGATCAAAACAGTTCTATAAATCAAGACAAGACTCCGGACAGGGCTGGAGAAGGTGGAGTTGCTCCACATGGTAATTCTGATCACAATGGAAAAGTAAATCGGAAAAGGAAGGACCAAGATGAAGACGAGGAAGAAGAGAGTGAGGAAAATGGACTGGAGAACGAGGAATCTGGGAGTCAGAAGAAGCCTCGGGTGGTTTGGTCTGTTGAGCTACATAAGAAGTTTGTAGCAGCTGTTAATCAATTGGGTCCTGAAAGTAAGTTTCATTGGCACAGACGTTATGTTTCCCATTCATACTTGCAATAGTTCGATAATCACTTAAAACTTTTTCCCATAATTAACTGTAGGGGCTGTTCCAAAGAAAATTCTTAACCTGATGAATGTTGAAGGGATTACGAGGGAAAATGTAGCAAGCCATCTGCAGGTACTGTTTTTTTTGTTCCAGTTACTTGGTCTAGTCTACTATGTCTCGTTTCAATAGTCTTGTTTTACTCACCATGTTATGTTTGGTACAGAAATATAGGCTTTATTTGAAAAGACTCAGTTCTGGTGGACTCCAGCAATCCAACATTGTTCCCACATTTGGGGTTAAAGACTCCTCTTACTTGCAAATGAGTTCAATGGAATGTTTTGGAGATTTTCGCAGCTTGAGTGGACCAGGGAGGTTTTCAAGTATGTCTCTATCATCTTATTCACATGGGGGTATGTTAGGTAGACTGAACTCCCCAGCCGGTTTAACCTTGCCGGGAATAACTTCATCTGGCTTGTTCCAATCAGGAAATTCCCAAAATTTGAGCATTTCTGATAGTACTCTTGGAAAGCTCCAGGGACCTATTTTGTCGGCAAATCAAGGTGCAAATATATTTCGAGGAATTACATCATCACTGGAACCCGACCGCCTACAAAGCAAGCCCACTGTTCACATTGAAGAACTTGATTGCAATGACAAAGAAACAGGCATGACACGGGCAACTAGCTTCCCAGATGCCGGAGTGTCTATTAGTGGTAGCTTGGACAACACAGTATCCAACTCCTCAATCAGCCCTCTAATGACTCAAGTAAACCCGCGAGAATGTCGGACTAGGGGAGCATTTGGAGCTCCATCTGCTCTAAGCGTGCCATCATTTAATCAGGTGTCATTTGATGTTGGCATTCAAGGTACTTCGAATATTCTGAACCATAATAGGTGTAATGAGATCTGGCAGGGTGAAGTTCAATTTTCCAAATTCCCGCCAAAGTCTTTGCCATTAAGTGAACCATTTAGTCACAATTCATTGCTTAACAATAATTTGAGGGACAATATATCTTTCCCCAATCCTCACATCGGTAATGGCTCGATTGATTTCTCTTCTTCAAGTGCTGTAACAGCACCTTTGGAGGATTCCAGAGTAGTCATGCAAGGACAAGCAAGCTCAGTTAGTAATGTTCTGAATATTAATTACACATCAAGGCAAAGGTGGGAAGAACATAGCCATGATTATAATTCCGGCTTAAGTAACTCATTCAGTACCATAAACACGTTAGTTTCTGGCAATGATGTGGGCCTGTTGAGTCACACAGATCATAGAAAACGGTTTGATTCACCTTTGGTTGGTCAATTAAACAATGGTGCTTCATCCAGTTTTCAGCATGCTGAACTAGAGAAATCTGTATTGGATGGAAAAATGAGGCCCAACGAAGACTATCTCTTGGAGCAAACAAAGTCTCATAATCGGTTCATTCAAAATCACTTTGAGTCTTTGGACGACATACTGAACCCCATGATCAAAAGGGTACGACCATATTTTCTGCTTCACCCATCTCTGTTATATTTTGACACAATGTTTTCTTTTATTGACTTTATTTTTGCCTTTGTGTTCTAAATCAATTTCTTGCTATCTTTGTTTTTGAGAAAATATGTTCTTTTTAAGAAGGGTTGCCATTTTTAATAATTATATTCATTTTACTTCTCATGTACTTCTCACGTATGAAAAAGTGCAACTAGCCTTTGCCTGGAGTATTCTTTGACAGAATTTTCCCTTGCATGTGAAGCAGGAACAAGATGATTCTATGTTGATGGATGGAGAAATCGGATTCGATGCATACTCCCTTGGATCATGTATGTGAGAGACTTCTTTGGTGCTGATTTATAGGGAAGATGGGCTAACATATGTTCATTCCTTTTCTTGAGGATTCTGTATCATCTTGTAGTCTCTCCTGCCTTTCTTCTCTTTTCCTTTTGTCCCCCAATGTACTTTCTTTTGTCTCCTTAAAGTCTAGTTCTATGTTAGTATTGGTAGCAGGATTTTTTTTTTTCTCTCTCTGCCTTCTTCATCCATGATTTTTGTTGATAAACAAGGCCTGTTAAATTCAAAACCCTTCCCAAATATGCCGCCTTTGCACTTCTGTTTTCAATTTTTTCATTTCTAGTGAAGATAGATTGGCATGTATTGACCGAAGGCCATGGAACAGGTTGCTCGTAGCTCTTTTGTCAAAGTTCTTGAGTAAGAAAGGTTATGGATAGCATGAATTTTTTTTTGTTTTTGGGGCTTTTTAATATAGCTACAGAGCCAAGGTTTAGTTTCAAATGCAAGGAGAGAGTCGCCATAATTTACCTAGTTTTTCATTCTCATTCTTTTTTCGGTTTGGCATCGAGTAATATTCAATAGGTTTTTTCTCTTCATGAATTTGTTTATAGTTAAATACTGAAGTGGTGGACAAAATATGAGACTTAAGGTTGAGACGTCTAGTATTGGATTGCTTTGGCTCTGATCAACTCAACAATAACTGTTCCACATACCCTGTCTAATAACACTCTTGCACTTGGTTTTGTGCAGAAGCTGCACTAACTTGATCAAATCTAATAATAAACCACGAAATACCATATTTGCAGTTAACCTTTAGGAATAATACTACAAATTAAGTATAGGCTTTTTAAAGCGTGTTTCTTTTGATACAAAAAGAATCTACAATACTATACAACTCAAGCAGTTTGCTTGGCTACTAGTATAAGTAGCAACGGATGGAACAATTCACTAGTTCAACTGAAAATTTTTTTGTACATTATTCTCCTTCCCAACCGAGTTGGCAGGCACGCCTCTCCCATAAGGAGGTAACTTTCCTCTCCCTAATCAGCAATGCCTCAGACTGCTTTCTGGCCTCCTCGCCCGTTTCAGTAGCAGCAATGCATTTTTCAGCCTCCCTTTGGTAATGAAAAGCCATTCTATTTGCTTCAGCAAATGTGATGTTTATATGGTGAACGTGCTCTTCAGCAACAGCCTCTTGCAGTTTTAACTCCTCAGTTAAAAGGTCCACAGACTGCTTCTCCGTCTCTTTTTTGGGACCTGGGTCATTGCTTCCACACTCTGCAATATCCCCACAATCAATGAAATATAAGCAGGCCTTTGCTTGGAAGGACAGGCCATTAAGGAAGCACAAAAATGTTGGAAGATGACTTCTTGTATGGCAAAGAAGCTCGTGCTGGCAAGAAATTATGCTAAACAATTCTAATTTTGACCCTCAAAAAACTTCACACAACAGGGATTTCCTAACTTGAAGCCTGAGGCTGGATCATGCCTTAACCACCAAAGATGTTCACTTTGTATTCACACAGTGAAAAATTCTGAACTTTGTTTAACTCCAATTAAGTATGACAAGCTAAAACACGAAAGTGTTTGCTCCTGTCAACAATAAATGAATAGAAAGGACAAGGAGGGTCAGTTTAATTTCATTAAAATCCTCCAACTCTCAATGTAACATGGAGTTCAGATTGCAAAATTGACGAGAATTTATAAGACCAAAAATTCAAAGTTGATAAACCAGGTTATGTATCCACTAACCTTCAGCAGGGTGAACAAAAAGTTTTTCAACAAATAAAGCAAAAACAGAGCTCCGGATCCAGAACGGGGATCCAAAACGGGTCAAAAGCTCAAATTGATGAACTGAATACCCCTCAATTCCCTTTAGATCACCAAATGGTGTATCAAAATAAAAAATTGACAACAAGAAATATCAGGAGCAATCTTGGGAAGGTACAAGGGAAGGGGGCAATCACAGGTGCCCGGGGGGGGGTGCAAGAAGAGGCTTTAGAAACAGAAAATCCAAAAGTCTTTTTGAATCTCCAATGAAGAGCAGGGTAACAAGCCCCCCAACGCCGATATGACTGCAATTTCATATGTTGGATTAATGAATTCGAAACTACGTTAATGGGCCAATTTTGCCTAAACCCGAAACCCATCCACTTTTCATTCTGGAATTATGAGATGAAGTAGTTGCTCCCACCTAAAAAAAAACAAGAAGTTGATCACATGAAGTAAATTACAGAAATAATCTACATTCAAATGCAACGTAGCGCTTTCATCGCCAGCCTACTTTTGGTATTAGGCTTGAATTGGATCTCATATACGGCCCAGCAGACCATCTGACCCGTTCATCACTACCCACTATAATTTTTGGCTAAATATATGAAAACGGCCCCTCTTTGTTGTTCTTTGTAATTCTAAGCTATCTAGGATTTTAATTCGAGATATTTGTTTTACTTATTTATTTTTTGTTAGTGTGACGAATACTCAATTTTATGCTTTACAGAGCTGAAACTGAATCTCACTTAAATTTTGTTTTATTTGGTTTTGAGTCAACTCAATTAGATTCTAGGAGCAAGAGGTTGCCTATTTCAAACAGAGAAAACAAAGAGTTGGGGTTCTCAACTTGGATTCTGTTGTGTCCGCTTTGCATGTACTGGGTTTTCGTTGTTGGGTCATGCGTAATATCTAAGATTTGTCTTTCAGACCTTAAGAAAACACCCAAGTTGGGCTCACTTGACAACAATGGAGCACATAGTCACGAAGTGAGGTCCAACTGCAACTGTTGTTAACGTCTGATACAGATTCTCTTTTCACCTTTTTTTTTTTTTTTTTTCCGTTATTCATGTTACATCCGCCCCGTTGTGTAATTTAAGGTTCAGCATCCTTTGTACTTTGCTTTAAATCTGCATAGTACTCATTTATCCACTTGTGTAGGATCTCAACTTCCTGCCTTCTCAGCTGAACGAGCCAATCTGGATCATCTTTGGTCGCGGCTCGAAGATCAACATGGTGAGCTCCTTGAATCAAACGACCGATTTTCAGATCGAATGCGCTTAGTAAAACATGTTAAAACTTAAAAGGATAATAGCAAAGGAGAAGGCAAGGCAAGCTTTACCCTTTTCCGTGACGAGGGCAATTATGCTGGAAGATACGTTTTTCAGCACACTGAGCAATGGAAACAAACGAGTATCGGTTAGATAATTCTGGCATCAGTTGATAAGCATACTAGTCATAGTCCGATTATGTATGAAGAAATGATCTTTTATGGTTGAAATTAGAAGCAAGTACCGACACGCCAAACATGCTGAATAAAAAGAAGATGTTTTGTTTATTGGTCCTAGGTATCAAAAAGTTGGAATGGACCAACAAATTGTTAGTTGGAACAACAGAAATGGGAAGAAAAATGAACTAAAAATGGTCCATTTCAGGCCCTATATGTGAGAAAGGAAGAAAGGAGGCTGCTAGATGAGTTGTTTGACGTCTGAAGTACTATCAGTGTGCTCTATCCTAGATCTTAAAGTCATGACAGGCATGGATAAAATCACGGTGTTCAGTTAATGATAATTCTTGTATTGCCGTTCGGCAAGAAAATAAAAGATGGATTTAACAAGAACTTACCCTCCTCTGCTCCAAGGGTCCTGCATTCCATTGGAAAATATGATGTTGCCACCAGATCTTCTCAATACTAGAGTAGTTCTCTGCAAGCCGATGTAGACATCAACAAAAAGAATATAACTACGCAGAGATATATATTCTAAACTGATAGAACATCTTTCGTATCTTAGAAAGACAAAATGATGAAAAATCCTTACTTTGCCACCAAATTCAGTGGTGATCCAATGCGGTCGAGGGGTCACCCCGTACTCTTTCATGCACTGTTTTGCAAAATCTTTGTAATCAAAATTAGATTGGGGAAACATGCTTTCTCTGGAGCAAGTCGTTGGCATGACCATCTCTGTGCATGCCTGCATCATTGTTGGTGACAGGATTTAATGAAATAATTATCAATTTACAGCAAAATCACGAATGGTCATTGAAATGATCGGCTGGGAGTAAGCCGAAGAGCAGAAGATTCCTCAAGCTAGCCTGAAACAGGAGGCCAATTTGGTTCATCATACATTCTGAAATGCCATCTACAGGCCGATTGCATTGGCTCGCCACGTTTTGTAGGAATAACTAATCTATGTGCGGTAAAAACTAATCCGTACCTGCCAGTTCCAACCACTAAGGCCATGAGCATCAGGTCCATTTTCTATTTGAAAGCATTTTTGCGTACGAGAATAGTTGTAATATAAGCTTGCGGCCGCAAAAACCCTGTCAATCTTGGAGGCTCCTGGTGGAAATTCATCGATAATCTTGCACATCTACAATTGGTTGGGATTTGGCGAAAAAGGATAATAAGAAAGTCTCTATAGATCTTTATGCATACATCGGCAACAGCCCTACCTAAAGTCTTACCTCAGTCACGGGGTAGGCAGGTAGTGGCATCAGAAAGTTTGCTTCAGTTGGATAATTCACCATGGCTGTGTATACAAAAGCTGTCCGCAACCAGCTCCAGACTGAATGTAGTGAGTGAATGCCTCTGATCAAGAGTGGAATAGATTTTGGGAGTCAACAAGTTGCACTTTGGACATTTACATGAAGCAGCTTTGCGGTGATGGAGTCTAGGTAATGTTAATTGATATTTCATGTGGAAGGTGGATTCCCTACCTCTAAGCAACCTTGTTCTTGTTTTTTCACAAAGAAGTTGTTTTTGCAACTCATACTGGAGTAACCGTTACCGTTGCATCAAGGTTGGCCCTTCCACCGGCAATGTATGGAAGCAATTCGCAAAACCACAAAAACTCTATCTCAACAGGAGGATTGTACTATCTTTTATCTTCTGTTAAATCTTTCTTCTTACATTTTACAACCAGTAGCTTATAACTTACCTGCAACTTCTAAAGGATCTGCTTAGTTCGACCAAGCCTTCTTTCTGGGCTGAAAGTGCCTCCAGCTCTGCCCAGCTTCCTTTTATCACTTCAAAGCAATTCAAGCTTGCTTCCTGGTCAAATTAGTTTCATAAAGGGAATTAAATTAGAAGATGGCAGGATGAAGAACTTCAAAATCACCATTACAGATAAAACAAAAAACAAAGAAAGAGGGGAACAAGAAAACCTTGAAATCCTGGGAAACAGCATCACAGAAGCTTGCCCATGGAGTAATATCATCAAACTGTAAAATTGGGGCGGAAGATGCCAAGGCACCAATGGCTATATGCGGATATTTCAGCCTAAACCAGGCTGCCAGCACTGAGAAAGAAAGAGTAGATCAAACAAAAGCAGGTAAATTGGCGACAAGAAATTGAAGAAACGACAGCAGTTGGCCCATTATTTACTAAGTTTAGTACAAAAACTGCAGTTCTGGTATCCAAGGAGGATTGAAAGCTATTTTTCGATGTGCTCCTATATTGGCATTCGTTCTAGAACACCTGATTTGAACAACCACTGGTAAATTTTAAGCAAAGGAAGTCCATTGATCGTAGTTCCAGTTGCAAATTTAAGAAGATTATGTATCAGAAGCCAGAAGGTGTTTGGAGCTTACTTCCACCATAAGAACCACCGAAGACTATCACAGGAGATGCTTCGGAGGAAAGGTTCTGCTTCAAGCTCCTTATCAAAACCGCAAAGTCAGCCAAAGCTTGCTGTGAATTCAAGTAACCCAGTTTCTCTGCTGACTTGTAAGATTCCTTCCCAAATGGTCTCGACTCTCCATAATATCTATGCTGCAAAAAAACACATACAAATTAACCCATCAAAAAATTTAATGACACCATACCAAGAAATGTCCTTTTCTTTGGATAAAGGTCCAAAATCTGCAAAAAGAGCATGCCTTTTTATGGAAACCCAAAAAGCTAATAACAAAAGCAAATATGCGTTTTAATGGTTTCTATCAAAAAGAAAAGAAAAGAAAGCAAAAGACATGTTTTTTTAAGTGCCTTTTAGAAGCTGTACTTCGATAAAAACCAGAAGAGCCCGGAACTTGGGGGCAGTGTCCGGCAAGAAGCCAGTGTTGGAGGCAAACCACTCAATGTCACCTTCATTGCCAGTGTAGACAAAGATGGGAGCTTCTCTGTGCCAGAATTGGCTGTTCATGAGATACTTTTGATAGAAGATTTTTGAGCTGCTGGGTCGGAAGGTGAAGTGGTCAAGGACCTGAGGGAAGTAATGGGCCTCATAAGGGATCTTTGGTTTAGTTGCCTTTAGTTTATTGGCTGTTAAAGATTGATAGCTTGTCCTTGGGAGAAAATTTTGCATTGATTTTGTTTCTGGTATGGTGGCAATTAGATTCACAAAGATTAGTAGCAGAAGAGATGCACAAGGACCCATTCTTTTGCTCTGTATCTCTGTCTGTGTGCGTGTGTGTGGAGGGGGGGGGGATGCTAATGGCATGGGATTGACGCTATTTCTTGATTACTTTGCAAGTGGGCCTTTTTACCATTTCACTTCAATTGAAAGTGATTGAAATGCCCATGCAGCCGGTTGGAAAGAGTGAAGATCAGTTTAACTCCTGGGCCGTGCCCCTCGTTTCTTTTGTATTGAATAGGAATCATCTTTGCATCGTTGTACTCACGTGTATGAGTGTGTATCTTCCATTTTTTTTGGACAAGAAACTAGTGTGGTTGTTGTCCTCATTTGCCAGCCATCTGCCAACTTGTCCCCATTCAGAATATCTCAGGCAAGTGGTGGAGAAAGACGCTGACATGCATGGGTAGCGATCCAAAACGGAAAAGAATGGCAAGATTCAGGAGAAAGGGCATGTTTATAGGGCTCTAATGACAAAATATCAGGGTGGGGTATCCTGCCCCTAAACTATTATTCCATTGGTGACGTTGATTTTCAAAAGATAGCTGTGCATGAGGTAAGAGCAGTGTAGCTTTTTCCTAGGCGCTTCATTATTTAAGTCGACGAATCGGGGCATCTCATTTTTGTTTTGTTCTCACGTCTCGGTCCCGCTGCAACGTCCTGGAAGGAATCGAACCTAGAAATTGAGTTTTCTTGACAAAAGCAAGCTTTGTCGTTCAATCCCAATCTGTTCAAAAGCGAATTATAAGAGAGAGAGAGAGAGAGAGAGAGAGAGAGAGTCTCATTTGGGCTGAGGGGAGGGTTTTTGAAATTATACTTAATCTTATTTTTATTTTTATTTAATATATTAAATTCATCTATTAAATTCAGCCTACATAATTACGTATATTTGACAACTATTTATAAATTATATTATTAAATTTAGTAATGTAGTATAAATTTTAATTTTTTAAAAAACTTAAAAAATTAAAAATTAAAATATCATAATTTTTATAATATTAAAATTTTATTTTATTACTTTTTAATTTTTTTTAAAAATTAAAATTTATACTACATTACTAAATTTAATAATGTAAATATATATATATATATATATAAGTAAAATTTAATTAATAAAATTATAATATTAAGTAAATTAAAAAAATAAAATAAATATAATTAAAAAAAAAAAACTCTTAAACTAATTGGTAGAATGATATCTTTTAGCTTCGGAGAACGAAGCCATGTGTGTGCAATTGATTTGATTTCAACCAACAAATAATAGCCCATAAGGACCACACTCTGGTCTGTTGGGTGAGATGACATTCTCCGATTACCATATCTCTGGCGGCCGATAAGGCCAGCACACTGGTCATTTGAGTCAGCTACAAGCAAAAAACAAACCCCGTGTTACAACCATAGCAACAATAGCAAGAAAATCTCTACCCAAGCCCAAGCCCATCTTCTGAATCAGAAAACATTAGCCCGAAGACCAAAAAGTTGACCTTCAACCTTGTACAATCCTACAGCAACTGGAGGCCGTCGGTTGCCTCGTACAATCAGACGTTGGCTCCACATCTCTGTGTGTCCTGCGACCAAGTCCCATCTTCCATGCCATGCCCCAGGGCACGTGTACAAAGGTTTTCCCGTGATCTGGCTTAGCCGAGCACTTCCTAAACAAGTTTCTTCATACTTTGTTGTTGCCAAGTTTCAAATTCTATTGACAGTCCTCTATACGCCGCCTCGTGTAAGTCCAATAATACACCTCCACGTCTCACCCCAGGTAATCCCAAATTTGCATAGAATCCTCCCCTATGTTTGCCTTATCAATCAAGAAAGATCCACCCAAAACACAAAACAACATATAAACCTGAAACTGAAAGACCCAACAAGGCAAAAGCAATGGCAAGCAAGAAGAAAGAAATGGAAGTGGTGAAGGGGCTGAACGTAAAGAGGTACAAGGGGAGGTGGTATGAGATAGCATCATTCCCATCAAGATTCCAGCCCAAGAATGGAGAGAACACTGGGGCCACCTACACCTTGAATGAGCATGGGACTGTGCATGCGCTCAATGAGACATGGACTAAGGGAAAAGGAGGGTACATAGAGGGCACTGCCTACAAGGCTGATCCCAACGATGATTAGACAAAGCTCAAGGTCAAGTTCTATGTCCCACCTTTCTGGCCCATCATTCCTGTCGTTGGGCACTACTGGGTGCTTTTTCTTGATGATGATTACACCTATGCTTGATTGGTGGGCCAATCAGGAAGTTTCTTTGGGTATTGCCTTAGTTTGATCCTTCTTGTTTCGAGTGCCTCTGTTCTTGATTCTTGAAATGGGTTTGTCTTTCTTGATTTAAAATCATCTCTTTGTTTTGTTTTTCTTGGGAGATATTGTGCAGGCAGACTCATCTGGACGATGAGATCTACAATCAGCTGGTGGAGAAGGCCAAAGAAGAGGGCTATGATGTAAGCAAGCTCGCAAGCTCCACAAGACACCACAGAGCGATCCACCGCCAGAAGAAGAAGGCCGCAAGGAAACCCGAGGGGTTTGGTGGATCAAGTCAATTCTGGGGAAATAGAACACAGAAGCAGCAATTATAATTAGAGACTTTTAATTTAAGTACATATAATCACTTAGACCACTATTAGCCCTGTTTGCTGCTTCGATAGATCCCTTGGTGCTTTGTGTTAATTTCATTGCTTATTGGCTTTTGTAGAGAACATAGCAAGTCTACCAAGTCTATAATAACAGTAGGTTGAAGCCTCGTCGCCTGAGTCTCACACACCTCTTAATAATTTCTATGTCCCTGCCTACCCATTTTTCATAAGCAAGACTCGTTACTTTCACGCACGCACAAGATAGGATTAGGGCCCCCTTTCTCTAGCATCTTTTCTTTGTCGGTGTGGTGGGGATGGACATTGTTTCCTTGGACCATACCTAATGTGTGGCTACATTCTCGAATGAGAGGTCCATGGTACCATAAACCTTAGTTAATGGGTTACAACTTTAATCCATCACTCCACGTATTCACTGACTACATGCGAGAGAAATTGACAATTTTTAGCTGGTCAGGTCCATGGCAATTGTCAATCAGTGTTCTCTCAAAAATTATTCTCCAATGCACTTTATTGCTCAGATTCTCCAACGAGACATTTGGAATGCAACAATTAATGTTCGGAAGGACATGTCTTACTCATCCCAGAATATTACTTCGTTAGCTACATTGAAAGCAATACTCAAGGAAATCTTTGCCGTCCGGCTTTGAAAGGGAAACCGATGTTACAATCACCACATATCTAATTCAATATGGGTTAATAACTAGCCAGGCACAATCCAGGAAATCACTGAGTGCCATTTACCTCCAAAGTTTCACTAGAATTGTAAGTTGTACAGAAAATCCAGGAAATCAGAGTGAGGAGTTTGATCGATTAGCTCATAAAGAACATAAATTACGATAAGGTCAAAGTAGTGGAAAACTGAATGCACGCCAATGAAATGTGGCTATGAATATCGAAACAAGTGCAAAAGACTTTTAACAATAAATCTATCGTTGATATCGAGTTTTCTCCCCTTTGGTTCAAGACACAAATACCCAGATGCGGCAATTTCACAACTCTGCCACACGAACAATTGAAAATGCCATATTAACATATTTAAATCACCATTGTCACCCGCCAGCTTCAACTATATAGTAAGCAAATGCCACTGCATCAGGTTGTCAGCCCTCAGAGCTTACAGGATGGTACAACATTGATTAGTCTTCTTCGCTTGCTTGTAGAACATCTATTCCAACAACCATTAGAATGTTTCAGGTTAGTGGCCTCCAAAATAACAAGTATAGAGAGCATTGCTAAATGATAGTTTGCGCACCGATTAAAGAGCCTAAATTCTCTAACTAAATGGTAGTTTTAAGTTTTGTTCTTTGGATAGGTGACAATAAAATTATGTATTAAAGTGAAAATACATCACACATAAAAGATTGATTAGCAACCAGATCAAAATGATCAAAAGAAGACATTCCACGTTTGATCATGTTAGTTAATTCATTTAATGGTTCGAGGGGGGGTTCAATTAACTTTTGGTCAACCACTGCTAAAATGTTTTGTTTGAAGTCAAACATTTCTGCAGGTGCCTTACATTATAACCATTTAAAACACATCTCTGTTAAGACTGCAGTGACAACAGCTATCTGGAGGGAGCACACTTATCGTGCATTCAAGCCTTCATAATAACAAAAATTTTGTGTAATTCCATGCTGCAATAAATTACAGTATGATGGCCACAGCCATGAGGTGAGATTTCCAACTATTAAGTACCAGGGTTTGATCAATTATGTAATGGAGTGGATCAGAATTTTAGCCCTTTTGCTAAACCACACAAACATGAAGCAAGATTTCAACATGCTTCTGAAGTAATAAAAGCTCTTATGTATTGCAACCTAATGCAGTAATTGGTAGGAGCATACAAGATTTGGGTATGCATACCTGAGATGCGGCACTCAGATCTGAACTCTTCTCAACTAGGCTGTCCAGTTTCTCTCCCCGTGCAAGCACACTGTCTATAGTTTTATGCTATACCAATGAAATACAAATGTTAGAGAAAGAATGAGAATGTGGAGAGCATACATTAACATGACTGCAGCATATATCCTTAAACCATTGAAAGATTGGGAGATTAATTCCCTTAACTTGTTATCTATAAGTTCTTTGAGTGAAGTTTATCACAGCATCTAAAGTCAGAAAAGAGAGATAACTGCTCCCCAAGTCATGTTTTGAGTGTCAAAAATTGGACATGTTCTGACTGTAAGGACATACATCTGCTATTGCATCCATAGAAGTCTCATGCTAAAGGCTGGAAACAAAAATTGAATGGACTAGCAACTTAAATCCACATGGTGTCAACAATCCTTATAGCTAGTAGCATTGATGAAAATTGCTACAGAATTGAGTGTGAAAACACAATTCAGGATTAAAAAGACAGAGACCTAGGGGAAAGTCAGGATTAAAAAGACAGAGACCTAGGGGAAAAAGTAAAATCCACCAGGAAAGCAGTCATCCACACAGCCAAATGTATGTAAATTACAGGGATACAGGACTAACAAGGATAATTTTTGTTTCATCCAACTCCCTCTGAATTCTCAACAACTTGTCTGCCTCTGCAGGATCCTGAAGATAAAATCAACAAGGTAATGGATTCCAAGGACCGTTTAAAATTGGAAATAGACAGAGATGACACAGTAAGGAATATGGCAATAATCACCTGGAACTTAATCAAGGCTTCATTCAAATATGGCCAAGGTTGAACATTATGTTCCTGCATCGTTCTCCATCTATCACCAAAATTATTCTGATATTCATCCAGCACCTGAAAAATTTACATCTCACCATCTTATTGCACAAAGTCGAAACTACTAAGCATGAAACCTCACAAAACAACCCATAGCAAAACGACTACGGCCATGCAAATAATGTCATCCGTGAATATATATATACACATGATTTCAGCACTTAGATGCAAAAGATAAAGCCTAATTTGTGATCCACTGTCAAAATTTCACAGCACGTAAAGTCAATCAAATAATTATCAATTAATCACATTGCATCACACCAATTTAACTAGACAATAGCAGTGTATCGTAGTTGGACGAACAACAGAATAAAGAACCTCTATTCGGCATGTTTGAAACCTTGAGTAAGCATACCATTGTAAATTCCAAACCACACTTGCAGGAAAACAAACAAAGCTACAAATTAGTGTCATAAAAACGCGGATTACCTTATTCAGAACGGAAAATGCACTTCGGACTGGATAATGATCGTCCATAAATCCCAATGCGCAAAGCCCATTTCTGTTATACGCATGGACTTTGTACTCTACCAAAAAAAAATAAAAAAAAAAAGCAACAATGAAAGATTGGAGACGGAAAATTAAAAAATTAAAAAAAAAAATCTCCACATAGACATAAAATCCCCCAAAACACAGGCCAACGCACTTTCAAAAAGCATGATCAGATCGCCTGTAAAAATTAAATGAACTCCCAACCGGATCAAATTGTAAAATTACAAATCCAAAATTCCAAGATCGAAATGAAAATCACTCAAACTCCACGCAATCCTCTCGCAAATAAAACACACACAAGAAATTAAAAGTCCAAAATTCAAAATAATGATAATAATAATAATACAAACCAAAAAAGTGAGAGAGCAAGAGAGAGAGAGAGAGAGAGGGGCGAGGGGCAACCTTCGTGCTGGACGGACTGGCGTTGGCCGGGAGGGGTCCGTTTGGCGACGGTGCGGCCGACGAAAACGATGAATTCCTTGACGCTGGACCTCTGGAAGAAACCGAAGTGGCTCACGTCCGACGCGTTCGACAATATAACCGGATCCGATCCGTCCGGGTTGCACTTCAACACCAATAACGCCGTGATCTTCATCACCCCCCCTCTCTCTCTCCCTCTCTCTCTCTCTCTCTAGAAATTGATTCTCTCTCTCGCTCTCTCTCTCTTCTCTCTCGGCGTGCTTTTGTCTGTTTTCATTCGCCTTATTCCTTGTCACCAAAATCCCCTGCGGTCGAGCTTACTTTCTTTACTGTATAGTTACTTTAGCTGGCCAGAAAATGATAGTTTGCCGACGCGAACTGGTGGAATCTCTACCGTAGGCGCTGTCTTCGGCAAATATCAACCGTTGGGATCTTTAACGAGGATGGAGATGATAATAAAGCTGTTTTTATTGGAAATTTTAGCCGACAACATCTTTTCATAAGTTTTCTTGCAATTTATTAATATTTAGGGTCGTCTTTGTTGAATTATTATAGAGTTAGTTAATGCTCATGTGTTGTAATCATTTCTATTAAGAATGGACTAATGAATTATTAGTCTATTATATTTTAAAATGAAAGACGTGAATTATTCTTAAAATGGAATATTTTAAAATAAATTTTGCAAACAATTATATAACTACATTTTTTTTTTTTTTTGACGTGCTAATGTGCAGTTAATGCTATTCAAAGTCTATAAATGCGTAACTAAAGACATCGTATTAACAAACAAATGTATCCATTATGATCCCTATATTTCTCTCCCGTAAAATTACCAAATGCTTTCCCTTTTTCCCTCTTTTTCGTTTACATGTTTGTTCTTGGACACAGTTTGGCATGTATTTGTTTCCATTAGACAATGGTTTTTTTTTTTTTAATAATAATAATAATATTATTATTAGATTTATATTCGCCTCAACATAGAAATTATTAACTTTGTCTGCAGCAAACAATGCCTCCCCATTTCATATATAATCTTGACTGCTAATCATAACGTCACACCCCAGCTCGTTATAGACTGTCACCTTAACTGTTGAGGGGGGGGGGGACACTTGAATACATAATCGGAAGATTTTAACGAAAATGACCTCACTTTTAACTAGGAGAAGGACGAATTAAAAAAAAAAAAAAAAGGGGTTGTTCTGTGAGTCATAGAAAACAAAGATAATAATGTTGACCCCTGTGACGATTTCTTTATTATGTTTTATAGACATCAAGCTATGGTCAAATTGAGTGAAAGTTAAAAAAAAAAAAAAAAGAAAAGAAAAAAACAGTCGAGCTGTTAGTGCTTGAGCTCAGCATATATCCCGCGAAAGACCCCCCCCCAAAAAATTGAAAATAAAAATAAAAATAAAAATACAGCCTGAACTCTAAAATCTTGAGTTCAAAAATAGCAAAGAACTTGATAGAAACATACAATGAGAACCTTCCCAAGTCTAGAAACTGCTCCGTTCTCTTAAAAGAGTAAATCTCGACCAGCAATTAATGCGATCTACATGCTGGAGAGTTACCAGAAAATAATAAATAAATAAACAACTTTGAACATTCAATCTTTTGGTCAGCACTGTAATTACTTGCCCCCCCCCACCCCTCCTTCCCTCTCTCTTCTTTCTCTCTGTCTTCTTTGTTTTGCATTACATTCCCTCGAGAGTTTCATTACCAAAATTGGAACTTGACAGGGAATGTTTCATTTCTGAATGTAATCCTTCGAAAGATCGGAGTAGGTCTAATATGGGACTCTTCTTCTTATTCTTCTTCTTACCTTTTGTTCTAGTTTCAGTATAAGCTAAGCACATGTGACGTGACATGGGTTTGACTGCATTTCTCGTGGGAAGTTATTCGTTGAATTGTCAATTATGCGATTACCAAGAAACAAAATTAAAAAGGGGTCCACAGATCGATTGCCAATAACTTCGAAAATATGATAAACATTTTAGAAAATGGAATCACAATAGACATTGTAGAATATTTGTCCCCCCCCCAAAAAAAAGAAAAAAGAATGGTTTCGTTTACTTGTTTTTCTTTTCTCGGAAGTTGGACCTTCGTTGTGTTGATCAGAATTTAATCATTTTTCATCTGCTGTGACAGGATTAGAAGAAATGATCAGGTGGTTGCTTTTCTTCACCCTTTTGATTCATGCAGCCTCGGCGGCAAAGCGTTCTGCGGTGGTTGCACCATCTAAAATATGGCTCACTCTTAATGGTATCCGGAATTTTGGCTGTTATACATAATCTTTGGCTAATAAAATCATTATTCAACATATGTTGAGAACTAAACTATTCATGTTTATCATCATTTTTGATAAAACTTGAAGTTATAAGCCATTCCATGAGCCGAAATGTGTTGAACTTTCATTTTTGCAAGCAGGCCAGGCCCCTTCTGTGATAGCCAGAGGAGGGCTCTCAGGGGTTTTCCCAGAGTCCAGTTACTATGCCACCCAAATGGCTCTATTCACGGGCCTGCAAGACTTGGTTATGCTCTGCAACGTACAATTAACCAGAGATCGTGTCGGCGTATGCCAACCAGATGTCATACTTGATAACACAACAAACATAGCGCAGGTCTATGAAGGTCTATCAAAAACATATAAGGTAAATGAGCAAGATGTTACAGGGCACTTTGCTTTGGATTACACAATTGATGAGCTTCTTGCCAATGTTTCGCGTAAGCCTCAAAAAACCTCTTTTTTTTCTCTTTTTTTTGGGGGGTGGGGGGGGGGGGAGGGGGAATGTTTGTATTTCTGGATCATTTTTGTATTTAGAGTGTAGTCTAGTTAGTACTTTGGATGTAAACCAATTCCCCCTGCTATGCAGTGGTGCAGAATGTACTCTCTCGGCCATATTTGTTCGACAATCAACTTCCCATTTCGGCTGTTGATGATGTCAAACAATTGCGTCCGGCGGCATTATGGTTGAATGTTCAGGTGTCTGTCTCACTCTAATCCAATAGAAACTCTTGCTTCTTGTTATTTGTCGTCTCATCACATTCTCAGCTGGGAATTTAATTAGTGCTAATGCCTTTTTTTTTTTTGGCCCTTTTGGTCCCCCTTGCTTGCAGTATGATGCCTTCTATAGTGAACACAAACTGAGTATGGCATCATATATCCAAAGCGCATTGAGTGGTGTTGGATACATTTCATCTCCGGAGATTGGCTTCTTGAAGGCCATTAGTGGAGAAGTGAACAAGGTCAGGACCAAGCTCATATTTGTATTCTTGGGCAAAAATGCAATCGAACCGACAACAAAGCAAACCTATGGCTCAATATTGGAAAATCTAGACACAATCAAGCCATTTGTATCGGGAATTGTTGTCCCAAAAGAGTATATATGGCCTGTTAATAAAGGCAACTATCTGGAAGCTCCCACTACTGTTGTGATTGATGCTCACAAACAGGGTCTTGAAGTATATGCTTCCGGCTTCGCCAATGACAATGCTATAAGTTACAATTATAGTTATGACCCCATAGCCGAGTACCTGCAGTTCATTGATAGTTCCCAGTTTTCTGTTGATGGATTAATTACTGATTTCCCTCCTACAGCGTCAGAAGCTGTGGGTAAGTTTATCCGATGACATGCCTTCTCTATACGCTCACTGTTCATGCACTGAAACAACATTACAATAGCATCTTTACGAGTGTTTCTACTTCTGAATTAATCATTCAACTGTCCTTTCTTCACAGCCTGCTTTGCACAGTACAATGATGGCAAGCCAATAAAGGGTAAGATACAATTCTTATATGTAGCACTAATTTGCTCGAGAGAAATGTAAATCCGCATTAGAAGATTACCTGCAAATGAACAAAAAATGGCATCTATATACGCAGGGCAACCTTTGATCATATCTCACAATGGAGCAAGTGGAATTTATGCTGGGAGCACAGATCTTGCTTATCAGCAGGCAGTGGATGATGGGGCTGACATAATAGATTGCTCAGTTCAAATGTCAAAAGAGGGGGTGGCTTTCTGCTTGGATTCCGCAGACCTCACAGGGGACACTACTGCAATAGCAAACTTCATATCTCTATCTACCACTATCCCTGAAATTCAAAAGGAATCTGGAATCTTTTCATTTGACCTCACATGGAGTGAAATTCAAACCCTGCAACGTAAGCTCCTCTGCTTCTGTTGGTCTTGCTATTGCAACTTGTCTTGCGGCAATTCTGTAATTAAGCTTCTGGCAATCTATCTTATCATAATTCTTTGCTGGTTTAGCCCAATTGGCGAGCCCTTTTGGAAATAATGGTAGCCTGCAAAGAAACCCTGCAAACAAGAACAAGGGCAAGTTTGTGACAGTTGCGGAGTTTTTGGAATTTGCTAAAGCAAAAGCAGTAACAGGAATTTTGATCAATATAGAGGTAAAAACAACACTCTTCCTGTCCTAACTGCTGCACATGCCTCAATGATCATTCATATAGGTATATATATATATAAAGCATTGCAACCTTAAATTACCCCCATACAGAGTTCTCACACACCATTCGTTCTCAGAATGCTGCTTACCTAGCATCAAAGAAGGGCCTTGATATAGTAGCTGCAGTCAATGCTGCCTTGAGCAATGCCACTTTTGACAAGCAATTTACTCAACAAGTCCTGATCCAATCAGATGACTCTTCCGTCTTGTCTAAATTCCCAGATGTCCCTACCTACAAGAGGGTTTTATTCCTCAAGGAGGAAATAGGTGATGCACCCAGGAGGCCGGTGGATGAAATCAAGAAGTACGCAGATATAGTCACCTTGCCAAGATTCTCCATCATTCCCACCACCGATGGCTTTGCAATAGCCAGAACCTTAGTGGTAGATGAAATGCACAGCGCTAACATATCTGTGTATGTCCAAGTAATGAGGAATGAGTACATAGCACTTGCATTTGACTACTTTGCAGACCCTACCATAGAGCTTGCAACTTATACTGCCGGAATCGGAGTTGATGGGATCATAACTGAGTATCCAGCCACTGCAAGCAGATACTTAAGTGAGTTCAACGATCCCTCAACTAGTTACATCTTCGCTTTTCGGTAAACTAAAACTCCTGTACTTAAGTTCAAACATCGTAACTTGCTTGCTTTGGCGTTGCAGGAAATCCATGTTCTGATCCTAATGCCAACCTCTCATACTCTATCTCCCCAGCTAAAGCCGGGAGCCTCCTAAAGTTGCTTCCTCCAGAAGCACGCCCACCAGCAAGTGCTCCCCTGCCAGCCCTTGATCCTGCAGATGTTGTTGACCCACCACTACCTGCAGTGACCACAGTCTCCCCCACCGTTCCAGCAGCCTCATCACCTTCATCTCATTCAGGCGGTAGAGGCAAAGTGGCCAACATGGGTCTTTCTCTTGTTGCAATTGCATTGTTTAGCTTACTATCTATGGATGTTAGTCATTGCAGCATTGATTGGTGACCTCCACAGTTTTCTGACCGCATTTGGCACCTTATTCCACTTCACGTAGAGATTGTACAACTCAGATGGAAACATGATGCTGTTAACTCAAATTTGACTCTCAAGCTCAATGGAGCAGAGGGGCTATACAGAGTATCAGCTTCATTTGACTCTTTTTTTTTCCCCATGTTTAGAGTCCCAAACATAAATTAGATTTGCTTTGTAATGAACTTGCATGCAATGTATATCGTCGAACATGTCCGATTATCGAATTGCCTGAAAAATGTTTCTGACGGTACAAGCCGGGGATATTAGGCTACAATTCAAGGCGTCAATCAACCATCAGCCCATCACATAAAACACAGATTGCTCCCATCAAGAATCTCGTCTGTCAATTCCAACACTTTCCAATTACTTCCTAGAGCGTAGCCCTGTAAATTAAGCTGTTTCACGGAATCAAGTCCTTTATCTTCTCCTGTTATTTCCTCCGTTTAATTAACTAACTTTAACCTTAGCATTGAAGGGCAAAAGCAGAAATTGAACGAAAGAGAGAGAAAAACGGTAGGCTCAGATCTGGTATCCAATGGAGGTAATGAGATGGACTTGAGAAACGCAGTCACAGCCGCCGCCACCGCCGCCTCCGCCCGTGGCTGCGGCAAAAGGTGTGGCCTTTGAAAGGACGGAGATCGAACCCCTCCCCCCGCGTCTCAAAGACCCACCCGAAGCCGCCTCGCCAGGGCACCGGCTATATCTACAAGTAAATCCAAAATACCTGACCTTTTGGATACCGATACCAACATCACCGCCTCATTAGATGGACACTGTGTGTGTGTGAGAGAGAGAGAGAGAGAGAGAGAGCAAAACATATCTGTGTATGTATATATATATATATGTATGTATATGTACGCGCATGTATGCGTGTACGTGTGAAAGGCTGTTGATTTGGAGCGAGAAGCTGAAATCACCGGCTCCGCTGGCAACCGGCGGCGGAGAGAGGGGGCCGATCAGCCATTGGTTATTCCAACCCTCCGTCGTCTACCCGGGAGCGAAGCCTCATTCTTAAACTAATGAGTTACGGCGCGTCCCTCTTCCTCCCCTTCTTTCTCTATTTATCGTGGCATGGTGCTGCTTATTTACTAATTGACCCTCTTGCCCTTCTCTTCTTCCCAATCGGACGTTTCCCTCTCACTATGTGCCTCCGTGTTGGCTCGGATCCGAGGCTGTTTTTGTCATTTTATTCCCACGCATCAACTGGTCGAAATGAAATTAAAAACCCTTCATCACGCAAATTTTCAATTGATATACAGGCGTTTAAATCGATTTTTTTTTTTTTGGTCTTAATTCGTATAATTACTGTTTAGATTATAAGAAAAATTTACAAATAAATATAGGAACTTATGTAAAATATATATAAAAATTAATAAACGTAGGAAGTAAATCAATGGTACTTATCCAGTGCAAATGTATCTGGGAGCTCCCAGGATAGGATAAAGAGTCGCTGCATAATAAGGAAACCAGAAGAAATAGTTCAATCGTAGATTAAGTTCAAGAAGCAATCAACTCTTAATAATATTGGATACTTTAGCTTCATGTAATCCCACTTACTTGCATGATGCCACTTGAACCAGGTAAATCCTGAATTTGGAGAGATACAGCAAAAGGTACATATAATATATACATATATAAATCAGCCAAAATACAAAAAAAAAAAAAAAAAAAAAAAACCACCTTAAGTTCACCATGAACCAAGACACCTATGTATCAAAAATTATGAAAGAAAAAGATTTTAGAAAGTTACGTAGTATCATGATAAGTGATAGTAGATGAAATGGGTATAAATCTTGTATTCATGAAATTATCGATCTCTTTAAGACTGAACGTGTATCAAATCTTAAGCCTTGGTTTACAGCAGCATCAGTCATGGCTTTTAAATCCCTGTATGTTTAGATTTAGTAAAAAGAAGAGAGACAAAAGACAAATAATTTCCAATAATATAGCAATTAATAGAAGTGCTAATGTTTGACACCCCCCCAAAAAAGGTGCCATAGAGCTTCTTCTTCTTTTTTTTCTCTCTCTCGTTCTCCTTACATCCATAATGCAATTTCCCATAACGTTTTAAGGAGATAGAAAGATAAAAATGTCATCTTGCTCATCACCCTCTTCTGCACCTGCATTTAAGGAGAGAAGGAATGAAGTAAGCCAATGAAATAAGACCAAAATATAGCATATGCCACGAAACACATCCATACCATTTGAAGCTCTTGCACAAGGAATCTAACTTTGAAGAACACTGCTCCAGAAGAAAAGGAACTAAAACTTATGGAACTTTGATAATTCTCTGCATAACCCTTGGATCTTATGGAAAAGATGCAGCTTTCTCTGATGAATATTTTAATATCTTACAGGAAGCCAAGCAAGAGATTAAGTCTCTGAGACAAGGAGGATGTCTTCACAAGCTCATGCACTTGTTCACTCAAAAGAATGAGATCAGATAGCATTCTTTAATATGCAAAATTGACATTTTTATCATTTGAATGTTAGCAGTAGAAAAACTAATTTCTTTGTGTTTGAATCAATTGGTAGGAGTAAGAAGATTCCTTCTATGTGACTGTGAGGTCGTTTCTGAGTGGCTAAAGCTCACTTTTTTTATTTATGTTCGAATCAATTATGGATGTTGGAAAATTTCTAATGTCTTAGGTTGTTTTAGAGTAGTTAAAAGCTCATTATCTAGCACAGAACCAATGTGGTTTCTTATATTAGTTTTTCCAATAATTCCAGAGTTTTGTTGAAAATTATGCAAGATTGTGTTGAAAAACTTTCAACAATTCCAAGCATATGCAGGTAAGCGTTTCAATGGTGAATAATACATCATCATTACTTAAGAAGCATTACCCTAATACCTTTTGTCAATGGAATAACCGAAGAGACTGAATGAAAACGAGATAGCAAAGAAAGAAAATGAGATACGGTGACATCTGAAGCATCATAATCAGATAATAAGAATAAATCTCAGTTCATTTTCATACCTATAGAACCAATGTTAATAAAGGTCCCCAAAACACCGTAATCACCGTGATCCACAAATCGGAAGATCTTTTGAGTGCCAACAAGTTGCAACAGCATTCCAGCAAGTGCACTGTTGCCCATTGACCCTTGAAAACAAACATGAAAGACAAATATCTTAACAAGCTAACACAACAACTAAAATCTACAGCATTGTAAACTACATGCAAAGTCACCTTGACACGTTCTCATCATCAGCAAATGAAAGGGCAAGAACTTGAACAAGCTCCATCAATGTGTCTATTTGATAAACATCCTATGCAACATAAGACAGCATTAATTTGAGTAAAAGTTACAGTAAGTAAACAAGGAAAATTCATTTACCATCTCTGGGTTCAGCTCTGGAGTACTCATCTGCACCTGTCAAAATAAGGACAACTTTCAAACAGAAGTTGAATGAGGATCAAGATACTCAGAAACATAGTGGCTTTAATCGAAGCCACAAAACAGTAAGTTCTTTAACTCTGTGTCAATCTTAATGTACGTGTGCATGTATGAACACCAATAATATGGGCATTTAAATGCTAACACGACCAATTTGTGTGCCTTGGTTTTGTGGTTTAACTGCCTTTCCTGAGGCAGCTTATTTTGTACCGAATATAAGTCAGAAAAAGTGAAGAAATCAACTAGCATCATAAGTAGTATACTTCATATTTGAAGTATCAGAAAGCAGAATTTCTTAATGTGGCTGGAAAATGCGAGATACCTATTGGTTCCTGAGGTTTGCCAAATTGTAAAATCTACACCAGGATGGGATGGGGTTTAAGGGTTGTTCTTTTCTCTCTCTTTTTTGTTTGACCAAGAACTATAAACAAACAGTAGTACATGCCAATGTAGTCAGCAACAAGTGAGCTGAAATAGTTGAACATAATGGATTCTACTCCTAATATCAGTTTTTGAGGCATGAAAATTTGCAGAGATTTACATATATGTAATGATGAATTATCAACCAGATGCATAAAGTGAAAGTAAAAACAAGGACAATAAAAGCCTCTGTGGCTGTAAATCAATGTTCAGACTAAAAGAGCGCCCATCATATCATGTGTTGCAAGTCACCATCAATGGAAAAAGAATGCTAGGTGCACATAATTGTCAGCTCCCCTGATGCAGGAATAAAGGAAAAAAAAAACAAGTGCAAGGAACTTTACTTTCTGTGATGACAGAGCTGCCTACCCTCTTCGTTGACCAAGCAGGTACACATTAGAGTCCATCACTGTAAAGTAAAGATTATGCAGTGAATATATTTCCCTGATACATATAGATGATGCTGCTGTATGCTTTAACCATAAGGGTTGCGAGGTGAAAACATATAATCATACCTGCAATGGCATTCTACCAACATTTATAGCTCTCTGTGTGGCTTGTAGCACATAATCATAAAAACAGTTCCTGGTTTCTAGGGAATGAGGAATATTATTTAATCTAGTGAGAATTACTCTCCATTTTTTCCTGTATACAACTAAGGAAAATGTAATTCTGACTTTTATGCATGTGGAGTATCATGTACCTGCATACATGAGGCTTGACTAGAACTATTCTGGCTTTCGGGCAATGACTTTTCTAGTATGGTAAATAGAATGTAAGCTTAAAAAACTCGAGAAATGAAGCTGCCTAAAATACAAAGCTGTGTCCGTAAGGTGAGCAAAACCTATTGTTTACAAAACAGTCGCCAAATTATTAGAGCACGTTAATATTTGGGCTGCAAACTTGATTATGAGCTTATAATCACAAATCAATGAACATGTTATGAACAAATGATTTTGTGCTAGTAAATTGAAAACTCCATCAAGAAGATAGAGTGGCATACTTATTCCAAATCTAGGATCGGTCATGCACCCTGAAGAGAGATGACCATAGGAGGAATAAACTAAAGATAAAACATGCATAATTCTTGTCAGGCCCTGAAGACACTAACCAGACTTGATCGCTTTTACTTATCTTTCTGCACTTGAGAGAGTGAATAATCAAATTTCCTGGAATACTACTTCTTTTGGCCAATTCCCTTTGACCTGCATAAAAAATATTCAAGGCAATAGCTGAAAATATGGACAACAGATTCACATGCAAAATGATAGAAGAAGGAACTGGACGAGATGGCTTCTGCATTTTGTTTGTATACTTCAAGACTCCACTGGACTTATCTCTGGTTGCAATTCTGCTAATGATGGAGATTTCCCATTCCTGTAATGAGCCACAGAGCCCACCAGTTAAAAACCAAACTTCTGACAGTCGGATAGGAAGCTATAATTTCCAAAAGTAGTAATAAGTAAAAAGACTACTTACTCAAAAGGACAATCAACAAATCATATCATAATTGGTTAGGTCAATGGTGCTTATCTCGTGCAAATATACCTGAAAGCTCCCGTGAAAGGATATTAAGTTCCTGCACAATAAAAAAGCCAGGAGAAATAGCAATTCTCAAAAGAAGCAGTATACTGCAGACTCTTGTCCCGACCCATAGTCTAAAGGAAGTAGATTGGTTAAAGAAGCAATTAACTCTCAATATTATTAGATACTTTAACTTCACGTTATTCCACTTACTTGCATGATGCCAACCACTTGAACTGGGTAAATCCTAAATTTGAAGAGATACAAAATGGACATGTTATATACATGCACATATAAATCAACCAAAGTTAAAAGAAAAGAAAAAAACTACAATAAGCATACAATCAGCCAAGACACCTATGTATTATAAATTGTAAAAGAAAATTATTTTAGAAAGTTATTCGGGCTTCTGATTTTGATGCCAAAAGGAGCCACTGACATTTTTCACGGTAACTGAGATGCAAAAGAGTTGAAACACAGTAACATTGACTTTGCCTTATTAAACATCCTGTTCATTTACATAGGAAAATATGGAGATTAGAGAGTTCCATTACTTGGGACCTGGAAGCAGAAATAAAAACAATGAATGATACTGAAATTTATGCATAAACTTGCAGAAAAATCTATGATTGGGCAAGCCAGTTGTATCATGATGAGTGACATTGAATAAAGCAGCTAAATCTTATATTCATGAAACTGTCAGTTTTTATGACTGCTGGTAATGAGACAGGTTCCCAACCTTGAGCCTTGAATTGACAAGAAGACAGGTCAGTTTCCAGCAGCATCAGTCATGGCTTTTAAATCCCTGTATGTTTAGGACTGAAGGTTAGTGAAAGAAAAGGGGAAAGAGACAAATAATCTCCAGTGGCAGCAATTAATAGTAGTGCTACCTACATGAATTCTTTTTTTAAGTTCCATGATTATGGAGACAGGCATTTGATACCTTTTAAAAGTTTGGCCACTGAACAATGATGTACTTAGCAGACAAATAACTTTTTGAGAATATTTCCAACTATATCTTCAGCTACTCAACATTTGCATTGTTAGTGATATTTTTTTTGTTACATTTGCTTATTTCACAGCAAATTCACATCTGTTACTAGCATATCTTCCAAGCTCAGACAATGTAAACTTAGTTAGAATTATGCTCCTAAATCCTGCTAAAATGGCTCCCATAAATCTTTTGCAGTTTTTGACAAGCTTGAGATGAAAGAAAACATACATGGCCTCCTTGCCCCTCTGGCTGCTCTACACTTTTGTTCATGACCTCTCCAGCATAAGTAACAAAATGTGTTCTTTGTAATTGGAAAGAATTGGAAAGGAGACTGAGTTGAGGGAACTAGGAAACAAATGGCAATGGGAAATCCAGTAGTCATTGAATTAACAGCTCAAGAGATTGCAGTGACATTTCTGCATTTGAGCTAGTAACTTGCATGTTCTCAAAAATGATTGCATTAGGATTTCAATTATCAATTGCAATCTATAAGATGACACTTTCTGAGAAAGCAGAGAATGAAGATCTCCAGGTTAGATAAAGTTGAAAAGAATAAACCAATGCATATCAACACTTTGTGCAACTGTGGAGTCCAGGTGGTCACTTTTGGAAATACTCACTTAACAAAGGGAGATGAGGTTCTCTTTGAATGGGATCAGGAACACCAATGTAAGACACAATGTCTTTGCGAGCAAAATATGTTATTCACTTTCATCTATTGGCCACTAGCAGGAAGCAGTTTTAACTTATACTCTTCGAAAGCAGAGGAATTCAGAGTTTAATTTTATCTCATTAATTGAAGTCTCGATGCACTTCCCCAAGCATTTTTTAAGGATTCAACATTTTCAAGTTATGTGGATCCAGCAGTACATATTGAGCATCTTCACTTCTTAACACTCCATGTTCTAGAAGCTTTGCTCTGATTGGCTGCTTGCTCTCTTTTGAGACAACCACTGGATGGTATCCAAAAACTATGACCCTGTATTTATAAACAGTATCAGAGCCCAACATTATGTAAAAATTGCAAAGTGTAAAGGTTTTAGGCCCATAAACCAACAAAGATGACTTGGATATATTGCAGCTGATCATTTTAACCTATATGCCAGGTAACATAACTAAAAACAGTACTTTCAGGTTTCAAAAACTTTGTTGGCATCCACAATCATCCTATATTCCAAGTGACATAACTATAAACAGTACTTTCAGGTTTTAAAAATTTGTTAGCATCCACAATCACTATCCTGCTTGAATTCCAAGGGCTTAGAAAACAGGTTATAAGGGCTATGATACATAGTGATCTTACCAGCTTCCAAGAGTTGCTTCTAGTGTTTGTGGCAGCCAATTTAACTTGATTGTCTCCAACGCCACTTATCAATCCCATAAGCTCCTTAAAATTGAAAATAGGCCTACATCAGAAAAAAAGCTAGAAATATACTACAAAGAAGATATAATATGAACCAATAATGAAAACTTAAAAAACCAAGAATCTTTTACACCTCTTCCAAAGAAATCAGCCAAAAAGCAGCAGCAATATATATATGGAATGGCTAAAATGCTTAAAACTCCAGTGCCGCCCAGCTCAGATGTCTGTTCCAAAAGAATAATGGAGATGGAGAATACATCATATTAAGATCTTGAGTAAATATTCTACAAAAGTTGTACCTGTAAAGACCCTGTATTCACACCAACACGGTACAACTTTTTCCCATGAATAATGCTGATCTCCTTCCTGAAGCAATCAACCTTCAAACCCTTTAAATCTACAGTAGTGTGCCTACAAGCATTAACTTCATTAACCAGTCAAGAGAACTGAATAAATTTAATATATGATTATATATAGAAACCTAACATATAGCAGGAGCAAGCAAGTGAAAGCCATGAAAAAATATAGGCCACAGTTGCAACTGTAAAGTATACCGTGGAATGTCAAGATGTGAGAACAACCTGTTTTACTGCTAAAGGTAAATTTAGGATTGTTACTGGCTGTTGAAGATGATATATAATGTATTAGGCTGAGAATAACTATATGTGTGATTAACAAGTCACATGATCAAGTTAATGGGTAGTTTCTCTATGTCAGAAGTCTCATAATAGGCCTTTTTCAAAACATATAAGTCCATCTAACATGCACCAGAAATTTACAATTATCCGCAATTTAAAATTTTCAGGCTGAAAAAAAAAAGAAAAGAAAAATAATGACATATCGAGAGAGGGAATCTTACATTCTGTGCAAGTGGGTCATCTTCTCCTGGCTCACTAACGTTCACCACAAACCTCATTTTGTAAGTTTCTGAAACTTTCTCCATCACAGGAAAACTCCAATCATACTCGGAAAGTTATATCAAAATATAACATGGCAATGCTATGGAAACGATCAATACTTTTCCCTTTTTGAATATGAATGATTCTGTTATTTGGCTCAAAAGAATAATATTTCTAACTTAGTAAAAAAATAAAAGAAAAAGACTAGTACTATTTATTAGCAGAATGGGGATTCATAAGAGTGTAGAAAAAGAAAACCAAAAGTAAAATTTATGTTGGACCAAAAGAAAATATGAACCAAGTACCTCAAAATGACACCAAATCAGTAATACCAACACAACCAATGCAACAAACAACGCCAACCCAGTGATCCCAACATACCAGAATCAATTGAGAAAAGAGCACAAAGAAGCCCCCTAAATATGCCAAACTAAGAAGATTTCATGGCCAAATAATTCACTCACTCACAATGAAGGAGAGAACATAGGGAAAGGAAATCTTCTGTCGGTTTACAAATATTCTTGTTCTATGATAAGGAATAGCATATCATTCCACTAACGATTCTCCAAGAAGTATGCACGTATTGAAATGGAGATTTTTAAGGAAGATATTGAAATGAAAAGGAGTTAAAATTGTTTGACCTGTTTGAGGATATTGGTCTGCTGTTCAAGGGGTCTATAGTCACCTCTAACATTGATAAAGTAAACATCATCAAGTCTACTAGTGCCACTTCTTTTCTGATAATTAGACTTCTGAGGCTGAGACAAGTTGAGAGCAACATAAAGGGCATCACAGAGAGAAATCTGTGCAACCACAGTAGAAAACCAACAATGAGATAGCAGTTCTCAAAAGAAGCAGCATGCTCCAGTCTGTGGTCCTGAACCATTGTCTAAAGGAAGTACATTAGTTAAGGAAGCAATTAAATCTTAATAATATAGGATAATTTAGTTTCATGTTATTCGACTTACTTGCATGATGCCACTTGAACCAGGTAAATCCTGAATTTGAGGAGATGCAAAATGGACATATTATAAATGCATATATAAATCAAACAAATTGAAAAATACCAAAATAGGTGTACAATCAACCAAGACACCTATGTATCATAAAATGTGAAAGAAAAAGATTATAGGAAGCTATCCAGGCATCTGATTTTAATGCCAAAAGGAGTTATTGACATTTTTCATGGTAACTGAGATGCAAAGAGCTGAGACACAGTAACAAAAACTTTGATACCAAGACTCAAGAGTTCCATTCCTTGGGACCTGGAAGGCAAAATAGAAAATAATAAATAATAACAAAATTTATAAAATCTATCATTTACATTTGTATCATGGTTAGTGATATTGAATGAAATAGCTAAATCTTGTACTCATGAAACCATCAATTTTTGGGATTGAAAATAAGAGGTTCCAAACCTTGGGCCTTGAATTAATGAGAATTTCAAGTCGGTTTCCAGCAGCATAAGTCATGGCTTTTAAATCCTGCATGTTTAGAATATGAAGGTTAGTGAAAACAAAAGGAAAAAGGACAAAAATAATCTCTAGTTATAGTGATTGATAGAAATGCTATGAACCAATTCTCTCCCTTGCCCCTTATGCCCATAATGCAATTCCTGGCTGCGTTTGAGAGCTACTAAGATGAACATGTCATCCTATTCATCAACCTCCTCTGCATCTGCATTTAAGGAAGGAAGGAATGAAGGAAGCCAATATAAGACCAAGGTATAGCATACACCACGAAATGCATCCATACTGTTGGAACCTCTTGCATACCAAATTTAACTTTGAAGGACACTGCTGCAGCAGATAAGAAACTAAAACTGATGGAACTTTGATATTTTTCTGTATAGCCCTGGGATCTCATGAAAAAAGATGCAGCTTTCTTTGATAACAATTTTAATATCTTGGAGGAAGCCAGGCAAGAGAACAAGTGTGTGAGACAAGGGAAGCGTCTTTGCAAGCTTATGCACCTGTTCACTCAAAAGAATGAGATCAGATATGAAAAATTGACATTTCTATCATTTGAATGATAACAGTGGAAAAACTAATTTCTTTGTATTTGAATCAATTGATAGGAGTAAGAAGATGCCTTCTCTGTGACTGTGAGGTCGTTTCTTTGTGGCTAAAGCTCACCTTTTTTCTTTAGATTTGAATCAATTATGGAAGTAGGGAAATTTCTACCATCTGAGGTTGTTTCTGAGTGGTTAAAGCTCATTTTCTAGCACAGCACCAAAGTGGTCTCGTATATTAGCATTTTCAACAATTTTAAAGTTGTGTTGTAAACTATGCAAGATAGAGTCAAAAACTTTCAACAATCCCAAGCACATGCAGGCAAATGTTTCGTGGTGAATAACGCATCATCATTACTTAAGAAGCATTACGGCTAATACCTTTAGTCAATGGAGTAACCTAAAGACAAAAAATAGAAATGAGATATGGAGACATATGAAGCGTGATAATCAGCATAGTTCCCAATTCAATTTCATACCCATAGGACCATTACTAATAAAGGTCTCCAAATCACTATTATCACCCCAATCCACAAATTCTGAGATCTTTCAATCACCAGCATGTTGCAATGGCATTCCATCAAGCACACCATTACCCATTAACCCTTGAACACAAACCTGAAAGACAAATATCTTAACAATCTAATAAAGCAAGCAAAATCTACAGCATCAGTAAACTCAATGTAAAATTACCTTGATGTGTTTCCCATCGTTAGCAAGAAAGGGCAAGAACTCAAAGAAATTCCATAAACGTGCCTATTCAATGAACATCTTGTGCAGCATAAGACATGAATAATTTCAACAAAAGTCACAAGTAAATTAAGGAAAATTCCTTTACCATCTCTGGGTTCAGCTCTGGACAATTGATCTACACCTGTCAAAATAGGGATAATCTTCAGACAAAAACTTGAATGAGGAACAAAATGAGTCATAAACATAACAGCTATAACACTAGGCACAAGTTTGTAAGTTCTTCATCTCTGTGTCAATCTTAATGCATGAGTGCATAAAGGACTATTGATAACAAGAGGATTTAAATGCTAACATGACCAATTTGTGTTCCTTGGTTTTGCCATTTAACTACCTTTCCTAAGACGGCTATTTTGTTACAAAATATAAGTTAAAAAAAGCAAAGAAATTGACTAACATCATAAGTAGAATACTTCATATTTGAAGTTTTGGGAAGCAGAATTTCTTAATTAGTTAGAGAATGCAAGATTCCTCTTGTCCTTATGGTTTGCCAAAGGGTCAAAACAACACTAGGCTGGGATGGGGTTCAAGGGTTGTTCTTTTCTTTCTCTATTTTGTTTGATCAAGAATTATAAATAAACAACAGTCCATACCATTTTTAACCAACAAATAGTGAGCTAATACGGTGGAACAAAAAGGATTCTACTCTAAATTTCAAAAGTCATTGTGAGATCAGTTTCCAAGAAATGAAAATTTGCAGAGATTTACAGCTAGGTAATGATGAATTATAACTACCAGATGCAGAGAGTGAAAGTAAAAATAAGGACAATGTAAGTCTCTGTGGCTATAAATCAATGTTCAGACTAAAAGAGTCTCAATCATATCATGCGCTCCAAGTTATTAACAGTGAAAAAAGAATGCTAGATATGTATAATTGTTACATCCACTAATGCAAAAATAAAGAAAAAGAACAAGTATGAAGAACTTTACCTTTTGCGATGACATAGTTTCCTACCCTCTTTGTCGACCAAGCAGGTGTATTAGAGTCCATCGTCATAAAGTAAAAAATACAGAGTGTGCATATTATGCTGATAAAAATAGATGCTTCTGCTATAAGTAAAAACATATAATTATACCTGCAACTGCATTTTACCATCATTTACAGATCTCTATGTGACTTGTAGCACATCATCATAAAAATAGTTATTGATTTTCTGGAATGAGGAATATTATTTAATTTAGTGGGAACTCCTCTAAATGTTTCCTGTAAGGAGCAAAGGAAAAGTAAGAACAAATGAATAAAATGATTGCTTCTTACAGCTTCTATCAGAACCAAAAAGGTTATGGGTAAATAAAATGTAATCCTTACTTGTATGGCATACCAAGCAATCATACATGTGGATTCGTGAGGCCTCACTAGAATGATTCTAGCTTTTATGTGATGACTTTTCTGCCATGGTAAATAGAATGTAAGGTTAGAAAACTTGAGAATTTAAAAGCTGCCTAAGATAGAAAGTCAATTATCTCTAAAGCTCATGTCTGAGAGCAAAACTTATTGCTTACAAAACAGTCATCAAATTATTGGAGCACACTAAGCTTTGAACTGCAAACTTGATTATCAGCTTATAATCACAAATCTTTGAACATGTTAGGAACAGCTGATTTGGTGATAGTTAATTCAAAATCCTTCAAGAAGATCATCAAAGTGCCATACAAATTCCAAATATAGGATGGTTCATGCCCCCTGAAAAGAGATAGCCATGTGACAAAGAAGCTAGATAGAACATGCATAATTCTTATTAGATACTGAAAACACTAACCAACAGACTTGAGAGGTTTTACTTTATCCTTTTGCACTTGAGAGAGTAAAGAACAAATTCTTGGAACATTACTTCTTTTGGGTGGTTCTCATTGATCTGCATAAAAATGAAATAACACAATAAGTGAAAATATTGAGAGCCAGTTCACGTGAAAAATGATTGAATAAGACAATTGAAATTATAAAATTACCTTCTTCATTATGTTTGAGTAACTGAACAAGATTGCTTCTGCATTTTGTTTGTATATTTCAAGAATTGACTTCACCTAGGCACAAATTCAAGAAACAACACTTGGGGTACAAGGGTTTTAAGCTTTCAAACAGATGGTTCTCACTACTAAGTTGTGCCATATGGCATTTTGTAATACCCAAAAGATGGGAAAATTACGAAGGCATGCATATGCATGTCTATGTGTGTCCTTGTGCCTAAGATTGTATACGCAGATTGGAGTCACACTTTTTCTTATATGTTATCAGGGAAGTTTGTAATGTGGTATATTGTCGCTGTTACTGGGTCTAACCTTCTACCAATGCATCTGTCAATCAGTATTTCATCAGGGACCTATACATGGCATGAAGATTCATGTAAATACCTGGTCTGATCTTTAATTTTCCCTTACTTTCTGATTGTGCAAAATTCTAGGGATACCCATTGAGAAGCCACCCTTCGGTCATGGAGTCTTCTCATGACAATAGTGCCATCACCATCTGCGAAAAAAAACTTTATTTCTGAAGTATCTAAACGAGAAGAAAAATAAGAATTTAAGTTAAAAAAATGAAGTAAATGTCATGTTTGTTACAGCCTTGACAATTTCATCAGGAACCAGACTGCCAGAATTCATGAACTCTTTTGCTCTATTGCCAATCTCTGTCCCAGAAGATGCCTAGGCCCTCAGTAGATCGCCAATTGATATGTGTACCTATCCAGACTATGGAATCAAACCACAAGAAAGTTTTTTTTTTTTTTTTAATAAAAAAGAATAGAAGAAAACGAACAAAGAATGCCCATCAGTGCTTGGATTGAACAGTTCACAGCAAAACTTAAAGCAAAAATCAAGATTCAACAATCATTGATAAAGGAGTGCCTTTGATTGGTTGAAAAAGAAAAGAACAAAATTTTTTCCATTTACAGGCTATTCTTGCACTGCAAACCAATTAATTCACTCCAGGGCAACAGAGAAGCCACCCAAGCTCGCCTCATATCCGCTTCCCCTTCAAAGAACCCAAAAGCAGAAAAAGAAAAGAAAAGAAAACAAGACAACCCTCAAAAAGAACCCAAAAAGGAAAAAGAAAGCAGAGTGAAATGCTTAATATAACCAAAACGGAGACAACGTTACCCTCTAGATGATAAGTTGACATTGAGTGCCTTTGCCGGATGCAAGTACACTAGATATCATAACCTTCAAGGGCTCCCTTGAAGAACTCTTGACACTCAGTCCCTGACCAGAAAAAGGAGAGAAGAAAAGAGAATAAATAAAAAGACAAGAATTGTCTTCTTGAGCCATACAATAACACTAACCCACAAAGATTGACAAAAAACAACAAGAAAGATCAGACCTTGGATTTTGATTATATTCTTGAGTGGGTGCTTCTTTTAGGACGGAAGGAGACAAGATGGTGATGACCATAATGAAAAGCTCGTCCGAAAGAAGAAAAAGAAGAAGAAAGGTAGGGATTGAACGTTGAAAGAGAGGAAAGAGCCTCTAGAGCGGAAGCCACAATGTTGGTCTTGGGACAAGAAGAAACTGAAGTGGGTATCATTGTTCCTGCCTTTTAGCGAGAGAGAGAGAGAGGGTGAGAGGGACGTAAGACCAATCTGGGATGTTTATGGGGAAGGGAGGGAATGGGCTTGGGGCTCACTCTCTATATATATATAGCAGTTAGCAGATTAAAAAGTAGCCGTTACATCCAGTAAGAAACCTCCTTCGAAACCACATCTGTCAAGCAATATTTCATCAGGGACCTATACATGTCATGAAGATTCATGCAAGAACAGAAATGCATGCAGTATCACTTCAAAGGATCAAGAAACTTATGCAATCATATGAAAAGTTGCTTTTGGAGGAGGTGACATGGGAAAATTTTTCAAGGCATACATTTAGAAAATCCAAACAATTTTGTAGATGTAGAAGCCGGGAGATATCAGACAATAATCAAATCATGATGTAAGGCAGCGTGGATAAGTTAACTCACCTACATCCAAGACCATGCAAATATCTAGTCTGATCTTTAAACTTTTCAGACTTTCTGCTTGTGCAAAACTGCGTAGATAACCCATCAAGAAGCCAACCTTTTGTCCTGCCGTCCTCTCGTTACAATCGTGCCACCGCCATCTTCAAAATACAACTTCATTTCTGAAGTATTTAAGCAATAAAAAAAAAAACCGTCATGTTTGTTAAGGCTGTCACAATTTCGTCGAGAAGCAGATGGCCAGAGTTCATGAACTCTTTTGCTTTAACTTCAATCTGCGTCCCAGAAGATACCTCGGTTCTCAGAAGATCGCCAGTTGATTTATGTACCAATCGAAACTATGAAAAAAAATGAAAACAAACAAAGAGTGCCCGTTAGTGCTTAGATTGAACAAACAAGAGGCAGAGGCTTAAAACAATTTTTTTTTTTCTCATGACGAAAATTGAGTACAAAAATCAAGATTCAATAAATGTTTGATAAAGGAATTTGATTAATTAGAAAAAAGAAAAGATCAAGCTTCCTGGAGTCACAGGCTATTCTTGCACTGAAGACCAATTAATTCGTTCCATCACAACAAAGGAGCCACCCAAATTCACCTCATATCCGCTTTCCCTTCAAAGAACCCAGAAGAAGAATAAGAAAAGAATAAGAAAAGAAAGGAAGACAACCCTCAAAAAGAACCCAAAAGGGGAAAAAGGAAGTAGAGCAAAATTTGCAATATAACTAAAACGGAGAGAATGCTGCCTTCTTGACAATAAGTTGACATTGAGTGCCTTTGCAAGACGCCGGTGCACTGGATATCATAACCTTCAAGGGCTCACTTGAAGAACAATTGACACTCAGTCCCTGGCCAAAACAGGGGAGAAGAACAGAGATTACAAAAAAAAAAAAAAAGGCAAATAACTGTCTTCTTGAGCCATGTCATAACACTAACCCACAAAGATGGACCAAAAAACAAGAAGAAAAACCGGACCTTGGGTTTTGATTAGGTGTTTATTATAAGTGCAGAAGGAGGCACGATGGTGATGGTTACAATGAAAAGATCGTCCGAAAGAGAGAAGAAGAAGAAGAAGAAGAAGAAGAAGAAGAACGGGTAGGGATTGAACGTTGAAAGAGAAAAGAGAGCGTTTAGAGTGGAAGCAAACCTGCGGGACTTGGTGGACAAGAAACTGAGGTGGGCATCATTGTAGCCTCTGCGTTTGGATTCAACAGACAAAAAGCAGAGGCTTAAAACAAAATTTTCTCACAGCTACAAAAATCAAGATTTAGCAAACTTTGACAAAGGACCACTTTTGATTAATTGAAAAGGGAAAACTCAAACCTTTCTCTGTGTCACAGGCTATTCTTGCACTGAAAACCAATTGACTGGCTCCATTGCAACAGAGAAGTCACCCAGGTTCACCCCATACCCACTTCCCCTTCAAAAAAACCAAAAGAAAAGAAACGAAAAGAAGACAATTATCAAAAAGAACCCACAAAGGAAAAAAGGGAAACAGAATGAAATTGAGCAATATAAAACTAAAACGGAGACAAGATTACCCTCTTGACAATAAGTTGACATTGAGTGCCTTTGCCGCACGCGGCCGGCGCATCGGATATCATAACCTTCAATGGATCACTTGAAGAACAATTGAGACTCAGTCGCTAACCAGAAAAAGAAGCGAAGAACAGATAGTTAAAAAAACATAAAAAGACAAGAAACTGTCTTCTTGAGCAGCCATACCAGAACACTAACCCACAAAGACTGGCAAAAAACAACGAGAAAGACCAGACCTTGGGTCTTGTTTGTATTATCGAGTGGCTGTTTCAAAAGACCAGAACTTTGGGTCTTGATTGTATTCTTGAGTGACCGTTTCTTTTAGGACCAAAAGAGACAAGACGATTATGATGACAATGAAAAGATCATCGGAAACAGAAAGAAAGGGAAGACCGTAGAGAAGAAGAGGAAGAAGAAGGGGTAGGGCTTGAACGTTGAAAGAGAAAAACGGAGCGTCTGGAGTGGACGCAACTCTGCCGGACTTGGGGGACAAGCAGAAACTGAGGGGTGCCATCATTGTTACTGCCTTTTATAGATATGGATAGAGAGAGAAAGAGGGGCCAGGCCAATATGGGAATGGCCATTGTTGGGGATATAAAAAAGTAGCCGTTACTTCCAGTGAGAAACCAAACCCTTGCTTCGAAGCCCCATTGTACTTGGATTTGTTTCAAAAAAGCGCTTCTAGTAATAAATAAAGACAGCCATGGTGGTGGTGGTGGTGGTGGTGGTGGTGGTGGTGGTGGCGGTGGCTACAAATAACTGACATAACGCGTGGGGTACAGCTAGGGTGGTTTTCAAGAATTACAGGCCTACTGGGGTGTTTGAAATTGCTCTAAAACTCAATGAATTATGATATGGTCTCATTGGGCCAGGGGAGACTCAAAACTTGGAAATCAGAAAACATAACACAATATGGTATCGGTAGTAAAAAATTAAATTAAATTACATATGAAATAAAAGGAGGATTAAAATAGCCAATCTCTGCAAACAAGCTGTAGATCGCCTCGCCAGGATGACACCAAAAGCTTCTCCTTTAAAAGCGTCTGACTTTAGTTTTTTTTTTTTTTATTTGTTTCAGTCATCACAGCCTCGTTATTGATGAAGAAGAAGAAGAAGAAACATTAAGGTCACAGATGATGATGATTGGTTTATGCTTATTACGAAGCGACTAAGCGATGGAATAATCATCGGCTCCGCAGCGGTTTAAGGAGGAGGAGGAGGCGGGGTGGGACACCAACCACCATTCAGATCCTCCTGGTAAGAACTAGTCATAGACAACACAGAGGCGCCATGGCTGCAACAGCAGGTTGCCCAGTGAAAAGGCCAAAACGGCCTCTTCACACAGACGTCCGGATCACCCTGCCGCACCTTCACCGTTGCCTGACCGGGCACTCCTGGAAGAAATATATCATCGTAGCCTCACGGCTTTCTTTTACTAGCATAGTTCACATTTGGCAATATTTCTAACTATATCCTCAGCTAATTCAATATTTGCATTGTTCTAGTGATTTTTTTTTCTTTTCCTTTTTCACATTTGCTTATCGCACAGCAAATCCACATCTTTTACTCGCATATCTTCCAAGCTTAAATAATGTAAACATAATTGAAATTATTGTGCTCCTAAAGTCCTGCTAGAATGGCTCCCATAAATCTTTTGCAGTTTTCTGCAGACTTGAGACAAAAGAAAACTTATATGGCCTCCTTGACCCTTTGCTGGTCTACAAATTTGCTCACAACTTCCCCAGCAGAAGTAACAAAATATGTTGTCTGTCGTTGGAGAGAAGACAGTGTTGAGGAAACCAGGAAAAAAGTTTTGCCCAGTGCAAACAATGACAACTAAGATTAGCATAAGATGACAGAAGTCAATGCGCATAATCAGAATTTCCACTCCTGTTTCATGCGATATCAGCACGATCAAGCATATCTACAAAAGTCATCCTTCTTGGGAACCTGGAAGCCAGCCTCAGGTGCATGGCATCCTCAATCTTAATTGGCAGGTGTGTTGCGACGAACACAATCCCTCCTTGTTTCCTATGCTCTGCAATAATGAACTCCAGCAACTTCACCCCTTCATCATCTAGTGCAACGGAAGGCTCATCCAGCAACCAAATTGGCCGATCGATAGCCAGCAACCTAGCAAGCTGCAGCCGCTTCCGTTGGCCCATTGAAAGCAACGTTGACTTCTCGTTTACCAATCTGCCAAGCCCCATCAGCTCAAGAGCAGGGATAGACTTCCCATGCTTGTCTTCAAGAAGCTCAAAAAAGTCAATATTTTCAAGGACAGTATGCCTATCATTGACAGCGTCTTTCAGGGAGAGCCAGTTGAGCTGAACCTTGTATTGCTGGAAGACTCCAGGGTCGGTCACATCATGACCATTCCATAGTATGTGACCAGCAGAGGGCTTAGAGAATCCAGCTAACATACGTAAGAATGTGGTCTTGCCTGAGCCATTGCTGCCTGTCAGCACAAGCGCTCCGCCATCATGCACGGAAAGATTCACATTTCGTAGAACTTGCTGGGCATTTCTCATGCACGAGACATTGTGTAGCATCATTCGCGGGAGTGGTGGCTTTCTGAGAGACATTGTGAGCTTTCAGTTTTTCTTTTTTTCTTTTCTTTTTTCTTTTTTAATAAAAAAAAGGCCTATTGATGGTTTCTGAATTTTCAAGACAAAATGCTCAGAATCTGACGCCAACCCAGAATTGCTTTGATGATTTTGCACCAGACTCGGGGAAATCTCCGCCAACGTGAAGAGGAAAAACAACTATATCAGAGTACACGAATCAGAATACTCGGGCATAGAATCGTAAAAAGCATCAATACTAACATTACACAAACGGAAACACATCAAACAACACAACAAAGGCGACAATTCTATCGAGCCGAGAGCATTCAATTCCCAACACAAGAAATACTATCAATTTAAAGGAGAAGGAACTACGCGGCAAAGCAGCCCCCACAAGCCATAGGAGTTGTAATTGGCAGTGTCAGCGACTGGAAGAACTCAAGCAAGTAATTACCAAAAAGTGAGAACTGGGCCCTGCCACAACCGGCCCCAGCGCCAGTCCACCTTCTTTAAACATCCAAAGCCATCTAACATTCCAACGAGAAATAGCCAAAACCATCGATATCCCAACAACGGAGGGTTAAACTATGAGACATCAAAATGGGAAAATGATATATATTTTTTAATTTATTTAAAAAAGAGTGAAAAAGCGGGTTGTAGCGTAAGACTTGAATCAGGGGAAGGGAAACGATAATTGACCTGTTGAGGCATATGATCGAACAACTTATAGACCATACGGCGTAAATAACATGGAAGTCCCCGACAATGAACTCACAGAGGGAGAGAGAGAGAGAGAGAGAGAGAGAGAGAGAGAGAGAGAGAGAGAGAGAGGAGAGGCCTCTTACCAGAAAAGATTAAGTTGAAAAGAAGAAACTTTGTGCAGGTCATGCGCTTGAAATCAGTCTGAAGTTTTATGTTCAAGCCTCTTCTATATATATGTAAATATATACACGACGGCTCTAAGAGGGAAGATTCATAGCATGATGACCTAGTCCCAACAAGTTTATTAAGACATCGATATTACATCCGAGCTGGTTGATTATTATGTATATATATATTCATTAATTATACGTATATTTGTAAAGCAATATAAATAAATAAATAAATAAATAAATCGTTAGGACAAAAAGAATAAAGTAGAGTTAGTAGAGGACATAACCAAAATTGATTCGATGCATAAAATAATTTGTGATACGATGACTTTACTTATTATTCTAAGAAGATAATTTGCTTATTTTTGAAATTAAAATACAAAAAAAAAAGAGGAAGAAGAAGATAAGTTGCTTTGGTCGAAACAAAACGCCCAATTGTAAGTTTAGACAGAGGTAGAAAATTGTATGGTAAGAATTTGTCTAAAATGCTCTGTTCTTTCGACTCATTGACAAAAAGTACAAACAGAGAGCCAAGGCAATGCGTGCGTCCAGCTTGCTGCTCTACCCCGCTAATGAACATATAAATGATACAGCGAGGTGTCGATATTCCATACTGCGTTCACAGAAAGTTTGGTGCAGAGCTAGAAAAATTGTCGCTCCAGTTCACCCCTGGGAAACTTCTTTACATCACAAATCCACCAAAGAGCCGAGAATCGGCAGGCATCCAAACCAGTGCCTGGGCCTGATTCAAAACTGGCTTCACATGGGGCAGATCTTTGATGGGGCATTGGCAAGTCCAATGCATGGACCCCCCATGTCACTCCAGATTAACTAACTCTGGTTATTACAATCCTGGTTGCCATAAATTCATTACATCCATTGGTATGTATCTACCCAAAGTGCTGAATAAGTGTGGCAAAAACACAAGTTACAAGATTTGTGTAAAGGTAGCCGAGGCGCACCGCCGTCTTGGGAACCCTCTGGAAGTCGTAAATAATCAAATGTATAAAGGATTCAGGCCAAGCAGGGACTTTCTCATATTCGGAACATGCAATCACCTCAGAAAAGTTTTCCTCGGGTCTACGTTTATTTACTGATCCACCTCCTTTTCCGAGCTGGCCGCTCTGGTTTGATTTCTGAATCTGTAGGAGTCTCTGTTTTGATAGAAGGCACGGCCTCATTTTCCTTATTCTTCAATGCCGAGGGATCTTTATCAGTAGGCATTGGAAGCTTGAACCGTTCACTACGCTTCTTCAACTTCTCGACCGTGTCTAGGTGCCGATGCTCCAACGGCTTTGTATCAGAGTCCTTATTAGCACCACCAGCATCCTTCTCTTCACCAAAGGGTTGGTTTTGAACAGCCTCATCTCTGTTAGGAGGCTTGCTAGGAGGTTTACTGGCCTCTGAAGACACACCATTGCCATTCTTATTCATCTCTTTGAACTTTAAGGAGGCTGAAGACTTATTGTTACTACTGTAGTCCCTCTCTTTATGGCTCGTCCAACGTTCCAACTTCGATCGTCCTTTCCTTGATACTTCTGGTTCATCATCTGACAATGCTTCCTGCTTCTGTCTTTTAGAAGGCTTCTGCGCTGAAATCTCATTCTCCAAACTTTCCTGTCCTTTAATATCTTCTAACCTCTACACAAAGGGTGCCAAAAAAAAATCATAAACAACAGGGACAAATTCATGAGAACTTCCCACATTATTAAGCAAGGAGTTAACAGTGGCAGCCTAAACTCCAATTAGAAAAGAACGAAGCATGTTGATTTTTACGAGGATGTGAATACAACTTACGTGAAACAGGGAATCCAATCTAGGCTAAGACTCTACACAGGTATAGCAATCTTAGACATCAAAGCATACCCTTCCAGATTTACCATGGTGCTAGCCCATGATGCACAAACACAGATTCAATGCAGCAGACATAACATTTCACATGACACAGAGGCTGAGCGTGATCAAAAGTACAAGTCTAAACCAAAACTCATATTATTAATCTCCTAATTTCAGAAACATGATGCTTTCATCTCAATTGACCAACAAAATCTAGTTGGAGCCTTTTTTTATTTCCCCTACCCTCCCCCCCACTTTTTTTATTTTGTACAATGCATCTATGATTTCTATAAGATCAGTCTTGTGTAAAGTGTGGAACATACCATTTCATCAGTGTGACTAGTCTGATCATCCTGATTTCTTCTCGAAGGACCCAAAGCACTGGGATATCCACCCTCAGGTTCTTTGTGTCTCCTCATGTTTTCTTTATGTTTTTTCTCGTTCACCTTTTGGTTATCAGAGATATCAATTGCATGGTCAGTACGACTGCTGGATCTCTCCTGCCTGGATCTTCTATCCTCGTGACCTGGTGGATTTCCTCGCATATGAATATCATCACGTCCTTTATAACGAGACAAGCTTTCATCCTCCATGCAATCCCTTCTCTTCTGTTGTTCACGTCTTCTACTTGCATCTTTGAGCTGGTGCTCCTTATCGGATACTTTACTTTCATCCTTCATGTGGGCATGGTCAATCCATGCTTTGTCATCTGCACCACGCCCAGTCCTCAGAGGTCCCTGCACTTCTCTTTCTCGTTTTGACAGCAATTCCTCCCTTTCCCTCAGGTGTTCTCCCCTTTCTCTCTGGAGCCAGACCTCATCTGTGTTCCTAACAGAGTGATAATCACTGAGATTTTCTCTAATTCTATGTTGATCATCTCTCTTCCGTAGCTCCAATATGTCCTGCCTTTCTCGCCTTCGACGACTACTGTGCTCTCTGTGGCCAAGCAAGATCTCCTCCTTCTCAGCATGTTCCCTCCTTAAATACTCCTCATCTTTCCTTCTCTTGCTAGGGTAATCTTCCACAACCTCAAACCTAGTCTTTGAAGAGTCCTCTCTTTCCCTGTGCCACGAGCTACCATCCTTATCATGATGGACCCTATAGCTTCCATTTTCCAATTGTTTTCTTTGGTGCAGATATTCATCTTTTTCACCCCTCATACTTTCCCGCACCTTGCTTCTGTGCCTGGATTCCATATCATCCCCACGTTCCCTTTTCCGTGTGTCTTCAGTTCTATTTTTCCTGCTATGTGTATCTTCATCTCTTCGTTGCCAAGGTCCATCAGTATTTTCTCGCTCCTTTCGCCTATCATAAGAATCATGCTTCACATGCAAATGGTAGGCCAAGCCAGGATCCAAGTCTCTGCGAGGATGAGAGCCTTCCCTCCCCTTCATGACCACACGACTTCTTTCCATTTCTTGTCTCACATCATGATCTCTTCTTCGTAGCTTCTGTTCATTCTCATCCAGGTGCCTCTTGATGCTCCCTCTATGGGCAGAGCGTCTATCTTGAACTTCTTCTTCCTCAACGCCATCTTGACACTTCTGATAATCCTTGATGCTGCCTGATCGTCCTTTACTGTTGTCACTGCTTCTCGTAGCTTTTGAGTGGTCCCTGTCATCAAATTCGTGAACAGGCTGCTCAATGTGAGAAATTACTTTTTTCTTCGTGGATTGACATGCAGATCCATCTTTGAGGGCCTTGTCTGTAGTTGCTTCATTCTCGGCCCTTTCATTTTTTGCCATTCCAGAAGTTTCTTCAGCCACCCCAAGTTCATCTTCAATGCTCAAATCTCTTCCATCCTTTACTGTGTTAGGAGATGATAAAGTTGGACTATGTTTACCAGTGCTACATTCAACTGATACTTCCTCCACATTATCAAGAGATCTTTGATCACTTGTACTTCGACCAAGAGTCAAAAGGGGTGATTTGTCATGTGACCTTCCTTGCAGTTGCCTATGATGAAAAGGACAGAGTTGAAGACAATTATAATTCAAAAAGCAGCCTTGCAGACTAAAATATAACCAAAAATCAAACCAATTGAAAGATACTAAGATTTCAAGACACGACCACGAAATGATTGATCCACACAACAATAATGGTTGCATCAAGTCACTTTGACATCTAGCAAAGTACTTGGGAGAGTTCATAAATTCAGAAAATTCTTCTTTGGAGAATAAACCATCCTATCAAATTTAAAGAAGGCACAGCTGTCTCTGTACCCTGAAAAATTCCAGATATGGAAAGAGACAAAGGTGACTCATCAGTTCAATCAATCAAATGTTGCATCAACTAGGATTGAACAGCCATTTTATCATTTTCCACACTTAAGCTCTCTCTTTCTCAGCAATTGCATCTACTAAAGCAAGCACCAACAAAACTCAAGATATTGCCAATGAAATCACATTATAATTTCCTTTATTTATTTCTGCAAAAAGCTTCTTTTGAACAGCATCACAAAACTTTCATTTCTTCAACATCTATTCAATTATTGAAATGCATATTCCCTTAGTCATCTGCAACTAGATAATAGATAAATATATAAAAAACCTAAAAAGATAAGGACAACGAGCACAATATGATAGAGACATGGGAAGAACACAAAAGATAAGGAACATGAGCACAGTATGATACAGTCATGGAAAGAACACAAAACCAATCTATACAATTATCAATTTTAGTACACAATGGTTTCATTTAGAGCTTTATATGACCCATTTAAGTGAGGGCAGATTTGCAAAATCAGAAACCATTTGGACATTATTGTAATTTAAGTCCATCTAGTTTTGGAAATTTTAGAGATTTGGTGCTTAAAAGCTGTCATAGTTCTTGACGTTATACTTCTTCCGATTGAGAATCACATGCGATACAGTCATTTTTGTGGGGTTCTGGCAAGAGATTTTTAAGTTTCTGGTTTTGTTTGGAAGCTTATGTACCTCTCTTCTATCTTATTTTCTCTAAATTCTGCCATGGCAATAACTTGAGCCATTGCCCTGGGCAACCCAACAGCCTTCCTCTTTCATTATCTGATAAGCCCCTAATGTCATCACAGAAGACGTGCAATTTAATCCTCTGATATTGTCCATTTGTCCTAGCCTTCAACCTCCATAGAACTCACACATTCCACATCAACTGAAACCCAGTGATCCAATCAACCATAATCTAGCTTATTTTAAAACATACAGGCTCATTTGTCTAACATGCCGTGCATCGGTATAACTGGAAGATGGACTTGGTATATTGCACCCATCCAAAGTATCCCGTACCTATCCTCATGAGGGGAGCCAATGTCTCCACCAGGGTACATAGGAGGCTGCCTTCTAGAGCCTGGATGATATTGACTTGGTGCTTCAGGATGGAAAGGCAAATTCCCATCTCTCTCAGGTAAATTCTCCTGGACAGAATCCATACATGGTACCTTCTTCCCACTCTTTTGACTATCATAAGTCTCTGGAAAATCACCAAAGTATGCATTCCCTACATGCATCATGCCATCTTTGGTTACATGGCTTCCTCTGAAGTCATCTCCATGTAGATCATCCCCTGCATCCAGGACACCATTTCTTGCTGAGGAATCATCATCCACAGAGTCCTGCAAAACAATCTATTCACCCAAATACCTTTACTTAGTTTACATAACGCTCAGGTTCTTCACAATTGAAAACAGTATCCAAGATCAACAAGTAAAGCAGGTGTGCTTCTTTACCTCGATGATTGCATCAGAATCCCGAACTCGAGGTGGTCGAGTATCAATGGAGGGGAGGCGCTCGCCATAACCACTTTCAACTTGTATTGCTCTTCCTGTTGGCTGTTAAATACATTAAGAAATTAGCCTTCACAATTGTATGATGAATAACGGCAAAGATCCAAACCATCAGAGAGAGAAAGAGAGAGAGAGAGATGAAGATTCCAAGCAACGAGATCAAGAGATGCACATGAAATATGTAAAAGGATCTTCCAGAGAACAGAAGGTATCTTGTTTCAAAACAAAACAGGAATACTGAAAAAAAAATGAAGAACCTGAAAGACTCTTCAAGTAAAAGCAAAATGTAAGAGATTAAAAAGTGGAAGCTGAAGCATACTATTGGTGGCCGGAAGCGAGCAGATCCCTTTGTCAAATCACTTTGTCTAGCATCTACCTTTCCAGCACTTAAACCATCAACTGGAACATTGGCACCTGTTGCTGCTGCTAATTCTGGGGGCAAATCTGGGTCATACTCCTTGAAAAAAAATAATGAAAACTTTATCTTCCTCTATATCGAGAGCTAGCCGTAAAGCCCCAACATGTGTGTGTGTGTGTGTGTAAAAGTGCCCTGATGCTTAGACATCTCATACCTGCTCTGTCCGCCCACTTTCATAAACACGAATTTTGCTTTGCATGGTAGTCTCCAGTCGGTGCTGTTCCTGAAAAATGGGAAAAGTATCCACTGAGCATTCATCTATAAAGCAGACAATCCAGAGGTTAACACTTACCAGCTGTTTGCAATGATCTTTCCAGCTTTCCTCATTAAAACCAAAATTGAAGTAGTCTGATATGTCCACCCCAGGATATTTCCATGGCTTATCCTCAAAGCTATCAATGTCAACATCAAAAATGGTCCTGTAATAAATATTTTGAACCAGTAAGTATTTATCAAGCAGAAACAACTTGAAATTTAAATGATCAGTGCATGATCTTATCATGCTGAAACGCAGAAAAGTATACTGGGCAATCACATGATCCTTGAGAAGTGCTGCACTAAGTCATCAAAAGCCTTCTTGGCAAAAGAGGGTGCAGCACCATTTGTCCTTATCTAATTCATTGGGTTCTCTATTCTCACTTAAACAAGATATGGATGCAGAATATCCTACATACATTTTAATTGTCAGGTTAAAGAATTTCCAAAACATTATATAGATGCTTAAAAGATTCCATAATAAGCAAAAAGACAAAACTTCAAGTTTTCCCATTCCACCAAGCAAACATCATTGGTCCACATCTTTGACTGTAATATGTAGTCGAGAGCAGAGATCCACAGGAAAGGAAATGAGTACGAAATTAAGAAAATTTACTTGTGGGAAGGAAGTGTAAATTCCAGTCCACTGCCAAAACTCCGCCCTGCCGCATTGGTGCCCCGAACAGGTGTTCCAAAACCTGGATGAAATCCCTTTTGCATTGGACCACTTTTAACTCCTGCTGGGCGCCAGTCACCTCTACCTCTACCTATAGGACTAATATGAGGACGAACTTGACCTGGGGCTCCTGCAGGACCAACAGTTGTAGGTCCAGGAATTGGTGCTGCACCAGGTCTCACATACTGCATACCAGCAGGAAAAAAAAAAAAAATGTCATAATGTTAATGTGGAACTGCAATGAGAATAAGTAGGAACCCACCAAATGACTGAATTTTTTACCATCATCAGATGGCACCTAAAAGCAACTTTTCATATGCACCTAAAGGTTTGCAACATGATCTGATTATTGACACGATATCTAACTAAAATTCAATTAAATTCTCCAAAATCAATCCTCCAATGCATAATGCAGAGCATTCCAAAACTGAATTCAACCTTTGTAGCAGTTGCAGAAAAAAAATGAATAGTGAACTGAAAGAAAAAATTGCAAAGCCATGAGCCCCAGAGGAAGGAATCACTGATCAACATATTGGAAGCCATAGGGAAGCAGGAAACTGAAGAGAGTTAATCAGTGGTCATCTTATTAGTCACTGATGGGTTACCAGAAAACTAAAGGGACTTAAAACAATAAGGTGGTTTGAACGAAAGGCAAGAAAATAAGGCTTATCATTCATTGGAAGCACTCATAACACTGGAAACTGTAATGCAAGCAAACAATAATAGTGAATACACAAATGATAAATTTGAAGTATAAACAGGAATCAAACATCAAATTAACCATGAAGAGCAGTGCAAGTGAAAACCAGAAGGCGAGTCAATGAAAAAGTGGCCCATAGATTCCAAGAAATAGTTAACTCAATACCAGAGACAACTTGTATAGAAGATGCATGCCAATGGAGAGAGATGGGTTCAGCAGGCCATAGACAGAGCTTGTCTGGAGGTTTTAAATAAGGGTAAATTGTTGTTTTGGACAGTCACAACAGCATCATTCAAGTTTCTATATAACTAAAGCATGCTTGTTTGAAGAAAATGCTTTGGAAAGTTTTCCATTCTTGAGGTTCTTGTGCTTTAATTTTCACAGAATACAGCACCCCCTTGGGACATAAATCCATTAACACAATGTGCAGTTTAGTACTTGTGGGTGTTCTTTGTCCTGAAACATTTATGCAAAAATCAAAAAGGAGCTCCAACAATTACTTCCTCCAGTCAGCTTATCCTCAGTGGCATTAGCACTGCTATACAAGTAGAAGCGGTCAAGAAGGAACAACCACTATTACATCCCATGCGCATGCTGAAATATTTCGAGAATGGCGGCAACTATGTTGGCATCATTGGCCTTTAGATAATCAAAGAACTAGAAATTAGATGGATATACTTGAACTGCTTAGGTATAACTAATGACTGCAGGACATGATTATGGAAAGAAGCCAACATTCATCTATGAAGCAGATGATGAGATATAGCTGACAATGATGATGAAAGAAATCTAGGAGATAAACTTTGACAAAGTTGGATCGCGCATCTCAGCAAAATTCATATTATGTGATTTTGGTGCAGCACTGTAATTTGTTGTAGCCATTTCTCAGCAATACCACTGTGGCAAGAATACCCAACGACAAGCACTCACAATAAAACTGACGTTCCAAATCCCATATTATTTATGTCACGACTGCAGAGAAGCCCAAAAGATCGATTTTATGCAAGTTCAGTGAATCCTGGACAGCTGGGCGGATATCTGACTATGGACAATCTCCAGTCTATCTGGTCATGAGACCAAGACAGCCATTTAACAGTTGAGCAGGAAAATTCCTTTTTGATGCTTTCCAGCCCCAATAACAGAACTCAGGCAAGGACATAAACAATTGGGTTTCAAAAGTATGAAACAATGTTAAAGATTAGAAATAAGGTATGAAATCATGAACATCAAGTGAATTTCATTATTCTCATTCAAATCATTCAAGTAAATGTAACATACATGAAACTAAAGAGGGCAAAAAGAAAAAAAAATTAAGGACCACTAATAGTTATGTACATCGACTACTACTCCACACCCTCCTAGAAGGAGGGGTAGAAAAATTGAAAAAAAACCTCTCCACTAATATTTCTTTGCTTTGCTTTGCTTTGCCTTAAGCTCAACACATAACATCAACAGCAACAACATCAACACTGACCTTGAACTGAGAATGAAATGGGTGAGGATATGCATGATTGCTATACCCAATCTTTGGCACCACCATTGCAATCCCTTTCCCAGCCACATCCGTCCCCTCTTTCCTCTCCCCTTCTGCAACAGCAGCCGCTACCCCTTCCTCTCCAATGGCCCAGTTCTGCTCCCCCATCGCCTGATTTGTGCCCCCATCTGCCACAATTACCAGTGGCTCCCCATCTTCATCGTCGTCGTCGTCGTCTTCTTCATCATTACCAGCGTCAATCTCTCCACTCTTCATTCCCATAGGCCCATGATTGTCACCATTCAAAACTATCTGCAAATCATCCTCACTGTCACTATCCTCCTCCCAGTCTTCCTCTCGTTGTCCTCCTCCAACGCGGCCGCCGCCGCCGCCGCCGCCGCCGCCCGTTCCAGCATCCTTTCCGGAGATTCCCGGGATAGCTGGACCAGAATCCTCAATAACATTCCCCTCCTCGATATCAAAGTTGATCTCTTTATCTTCGTTTCCGGATTGAAATCCGGACAAATCACAAGAATTCAATTCTTTATTATGTAATTTCGCGTCAAGAGAGACCAAAACCCTAGGTCCACGAGCCGAATCATTGTCAGCATCGATCGAATTTGAGGCCGGATTCGCTAGGGTTTCATTGGAGGGAAGCGAAGCGCGATTCCGCCGCCCGTAGAGGATCTTGTCGTCTTCTTCGCCGTCGCCGTCGTCGCGGTCGCTTCCCTTGAGGTTGAGATCAATCGGACGGCGGAGAGGCGGCGGCGGCGGCGGCGGGGGTGAATCAGCGGATAAAGATGAGGAGAACGGCGGCAAGACATCCGTGTAAAGATCTCCAAATTCGTCTTCCGCTTCCATTTCAGACAGACGGCCAAAGACAGAACGCACGGGCACGGGGGCAAGAGAGAGACAAGGTTTTTAGTCGCTTGCTGCGCGCGTGCGGCCAGTGCGCAAACGCTCCGGTGCGCACGTGTGATGGAGGACGGCGAAAAGTGACGAGAGTGGACTTTACCTGCATCTGCGACCGGGACCTCTTTAATTTGTGTTTTTGACACAAATTATTATTTATAAAAAGATAAATAATTAAAAAATAAATAAATTTAAATCAATGTAAATAAAAATGATTACCAATTAAAAACCTGTGTTACCTTTCTGGGTTTTTATTTGTCCTTCCATACGTTTTTGCTGCTCTGTAGTGGGGTGGGGTGGGGTGGTGCCCCATCATTTTTTTTTATTTAATTTTTTAATTTTTGAATATGGGGTTTCTTCAAGAATTGCTTATTTGTTAAAGTAATTTTGTCAACTTATAATCTTTGTGCACATTGGCTTTCTTTCTCTAGAAAAGAAGATCAACGGATGCAGAATAAAAGTAGATTTATGCATTACACAATTGTAAATGTAAAATGCATATTTTTATTTTTATTTTTATTTTGACACACAATAAAAATCAATAATGAAAATAAAATTTTTTTAAAAAAAAATCTGCTAATTTTGCTGACAAAGAATTTACCAACAAGTACATGTGGCAAAGATCTGAAGAGGTTGGGGTAGTAGGTACCAAGGTCTACCCAACTTAAAATTTAAGTTAGTAATGCACAAAAAAATATAAATATATAATTGTCAGGGTTAAATTTCGGACATTAATACTTCTGATAGTGAGTAAATAAAAGAAATAAGAAATTGTCAAATAAACAGCAGAATTAAAATTATTATTTTGAGAATCTAACTTAATAGTACACAGGTCTGAGAGAGGGGGGTGACCTGCAGTTGTTTGGGTCTTGATGGGCCTGGGTGGATCGAGTAGAGTAGACCCACCGTAGGCCCAATTACTCTTTTTTTTTTTTTTTTTTGGAGAATTGAACTAAAAAAGAGAGAGAGATATATATAGAGATTTCAGATCTTTTTATCGATTTTTAATAATGTTCATTTTATGCATTAAAAGGTAATTTAATATGAATAAGACTTTAAAATTTAAATATCAAATCTCATTCTTAAACTCGATCGCCTTATTAATCCAACTATTAAATAAAAAAATAAAAATAAAAATAAAAATAAGAATAAAAGAGCAAAGGCAGTACATAATCAATCTAACATATGACTTCGAATTTTATTTTGGGATGATTTGGAGCAAGCTTCGGTTTAACGAAAACGACGCCGCAACAAGCATCTCTCTTGCTGTTTGGGGTTGGAATTGGATGCAGTTTCAAAACCGTCTTTTTCTTCAGTTAAAACGCATAGACAAACAGGTTGGAGAGAGAGAGAGAGAGAGAGAGGGGGGGGGGATCGAAAAGATGATCGGAGCAAGCAAGATCAAGCAATACTCCAACGTCCTCGACAAGCCCCTCAGTAAGGGCAAACAAGAGGTCTCTCTCTCTCTCTCTCTCTCTCTCTCAATTTGGCTTTTAGATTCTGTTTTTTTTTTCCCCTTTTTTGTTTATATTGTATTGCCCCATTTGCAAGATGGTTCTTACAGTGAAATGTTCATTTATTTCAATGAAGACTGGTTTTTTTTTTTCTCTTTGTTCTTAAAAAAAAGAAGAAAATTATGGAGAATTGAGTTGAAAATTATGAATCTTGTTGACCCCCAACTTTGGTTTTGCATTTGAGATATCCACTCTGAGACTTGCTTTGAGATTCTCACATTCTACTTGGTCAGGTTGTTAATGAGATTAGATACAGGGAAGTGAAGATTGGGATTTGACTGATTTCAGCTATTTGCTTTAGGAAATTTTATTAAGAGGGTATCTAAAACATTACCTGAATTCTGCACTTACCCCACTCTTGGGATTGGTTCAGTGGGGGCATGAACTGAGCGTAAGCTGCTTAAGGATGATTTGAGAATGTCATATATTAAGTTTGTTTGTGGATTTTAAAAAAATAATAATAATAATAATTTGACAATACTGACTGTAATTGAAGGATTATTTAGTTGATATTACATCTTTCAGGTCAGTTTGAGTGCATTTGCGTTTTTGTTTTCGGAGCTTGTACAGTATAACCAGACACAAGTCGACAATATTGCTGAATTAGAACGAAGGTAAGCTTGCTGCTCTCTCTCTGTTATGCACGCATCTTTTGAGTACTGGTTATTAGCTACATGATATTTGATTCTATAGTTTCTGCCTGTGACCTTAAGCTTGCAAAATGTTGATTGATCTTTTGAACCCCAACGAATGAAGTAACTACATTGACTGCTTATTGCATAGTTTCCCGCAACTTGACTAAGCATCTTTGGAATTGGTATGCTTGAAAATTTTGGCTCTATACTCCAGTTGCCACGGCCGGCTTCTGTTAAAATTTCATACATGTTGTGGTCTTGTGTCATCATATCCAATAATTTCTGCGCCATTGAACAGGCTTGAGGATGCAGGCTATGCTGTTGGGGCTCGAGTTTTGGAGCTTCTTTGCCACAGGGACAAGGTAGGACAAATAGCTAGGGTGCTCCCTTGAACTTCTGACATAAAATTTTAGATAATTCTTGTGGAGATTTGGATCTCAAATTTCAAGAGCCTGTCATCCCAACTGCTCTTTTAATTTACATTTTCTGTTTCCCCACCATCATGACGTTGATGTTGCATTGAGGCAATAACACAGTCTCTCTTATTCTGCAAAAATGCCAATTTGCTTTGATTCATTAAATCTATTTACTGTTTGGGTCTTGTGCAAGGGTTGTAATTTTTTTCCTCTTTGATGCCACAGGGAAATAGAAGGGAAACGCGATTGTTAGGCATTCTGTCTTTTGTGCACAGCACGGTATGGAAGGTCTTGTTTGGAAAGGTAAGGTCTTCTTAGGTTTTCTTGCTTTGAAGATGTAGTTGTGTGCCTAGTCTGTTTTGTTCATTTCTGATTTGCAATTACCCTTGTAGTCTGTACCTACACTATATATATTGTGAGTCCTAATAAAGATTGTTAGGTGTGTAAGAAAGCTTCAAAGAATGGATATGCCTTTACTTTGTGAGGGGATGCATGCTTGTCTAAGAGAAAGCTTTAAAGACTGCTTATGCCATCGTGAAGATGATGCTTTTCTCTTTGCATCACATTGCCTCTGTGAAGAATAATTGAAAAATTATTTCCTCTAGATGTGCAACAAGTTGGATTGAGGAGTTGATATATTGCACACAGACTTTGCCTAGAAGCTCTTAGTAATCTGGTAGATAATATATGTGAGAAACTTTGCGAGTAAAAGAGACAGTGTTGAATCTTTCTTATGATAAACATGGTTCTCAGCTTTTGATAAGAGAGGTCTGGAAATTATATGGAATCCATTTATAATATTCCCATCTTCTTTCTCTATACATTTTTTAAATGCACAAAACAAACAGGGATGACCATATTTGGTCTCTATCTTACCAGCTCCTCTTCATTTTAAAAATCAGGTAGCTGACTCCCTTGAGAAAGGCACAGAGCATGAAGATGAATACATGATCAGTGAGAAGGAACTCCTTGTGAACAAGTAATAACTATTTTCTTGCTTGTAGTTGTAAAATGGCAGTTGCATTTGAACTGATGACTATTGTGGTATTAAGCACTGATGGGCGTTTGTATCCAGCTGATTTTCTGTCTTTCTTTAACAGATTTATTTCTGTGCCGAAGGATATGGGCACATTTAACTGTGGCGCATTTGTTGCTGGAATAGTAAGGGTAAGTAATTGAATTTTCATGGTTGTGTGACATTGTAATGGATGAAATCACCGATGGGCATTTTGCTTTTTCATTTCAAGGGTGTTTTAGATAGTGCCGGTTTTCCAGCAGTGGTAACAGCTCATTTTGTACCTATGGAGGGTCAGCAACGGCCTCGAACAACCATTTTGATCAAATTTGCTGAAGAGGTGAATACTGCCTCTCTTACCTTGTACTTTACTGTTTGTGTTTAGTCATGTATATTTGTCAATAATGGTTCTCAGTTCTTGCTATAAAGTTCTGTTGGCTCGAGGGATTGCCTGCTTCCAATTTACGGTCTATCCAACCAGAGATTACTTATTCATGCCTCCAATATAGATTACATATGACAAATGTGTATCTCCTGAAAAGCTTTTGAAATCTGAACTTCCATAGTATTTCTGCTTTGTCTTGCAGCTCTTGCCAGCATTTAAGCAGCATATCATTTCCAGCTGCTAAGACATACTGTATCTAATTTATAAGTTTTACACTCGTTTTTAGTTCTGTACACAAAAGAAATGTTGTTGAGTAAGTGGTAATAAAAATATGGGCGCCATGTTTCTGACCAAATTTTTGTTATGCATTTCCACCAACTGCTCCCACACCAGGTTCTAAGGAGAGAAGCAAGATTAGGTTGATGCACATGCCAAGATTGGATCATGTAACATTCATCAGTCAAGACTGTGATGAAACAGCTGGCTTTCAGGCTGATCATGGTAGCTCATCATTGTTTAATCTGCCAATCCTATTTTGTTGATGAGGTTTTCTTCAGTGCACTATAAGAGCCAATTATTGCTATTACATTCCATGTACAAGTATATGTTGTCCTTGCCACGGTGCTGGTATGCACTCAAATGGATTGTTTCAGCATGGTTGAAGGGTGAGATATGATCATTGCCAGTGCAAACCCTCTCGCTCTCAACCCAAAATAGCTGAACCATTCTCTAGCGCCTGGTGAAAAGAACTATGGAGCAAGACGTCTTACCCCGATGCCCTCCAAGGAACTCTACTGGCCTGTCAGGTAGATTCCTGCCAGTGAGCAGCTTTAGCATATACCCAAAATCATATGCACAACAAGACGTAGTCCATTGAATATTATTATTCCAAACAACACCAGATAACGTCAGCAACTCAGCGAACTTCACAGCATCAACACCTATTCCCAAGCTTTCTATAGAATAATCACCATTTTGGCGCTGCATGTGGCTCTAGGTTCAGGTGATGCTCATGAAAATAGAATCGCCATAGTGTTTTATCAGTTCCACAAGGTAGCAAGTTTCTCTCGCATCGGAGAATGCGAAGCCCAATTGAATTCAGATCAACGTTTGCCTTCAGGTTGGCAGTCTCGAAAAGATTTTCCCCCGTGCCTCTCCAACAATAAAATCAAAACATTGGAAGTGAATCCCAAGTGCCGCGGTGCCCATATTAGAAATTATATTTTACTCGTACCCAAGGCCGGGAGGAACTAGCATTTAATTCTTCTCAATCATCAATATTCATACAGAATGTGTTTCCTTAAGCAGAACAATACTCAATCGGTTTTTTGATTCAGAACAATACTTAAGCATTTTCTATTTTTAGCAGATAAATTGCTCAATCGATTCAGCCAAAGAAAAATTAGTGCTTCAGCCTTTCCGTTGCAATAAAAAGACTGGAAACCAGTTGATATGTGCTAACCAACTGAAGTCATCTCACCGATAATTCTGTGCTTTCCATATAACTGCTTTCATTTTCATCCTTTTCTCTTTTGATAACTAAAGCATTATAGTTGTAGTTTCCATATTCATATCAAATAGCTTGAACTTTAGGACAAAATGTTATGCATAGCTTACTAAAAATCTCATCTTGGTTTTGAGTTAAGAGTATCATGTTGCTTTATGTTTATCCTAGCACCGGAAGATGGAGGATGGCCATGTTAGACACCACAACAATAATTGAAATAACACATTGAAGGACCCATAAGATGGTAAAAGTTCAAATAAGGCAATTTCATCTAAGGATTGGTTTTGATTAAGAGATGCTGGACTTCAACATCTGATCACACACAAAAAGTGAAAGTTCCAATAAACCCTTTTCAAGCAAATCCAAATTTGAAACATAAAACTCTGTTTGCAGTAAACAGTTTGCATTGCACAGAATCATTGGCCAAATGCTGTCAATTCAGAGTGAAATGTTCACTTCTAAGTCAATTATCTAAGACTTAAGCACAAGATGAACTGATGTCCACGAATGACGCAAATACAGTAAGCAGTTGCCTGATCAAACAACATTTTGCAATGCTTCAATTTAAAAGGCATGATTTTAAAAGATAGATTTTCAATTCAGCAACGAACCATCATCAAGATTTCAAGTAAAAGTATGGTGATTCAACATATTAATGCATACCAACACTCTCTTTTAAAAATGATGGACTGTGAACTACATCTTTGTAGAGGGAAAAACAAAATTATCTCACTGAGGATCAAGTCTGCCCTCTTGCACCTTCAACAATCAGTTCCTACCAAGTGGAAGCGACCTGCAAGTAAATGTCTCCTTGAAATCTGCCTTCTTTGATGAAGTAAATATCGATGCATATACCTCCTTAGTAGCATTAGCAGGTGCCATATCCACAGCCTTAAACCGTTTCACTGCAGCACCATGACTTGCACCTTTCACTTTCTCAACCTTTCCATTTCCTTCCACTTTAGCGACAGCCTTCTCTGCATCAGCAATCCCATGCTTTTTCCCACTCAATTGTGGCAAATCCAACACTATACCATCTTCTGTATTAGAACCAACCACACCATTCTTCACCTTCTTCGGCTTCTTATCCTTCAATTTCGCTCTATCCTCCTCCATCCTGTTCCTCAAAATTGCGACCTCTTCTTCGCTCCCATTTATCACAATCTTATCCAATTCATCAAACTCCTTATGACAAACCAGACAACAAGAAGACTTCACCTCCTTCAACGCCTTCGCACTCAAAACATGCCCACAATTTTTCAATGCGAAAAATTTATACTTTCCATTAAATTCCAGCCCAGTAATCGGGCAATGAAACCTGGCACCATTCAATTCCTCACCAGGAATCTGTTCAAGCTTAATATTTAACATATCCTTCAAACCCTTTATATACCCAAATTCCTTAGGCAGTTTTTTACCAATCATAGCCTCGACTAACACTTCCTTATTGAATACATTACCTAAACGATCGATAACACAAGGTTGCGTCAGGGGTTCGTTGGAGAGAGCGCAATTGAGCCATTTAGACAGCCTCTGTTCGTTGGGGTCCACCTTATCGGGCTTCTTCTCGGCGTACATGTTGAGATAGCAGTCACGAGACTCGGCGCCGGTGGCGCCGCCATCGCCGCCGCCGCCGGGGAGGCGGGGGCGCAAAACGAGGGTCGAGAGAGGGGTAAGATGGGAACTTGCGATCTGGGTCGAGTCATCGAGGGGCTTTCCATTGAGAGTGAAGTAGAAAGAGGAGATACGGCTTTCATTACCGGGAGGGAGGAGAGATCGCTTGAGGCTGTGAAGGGTTGGGGGGGTTGCTTCGGCGTCTAGGGTTAGGGTTTTGATTTGGGAATTGGGGAATTGGACGAGGACTCGTTGGTTTTTCCGGTGCATTTTGACCGATTGAGGGATTTTGACTTCTGAGATTGAAGCAAGAGAGAGAGAGAGAGACGAATGAAACCATGAAAATCAGAAAGCTAGCTGTGCTTCTTCAATCCAATTGTTTATAGTTCAGCAACCAGAGAGCCAGAGAATTAACGGGTTGAACCGACCCGGATGATAATGGGTCTACTATAATTACTACAAATCCAAGCCCAATTTCATATTCTTAAGCCCAAGGAACAGATGTTCTGGAATTCAACTTTCGAAGCCAAAATAAAAAATTATGTTGGTCAACAACGTAGCATATGTTTCGAGTATCTTGTGACAAATCAATAATGTATTCTTAAATTTTAGCCCCCCTCAAAAAAAAAAAACTGTTAAGTTTTCATTTTCAGAAATAAATTATTACTTAAATTTATTCGTACATACTAAGTTACAATAAAATATTTTTACAGTTCTATCAAAATTTCTATTTTTTATAATTTTATTAATATAAATATAAAATTATTAACGTAATATTTTCTCTAAAATAAATTTACGGGATGAAACAAAATATGGGATAGAAGTAGCATGCTCTAAAGTTTTGAAAGCACTCTCGTTCATAGAATGAGGGGTTTGTAGGATTAAACTTAACCAGTGAAAGGGTAGAAGAAAAATCAGTTTTTCATGTCATATATAGAAGGCAAAAGACTTTAAGAGTACCCAAATGGGAAGTTCATGTCTGACTGACACCTCGCACATGATAGGAGGGAAATTAATGAAACAGAAAAATAAAAATAATAATAATGAGCAAATATATTGTGGTAGACAAAATAATCAGGGAATTGGTGGATGATGGATCTCTGTCAATGTTTAAACTCGAAAGTGGCTCGTGGACCAAATCAGAAGGATGGAAGCACCATCTGTCTCCCACCACCCTGCCCTTTAAAAAAAAAAAAAGAAGTTCTTGTGGCTCTCCATGGACAGTTTCAACTCCTGGCTCAATGTGGCCTAGACGAAGAATAAAATTCCTTTCTTGTCATCATTTTTCTCAACCAACCCACTTGTGGCCTCCATTCGAGCTGACTGCCCTTTGCTTTGACTGATGGATTTGTGTTAATTTCCAATTGGAGTTTTTTACGCCAATTTCCTCAGTCTTTATTCTTCACGTAGAGTCTTAGGTGTTAGAAAAAGTTGATTTTTTTTTTAAAATTTGTTAAGTAGTGGTCTATTAATTAAATTATTAAATCTTAAAAATTAATTAATATTTTTTTATATATTTTTATTTATTAAGATACAATATAATTGTATTTTATGTATTTTTATTTTTTTGGTGTATGTAGTTTATAAAAGACTAATAGTAAAAAATAAAATAAAGATATTCAATTATTACAAATATAAATTTTTTATTTTTACATTTTTTTCAATCTTAAATTTAAAATTATTTACACTTATTATTACAATAAAAATTATCAAACTAATTAAAATTATAATAGAGTTAAAAATATTTTAAAAATTATTCATATAATTAATGAAAAAGAGAAAATATATTATTAATATGAATACAAATAATAAAATTTTAGTATAAGTAAATAATTTTTATATTATATATAAAATATTTTATATGATATTAAATTTTTTTTATGTATTATATGTATTTTTTTAATTGTAAAAGAGTAACAAAGCACCCTAATTTGTACCTATACGATAGCCTACCATGAATGGTCCCAAAAAAAAGTTTGGCCATTCTATAGAATGGCAGGGCCATCAACCCTATCATTGATAAGACTTGTTGGCTCGTGCGTATATTAGAAATGAATGATCCAGAGATATACCCATAAAGGGTATTATGATGCAAGGCATCCATAAACGATTCTGCCATCTTTTTAAGTTTACGAGACAATCTGGTAGAGATGCAGCATGTGAAGATTGGGTTGTGGTTTCCGACACCGTGTGGAGAAAGACCGTGGGAGCTTCTATGTCAATGGATTGGACCGTAGATATATACATGGAGAGGCATCTGCACATCTATGGGGTGCAAGAATTTCCCAACTTGTTGGATTCTCATTAACAAATCTTGCAATATATCTTTTTTGTTACTTTGAAACTAAAGAGAGGGTTTCAAACACTTTGTCTCCTTCCTAGATTTTTTTTTTTTTTAATTTATTGTGGTTAACTAAACTGAAGTTATAGTTGTTTACATTAAAATTATACAAACATGAGTTAGATTAACCATGAGATTTTGAGTGAATTTACAAATTTACTCATACATAGAAAATTTATAAAATTACACCCAAAAAAAAAATTTATAAAATGTCGTGTGCATCATTGAGACAACAATGCAAATTCAATATTAAAATTTGAGGGTTGAGATTTACCTTATTATAACAACTTTATTAAAGAATCACCAACTTAAATTCCCGAGAGATACATGTTTCATTGTTGAGCCGGTCCCCAACCAGTCTCAGTCTCATATGTAACTGTATAACAATGAAAAGGAGGATTTGTAGCTCCCTAATTAATTAAATGGACCCTAATTAATTAAAGGGACCCATGACAAAAGCTAAACCACCCACATCCACAAGAGACAACTAAGGAACATTTAAGAAGAGAATGAATATATATATATATATTGCTTTTGTTAAGTAATACAGATGTGTTTTAAATGTATGTCTTTGCATTATATGATATATTTTTACGCCTAATAAATGCATAATTCAACTACAAATATATTGCAAATACGCCAAGTCCTCAGGTGATTTTCATCGCGTAAGTACAAGATAGGTTTGCACATCTTTGGACAATAACTTTGTTTTTGGGTTTTCAAACAACGTGGCATTGATTCTTTGGTCAAACTAAACAAGAATTACTATATTTAGGCTTCAATTCTCATGCCGTCAAATGCGATAGATCTAACTAAATCATCGTTTGCCCAAGTTAATTCCACTAAATAAGATAGTATATGGGGATGATGTGTAATCTGAGGATTTCCAAGAAACGATAGAAAGACTCGTAGCTAGGGATCAAAAAAAAAGAAAAAAAAAAAGAAAAGAAAAAACAGCTGTAGTTGGTTTCAAGAACGAGCAAAAAGGAAAGTAAGGGAAAGGAAAGTAATTGGACAAAGGGCAAATGCTAAATGTTCAGTTTTCCAGGTTTCCCGTTGTGATGTGTGCCTCACTTCGAAGCCCAGGTTTCGTTTTCCTCTTCTTCGTCATCATCAAACTTGTCTCTTTTCTTCTCACATAGTGTAGGTTCTGCACACTTACAGAACTCATCTCATGCACGGGAGGCTTGTCAGCATCTTTTTAAAAACCAATCTTCTTTTTTTTTTTTTTTTATACTATTTGCAATAATTATCGTAAGACTGAATGCGAAGAATAATCTTTGGTATTATTGTAAGGTTAATTTATTAGATGCCACACTCCGATCATGAAAAATGGATGAAAAGGTTGCATATATCTGATATTATCTTAATCTTTTAACGTAGAGTCACATGCCCAGAAACAAACATGTTACATGGGTGTCTTTCAAATTTCGCTTAACAACGTAGTCAATCCCTTTGGCTTTCTCTGTTGGGGTTTTCAAAATAAAAATGAAATGAAATGAAATGAAAGGTTGTGTCTTTGGGATTTGAATTCAGGAAATATGTGTAAATAAGATGATTTATGGGTTTAAAATTAACAATTGTGATCATTAGATTAAAAAAAAATCGTTAGGTAATAATTAAAAAATACAAAAAAAAAATGTATTTTTTAGTATTTAAATTCGTGACTTTTCAAAAATTAAGTTTAACTAAAAGTTACCAATATTTTTATAAATATGAAACATTTAATATTTGTTTAATACATCAAAAAAAATTTTTTCTTATTTTTGTAATTATATCAGAAGAAAATTTATCTATAATTAATAGAAACAATTTTTAGTATAACTCAAAATTTATTCAAGCGTTCTCCTCGCGAGCTCGGCCAATAGGTTTGAACAGACTATAGAGAGCCCTCCTGCTGTTGACATCCATCACTCGTTGATTTTAATAATACTCATAGAGTATATATAGATTAGCAAAACTCGTAAGAGTACTCGTAAGATTAGCAGTTAGTTACTAATTATTAATAGTTCTTTTGCTGGCGTCGATTAGTTTATAAACAATTACGAGATAATGCTGTATTATTGTACATTGCTTACAGTAATATAATGTAATAAATCAATTGACAAAGACGGCGGGGTCGTGGGTCTCATGTAATAAAATTTTTTGTCAAACGAGGGGGGTGGTGGTCTAGAACAACCGTAAAATGAGTGCCAAAACCCGCAAAACGACGGAATGGGGCACGGGGCATGGGCATTTGGCACGTTGGGAGCCACCTAACCGCATATTCCTCGCGTAAGTTAGCTGTGGCTGTGCGCGGTAGAGCGGAGTGGTGGCTCGCCTTACTCCTACGCTCCCACACCACACATCCACCAAACTCCAACCGGTCACTCTCTCCCTCTGCTACACTCTCTGTTTCTTATATCTGTCCTCTAAAGTTTGTGTCTTTAAAGTAGAGAAGAGGGAGGGTGCCACTGAAGTTGGTCTAATTAGTTCCTGTTTTGACAATTGGTGTTGTTTTCCTTTCTGGGTTTCGTGTCTGCTTTGTTTTTATTTATTTTATTTTTTATTTTTTATTTTTGACAAAAATGGCTGGGACTGGAGTGTTTGCAGAGATAGTTGATGGAGATGTGTACAAGTATTACACCGACGGAGAGTGGAAGAAGTCGTCTTCTGGGAAAAGTGTTGCTATTGTCAACCCCACTACAAGGAAGACCCAGTACAAGGTTCAAGGTATGCTCTTTACTTTTGTATTCTTTTAGACCGTGCATTTCCTTTTCTGGTTTACCTTATTGTTTGAAAAATGAAGCTTAATTCTTGAGTCTGAGAACTTGCATGCGCAAGGCTCTTCTGGGTTGTGTCAAATTGTTTCTGTTTTTGCTGTTCTCGGTTGTGATTTGCTTATTGCTCGTGCCAGCAAGTGATCAATTTGCTTTATTGTTCATACAATCGTCTCTATTTATTTTGTTTTCCCTTGTTAATTTATAGTCGAGATTAATGGAGATCAGAAAATGAAAACAGAAATAATTTTCCATAGTGAAGGAAACTTATTCATTCGATTAAAGTCAGGAGCATGGGATTTGATCCTGGCCAAATTGATAGACTTGGCTTGGAAAGTCCCAAATGAAGGAGATACAGTTCTTTCCGGGTTCACTTCAATTTTGTGTTCTGATGGACCTTTTGTTATGGTTTTGAAAAGCTTGCACGCAAGAAGAGGTTAACAAGGTAATGGAATCGGCCAAAAGTGCACAGAAATCTTGGGCTAAAACTCCACTTTGGAAGAGAGCAGAGCTCCTTCACAAGGTTGCTGCTATCCTCAAAGAGCACAAGGCCCCAATTGCTGAGTGCCTTGTTAAAGAAATTGCAAAACCAGCAAAAGATGCAGTCACTGAGGTAAATATGATAAGTTTGACTTCTCCTAAGTTTTCTTGAGTTAGCCCCAACTACTTGTGAACTTATTATTCTAGATTGTCAAATGAATTGGTCTGTTTTTTGGAAAAATAATTGTGAAGGTTGTTCGCTCTGGGGATCTAGTTTCCTACACTGCAGAAGAGGGAGTTAGAATTCTCGGCGAGGGCAAGTTCTTGGTTTCTGATAGTTTTCCTGGGAATGAGAGGACCAAGTATTGCCTCACTTCTAAGGTATTCTTATCCTTAAGGGATATATTTTCCTTTTTTTTTTTTTTTTTTTCTAAGTGATCAGTTATGAGGGTAAGTTGACATAATTATGAGGAATTTTATCAAGATTTTAGCACATCATTCTATCAAGATGAATTAACATATATACTAATAATAAGATAGTTTTGCTGTTGTCACGGAAACCAGAGTTTTAATTAGATATATGCCAGATAGACTTTTAGGATATGATTAGGAACATAAATTGTGATCTATGACCTAAGCATACTGCATAGCCTCAGAAATGCAAACACGTCCAAGTCCATGTGTTCATTTCTGAGAGCAAGCACTAGCAAGAAAGTTTGTTGTCATGAAAATCTGCTGGCCTGTCTGATGGCTGATGCCATTGCTTTCAAGCAGTAAGAAGTTAGGAGCTAGCTGACTGACCCATTCACCTCATTATAGTTTGTCTTGTGTGTAGCTGGAATTTGGAGCATCCTATGCCCTTGAATTCCAATAGGCCGGTGACTTTTGTATATGTGTCTCAAAGTTTCTCTGTGTCTCAAGGTTCCTTGCAGCATATATTGTTACTGGTGTCATATATTATTAGATGCATGTATGCATTCCAAGATTTTTGGTATTGTTTATGTATGTCAAGTGCTTTAAAATTGCAGATTCCCCTAGGGGTGGTTTTGGCCATTCCACCCTTTAATTATCCTGTGAACCTTGCTGTCTCCAAGATTGCTCCTGCTTTGATAGCCGGAAACTCCCTTGTGCTCAAACCTCCAACTCAGGTTTTTTTTTTTTTTTAATGTTTTTGTTTAAAGGATCAAAACTATATTTCCACACAAATTCCTCCAAAATGCTCAAAACAACAAGAAAGAATTGAGAAAATAGAAAAATAAAATGGAATCCAAGCAGTATAGTCTATTGTTTCTTCTGGAAATCTATCCACTAGGATTTAGCACTTTGGGCATTGTAGCAACTATGGAACTCTAACCTTTAACGTGTTTTAGGGTGCTGTCTCTTGCCTGCATATGGTTCACTGTTTTCACTTGGCTGGTTTTCCAAAAGGCCTAATCAGCTGTGTCACTGGGAAAGGCTCTGAGATTGGTGACTTCCTTACCATGCATCCTGGGGTGAACTGTATCAGGTAATCTGAAGTTCATCTTTCTTGTTCAATGGGCCTTTGTTTTCAATTATTTGGCACATTATGGTACCATCTAAGCTGCTTTCTTTTCTAATCAGCTTCACTGGTGGAGACACTGGTATTGCAATTTCAAAGAAAGCGGGCATGATCCCCCTTCAGATGGAATTGGGAGGAAAAGATGCCTGCATTGTTCTTGAGGATGCTGACCTAGATTTGGTAGCTGCAAACATAATAAAAGGAGGCTTTTCTTACAGGTGAAGGCAAAGTCCTAATAACTATTCTCAAGGTTTCATTTTGACTTGGGCAAGGAAATTTGAGGAGAGTTTACCTAGAACACAAAATTCGTGTGCATGCTTGCACCTGCATGGCTATGTCCATGTGTCTTCATTATAGGAAAAAGGAATTTGATCAGCATGTGCAGAAAGTTGTCTACTGTTAGTCTATAGAAATCAATGCATCTAATAATATTCTAATTCTCAGCTTTGTGTGATCATTATCATTTTAATTCATTTGTACCATTACCATTTACTCCAATGAGAGTGAATTAGCAATAGAATCTCAAATCTTCCAAATGAGAATCAAATAGTATAATTCAAGAGACGTTTTACCATCATTGAGGATGAACATATAACATGAAGTCTGGAGGCAGAAATGACCAGAATGAATTGGTTATATAGATAGCAAGTCATTTACATTGTTACATAAAATAGTATTTTTGTCCCCTAACATCGTATCATTTGCTATTGTCAAACCTGAATTTGAAAGATACCTGAGTCTTAATTCCATTTTGTTATATCTACATTAGTGGTCAAAGATGCACTGCAATTAAGGTTATCTTGGTGATGGAATCCATTGCCGATGCTCTGGTTGAGAAAGTGAAGGCAAGAGTTGCAAAATTGAGAGTTGGGCCACCTGAGGATGACTGTGATATCACTCCTGTAGTCACGGAGTCATCTGCCAATTTCATTGAAGGATTGGTTATGGATGCCAAAGAGAAAGGAGCAACATTTTGCCAGGAGTACAAGCGGGAGGGCAACCTTATCTGGCCCTTGTTGTTGGATAATGTAAGGCCTGACATGAGGATTGCGTGGGAGGAGCCATTTGGGCCAATCCTGCCAGTTATAAGGATCAGCTCTGTTGAAGAAGGAATCCACCATTGCAATGCTAGCAATTTTGGGCTCCAGGTAAATGCAAACATCCTTTCCTAATATCTCATTTTGTTGTCTTCAAAGTATTATTTTTAACTTGATCTGCATCTTTATCTCTATGCATAATATCGATACCTGTAAATGAACACAGGGTTGTGTCTTCACGAAGGACATCAACAAAGCTTTGTTGATCAGTGATGCAATGGAAACTGGCACGGTTCAGATCAACTCTGCACCAGCTCGTGGACCAGATCATTTTCCTTTCCAGGTGAACCAGCCCCTGAAATGTACTGGATAACATTGCTTCAAAACTCTCAGGCTATTGCTTAGTTATGGACTAACAATTATTGCTGTGTTAATAGGGTCTGAAGGACAGTGGCATTGGATCTCAAGGCATCACCAACAGCATTAACATGATGACCAAGGTCAAGAGTGCTGTTATCAACTTACCAACCCCTTCTTACACCATGGGTTAGTATGATCTGCTGCAGAACCAATAATCACAATCGTTGTAGCTAATCAGTAAATCCGAGGATAAATTTTCTATGTAGAGTCCAGACTTTTATGGGTATGTCCTTATCAATGGAAAGATGAGAGTATAATCAGTAATGAAGATACACAGCTGCTTAGTGATTAGTTGTGTATCAAATATGTCCTATCCATGTATTGTTTATTTGCCTTCTTTCAGCTTGTCATGTTAGTTGAAACAATGTGATATCTCGATCAGAAGATGGCAATTATTATTTAAAGAGTGATTTTATAACAATCGCTGGTGGTTTTACGCCATATCTACTTGCTAGACAATTAGGCAGTTTCTGATTGCCCGCACTAGTTAGTCTACTTCCTGAATGCTACATCGGTGCATCTCTGAACCTCCAATATATCAACATCACATTTTCAAACATGAGACGGTTATCTCAGTTTACACATTCCCATATACCCAAGGCTAGAATGAGCATGGGCAATATGCGTACATGTTTGCCAAGTTGTACCTCAGTTCAGAACCAGGAGTACTGCATACAAGTTGATAAATTGGGAAGCAAGAAGAGAGTTCATGATTCTGCGATTGAAAATGAGAAGTTTATTGACTTGATGATTTACCAACTATGAAGATTTCTTGTGTTGGTCTTTCTGTTCTTCACTGTGGTGCTGCGGTGGTTTTGGTGGCCATTCAGATCTCGTCTTTCGTTTTCTTCTTCAGGGTCCTCGTTCAGAAGTAAAATGTGAACTCAAAGAAGATATCTGCGTTGAAGGCAAGACTGGCTCTTAAGATCACCGCTAAAGGTCACTTGTTGCACATGAAAGGAAGCCAATTTGCAATCTTCACTACCAGAACTCGAAGGTTTTTCCTTTTCTGAAAGTTTTGTCCTGTCGATATGCTCTCAATGATGAGCATGGAGTCCGGTATATGAGACTTTAACCATTAATTACATCTTTAGCCAACTACTCCATGAAGCTTATGACACCTCACCATGTTAGAACACGAAGTACTTCTGTCTAAGAGAAAATGCCAACAGCATAAGGCATTACTAGGCATCTACCCCACACCACATATAGATACTCTAAATTTAATGGAAAAACTACAAAAGACGTTTACTATCATGTGCATCGTTCTACAGTCCACTTGGTGGACAGTTTTCTTCTAGTTGGAACGGGATGATTACCACGCATAGATACTTCTGGTAGTACTGGGAGAATTTTCCTCTTCCTATCTTTACCTAACCTTGAGCCAACTCTTCAGCAGCCTCATATGATAATTGAGGTTAATATGTTTACAAGCATAGCTCATTTACATGCTTAATTTAGCAAGGCCGAGACATTATGTTATGGAAAGGTCTGACACATTATTTACACTCTGCAAGTAGAAAAGTTTTATGAGCAATCACCCAATGACAGGCACCATAAGAGGGGTTTGCTAGAATTCTCAGGACTCAGGATTCTTGAAGTGAAATGAAACAATGTGCTTGGCAAGATGCCTATCTGTCCGCTCATCAGCGTTGTCAAGGATCAAATATATCAAATCAAACGTAAGAAATCATCATGATCAGATTCACTCTAGTAATAGAGGCCACTTTTTATGCTTTTTCCTGTGAGTTAATCATACCTCATCTAAGCAGCACTAGCCCATGATTTCTAAAAGAAGAAGAACCAAAAAGAAACTGGCACACGCTTTCCCGGCTGCAACTCTACATTCTTAAAGATACTTATAAGCCAGACCAAAGCCATACAGCAATGAACAGAGTTGTTCAGTGGCCCAGTTGTGTGGCCTGTGAACCATATTACTTACCTTGACAACAAGCTACATGGAAGGTGTATGTACAATCACTGACAACCTAGGATTATACCATGAACCAACAGGGTCTGCACAAGCCGGCAATGAAGTCCAAGTATAAAGGGAAGCAATAATCTCAACCTTTGTAATGAGAACAGTTCGTTGTTCCATCACCTGCAAAGATAATAAACAATGAACTCGCTTATTAGAAGAAATGCAGCACTTGTACACTAACATAAAGTATTCTGGAAGTGGCAACATAATGTTTTATATCATTCGCTTGAACATGGAGTCATCTAGAAACCATATTCCCACGCAGAGAACTGAATTAGGTAGTTAATGCGGAACTCATAATATAAATTAAACAAAAAAAAGAAGAAGAAGAAGAGAAATACATACCGTTGCCAAGGACAGGAAAATTTAACCAACTCATGTAACATAGTTGATAGTCCCTACATTTTTGGACATGTTATCAAATTCATCAATGCAATGTCTCTGTCACTTAGAACAAGTACTGCACTTTCAGAAACCAGAGATTAATTCATAGATACTCAAAATTGCATATGATCTAAGGTACGTCTTAGACAAACAAGGATCAAAATTCTCTTACTGTTTCCCCTGTCTCGGGATCTTTGCTAAAATAAGCTGTCAAGCAAACAGATGAGCCACCTCTTCCACTGGTGTATACGCCACAACGAGAAAGCTTGTGTATGTAATGAAGAAGTTGAGACTTGCTGGTACCAAGAACACCAACAAGAAGGATATGGAAGCAATCTCCAGATGGCAAATATAAGGCTTTCCCATCATTCTCAATGGTATAAAATAATCAGAAAATAATGAAATTTTATCAAATCCATTCAATGAATTGGTGAGTCAAACTTCTACAATTACCCGGCAAAGAAGTTTCCTTTTCATGCCATCCAGCTCTCAAATATCTGGTTTATTCCGCCATAATAGAAGGCCACCTTGACAACTCTTTTAATTGCTTTTCCTGCAGTTTCAAGCCAGAATAAGCTCCAAGAAAAAATAAAGCCAATATGTCGAGAAATAGAGCCATATACCAGAACACCATGGCTCCATCAAATTGTACATATGCCTCAATTCTGCGTGAGCCAATATCAACTTCAACGGCGTCTCCTTGCCGGCACTCACGACTTGTCAGTTATCTTTATACAGACACCTATGTATGTCTGCAATCAGAAGGGGGAGAAAACCGCTATAAACAGGACCGTGTGAGCCTCCAACTTTTTTCTCTTGAAACTGAAACCAAAAAATGGAAAGATCAACTATAACGTAGAACTAAGCACGAAAAACTAGAATTTACAAAGTTGACGGACTACCTCTATATCTTTGTAAACTGATTAGAAATATTTCGATAGTAAGGCTAAATCTAGAAACCAGAATTCAAAAATTTCACGCCCGGCAGCCGCCGCTATGTATCTTCAAGGCCAGTGAAATGCCTTCCGTACAATCACCGTCTAGTCGTCGTTGTCGTTTCCGCCGCCAAGATTAGGTCAGGTTACAGATGCCGTTTTCCTCTAGAGCCCAAAAAAAAAAAAATAATAATAATAATAATAATAATAAATAACTAACAATAGACGGCGAAAAAAAAAAAAAGAAAGAAAGAAAAGAGAAACAGAAACAATAATGCAATCAAAAAAGAAAAGAGAAACAGAAACAATAATGCAATCAAACTGTTGCCGTTGCAAGAAATGGCGACAACACAGAGAGAGCAGAAATCAAGTCAAGAATCGCCACGATCGGTTGAAGGCGCCGAATCTTGGTGATCGCAACGATCACATATTCAAAAGATTCTTCCATTCTCAGAGCTTCTCTTTGCATTCTCGAAAGACAAATGGAAAGAGCTTTTGAACTCCGGCTCCTCGGGGATTGCAATGACAATAATAGGAATCGAAGGAACCAGGCTTTTACGGGACAAAGAACACAACGAATATCAGAGTCGGAGAAATGCGGGGATGGAAGAGAGAGACAAGAATGCAACGACACTTGGAAAAACAAAACAAAAAATAAATAAAAATAGAAACATTACCCTCGCGGAAAATGCGTCAAAGTCTAAGAATAGCCGGGATCGGTTTAAAAGCATGCCGAATCTTGGTGATCCATCGGGGCTTGAAGCTTCCGAGGCGACTCAGGAATTCCAAAGATTCATCCACGTTCCGAGCTTCTTTTACATTCTTTAAGAAAGCAAAGGAAAAGGAGCTTGTGAAGTCCGGCTCGGACCATTGCGAAGATACCAGAGTTTACGGGACAGAGAAGACGAGGGATCTGCGAGAAACTCCGGCGGCGATGGAGGAGAGGAGCCAAGAAATTGTGGAAACTGGCGGGAAGTTAATGTTACTGATCTGATTCTTCTTTTTCTTGTTATTTTTTTAAATAAATAAATAATAATTAATAGCGAGTTCATAGTAAGGGTCAAAAAGGCTGCAGGGTTGTGTATGGTTAAAAGGAATGTAGCCGTTACAAACCTGGAGGGTCACTAAAAGCATAATAATCTCATTTAAAATTAAATGATCAACAATTCCAAGGGCATCCAGCTCAGGCCACATATTAACGAACTTCCAGTTCATGGGCTAACTGCAAAATACATAATACAATCACAATGCATGGCCCCATCATCCATCCACTTGCTGCACTTCTTTTTTTTTTTTTTTTCCCCTGGTTGACGGGCCATGGTCAACCAGATAGGCCAGAATCTGGCAATGATTGGAGTTTTGCAGTATGGCAGTCAACAAACAAGTATGCAGCACTTTTACACCTCTTCCCCAGGTTAGCTAATTCAGCTGTGGCAGCATAGCAGTTCCTCTGCTTTTCCTGAATTATATCCTCTTTACGCTGTCCCCATGAAGAGCCACAAATCCCTCGCTTGCCAAAGTTGCAACTGCATTCCTCAGCTGAATAAAAATGACCAACAAAGAAGAAGAACGGGAGAGGGAGAGACAGAAGGAACATCAGCATCTACGTTATGCAAACTGAGGACGAGGGTGGGGCTGAATAATAAATTAGCAATATGCTTACATCATGAAGGTTAACTTCAGTGCTAGAGCTCTGCTTCTTCAGCTCATCCAATAACTACAGGACAATTATTAAGCGCCTTTAGATTTAGTTCAGCTAATTTAAGACAGCAATTTGGCATGTAACTCCTACTCGCATACCTCCATCAAGCGCATTGAGGGTCCCCCAAGTTGTATTTTATCCATAATTATATTGCGAGTGGCTGCTACAAGATTCTCCCTTTTCATCCTTTCACTCGCTGAAACTCCAGTTGTAATGAGATCCATGTCAATAGTTCCTAGAAAGACAAGAATGGAGAAGGCATCAGATCTTGCTGGCCTTGCAAGGAAAGCAAAATCTAAAACATAGGGGCAGCCTCTTTAGAGAATCACCAGTTGAGTGATCCGTTGCTGATTGTTGCATTGCAACTTCCAGAAGCCGAAATGCCTCTGCTACATCATGCTTCTCAACCTACATCGCAGCGTACAAAGAAGGCACAAACTTGAGATATAGTTATAAGATGTCATATGCAATGATAACTGTAGAAAAACCTCGACATACCCATTCTGAGAAACGAATCCGGGCCAGAGCTTCACTAAGGCGTATCAAACTTTCTATTTGCCTGGGTGTTGCAGTTATTACCTATCAAGATTATCAAGCCAGGGGACATGCAAAAATAAATAAGATTAATATGTTAAAGAAAAGAAGTTAACATTCAAGTAAAAGATCACATAATTGAAAAAAAAAAAAAATATATATATATAAAGGCATTCCTTGTGCTTCTGGAGTTAGTAGTGGACTGGGAAACATGTTGAGGCAAATCTACTAATTTTGTAGAACAGGCATTCACACAGGCAAGGGTAAATGTTGAAGAAAGTTGGTGCTGCTCATATCTTTTGCTGCTGGAACTCTAGTTTGTGGTTTTCAGCTTCCTACCAAAACTTAAAAGTTAGTTAAGTTAACATGGTTGTTAAAGTATAATCAATTTATGTTAGCTTAATTTCCACTTATGTTGGTTTACTTCATCAAACTTCTGATTATATTTAAAATATACTATGATTGCAATTCAAATTGTACTTTTGTATTAGCCGTTGTAAATTTTTAAATTTCAATTTAAAATATATGATGTGATCAAACAATATATAAAGTTATCAATGATAATTATAGAGAAGTAGGTTGCTTTACTTGCAAAACTACAAAAGCTCTCCTTGCTCTCCTCCTTTTTTCTAGTTTTTCTATTTTGCAACTTCCAAAAATTGAATCATAAACTTACAACAGCAAGAAGAAATGAATTGTCATCACACCTTTTTGCTGCTTCCAGGAAAATTTCCTCTTCTCCGCATCTCCACATAGCCCCGACTCAACTCTTCAGCAGCTTCATCGGATAACTTCGGGTGAACGTGTTTACGAGCATAGCTCACATATGCTGTCAATGTAGCAAGGTCCAAGACATCTTGTTCTGCACTCTGCAAGACAATTTTATGAGAAATCAATTGATCATAAGCTCAAAAACAAGAAGGGTTGCCAAAATTCTCCCAACCTCAGGAAACTCAAAATGTAACGAAACAATATGCTTGGCCAGACGCCTGTCTGTCTGCTCATCAGCCTTGTCAAGTATCAAGTATATCAGGTCAAACCTGAGAAAGCATCAGGATCAGTGCCATTCTGCCAGCCACTTGTCATTTTATCAACTAATTCTTTGGATGTTATTATACCTAATGTAAGCAGTACCAAATTGTACTAGTTACCTTGACAACAGCGTAGGAGGAAGGTGTATGTTGTTGATCACAGACAACCTAGGATTGTAGCGTGAACCAATTGGGTTTGCACAAGCCAGCACTGAAGTCCGAGCATTAAGGGAAGCAATAATTCCAGCCTTTGCAATGGAAACAGTTTGTTGTTCCATTACCTACAAGGACAAGCAAGTCAAACACATTCATTATCAGAAATGCAGCAGCTGTGTGCTAACATACAATATATTAGAAGCTGCAGCACAAAACTGTATGTATCACAAATGGTTTGCTACACTATTCAACTACTACCATATTAATTCGTATCATTCACTGGGAAACATGGAACCATTTCCTGTTGAATTATAAAAAGATCATACAATATAATATGATTATATGTGACGAGCAAATAAAGATGCCTGCTTCAGGCTTCCTTCTAAAACACTTGTCCAGAGAACCGAATTTGGTGGTTAATGAAGAGTTCTTAACATGAATTCAAAAAAAAAAAAAAAAGAAGAGCAAAAAAACACATACTCCTGTAAAATTCTGGGAAAGGAAGATATGACCAACCTCATGTAACATTGTCCGTGCATTTTCAGACATTTTGTCAAATTCATCTATACAACAAATGCCTCTGTCACTCAGAACAAGTGCTCCACTTTCCAAAACCTAGAGATTGGCCTTAAGGATATCAAAATCCTGCAAGATTTAAGGCATGTCTGATAATTAGGGGTCATGCGCAAAATTGACATACCGTTTCCCCCGTTTCAGGATCTTTGCTAACATAAGCTGTCAAGCCAACAGCTGAGCTCCCCCTTCCACTTGTGTATATACCACGAGGTGATAACTTGTGTATGTAATGGAGCAGCTGAGACTTGCTGGTTCCAGGATCACCAACAAGAAGGATATTGATATCACCACGGAAGCTAGCACCAGATGGCAAGTTCAAGGCATTCCCACCGAACAGCTGCAATTTGAGTGTCAAATTACAATCATTCTCACAGCATAACATAATAAAAAAATAAATAAATTTTATGGCATTCCATCTAATGAAGCAGCAGGGTATCAGTGAGTTGAACTTCTACAATTACCTGGCAAAGAAGCCCTCTCTTCACATCATCCAGCTCCCAAATGTTTGGCGCCAAAGATCTGGTTAGTCTGTCATAGATATCAGGCTGCCTTGACAATTCTTTCAGTCGATCTATCTGCATTTCCAAAACAGTATAAGTGTAAGAGACAACCCAACTTCTTTAAGAAAAACAAGAGTATACGGTTATACCAGGGATTCATCAAATTGGAAATCTTCCTCAATTCTGCGTGAACCATTATCAACTTCCATGGGATCTTCTGCCAGCATTCTTGACTTGTCAGCTTTTTTTATATGAAGGACATCAATGTAAGTCTGTGGTCCAAAGGGATAAGACCATTATAATCAGATCACATCATCCCCAAAGAGATTGAGGTTCTTTCAACCCATTTAAGGGGAGGAGACATTAACACATACCTTGAATATTGATTTCACAGTTCTCTGAGTTGGTCCAACTCTAACACTCATAGCCCTATAAATTCCAGTGACCTTAATAAAAAGAAGCATGTTAATGCAACGATTGTTATGAGAATTCTTTTGGACAATATCATGCATTAATGTCACAATCTCACCTCAACCCTGTCACCTGGCTTTCCAGCATCTACCAGCTTGTCATGCATCAATAAGCTCACCGTGTGCGGTGTTCCTCCTTCAGGGATCTCGTCAGGTGTCTCCTGGAGCCTCACAATCTGCTTATCAGCAAACCTGATTTTAAAGCAGGACAGTTGACCATGAATATAATTTCCAACAACCACTCTTTAATTATTGAAAAATAAAAATTTGTTAGGGAAAAGTTTGCATGAATTCCTTTCCTTAAGTCTTATTCCTTCCTCATCTATGGATGTTAATGTGCCATCATTCAATTGTCCAGCTTGACTTTGTTAAGTTTTCCATTGTTTTGACCGTATGCCTATCAGTAGGAGTTTCAAATTTTTCCTTATCTTATAAACACATATCAAGTACGGGGTAAAAATTAAACAAAGTTTTTTATGAACATCGAATGGCCTGGACTGAAAGCATAAATAAGGAATGTATCTGCGGCAATAACAATTCTTTCGCCACAGAAATACATTCGCAATTTACAAATAATGCACATATACTGGAAACAAAATTTGAATGCTTTGTGCTTCATGGCACAATACCCGTGAAATACTAATGCAAGCTTAGACTTTTGGCAAAGCAAAGAAAAATGAAAGATAGATCTTACCTGCAACGATTGTGAACTAGTGTCATGGAGTTCTTAGTAAGACATTCCTCTTTCAAGCATGCTTTAGGTTCATTTATCCGTCCTGAAAGTACAAAATAATCAACCAAAAAAGTAATACATTCATACAAGTCACCCTCAGACAGATGTAGTGCAGTATAGACAACAAATAGCTCATGGCAGTTACCTCTATCCACAACAATGGGATCAGAGAAGTAGCCACAAACAAGGCATCTAAATACTGCTTCCCTGATCTCCGGTATTATGGAACTACACCGAATTATCATTCCCTTCAATGACACCATCTTTTCGATATCTACCCAAAGAGAGAAAAAAAAAAAAAAGCTCAAATATAAGTAACCCTACATCTTCAACAGCACAACCAATCTTTAAAATCAAATCGAGACAGGGTAAGAACAAGAAAAAACGAAAACTCACCAGAAGGGTTGAGATTTCTCATTGTAATCGAGGTCTTAAGATTGAAAATCCTGACTTGTACATGTTTCTCAAACAAAGGGTTGATCAAACTCACAATATCCATCAAAACAATGTCGAAAATGGCCAAAACCTCAAGTGGGTACCGAATCATCTTGGCATACAAATCAGAATCATAATCAAACACATCACGAGCATCAACATCAAGCGACTCTCCTTCAACTTCAAGAACCTTATGTATCGCTTTCATGTACTTCCCTTCTTCAAAAATCTCGTTCCTTTGACTCTGATTACTATCCCTGAAGTGCTTCAAAAACATCTGAATAGCAGCCTTGACATCCTGCACGCTGATATTGGTGCCCCAAACAAAGGTGGGTGTGGCCTCGTCCATATCATCGCCGCCCTCCGACGACGGCGGGCCACCCTCAGAAGCGGATGAGGGGGTTGAGGCTGCGGCTGCTGGGGCATGTCGGCGGGAAGACCTGCTCCCGTTAGCGACGGGGGTTGACTCCGAAGAGTAAAAGCGAGAGTGGTGGGGAGGAGGGGTGGCGTAAGAGGACGGAGTGGACGATCCGCGCCTGCGCCGGTTCCGGCGGGAAGCGTTCGGAACCGGGGAAGAGAATGTATTGCCAATCGGGCTCGAAAACGAGTCGTCGGGGGACGACGCTCCTGCCATAGATTTACACGCAAGAATTCCATGAACACATACACAGGCCTATACAATAAATGCACTCTCACACACATATGCATGCATCTAAATTACTACATAATATACATACCGCTGTTGAGAGGGGCCGGAGGAGAATCGGAGGCCATGGCTTCGGCGACAAGCTGTTGTGGGTTGGATCGGAGCGCGGAGTGGGGAAACTCGGGAATTGAGTTTTTCTCGGGGGTTGTTTTGGCGGGAAATGGGCAATGCATCTCGCGCCATTAATCTTATTGCGGGCTGGATGGGCCGGGCGGGCCCATATTGTGCATGGACCAGTTGGGCCAATAGTCTTCCAAGCATATACCTGGTTGGATGCAGAGCTTGGTTGAGCCCATGTATAACATTACAAGAGAAGCCCGGTGGTATTTCTCTCTCTGTTTTTTTTTTTTCTTTTTTTTTTCGTTGATTTTTTTGCATGCAAATCCGTCAATGAAATTTTCCATGTACAGCACTAGACTGCACCCAGGATGATCTTCAGCCTCATAGCTATTATTGGTAGGGCTCCAAAGTTTGTGTACTTTAATGGGGCTGATTCCTAAACAAAAATTCTGCTCCAATTCTTCTTTTCTTGTCTAAAAGTAAACCTATAAATTAAATGGATAAATCCGAAAGCCGACTAATGCCTAGCTTGTTCAACGACGGAAGGTAACTTAATTCTTTAATTAACGACAACGACAATAGAAAATGGATAACTGCCTGCCGCATTTCTACAAAAAGGGCTTAGATGTTCTGAAGGCAATGTGTTAATCTGCATTGAACACAGCCAGTCACTTCATCCATAAACAAAGAAATGAAAATGGAGTTGTTACAATTTTATTATTTATTTATTTATCAGATACTCTGATAGGTCTTGAAGTATACAATGAGAGTGGACACGCGGATATGCCGTCGATATCCACTTATTTTAGTGAACACGTATAAATAGATTTTTCGGATATGCCGAGCAAGAAGGATATAAAAAGAATTATTGTTCGAAAAGAGAGAAAAGGAAGCTTTCAAGTGTCGAGAAATAAATTAGAGAAGAATCAATCCTAGCTCTTCCATCACAAAGGTCAACTGGAACGGTGGCTCACAATTATTACAAAGATTCTCGATGTTGAGAATTGGAAAATCAACAGAAACAAAGGTCGCGCTTCACAAATACAAGCCAACATGGGGATTGCAACCAACAAGGTTCTGATTAGAGTATTTTACTACACACATGGAAGACTTGATGCTCAATTCTTATTCTGCCTTTGGGAAATTTGGAGATGGCATAGAGTTGTTCTTAGAGTGACTGATTGACTAAAATAGAATTGGAATTTTTGAACAATTTTTTGAAAATAGTAATAATAATAGTGATGCAGTTGTTTGCTTTATCTTTTTTTTTTTTTTTTTTTGCTTTATTTTGATCAAATTGCCAAATAAGTAATTTTTTTAAGGCAATTACAACACAGTAGAAGTATAGCCAAAAGATTGTACAGAGTTGTGTGATAAACGCAGGAATTCCAGGCTGAATCCCCATGTACTTATTTGGCAATGAGAGCAAATTGGCTTTTCAAGAGGCAACCTCGCTTTTGTTCACCTTGAATTCGCATAATGTTTTTTTTTTATCAACTTTTTTCAGATCAAATGTAATTTTCATATGGCCATGCTGACGTAAATTATAGTCCAAATCCAGGCATGGCCTTAGCAGGTAGGTAAAGATTATCCTATAATTAAGTGTCACTGAATCCTCAAAAAAAGAAATTTTATATGACCACCTGTTGAAATATATAATACTTATATAATTTATTTATGATATAACTGGTGATCATATGTGATATAAGAGTTGTAATGGCCCTTTATATCATATTAAGGAACCCTCGAATGAATAGCAGTAACAAAGCAAGGGAACCATGCTTAGAGATTCGTGTTCATGGATTGTCGAGGTATGTATATGTGGCAGCGTTATGGGTGGGTTGAGGCGTAAAGCGAGCCCTATCATCCGAAGAAAAGTCGACTTTATAATTGATTGCTACGAGACAAGATGTACACCGAAAATAAACGAAACATTAAATATGAACGTATTATAATAATTAATTATATTTGGTATATGTTTTCTTTTACATAATAATTAATTTTAATTAATAATTATAATAAATTCGTATTTATATCTTTATATCTTTAATATTTTGATAAATATTATATTTAACATAAAAAATATATTTTAATTATATTAGCATGATTCTTTTTTAATTTATTTAATTTAATTTGAATTATTCGACTCAAAATCCTCCCAAGATTCTCTCCAATCTTTTAAATAAAGTCTTGAATTTCAAATTGGATTCCATAGGGTATCATGTTTGGTGATTTGAATTCATTATGCGTAATTATGAGAAGGAAAACAATCCTATTGGGCCAACAGGAGGTAATTTTCTTATTTTTCATAAACTCGACGCGTTTCCCAGATTTGAATATAAGTCCACTAAAATACAAGCTGTCTCTGGGGACGAGTTGAGATTGCTTCCCACAAACAATTAATGGATGCCATCGCATAGTCAAGAAAAAAAGAAGAAGAAGAAGAAGAAGAAGAAGAAATCTGCATATAATAAGACATGCAATCAAAAGATTTCTTGAAACTTTTTTTTTTTTTTGTTGGTTAATTCTACAGTTCCCGTGTAGTTTGTGGAGAGTATTATTTTGAAGAGCAACGACTTCGTGGTGCAAAAGACTTGTATTGAACTTTAATTTTGACGCAATTCTCGTAGATTCGATGACTTGGATTCCAAAGATCTGATACAGCGAACATGGGTTCAGAACAACTAACATCTCTCTCACTTTTCTGTGTTGTATCCAGAACGCACCACAACACGATAAACAATAGTTAAACGATATTGCCATGCTTGTTCCTTGTCGTAGTGTCAACAAACAAATATAATATTGATCTGTTTGATTCGCATTCGCAACCGCAATACAAATTGCATATTTATTACAGATGGCATTGCCTTGGCTTAATAGATCCCTTTCTTTATACCAGTCAAGTCATCTCATACATCTGCATATCTTATTAGGTTAATTTTTAAAGAGAAAATAATAATTTTATAATAAATATTATCAGAATCGATTCAACTCTAAGTTTAGTATCTCCTGCCATCTACCCCATGTAGAAGGAGTATGTATGACACCTGCATGTAAGATGTCACATTATTTTTAATTAAAGAAAGCCCCCAGGTTAATTACAAAGCTATTCACATATACACGGAAAGCAACATTTCTTGGTCGATTTATACTCGAAAAAAATTAGAATGAAAAGATCACCATCTCCTTCCAAGACAATAAACGGCTGAATGAAAACGATAGGAAGTCTCGGTGATTATTAAGCTTGCTGTAGAATATTTTATCTGGTGCATTTACATACACGAAGCATGCATAATACGAAAACGAAGCACCCACATGTATATTTTGAACATATTGGACGCTCAGTATTCGGTACAAAATAAATAGGTGCAGGGGATATAATATCAACTAATTAAACAAGGCTTGCCCATAATTCAATGCTCTGGGAGGGCTTGACAACTCTCACATGTATTGCTTCTAACGATCAGTACAGTACCACACAATACGGAGATAGATAATCAGTAATTATTCTTATAATAATGTAATTTACGATTTAACGAGTAGAAAATCTCCTGTATTGCATGCATGCGTTGAAAACATGGCATGTGGGGGAATAAAATTTTCCAAATGCGTCGAAAACATTAACAAAAATATAAGGCGTCAATAACACCATCACCCAACAAAAACCCCCAGAAAA